>CM019064.1:57179895-57859895 GCA_009667805.1 Leptobrachium leishanense
ATCACCAGTCTCAGCTCCCGATGCACTGAGTGACAGGCTGGCTGGCTGGCAGACCGAAACATGAGCAGAACCAGAAAAGAGAAAAGCCTCTTTTTATTCCCCCCGATTCTGTCTCTGGTTCTGCCACTAGTCAGCCTGCCTGATCTGTTAATTAATCTAGTATGATTAACTGCTTCATTGCCCCCACAGAAAGCAGTGCGGTGCTGTATGAGGAGCTCAATAAGTGCTGCATACTATATATACAGTGGCAAGAAAAAGTATGTGAACCCTTTGGGATTACGTGGAGTTTTGCATGAATTGGTCATAAAATGTGCTCTGAACTTCATCTAAGTCACAACAATTTGAAAAACACAGTCTGCTTAAAATAATACAACACAAACATTATAGGTTTTCATGTTTATATTGAACAGAACGTGTAAACATTCACAGTACAGGGTGGAAAAAGTATGTGAACCTTTGGACTTAATAAATGGTTGACCCTCCTTTGGCAGCAATAACCTCAACCAAATGTTTCCTGTAGTTGCAGATCAGACCTGCACAACGATCTGGAGTAATTTTGGACCACTCCTCTTCACAAAACGGTTTCAGTGTAGCAATATTCTTGGGATGTCTGGTGTGAATCGCTCTCTTAAGGTCATGCCACAGCATTTCAATCGGGTTGAGGTCAGGACTCTGACTGGGCCCCTCCAGAAGGCATTATTTTGTTTTGTTGAAGCCATCTTTTGTTGAATTACTTGTATGCTTTGGGTCATTGTCCTGTTGCATCACCGGTCCTCTGCGGAGCTTCAGTTGGCGGACAGATGGTCTTACGTTTTCCTGCAAAATGTCTTGATAAACTCTGGAATTCATTTTTCCATCAATGACAACAATCCGTCCAGGCCCTGAGGCAGCAAAGCAGCCCCAAACCATGATGCTCCCTCCGCCATGTTTTACAGTGGGGAAGAGGTTTTGATGTTGGTGTGTTGTGCCTTTTTTTCTCCACACATAGTGTTGTGTGGTTTTTCCAAACAACTCAATTTTGGTTTCATCTGTCCACAGAATATTTTGCCAGTAGTGCTGTGGAACATCCAGGTGCTCTTTTGCAAACTTCAAACATGCTGCAATATTCTTTTTGGACAGCAATGGCTTCCTCCGTGGTGTCCTCCCATGTACTCCATTCTTGTTGAATGTTTTCCTTATTGCAGATGTGTCAACAAAAATGTTAGCATGTGCCAGAGATTTCTGTAAGTCTATACTTAACTCTAGGATTCTTCTTTACCTCATTAAGCATTCTGCGCTGTGCTCTTGCAGTCATCTTTACAGGACAACCACGCCTAGGGAGAGTAGCAACAGTGCTGAACTTTCTCCATTTGTAGACAGTCTGTCTTACTGTGGACACATGAACATCAAGGCTTTTGGAGATACTTTTGTAACCCTTTCCAGCTTCACTCAAGTCAACAATTCTTGATCGTAGGTCTTCTGAGAGCTCTTTTGCGAGGCATGGTTCACATCAGGCAGTGCTTCTTGAAACCAGTAAACCCAAAACTGGTGTGTGTTTTTTAAAAGGGCAGGACAGCTTTCAGCAACACATCCAATAATATCACACTGATTAGACTCAAGGTTGGCTCACTCCTGGCTCCAATTAGCTCTTGGAGAAGTCATTAGGCTAGGGGTTCACATACTTTTTCCACCCTGCACTGTGAATGTTTACATGTTCTGTTCAATAAACACATGAAAACATATGTTTGTGTTGTATTATTTTAAGCAGACTGTGTTTTTCAAATTGTTGTGATTTAGATGAAGATCAGAGCACATTTTATGACCAATTCATGCAAAACTCCACGTAATCCCAAAGGGTTCACATACTTTTTCTTGCCACTGTATATAATAGGTTGTAACAATGACTAAAAAGTGCTGTGTGATTGAAAGGGTAAACAAAAGTGGATGACTTAAAGGGTTTATTTAGAGTATGACTGAAAGGGTTTGTTTGAAATGGTTAATAATAGTGTGTGACTGAAAGGGTTAATAATAGTGCATAACAGAGGGTCAATTGTAGTTTGTTGATGAAAAGGTTCAATAATTGTGTGTGGGTTAAAGGGTTAATAGTGTGTGACAAAGGATTACAGAAGTGTGTGTTTGAATTGTACTGGCTGGGTGGAGTAGAGGTAACATCACTGCTCTCCATGGAGAGAGCCTGTGGAGTCATGGGTTCAATCCTGACGAGCAACCTCTCCGGTGTCCTTGGGCAAGACACCGAACATAGAAAGTGTCGGCAGCCCATCTAGTCTGCCCAATTACATGGATACTTTACCTGGATTTATCTTTTGTTTAGGATAGCCTTATGCCTATCCCATGCCTGCTTATTCAATTACTGTTTTGGCCTCTACCAACTTCTACTGGAAGGCTGTTCCATGTATCCACCACCTCTCAGTAAAATAATGCTTCCTGATGTTACTTTTAAACCTTTGCCCCTCTAATCTAAGACTATGTCCTCTTGTTTTGCTATTTTGTTTCTTTTAAAATACTCCCTTCCTCTACCTTGTGGATTCCTTTACGTATTTAAATGTTTCTATCATATCTCCTCTGTCTCGTCTTTTTTCCAAGCTGTACATGTTAAGATCATTAAGCCTTTCCTGGTAACTTTTCTCCTTCAAGCCGTACACCATTTTAGTAGCCCTTCTCTGAACTCTCTCTAAGGCTAAGGTCAGACGAAAGCAGTTTTAACATGCGTTTAGCCGCATGAAATCACGGCCGTGCTAGCAGCAAATGACGTCCAATGCCGGGGAACATACGACGAACGGCCGCACGAAAGTTCGTCCGCCCAACGCAAGTGGCAAACGAACGCATTTTTTCGAGAACGTCAAACCGCTACTACTGACGTACAGAGTGCGCTGCGGCCGCATAGCGGCGTGTTTGCGTGATTGGGAGACGTCAGACGCTGCACACGTCCGGCCAACATAACGTCCAGACGCAAAAAGTGTTTTATTGATGATCCGTACAAAATCACGGACGAAAATGCGCATCGTATGACCGCTATCGCGTATTCCGTGAAAAAATACGTCCATTCGTTCGAACGCACTTTTTCACGGACAACGTGAAAAATGCATTCGTCTGACCCTAGCCTAAGATGTCTATATCCTTCTGGAGATACAGTCTCCAGTACTGCACACAGTACTCCAAGTGAGGTCTCACCAGTGCTCTGTACAGTGGCATGAGCTCTTCCCTTTTCCTACTGCTAGTACCTCTCCCTACACAACCAAGCATTCTGCCAGCATTTCCTGCTGCTCTATTACATTGACTACTTACCCTTAGATCCTCTGAAATAATAACCCCTAAATCCCTTTCCTCAGATGTTGAGGTTACGACTGTATCAAATATTCTATATTCAGCCCTAATGGTACATACTCGCCACCCAGGACATACTTGAAAACAAGAGAAATCTCAATGTATCCTTCCTGGTAAAATCCTTTCTAAAAAAAAAAATGGTTAATAATAGTTTGCAACTAAAAGTGTTAATGGTTGGGTGTGGCTGAAAGGGTTAGTAGAGTATTTGAAGGAGAGGATTAATAGTGCAGAGCTGAAGGGGTTATTACTATTTTGTATCTGAAATTAGCATTAACAGTGTGAGGCAGAAAGGGTTAATAATAGTGTTAATAATAGTGTGCCTAAAAGAGCCCTTAATTAACGCAAAGTCATTAAGGGTTATCTACAAATTCACCATTTGGTCTTTGACTCCAAACCACAATAAATATCTTTTCTCATTTTAACCTCTTCAGGTTGTGGGGTTTTCATGTTTACCCTTTGCATTGCCTTGTGTGTTACGTGGGGGACAGTCAGGACCATATCAACCGTCATCAGGGTGTACCTGAGCACAGTGACGAAACCCCTATGAACGCTTTTTAGTTGATCTGAGTCAGAACCATGGACAGTCGCCAATGGAGAAAGACATATTATCGATCTATTTCTTCATATCAGCACCATGGATAACGACAGGCTTGTTACTATCCATGGTACTGATACTGACAAAATGTATTGTATCAAAAGTCATTGCTGAACAGAACACATACGGACAGGCTGTGAGAAGATAATCCAGCTGTATGTGTTCTGCAAAGAAAAAAACAGACCTCGTTATACATTTAAAATAAGTTAGGAAGACCCCTAAAAATTAACCCAAAAATGCAAAAATAATCCTAACAAATAAATAAATGCAGACACTTCTTGCTGTAAGTGAAAAAAATAAATGCTTTAAGATATATTTAATAAAAACGGGAATTTTGCACTGGAACAAGTGAAAAAAGTGACTGACGATACGAAATCAGCAACGGAATCGAAACAGACTCGAAACGATACGAAAATACGTTGTCCAAAATTAACCGAAACGGAACCGAAATCGCGAATAGAACGAAAATGACTTGCGATTTTTCAAATTTCATGTCCATACAAAATAACCACATTTTTTCATTTCGTATCAGGAAATATTTCGGATGGTGTGTATTTCGTTGCCAGTCCGGTTCGGAACATCAGACGAATCCGAAGCACTGAATCGGCACGTTTAGTGAGAAAAATGGATCGGTACGAAACGAAACGCACATCCCTAGCTTTCAACACGTCCACAGCACACCGGCTGTAGCGAGTGCAATTCATGCGCACACCACAGCGTGTGGCAGGTCCTGTCGAAGCGTCACAACGCTGCGACAGGCGCCGGGAGGCACGTCAGTACGGATGCACATAGTACACTCATCTGACCCCAGCCTTAAAACAACAAAATTGTAGTAAAAATGTGTCCAAATAATAAAAAGACATAATTTCAAACATAATAAAAGGGTCAGTTGCAAAATAAAAAAGTCTTTTAGAAAAAAAAAAAAGGTCTTTTTAAAAATTCAAAAAAGTTTTTGGAAAGAATAAATTGCCTTACAAAAAAATATATTCCATTCATTACACTGAAACCTATGGGATTCACCTGTTTAAACCTGTCACATTGAAACACTGAACATCAGGGCATTTTGCTGAAAGTTGGAAGTACAGTAGCTGGTAACAGGCAGCTGGGAAACTCAAAATCCGGGCTGCTGGTGACACTGGTGTGGGTAGAGGAAACTCCTGAAATTCACCCAGTGATTACGCCAGAAAAGGGCGGGGGGGGGGGAGCAACTCTAGCAGGGTTATTTAGAGAGCAACAAAAATATCACTGACATTTTGGTGCTCTCCCATTCCTTGCATCTTTGACTAGTCCAATTTGCCAACCGTGCAATGAATTCAGAATTCAAATCAAATCAAATCAAATCAAAATAAGCTTTATTGGCAGGACCAAATACATTTTAGCATTGCCAAAGCATATGGGGAGGAGGGGGGGTAGTGGGACATATATATGGGGGGGGGAATGGGCAAGTCCATGGACATTATCAGGGGTAAGGGATAATGTGAAGGAGGATGGGGGCGCAGAGTCCCCGAAGTGCAGGGAACAAGCCGCCTAATGCATCCGAAAACCCACTGCAGAACCGCCGAGTCGATCCGAAAAACCACCAAAAAACACCAAATCGATCCGAAAACCCTCCGAATGCACCAAATGATCTGTCGCAAAACCGCTGAATTGATCCAAAAAAAGCAGACTACCCACTGACCAGAGCACTGACCAACTGTTAGAAAAAGCCGACAAAACGGGTAAATATAAAAAAACTTTTAAACGCTGTTTGCAAAAAAAAAATACTGCACAAAAATGCCCGGAAATAATAGATAAGGTCCTATGAATCATAATAAAATTGTCACAGAAAAAAAAGACACTTAAAAAAAATTAGAAAAAAAACTTTGACAAAAAATACCAAAACATTTATTAAAAATAAACTTTTTCTGCAAATTAAAAGAATAAGTAGTTTGATAAATATTCAATAAAAACGGGAATATATATATATTTAACATTGGAACCTATGGAATTCGTCTGATTAAACCTGTCGAATGAAACCACCGAACAGCAGGGCATTTCACTGACTTTTCTCTGCTGTTTGGTGTCGGTGCTTCTCTATGGGGATTTCACTGCCGAAGGTCACCCATATTTCGCTGACAAGTCATAGAAACATAGAAAAATGGCGGCAGATAAGAACCTTTCGGCCCATCTAGTCTGCCCAATTACATGGATACTTTACCTGGATTTATCTTTTGTTTAGGGTAGCCTTATGCCTATCCCATGCCTGCTTAAATTCAATCAATGTTTTGGCCTCTATCACTTCTACTGGAAGGCTGTTCCATGTATCCACCACCCTCTTGTAAAATAATGCTTCCTGATGTTACTTTTAAACCTTTGCCCCTCTAATCTAAGACTATGTCCTCTTGTTTTGCTACTTTGTTTCCTTTTAAATATACTCCCTTCCTCTACCTTGTGGATTCCCTTTACGTATTTAAATGTTTCTATCATATCTCCTCTGTCTCATCTTTTTTCCAAGCTGTACATGTTAAGATCATTAAGCCTTTCCTGGTAACTTTTCTCCTTCAAGCCGTACACCATTTTAGTAGCCCTTCTCTGAACTCTCTCTAAGCTGTCTATATCCTTCTGGAGATACGGTCTCCAGTACTGCACACAGTACACCAAGTGAGGTCTCACCAGTGCTCTGTACAGTGGCATGAGCACTTCCCTTTTCCTACTGCTAATACCTCTCCCCACACAACCAAGCATTCTGCCAGCATTTCCTGCTGCTCTATTATATTGACTACTTACCCTTAGATCCTCTGAAATAATGACCCCTAAATCCCTTTCCTCAGATGTTGAGGTTAGGACTGTATCAAATATTCTATATTCAGCCCTTGGGTTTTTACGCCCCAGGTGCATTATATTGCACTTATCCACATTAAAACTCAATTGCCACAACTCCGACCATTGTTTTAGTTTACCTAAATCATTTGTCATTTGGCTGATCCCTCCAGGAACGTCAACCCTGTTGCAAATCTTTGTGTCATCAGCAAAAAGACATACTTTTCCATTAATACCTTCTGCAATATCACTAATAAAAATATTAAAGAGAATGGGTCCAAGTACTGACCCCTGAGGTACCCCACTGGTAACAAGACCTTGCGCCGAATAAACTCCATTTACCACAACCCTCTGTTGCCTGTCACTCAGCCACTGCCTAATCCATTCAACAATATTGGAATCCAAGCTCAAAGATTGCAATTTATTGATAAGCCTTCTATGCGGAACAGTATCAAAAGCCTTACTGAAATCTAAATAAGCAATGTCTACTGCACCACCTGTGTCTATTATTTTTGTTACCCAATCAAAAAAATCAATAAGATTAGTTTGGCATGATCTCCCTGAGGTAAACCCATGTTGTTTCTGATCCTGTAATCTATGTGTTTTTAGATGTTCAACAATCCTTTCCTTTAACCTCCCTGGCGGTATTCCCGAGTGTGACTCGGGGTTAAATTTCACTACCGTGAACGGTAACCCCGAGCCACACTCGGGCTGGATGTTTACTCACCTCCTCCTGGCTCCCTCGCTGTCCCCCGCAGTGTGATTGTGGCGAGCTGCTTCCTGGAAGGCTCCCTGCGAGTCACACGATGCAGGGGGCGGGGCTAGCATAAAAGGAATCTTTTTTACAGTTTACAGCACTTTGGATTATACAGTGTAATGTTTATGAATGGCCACTAGGTGGCCGTACAGGATAAGAAATGTATGGTCTATCGTCTCACCCTTACTTGCAGACAGATTTCCGTGTTTTTTGTTGTATTTTATTGAATATCATTTATTTGCATTATTTTGGATAATTATTTTTGGGATAATAAATTATTATGTCGTGTTTCAAACTTTATCGGACTCAGTGTATTTACTATTTATTAATTTATTTATAAAGGATTTTACCAGTAAGAACTCTTGATTGCACGGATTTCAGTGCGTGATTCCTAATTATTACCGGCTATGTACAAAAACACGTTTCCTTTAAAAAAAATTGAGACGCTTTTAGACACGAAATTTTGAAAAAAATAGACCACCAGGGAGGTTAACATGGTTTCCATTAATTTCCCCACTACTGACGTAAGACTAACTGGCCTATAGTTCCCTGATTTCTCCCTACTACCCTTCTTGTAAATGGGCACAACATTTGCTAATTTCCAGTCTTCTGGGACGACTCCCATTAACAAGGATTGGTTAAATAAATCTGTTAACGGTTTTGCTATTACACCACTGAGCTCTTTTAATAATTTAGGGTGGATCCCATCAGGCCCCATTGACTTATTTGTCTTTACTTTAGACAGCTGCTGTAGAACCTCCTCCTCTGTAAACTCATATGTAAATGTCTCGTTAGTGTTTCCTCCTAACTGAGGTCCCTTTCCTTCCTTTTCTTCTGCAAAGACTGAACAAAAATATTCATTGAGGCAGTCAGCGAGACTTTTATCCTCTTCTACATACCTTCCTTCCTTTGTTTTTAATCTAACTAATCCTTGTTTTACTTTTCTTTTCTCGTTTATGTATCTAAAAAATGTTTTGTCCCCTTTTTTTACTGACTGAGCTATTTTCTCTTCTGCGTGTGCTTTGGAAGCTCTTATAAATTGCTTTGCCTCTTTCTGCCTAATCTTATAGGTTTGCCTATCTTCTTCACTCTGAGTTTATTTATAATTATTGAATGCTATCTTTTTGTTCTTCACTATTTTGGCCACTTCTGCAGAGTACCACAGTGGTTTCTTCCCTTTTTTGTTTTTGCTAACAAGCCAAATGCAATTGCCTGTTGCCTTCAATAATGCTTCCTTTAAATAATCCCATTTCTCCTGGACTCCCTTTAATCTCCTCCAGTCTGATAATGACTCATTCACACAAAATCTCATTTTAGAAAAATCTGTTTTTTTTAAAGTCTAAAACTTTTGTTTTTGTGTAAATCGCTACCAAGATGGTAGAGCGTAACCAGTTAGCAAAAACCAGAAAAAAATCAATGTTGGAGAACCTGGAAGGTGAAAGAAGTAAGTGAGAGACCAAAGGGTCTACCCCTAATCTAATTATAATGAACTTCAGTTACCCTGATAACAGAATATCAGAGTACAAGTGTCTCTCGGAGACAAAATTAATATTTAACTTTTATTTGAACTCAATTTAAAATAAACAAACAAATACACATAAGTAGACAGTGCTCACAAAACAAGATATAATAAAAACATATTCTGCAAGAGGGTGATATATAACGGCAGATAAATGGTCAAGGTCAGTACAACACGATGAGTAACCTTCGAGGGTCACTTGAAGATGTGAAATATGGTGGAAATAGTGAGACCCTAAAGTACTGCAAGTATTACATTGGGGAAGCAGAACAGACAAGAACGAAATACTTCTGTTGGGGAAATGGCACAATTAGCCCAGTATAAGCGTACTACAAATTGATTGCATGAATTATCATGTAGAGCACAAAATGAACATTAGTTTATATATACAAAAATTCCAAAGATGCAGATTCCCCAGATTGAAAACAGAGTTCTTGCCTGCCACATGTACCCAAAGATAGTGTATATAGCAGCAGAAAGATGGTCAGTGGTCAAAGCAATACACTAAGTAACCTTCGAGGGTCACTTCAAAGTGTTGAAAAAACGTAAGATATTGTTTAAATTGTAAAACCATAAAATACTGCAAGTATTAACGATTATAGAAGCAGAACAGACAGGAGCAAGATACTTCTGTTGGGGGAAGTGGCACAAATAGCCCAAGATAAACGTACATTAATTGTTGAATTATCAGGAAAGGCACAAATAAAGAGATTAGTATATATATTCAGAATTCCCCAGGTAGAGGCAGAGTTCTTGCCTGCCAAGTGCACCCGACGCGCGTTTCGCCGGAATGGCTCGTCAGGAGTGCTTACGGAGTAAGATAGAAGCAGGGCTATTAACAATTGCGTAAGTTCCGCCCAAAGCGGTAAATTAACCAATGAAACTGGAAAGTAAAAAACGATCAGATTATTCGTCAGCCATGAAGATTGACGCACAAGGCGTCCAGTAGTAATCCATGTTTGGAGTGGTTGCCGAGGTGACCAGTGAGGCGAGGACATCTCGTAATTCATTTCAATATACATCGCAGATTATTCATCAACCATAGAAATTACCGCGCAAGGCGTCCAATAATAATCAATGCCTAGAGTGGTTACCGAGGTGACTAGTGAAACAGAAGGATCTCGTTATTGATTTCAATGTAAATCCAAAATTGAAAGAGGGAAGGAATATTTAAATTATCAGCGGTATGGATTCCTAGGTGCTGAATAGTGGAGATGGTTGGGACAAATGAATCATTCAGCCGGATAATTAACAAAATGTAAACTACCGTCATAAAGAAACAAAATAGGAGGAAGGAAAGAAACCGATGTGAAAATAAAGAATATATATATAAAAGGGGCAATGGTATTGATAAACGATGAATGATGAATGGAAATTAAAATCAGCAAACTCATTGTATGGAGTTACTACCTGCATCAATCACAGCCAGAGTGGCGCAAGATTGAACAAGGGGCGTAATGACTTCAATCGAAAATTAGTGATATATTCGGATGATTGACATAGCGACAGGTCAAGTCAAATGAGTGAAGAAACAATGAACTGAATTGGATTACCAATAATTTACCAAAATTGCAACAAAGGAAAGAAAAATAATAAAGTCATTACTTAAAGGATCAGATTCTAAAAAGGTGCAATAAACATACTGAAGGAGCAGCGTAGAGCTAACTAACCTGCCAATTTACGGCTAGTCTAGATGTTATTAAATAGTGAAATAGCTCCATTGATGTCTAATAAATATAAAGAACAGAGATAACGATAACTAAATATAAATGACATCTGATGAGACCAAAAGTCTCAGAATCGGTAAAGGTCACAAATAATGGTGTTAAAATTATTAACAAATTAATGGTTATTAGTGATAAGCCCGATATTGACATTGGATGAAATAAATGCTAATTATCAAGACGATAATCCAACCACCCATTATTAAAAATAAAAAATATCAATTACCAACAATAGTTATTGGTAATATAAGGGGAAATGACTGTAATAAGAAAATGGGAAAAAGGGGAGGAATAGGATTATGATGCAATAGCCCTGATATTGAAAAGAGATATTAATTATGAAGAGTATAATGGATAAATGTATATATATATAAATACATCTTGTGAAGATAAAAGGGGTCCAATTAGTTTATTCAATTGAATAAGATATTAATCGACAAAACATTAATGTATAAGTAAACATATGAAGTAATATATAAAGTTCTGGTGATTGAAATATAAAGGGGAATCAGGGAACCAAAATGTCTGAAGAACCAGGGAGAAGGGGCGGGGAGGGGAGGAAAGGGGAGAGGACCATGTAGGAAAGACCTAAACCAAAAAATCAAATGAATGGTGTATAATTGAAGTCTTCATTTAGACCATTGGGATACAATGTTTTTAATGTATAGATCCAAAAGGATTCTCTCTGACAGAGGTTCTTATCGAAGTTTCCTTTTCTAGGTCCCCAGACCATCATTTCAATGGCCTGGAAAGATAGACATGAGGGATCTGAGTCATGCTGGTTTCGAACATGTCTAGAAACTGAAGTTTCGAGGTTATTGTGAATGGAGTTAATATGTTGGAGAATACGGCGCCTAAATTGTTGAATCGTTTTGCCGACATATTGTACTCCACATTCACAAGTAATGAGATAAACAAGAATTTTACTAGAGCAATTCATGAATTGTCTGATGTCATAATGGCGCCCAGTGATATTACTGGTATATTGTTGTGACTTATTGACAAATTTACAAGCTTTACAATGAGTACATTGATAGACACCCTTAGGTTGTTGTAACCAGGTGCCTGTAGTTTTTTCTGGTCGTAGAAAACTATGAACCAGTTTGTCACTCAAGTTTTTGGTCCTTCTTGCTGTAAACGAAGGGAAGGGAGTAAGGACCCTTTCAAGGGATTTTTCCATGTGTAGAATAGGCCAGTATTTTTCACAGATGGTTTTAACTTTAGGCCAACCTTTATCATAATCAGCTATGAATCTTATAAGTGTCTTATCATCTCTCGTTTTTGGAGTCAAAAGTTCATCCCTTGGGGTTAGAAGGGCTCTTTGATACGCTTTCTTTAAGCACTTTCTCGGATAGCCCTTAGACAAGAACATGTCCTTTAAAAGGTTAGCTTCGAGTTGAAAATCTTCGAGGGAAGTACAATTACGTCTGGCCCTCAAGTATTGGCCTATTGGAATCCCTTTCTTGAGGTTTTGGGGATGATGAGAGGACCAATTCAAAAAGTTGTTAGTTGCTGTAGGTTTACGATGAAGAATAGTGGTCAATTCTAAGTTTGGGTTGATGGTAATATTGAGATCGAGAAATTCTATATTATTACCCAACCACTAGGGTTAAGCCTAGTCCAATCTCATTGTGATTCAAGATAGCCAACCATTCATTCAGCATTTCAATAGGACCATGCCAGAGAAACAGAATATCGTCAATATAGCGCATCCAATTAGTGACGTAATTAGTAAATCTCATCATCTCAGTGGAAAAAACAACCAATTCTTCCCACCAAGCCAAGTACAGATTGGCATAACTTGGAGCGCAAGATGTCCCCATGGTAGTGCCACGAATTTGCAAGAAAAATTGATTTTGAAATAAAAAATAATTATGATTGAGTACGAATTCCAAGAGGATAAGGACAAACTCAGTTTCTTGTTCAGAGTATTTACCACTCAGAAAATATTTGGAAGCTTGTAAACCAAACTGGTGAGGGATGTTATTATACAGTGAGATAACATCAAGACTGACCAAAATGGCACCAGGGGAGACAAGAATTTCAGATAGTTTTTGAAGGACATGTTGAGTGTCTCTAACATAAGAGGGGGTACCAAGTACCAATGGTCGTAAATAACAATCAATAAATTGACTAACACGTTCAGTCAATGAGTTATTACCCGAAATTATCGGGCGACCGGGTGGAGAAACCAGAGATTTGTGTATCTTAGGAAGACAATATAGGGTGGGTATGGTGGGGAACCTCAGAAGTAGATATTTAAAGTTGTCATCAGATATTAATTTAGACTGTACTCCTATTGTTAATAAGGTCTCCAAATCTTTGGTAAAGGATAGAGTGGGATCACCTTCCAATCTCCTATAGCCGTCTTTATCATTAAGATGTAACATACACATTGCGATGTAATCATTGCGGTCCATAATTACTAAATTACCACCCTTGTCAGACTGTTTAATAACAATATTGCGGACGTCTTGCAATTCCTTGAGAGCTAGTTGTTCGGACTTGGATAGATTCGATTCCCATGTTAAGTCTTTATTTTTAATGGATTCGATCTCAGATGTAACTAAGTTGACAAAGACCTCTAAATTAGAGAAGTCAGAAAAGGATGGAGTAAACCTGGTTTTCTGTTTAAATTTGATTAGAAAATTTGCTGAGTCAGGTGGACATTCATCTAAGAGGGCTAAGAGATTTTCAAGATGTATATAATCTTCACTGGACACCCCTAGATTTTTTGCCTCTCTCTCTTTCTTTTTCTCCATAAATATGTGTAGGGCTAACCTCCTAGCGAAAAGGTTGAGATCCTTTATCCAACCAAATTTATTAAAATGAGGGGTAGGAACAAAGGAAAGACCCTTTTGTAATAAGGAGCGATGTCTGGGAAGAAGGTGAAAGGCCGAGAGGTTAACAATGGAATTGACTGAGCGATCGGTTACCACTTTTTTAAGGGGTAATCGTTTTGGCGCCTCCCTTTGTATCCCCATTTTTGTTGATCGCGTAATCTCGCTTCCGACGGGGGATATATCACCCTCTTGCAGAATTTGTTTTTATTATATCTTGTTTTGTTTTTGTGTGGTGCGGCTCCATCCCTGTTCTTATATTAAACCACACTGACTGGTGATCACTAGAGCCCAAATTTTCACCTACAACAACGTCTGATACCAAACCTCCATTTGTGAGTATTAAATCCAATATGGCCTCTTTACGGGTCAGCTCCTCAACTACTTGTGTTAGAGATAATCCCAGTAGGGATTTAGAATATTTGTACTCCTGGTGCACCCAGCTATTTTGGTTTTCCAGTTCACATCAGGAAGATTAAAGTCCCCCATGATAATAACTTCCCCCTTCATTGCCATTTTGGCTATTTCCTCAAACAGCAGATTATATAGCTCTTCTACTTGTCCAGGGGTCTATAGATCACACCTACACGAGCTACTGTATGATTGCCAAATGTTAGCGTAACCCAAACTGACTCTATGTTCACCTCGCTCACTTTTATTTGGTTCGTTTTTATGTTGTTTTTCAATACAGGGCCACTCCTCCTCCTTTCCTACCTTCTCTGTCTTTTCTATATAAAGAGTACCCCGGTATTGTTATGTCCCAGTTATTTTTCTCACTGAACCATGTCTCAGTAACCGCCACTAAATCTACTTTTTCAGCTGCCATCATTGCCTCCAGTTCATTGATTTTATTGACTAAACTGCGAGCATTTATAGACACGACTCTGAGCTTGTCATTTTTTGCCCCGCATGTTGCTTGCACCCTCCGATTTAGTTTTGGGGGACAATCGGCAGATTGTTTTTTACCCTTTTGTCCCCCCTCCTAGTTTAAATATTCCTTTGTGAAACCTTTGAACTTCTCACTGAGAACATATGTTCCCCTATGAGCAAGATGCAAACCATTTTTTTTATACAGTTCCTTTCTGCTCCAATTAGAGCTATCATGGGACACAAAGCCAAATCCTTGCTCCCGACACCATTCCCGAAGCCACAAATTAAATTCCCTATTGCGCATCTGCCTATCCTGAATGTTATGCACAGGCAGAACTTCAGAGAATGACACAGTGGACGCAATCTGCTGTATTTCACCTCCAAGAACACAAAAATCTTCCTTAATCTCAGAAACCTCATTGCTAGCCAAGTCATTTGTCCCTAGATGGACTAGAACGTCCACTTCCCCTTGCTGCTTTGCTTGTTTGACAATATTGAGAATACGTCTCTTGTCTCTACAAGCAGTAGCCCCAGGAAGACATCTCACCAAACCACTACTCTCCAGCTCAACACCTCTTATGATAGAAGGCAATTGTTGCTGGGTGATTCTATCAAGTCCCACCTTTTCCTTATTGTCCTTGGTTGCAGTCCTGCATACCTTAGGCATAGGGGATGGTGATTCCTCAACTATGGTGTCTGAGCCTACTTCCGTCTTACCACTACACTCTGAAAGTGCCTCAAAAGAATTAAGAAGAGCCACAGACTGTGGGACATGCCTTCTATCAACAACTCTAAGTCTACCAGATCCTACAGCCATCTGCCGCTCCTAGGAGGCCTCTGTGGCAGTGGCTTTGTAACAGTCATAGCCTCAGTTTGTCTAACAGATAATTTACAAATCTCAGACTTCATACAGGCAATTTCCTGCTGCAATAAAGAGAACTGCCTACATATCAGGCACACTCCAAACCTCCAAAAATTGGATCTAAAAACAAATGCATGACAGCTCTTACACTGGACCAAGCCTGCCATTATAAAAGAATGGATTTAAAACCAACAAATCTTACCTTTTTGTAGGTTTTCTACCTCCTGTCTAACCTCAGACTACCTCCAGAGTATCTCCAGAATATCTCTAAGTGCTCACTTGGAAGGCTTGCACTTAGAAGGGTAAACTGTTTGTTTTCTGAATAGCCGAATGGCCCGAAATGTCACTGTGCGGGGAGATTCCCTGTTCTGTGCAATTTGGGGGCCAGATCGTCTCTCTCTGAATAACTGACAATTCAGGACGAGCAGAGTGTTCCTTTAAACGTGACGAACATAAGCTCTGCGCATGTGATGAAACAGCTCCGCACAGCGCAGAAGGGGTTAAAATGCAAAAATATTCTAAGGCCCCGTTCACACCTAGCCGTTTTAACGCGCGTTCGTGCACGCTTTAAAATGCATGAACGGGGAAATCCCATGCTTTGCTATGGGCCCCGTTCAGACCTAAGCGTTTTACAGCGCGCAGGAACGCGTTCTTTAAAACGGCCGACCCAAAAAGAAGTTCGGGAGCCTCTTTTCGGGCATACAGCAGCGCGTTCGCAGCCATATCATAGCCGCGAACGCGCTGCAACGCACTTTTTTGTATGCGTGAACGCGCGTAAAAAAACGCGTGCACTGCGCGATGCAGCGCTACACCCAGGTGTGAACCCAGCCTAAAGGTAATTGAAAGAAATATGTATGGGTGCAAGTGAACCCTAACATAACGTCAGATCATACGTCACATGGAAGGGGCGGGGTCTGGTGTTATTATTTGTGACCTAAGCTTTTTAGAGCAGACAGAGCTCCCCTCCTGACAGAGCACTGACCGGGGCCGCCAGGCTCCGCTGTGTGAGTTGCATTGAACCCGGTCCGCCCGCTGGACACCGGTCAGTGCACCTCAGTCTGCACACATCCCGCCCCGCCCCTTACTAAGTTTATACGACATGCCGCCGTACTAAGTATTAATGACAACAGCGCGTCACACCAATCACCGACCGCTAGGTCCTGGCGTCAACCTTCCTGGAGACAGCATGTTGACGGATACAGGGCACGACCAATCAGCGCTCTCGAGCCACTTCCCTGTACGCTCGGCCGCGCCCTGATCGAGGGTGCATTTCGGTGATTGACGTCTGTTCTGACCAATGGCTGCTTGGCGTGGGCGGAGCAGGAAGAGGCGGGGGCGGGTACCCGGCGGTGGCTGTACGCGCAGGTCGGGGACAGCAGCATGGCGGAAGACGAGAGTGATCAGGAGTCGGAGAGGCTGGTGGAGGAGCTTGAGGCCATTGTGCAGGAGGAGTTGCAGGCTGTCGCGGCGGACGAGGTCAGGAGTCGGGAATACTGCCGCCGCTTCTGTCAGGTGAGTGAGCCCTGGAGGTGACACTGGGCCCCGGGGCAGTATGGGAGATCGCCTGCTCGCCTAGGCAGCTTCTCTCTGTGACAGAGTGAATCCTGGGCAGCGTAGTCCGAGGCGTGTAACGCGTGAGGCTGCAGATTAGAGCCCTGTGTGTCTGCTGGGAGCCAGCAAGATGGCTGTGTGATCCGGATCCCCCCTCCCTCTCCTCTGTCCACATGCCTCTCTCTGTGTGACAGGCTCGGTGTCATGACCGTGTCTGTGCTCGTCTCTCAGTCCTGCTTTCCTTCTGCTTTCAGTCTCTCGCTTTAACTTTGATCATATTCTCTTACCTCTTGTGTTTGCTGACAGTTGTCACTGTGAGCTGCCTGTGTTGTCATTCTGCTGCTCCTTGTCCTGTATTTGCACTGACATGTCTGCCTGTCACTTTTGCTGCCTTTCCCATCAGCCCCCTGACCCGTCTTTGCCGTGTCTTTCAGTCACCCCTGTCCTGCCTTTTCTGTCAGCCTGCCGTGCCTCTTCCCGTGGTCCTTTTGCCGTGCCTCTTCCCGTGGTCCTTTTGCCGGTCCTCTTCCCGTGGTCCTTTTTGCCGGTCCTCTTCCCGTGGTCCTTTTTGCCGGTCCTCTTCCCGTGGTCCTTTTGCCGGGCCTCTTCCCGTGGTCCTTTTGCCGGGCCTCTTCCCGTGGTCCTTTTGCCAGGCCTCTTCCTGTGGTCCTTTTGCCGGGCCTCTTCCCGTGGTCCTTTTGCCGGGCCTCTTCCCGTGGTCCTTTTGCCGGCCTCTTCCCGTGGTCCTTTTGCGGGCCTCTTCCCGTGGTCCTTTTGCCGGGCCTCTTCCCGTGGTCCTTTTGCCGGCCTCTTCCCGTGGTCCTTTTGCCGGGCCTCTTCCCGTGGTCCTTTTGCCGGGCCTCTTCCCGTGGTCCTTTTGCCGGGCCTCTTCCCGTGGTCCTTTTGCCGGGCCTCTTCCCGTGGTCCTTTTGCCGGGCCTCTTCCCGTGGTCCTTTTGCCGGGCCTCTTCCCGTGGTCCTTTTGCCGGGCCTCTTCCCGTGGTCCTTTTGCCGGGCCTCTTCCCGTGGTCCTTTTGCCGGGCCTCTTCCCGTGGTCCTTTTGCCGGGCCTCTTCCCGTGGTCCCTTTTGCCGGGCCTCTTCCCGTGGTCCCTTTTGCCGGGCCTCTTCCCGTGGTCCCTTTTGCCGGGCCTCTTCCCGTGGTCCCTTTTGCCGGGCCTCTTCCCGTGGTCCCTTTTGCCGGGCCTCTTCCCGTGGTCCAGTCCCTCAGTTGCGGTTATCCTGTCTTTCCTGTTAGCCACTCTTTAACCCCTTGAGGACCAAGGGTCTTTAAAGTCCATGCATTTATGACAGAGCAGTTACGTTGTTCACAGCAGCTTGCGGGTGCGTAGGAGTGTAAATCGCATTAGAAAGCTGCAGGGACTTCTGGGTTTGCGAGTCCCTGAGTTGTCTTTTATTTTTTAATTCTCTTTTTGAGAAAGTATTTTACCAGGAAGGATACATTGGGATTTCTCTCGTTTTCAAGTATGTCCTGGGTGGCAAATATGTACCGTTTAGGTGTCTTGCCCAAGGACACTTATTGGAGAGGTGCTCTTGCTGGGATTCAACCTGTGTCTCCGCAGGCTCTCTCCACGCAGAGCAGCGGTGTGGGGGAAAATGAGTAAGAGTAGCAGCACGCTGCGCCCTGTGCTGTTCAGGGGCCCAACTGCCTCCCTGGACAGCATGGCACGTGTGGAGGTCAAAAAAACAATTCTGATAGTCCAGTGAACATGCTAGTCTGTCACTGACTTCAGGATTATGGTCAGGAAACGAGCAGTCTAGTTGGGTGACTTTTTGTTCCCTTTGGTCCAGTCCCTGGGATAAGCCTGATATGTTTTGTGTTGTTCCCTCTGCATGATACAGACTGATCAGGAGCCGCCGCTTCTCATGTCACATTGCCAGAGATAAAGCCGCTGGGGAAGCTCAGGCTTCTGCTCAGACTGCACATCCATCCTGCAATAATCCGTCTGTCAAGGCTTACACAGGTCATCGTACTTACAGGAGTTTGAGCGATCTTGCATGTACACACCTTTTACATGTTTTTTAATAAAGCGCTAACAGGTTCTGCAGCGCTGTACAATGCGGGAGCACAAACAGACATACATTTGCAAAAAAAAAGGTATGTGGAGTTTTGCATGAATTGGTCATAAAATGTGCTCTGATCTTCATCTAAGTCACAACAATTTGAAAAACACAGTCTGCTTAAAATAATACAACACAAACCTATGTTTTCATATTTTTATTGACCATAACATGTAAACATTCACAGTGCAGGGTAGAAAAAGTATGTGAACCCCTAGCCTAATGACTTCTCCAAGAGCTATTTGGAGCCAGGAGTGAGCCAACCTTGAGTCCAATCAGTGTGATATTATTGGATGTGTTGCTGAAAGCTGTCCTGCCCTTTAAAAACACACACCAGTTTTGGGTTTACTGGTTTCAAGAAGCACTGCCTGATGTGAACCATGCCTCGCAGAAAAGAGCTCTCAGAAGACCTACGATCAAGAATTGTTGACTTGCATGAAGCTGGAAAGGGTTACAAAAGTATCTCCAAAAGCCTTGATGTTCATGTGTCCACGGTAAAACAGACTGTCTACAAATGGAGAAAGTTCAGCACTGTTGCTACTCTCCCTAGTCTTGGTCGTCCTTTAAAGATGACTGCAAGAGCACAGTACAGAATGCTTAATGAGGTAAAGAAGAATCCTAGAGTGTCAGCTAAAGACTTACAGAAATCTCTGGCACATGCTAACATTTTTGTTGACACCTCTACAATAAGGAAAACATTAAACAAGAATGGAGTACATGGGAGGACACCACGGAAGAAGCCATTGCTGTCCAAAAAGAATATTGCAGCACGTTTGAAGTTTGCAAAAGAGCACCTGGATGTTCCACAGCACTACTGGCAAAATATTCTGTGGGCAGATGTAACCAAAAGTGTGTTTTTTCCAAACAACTCAAAACACTATGTGTGGAGAAAAAAGGCACAACACACCAACATCAAAACCTCATCCCCACTGTAAAACATGGCGGAGGGAGCATCATGATTTGGGGCTGCTTTGCTGCCTCAGGGCCTGGACGGATTGTTGTCATTGATGGGAAAAATGAATTCCAGAGTTTATCAAGACATTTTGCAGGAAAACGTAAGACCATCTGTCCGCCAACTGAAGCTCCGCAGAGGATCGGTGATGCAACAGGACAATGACCAAAGCATACAAGTAATTCAACAAAAGAATGGCTTCAACAAAACAAAATATGCCTTCTGGAGTGGCCCAGTCAGAGTCCTGACCTCAACCCGATTGAAATGCTGTGGCGTGACCTTAAGAGAGCGACTCACACCAGACATCCCAAGAATATTGCTACACTGAAACCGTTTTGTGAAGAGGAGCGGTCCAAAATTACTCCAGATCGTTGTGCAGGTCTGATCTGCAACTACAGGAAACGTTTGGTTGAGGTTATTGCTGCCAAAGGAGGGTCAACCAGTTATTAAGTCCAAAGGTTCCCGTACTTTTTCCACCCTGCACTGTGAATGTTTACATGTTCTGTTCAATAAAAACATGAAAACCTATATAATGTTTGTGTTGTATTATTTTAAGCAGACTGTGTCTTTTCAAATTGTTGCGACTGAGAGGGTGGTGGATACATTACTGAGATGAAGATCAGAGCACATTTTATGACCAATTCATGCAAAACTCCACGTAATCCCAAAGGGTTCACATACTTTGTCTTGCAACTGTATGTGATACATAAGGAAAAGACAACCCTGCCCGTAGGATAGCTTGTCTAGGAAATACAGCACTTTAACCAAGTGCTCAGCCAGACATCCCGTGAGCTTACAATCTAAGGGACGGGGGGGGGTACATTTTAATGGGAAGCTGCAAACCCATACACCCCATTGGTTGTTGGGATAAAGCCAGTTCTGGGTTTATAGTGAGGTTATAAATTCTGATTTGTGCTGGATGACAGAGGGCCCCCCCCCCCGTGCCCTTTAAACCTCACACAGGAAGAAGGAACCAAACTATCTTCCATTTCTTTAAACATGAGAGGGGAAGCTGACAGATGGACATGTTTAAAGAGCACCTGTCAGGCTCAATATAGGTCGGGTTTATGTGATGTGGAATCCCTTCCGCTGTGCGTTTTATTTATTAACACATACATAGGCAATTCTGTCACAGTTTAGCCATCTTCCTTTCACTCGTGCATCTGAGTTGACTTGTAACTCAGTGCGCCCCCGTCAAACTGATCAACGTTTGGTGGTGGAGCGCACGCATGTTGGCATCTGGCGCTGGAATGGGGTAAGTGCAGTATCTCATCAGAAGACGAGACCTCGTTCACTGGCTGACAGGTTTTAGCAAAGTGGACCTGCTCAATGCTGAGCGTTTAAAAAATTGCAGCCCCCGTCCCACCCAAAATCGTTTTATTGAAGTACACGAACCAATGCGATACATCAGAAAAAGCAGGTTTAAATGGAATGAAGTAAATCGGCTATTATTAATGGGTGCACACAAAGTGTAAAGTTGCATGGAGTTTGGCATCTGGGGAGCTTCTGGCTCTGTTTTTTACTTTATCATTGAAATCTATTGTGCCTGGCTCCTAAAATCGTGCATTTGGTTGTCATGGTTTCCTGCTGCTTACATGTTTGTCAAACCCCGCACTGCATGACACCATGGAAAGTATTGCAGGGTTTTCTCTCGTTCTGTGTGTGTAGATTTGTTATTCTGTCCCATTGTACAGCGCCTCGGAACTTGTAACTGTACTACATGGTGGGTAGGGTTTGAAGGTCCTGTAATTCGGTGGCATTATTTGGAGATGCTGCATGGGTCTTTAAAGTCAGCCTGTACTGCCCTGCCCTGGTGCACTTTGCCTTAGAGATCCCATCAGCGGGTGGATGTCACATTGGCTCCCTGCAAAATCCTCCAAATTGCCCAAGACACACACAACTTGTACACGGTCATGTCACGTATGTGAAAATGCTTCGCTGCATATCTTCTCGGGGGGGGGGGGGGCGGCAGTTCATTAAGGCAATTTGAATTACGCAAACTACGATTACGATTGCAGATGAATTACGCAAACTACGTGGAATCACTTCTCTGCACTAAAATTCAATGTACTAGTTAAGGCTATTTGCACTTAAAGGATATTATCATTTTTTTTTTTTTTTTTTTGCAACACTCATTGGTGTAATTATCTTTTCTTTTTCCTATGTTCTATTGTTTAGTTGCTGTAATAAGGAAGAGTGTTTCTTCCCCATTTATACAGGTTCCCTGGCTCTCTGTAAGGCATATGAATTGCATTTTTAAATGATGCTATGATTATACATGTTCCCAGGCTTTACATGATGGGTTCGCTTTAAGAATCTTCTGCCAGGCAGGGAGATACTACTAGATATGTTGTAACACCAAATCAGACATTCTCTTAACACTGGATCAACAAGGGCTCAAAGTGCCAATTCTCTGCTGAGAGAATTCAGTGTTTCACATTTGTTAAACCTCCATTGTTGTGTCAACAATCGATGGCACAACCAAAGAGTAGCAAATACTCGGGATATTCTAGCCTTACTCTTTGGTTGTGCCATCTCGATTGTTGTGGTTTATATTGAGGACATGGGAGACAACGTCCTTATTGTGGATGAGCCCATGTCTCTTAATTGACAGCGTGCAGGATATTTCATTTTGGGATTTGTATTTGCTAAACTTTGATGGAAATTACTCAAACCTTCCTATTATGTTAGTAAATAATAACTGCGTGATTTTACGTCAAATGAGGTTAAACTGGACACGACAGGTGCATTTTAGGAACTGTAGAAGGAGTGCAGCAGGTAAGGTCATCTCTTTTCATCTTTTTATGCCTTAAAGGGATACTCTAGGCAACATGACCACCTAAGTATGCCCTTTTCCTCCGCTGCCCCTCCGCTGAGCCGATCGGCTGAAACAGCTGAGAACGCGGAGGACTTTACTTCGCCCTCCCAGCTGTCAGTCAGCAGAGCGGGATTTGTATTTCCCGCTTCTGCCGACTATTGTCGCGTAGGAGACGTCATCGCTCTTTCAGCGCGATGACGTCTCCTACTCGCCGCAGTAGCTGGCGGGAGCGAGCCGCCTACAAAAGACGGCGGCTGTGATTAGTGTTGCGCGCATCCTCTTGCGCGTAACACTAATCAAAGAAGGTGGAGCCGGGAGGAAGCCTGCTGATTGGCTGGTTTACGTGCTAGGCGCGCATGCGTGCTTTGCACGTAAACCTTTAGCCAAGTTGAAGATTTGCCACGACAGAGAGCGGAAGAGGGAGGCGAGTTAATAAAAAAAAAAAAAAAAAAAGCGCTGTTGGAAAAGTGTCGTTTTTAGGGTAAGTTTAACATAATCAGTATTTTTATTTTTAACTAGGGCAAAAGGTATATAATATAATATAATCTAAAAAAGGGGGGGGGTGATTTTCAGCCTAGAGTGTTCCTTTAAGGCTAGGGTCAGACTGAGGCAGTGCGAACGCGCGTTCTGGCGCACTTAATCACGGCCGCACTAGCAGCAGATGCCGGGCAATGACGGCCAATATACGAAGTACGGTCGCACAAAAGTCCGGCTGCGCAACGCAAGTGGAAAATGAACGCATTTTTTCGAGAACGTTAAACCACTAGTACTGACGTACAGAGTGCGCTGCGCCCGCTAGCGGCGTGTGTGCGTGAATTGGAGACGTCAGACGCTGCTAATGTCCGGCCAACATAACGTCCAGATGCACAAAGTGTTTTATTGATGATCCTTACAAAATCACGGATGAAACTGCGCATCGTATGACCGCTATTGCGTATTCCGTGAAAAAATACGTCCATTCTTCGAACGCACATTTTCACGGACAACGCGAAAAATGCGTTAGTCTGACCCTAGCCTAAGTTGTGGTGTGGCCTCAGAACTTGTACATTGTTGCACTTTATAGATCTATCAGTGGTGTAAATGTATAACTCAGGGTTATGTGACTCGATCTTTGTTTTTAGCCTATAAAAGTTTCCTTACAGAGACGACTGCTTTAACATTTTTCTGTAAATTTGCTGTAGCGATTAAACATGATGTTTTAATCTTGTTTATTTTTTGCTCCGATATATGCTCACTTTTTAAAATGTTTTCTTTTTATAAATTTTTTGCATTGGGCAAAATGTGTACATCTATTCATTTTGAGGGCTTGAACTGATCCCACGGATCCTGGAAAACGGAGGCAGCTGACTGCTGTTCAGGAAGACCTCTAATTAACCTGATCGTAATTAACCGTTGAACAATTAAAGTACAGTGACAGCAGGCTGCTGGTGTTTCCATTATGCTGGCTACATGGTTCCTCATGGAAAGATGTGGCCTGAGTGACCAGTTGCGGGTAATATACAGTATGGCCAGGTCACATTCTCCAGTTTAATTGCACGTATCATTTGCTCTGAGTTTTCATAACATTTTATAAGCTCCTTATCTAAACATAATTGTTAAACGTAATCTTTAAATAAAAAAAAAACCTGCAGGATTTACAAAAAATTCCATATTCTTTTTAAGTAGAGCAACTTTTAGGCTGGGGTCAGACTAACACATTTTTAACGTGCGTTTAGGCGCACATAATCACGACCGCAGTAGCAGAAAATGACGGCCAATATACGAAGTACGGCCGCACAACGCAAGTGGAAAATTAACGCATTTTTTCGAGAACCACTAGTACTGACGTACAGAGTGCGTTGCGTCCGCTAGCGGCGAGTATGCGTGATTAGGAGACGTCAGACACTGCTCATGTCTGGCCAACATAACGTCCAGACGCAAACAGTGTTTTATTGACGATCCGTAAAAAAAAATCACGAAAATGCGCATCGTATGACCGTTTTCGCGCATTCTGTGAAAAAATACGTCAATGCGTTCGGACGCACTTTTTGACGGTCGCTGCGAATAATGCATTCGTTTGACCCTAGCCTTATTCAGCTGTTTCAGTGATCACAAGTTCTACACTTACATCTTTGGTTTCTTATCGATATGGCATTGATCATGACTTCCCTTGATCTAGTCCGTTGCCACCATCGCAATACCTCGTGGCCGTCACACTCAGATATCTATCTCTTCCTTTTATAAAAGGTATACATGTATTAATAAAAAAAATTTTTTAGCTGCTCCAGGTATAAAAAATATATTGCGTATTTTCAGAAAAGATCCATCAAACGATGTGCAAGATGTCTTCAATTTATCACATTTTTCTTAAGCTTGACCTGGATTTTACTCTTCCGAAGAGTAAAGGTGTTTTTTTTTACGGGGCAGAGTGTTCGTCCGAGCATCGGCAGAACTGACCGATTCTGCTAAATTGAGGAAAATTGCCTGACTTCAACCTTGTGTTTTTTTTTCTCCCCCACAAGGAGCTGCGGTCCAGATTAAGGCTACGGTCAGACGAAAGCATTTTTCCCCGCGAACGTGAAAAAGTGCGTCCGAACGCATTGACGTATTTTTTCACGGAATGCGCAAAAACGGTCAGACGACGCGCATTTTCGGGAGTGATTTTGTATGGATCGTCAATAAAACTCTTTTTGCGTCTGGACGTTATGTAGGCCAGACATTAGCAGCGTCTGACATCTCCTAATCATGCACACATGCCGCTATGCCGCAGCTGCGCACTCAGTACGTCAGTACTAGCGGTTCAGCGTTCTCAGAAAAATGCGTTCAAATTCCACTTGCATTGCACGGCCGGACTTTTGTGCGGCCGTACATCGTATATTGGCCGTCATTGCCCGTCATCTGCTGCTAGTGCGGCCGTAATTATGTGCGCCAGAACGCACGTTAAAAGTGCGCTGGTCTGACCCCAGCCTTAAACTTCGATTTTATGGATATCTGAAAATAAGTGCTAAAATAAAGTATTTACAGACACCTAAGCATTACGATCCCTCGGACACCTGCTGCTACCTATTGCTACAACAAACCTGTCCAGAGAATGGGCGAAACGAGAAAATTTATAGAAGGGCAACAAGAATGATGGAAATGACCGTTGCCCATGTGGCCTTCTGATACCCACTTGTGTCTAATGTAGAGACAATGTAACGACAGACCTCCCTTAGCTATAGAAGACCGTAGCAAGAAAGAATATGGACTGTAACTAGTTTTTTTTCTCAGGTTACATTGTGGTACCCGGCCACATTGGCCTACTCTTACAATTTGGCTATAAATAACTGCAAAAGAAACTACACAAATTCTCCATCAATTAGGATCCACGTATAAGGTTTTCCAAAGTCTGAAACTAAGAGACGTGCATGTTTTGCTGATCATGATTATTTCAGGAGCTAAAAGTGTGTAGGTGTCCCGTTTTGACATCGATACCTTTTTTAATTGTAGGCTCGATTTAATCGTGTAATCTCCGTCAAGTGTTTACTCGTCCTATTTGGTTCCACTGATACTTGCACCAATGCCTCTATCGTAGTCTACCATACCCATTCAAATTCCCCAGCCCCTCCATTATTACATTTCTCCACTTATGCTGTGAGTTGAAGGGTTTTCCCTGACATTCCCGGGGATTTGTGCAACCGTTCCCCAGAACACTGCAGTCCAATCTGCTGGTGGTGAAGAGATGGCGGCACAAGCAATTGCAAGGTGAGTAGCAGGGAGGGTGTTGGGACCTGTCCACGTTCCTTTCATAGGAAAGGAGTTAAAGGCATCCTCTAGGCCAGTGGTTCCCAACCGCGGTCCTCAAGTACCCCCAACAGGCCAGGTTTGCAGGATATATGAAGCACAGCACAGGTGATCTGATTTGCTGCTCAGTGATTGCAGGATTCAGTCTGTATTTCCCCAAGCTGATCCTTTAAAACCTGGCCTGCTAGGTGGACTTGGACCACGGTTGGGAACCACTGCTCTAGGCAAAAAAAGAGGTGGAATGAAAACTACAAGGTTAATGAATACATTAATCCCCCCCCCCCCATGCTTCTCAGACTGGCAGATGCCTTGATGCAGAAAACGTCTTGGACAACGGCCCGCTGTTGATTGGTGCATGCATAACTAGTGGTCATGCAGCCAATGATGTGCCTCTCCATGTGAAAATCTAGAGATGTATCGTGAGGTTGGCTGGTTTGACCAGCAATCGTGCACTGCCGTAACGTGCCTCTCAATGCACCCTGTCACCAAACGAGAACAAAAACATCTGGGAACCCAAAGGACAGGCAGTGGCACTGGTGGCCTGTCCTTCTGTGTCTTTCTGCTAAGGTCTCTTAAGATTTTAGTCTGCTGGGGAAAATACCAGTGACTTGCGGTGAGGTCAGAGGCTGGTGAGGCACTGACTAGTATCAGAGCCAGATGTACACAGGTTATGTAGGTTCGGGTTCAGTGCTCCCAAAAATCTGGCTGCTCTCTCAGGGTTTCCCCAGGATCTTTTGCTTCTCTCCAGGATGTGCCTCCAGGCACACAGCCCTGCGGCACGTCCCCATGTCTGACCAGGACAGTCACATGACTGTCCTGTGTCAAAGCATGGGAGGCCTGCCTCCCATGGAAGCATTTTTTGAATTGCTTGGGATCAATGGTGCTTTCCCATTGGTCCAACCAATTCCATTGCTCTCAGTGCCTCTCTGAGGCACTTAAAAGCGTAGATTCAGGAAGTAGGCAGTGCCATATATGCATTGCAGACTTCAATGAATCTATTAGCCAGCTTGAGCTATGCAAATTGCATAGGCTCAGAGCAGGCTCCCTCTGCTATGTGATCACACAGCAGCCGGCGAACTAGACGGCGGGGGAGCGCGGAGTAGGTGAAAATGTGAACTTTTAAAATAAAACCTGCTATTTTAAAAAAAAAAAAAAAAAGTTTACAGTCCCCACTTAATGGAATTGTGGCAGGTGAGGCCCTGCCGCCCCTGACTGCACGTCCCTGGAAAATACAGAGTAAAAACAATCGGCTTCTGATCAAGAGTCTTCATGGTGGAGGGAAGGCCTCTATTTTGAAAGTCTGCCACGATCGTTCGGGGTGGCTGGCGAGGAAGAAGGGATGACTACTCGTGGCATCATTCATGACCACTGGATTGCATAGACTCTTTAAAAGTCTGCAAACGCGTCATGGGGTGTTGGGTATATTGTTGCTTTCTCCTAGTTCCTGTAAAGGGGAGAATGATTTAAACTTTGGTGCGCATTGCCAGGCAATAAACACATCCATAACCCGTGTACTTTGCTCCTGCCTGAGAACAATGTGTGCTGAAAGAAAATGTCCAAGTGTTTTTCTAGTATGGCCCTAGTAAACTCTACTGGTGATTGTTTATGGTGTGAACTATTGATCGTTTTACTACTTTCGGAGCCTGTCAGACTGTAGTATTATTCAGCATTTATCAGTCCTGAGGCATAAAGCTCAGCTGTAAAGCGCAAAGACTCATATCTACATCTTTATTCTTCAATAAAATGGGTAAATTATGCATTTTTTTTCGAGCCTTTTTGAAGATTCAGAGTTAGGGATGCACCGATACCACTTTTTTAAGACCGAGTACCGATACTTTTTAAAAGTACTCACCGATAACCGAGTACCGATACTTAAGAACAGACCATATAAAAATGCCCCCAGCTCACCTGTATAACCCCCCCGAAATAAATTATATATATATATATATATATATATAATTTCATTCTGCCCCAGCTCGCTCATGGATCTGCCCCCCAGCTCATGGACCGGACCCCCCCCCGGCAACGATACTTACCTTCCTGGGCGCCGCCGGGAATGTCTCCGCGCGTGCGCTCGTTGGAAGGACCCCAGCCGCGACCACGTGGGACCATGTGATCACGGCTGGGGTCATTCCAACGAGAGCGCGCGCGCGGAAACTTTCCCGGCGTCGCCCAGGAAGGTAAGTATCGTTGCGAGAGAGCAGCTGCAGGGCCTGTCCGAATGCTCTGCTCACTGTGTTTATACTTACCTTCCTGGGCGCCGCCGGGAAAGTTTCCGCACGCGCTCTCGTTGGTAGGACCCCAGCCGTGATCACATGGTCCCACGTGGTCGCGGCTGGGGTCCTTCCAACGAGCGCACGCGCGGAGACATTCTCGGCGGCGCCCAGGAAGGTAAGTATCGTCGTGAGCAGCTCCAGGGGCGGCTGTCCTAATGCCGATAGAGCATTCGGACAGCCGCCGCAGCCCCTCGGATGCCGGCAAGCCGGCTCAATGCCGGCTTCCGGTATCGGAAAAAATATCGGGGGGTACTGCACGAGTACCAAGTACTCCTGCAGTACCCAGTATCGGCCCCGATACCGATACTAGTATCGGTGCAACCTTATTCAGAGTCTAATGCATATGGTAGAAGTGTGTGTTTTTTATAGGGCTGCAACTAACGATTATTCTCATAATCGATTAATCAAAATAAATCAGCCATCGGATAAAAAAAAATAGAAAAAATTTGTGTACTTAAAAGGAATTTTATGAGAAAAAAAAACACAGCCCCCCTCCCTTTTATTTCATAAGCAATTAGCATAATGTACGTAACTTTCGTATGTACATACGCAAATTGCGTTTCTTGCATACTTTTCACACAAGGTTTGCGAGTGCTTGGGCAGAGGGATGGGTTGATGCTGCAAGTGCTTGGGCAGAGGGATGGGTTGATGCTGCGAGTGCTTGGGCAGAGGGATGGGTTGATGCTGCGAGTGCTTGGGCAGAGGGATGGGTTGATGCTGCGAGTGCTTGGTCAGAGGGATGGGTTGATGCTGCGAGTGCTTGGTCAGAGGGATGGGTTGATGCTGCATGCGCAGCTTAAGCCCATGTTTGCTTTCTCAAATGAACATGGCTACAAGCACTTGTCATAACCCTGATTTCATGCTGACATCATTAATAAGTTAAAGTGGTCAGGGTGCATAGTGTACCTTTTTAAATAATTTCGTGAACAGAGTGGGAGGAGGGACTGGAGGTGGAAGGGAGTGACTTAGGTCAAGTCACTTGAGCAAAGACCAGATCTGAGTGAGTTTGGGGACAGGACCAGACCAAAGGGAGGGAATGGCAGTTCCCGACCAAAGAGGGTGTGGCAAGGAGGGCAGGGTGGTGGCACAGGGCTCCAGCTTCAAGTAAGGACAAAACACAGGCATACAGCTCCTTCACCCAGTGACAGTATCCTATTGTTGGTGTTTTATAGTTCTGCTACTGTTGTAAATGGAATAAAAACAAACTGGTTGTGTCTGACATAACCCTAGAACTAAACCCTACCTTGTAAAGCAGCGGCGCGTCTTCTCCAATCAGCTCCGAAGCTGAGGTTATTTACGTTTTTTATTCTTTATTTATAAAGCGCCAGCATATTCCGCAGCGCTGTACAATAGGCACAGTATAGACAGGGTTACAATACAATACAATACAATGAACAACATTTGACAAACCGTGCAGGAGGAGATGAGGCCCTATTCCCGTAGGAACTCACAATCTAGGAGGGTTGGGGTTGGAAACAGGAGGAAAGGACTGCAAGGTGAGAGTGATGGATGGTTGCGTCAGTGAGTTGGGTGGTAGGCTTCCTTAATAGGAACGTTTTCAGGGAGCTTTTGAAGGAAGAGAAATTATGGGAAAGTCTGACAGTACGAGGGAGAGCGTTCCAGAGAGGTGGGGGCTGCGCGTGAGAAATCCTGCAGTCTATCATGGGAAGAGGTGATGCGGGGAGAAGCTAGGCGCAGGTCACTGTTTGACCTTAGGGAGCGGGCTGGGGTGTATTTGGTGATTAGTGAGGACAGGTAGTGGGGAGCTGAGTTAGTGAGGGTTTTGTAGGTAAGGATTTTGAACTTAATTCTGCAGTGGATGGGGAGCCAGTGAAGGGACTCGCAAAGGGGAGCGGCAGAGACAGAGCGGCGGGTGAGTGCCAGGGCTGAAGCTGGCGGCGTGGGGCCTTACAGAGTCGAAGAGGAGCAAGAGTGTCTAGAGCAGAGATAAGAGTAGTGTTGTAGTGATTAGTGGCAGCATCAGGGCAGGTGAAGGAGGTGGTGAAGTAGATTGGAGAATTGATGGGGGTCCCATGTGTGTTTAGGAAGTCCAGATAGGTGTGGTCAGAGATGGGAAAAGGGCGACAGTTGAACTCAGAAATGGAGTAGAGGTTGGAAAAGACAAGGTCGATAGTGTGACCATCGCGGTGGGTAGGGAGGATTGTGTGAGTCCAAGGGAGGACGTGAGTGAAAGAAGTTTGGAGGCAGCAGGGTCAGAAGGATCATCAATGGGAATGTTGAAGTTCCCGAGAATTAGGCATGGAAGATTAGAAGACAGGAAGTGAGAAAGCCAGGTAGCAAAGTGGTCAAAGAACTGGGAGGTTGGTCCCGGTGGGCGGTAGATGACTGCCACCCTGAGAGCCGAAGGAGAGGGATGGGGGTGGAGGGAGGTGCTGGTGGGAGAGAGCAGGATTCCGACCCCGCCACCATTTCTCTCACCCGGTCTGGGGGTATGGCTCAGGTGTAGACCGCCATGTGAGAGAGCAGCAACGGAGGCCATGTCAGAGGGAGTTGGCCAGGTTTCAGTTAAAGCTAGGAGGTTGAAGTAGTTTGAAAGGAAGAGGTCATGGATGGCTGTGAGTTTGTTGCACACAGAGCGAGCGTTCCAGAAGGCGCAGGAGGAAAGAGGACAGGCGCTGAGGGATTATGGGAATGAGGTTGCTGGGCTTGCAGGGAGGTGATTTATGTGCGATGGAGATAGGATGAGAGGGAAGTATTGGATATGTTGTGGGGCCAGGGTTAGGGGATATGTCACCTGCATGAAGTAACAGCAGGAGGGTGAGAAAGAGAAGGTGGAAATGGGATTTGTGGGAGTGATTGGCAGCACAAGAGTTAGAGGGAGACCATGCTCTGAGGAAACAAAGGAGCTCATGCAAGGCCATCATGTGGGACGAGAGGAGGGAGGGAGAGATGCAGATAGTGTAGGGGTCGATGGTAGAGGGGCAGGAGTTCCATTTAAGGAGAACGGTAGAAGTAAAGAGAAGCGTGAGAGAAAGCATAATATAGACGTGTGTTTACCCAGAGTAAAAAGTGGGCCTTGCAGTTCCTTCCTCCAGTACCGCAACTCCAGGAAATCCACTCCAAACTTCCACTTAAGAAGGCCACTTGGCATTGCACAAGAGCCAAGGCTCACTGGAGCCAGTCCTAGCTGTTATATAGGGCAGACTGATTGCATTCAGGCAGTTAAAAGGTAAACACCTGATGCTGGATGGGCTGTGTCAATAGGGCATGAGATTCACATGCTAATTAGCAAAGCAAATGGTGGAGAAATGAGACAAAAATAAATAAAAAAAGACCAAGGCAACGTTACAATGTGGGCGCCTGCAAATACTGGGTGATGGGGCTCATACCAGGAAAAGTATGCAGGGGATCAGTTGAAATGTGGGTGTCTGTGGATACTGGGTGATAGAGTCCTACCTGTGGAGAGAGGAGACACAGGAATTAGGGATCATGATGGTGGATGGCATAGGGCATCATGAAAACTCCAGGAAATCCACTCCAAACTTCCACTTAAGAAGGCCACGTTTTAACTCGTCTGACTCTAAACCAGTGTGTGCTGTACACAGGATGATTAATCGATAATGGAAATCGATGATTAAAATTGTTGTCAACTATTGGTTGTTTCAGCCCTAGTGTTTTATATATGATCCTGTGGTAACAAGGTTCGTTCTTTTGTTTAACATGTATAGTTTGGAAAAAAGAGGAGAAATGATAGAAACCTTTAAATACATAAAGGGAATCAACAAGGTAGAGGAAGGGAGTATATTAAAGGAAACAAAGTAGCAAAACAAGAGGACATGCAGGGTTATTCAGAGAGTGGTGAAAAGCAGGAGAATGACTGGAGAATGGAAAATTGTTGGTCAAAATAGCCAAACCAGAAAAATTCTCCCATTTATCTCACTTTCCAAATTGGCTATTTTGACCTAGAATTTTCCATTCTCCAGTCATTCTGCTTTTCACCTCTCTCTGAATAACACCGATAGTCTTACATTAAAGGGGCAAAGGTTTAAAAGTAACATCAGGAAGCATTATTTTACTGAGAGGGTGGTGGATACATGGAACAGCCTTCCAGTAGAAGTGGTAGAGGCTAAACCAGTGATTGAGTTTAAGCAGACATGGTGTAGGCATAATACTATCCCAAATAAAAGAGAAATCCAGGGAAAGTATCCATATAATCGGGCAGACTGGGCCGAAAGGATTTTATCTGCCGACACATTCGATTTGGGATTATTATTTTTTTGTCTCCTTTTACTGGTTTTGCTTTAAGTCCTGTTTTTGGGGTTTTCTCACTGGCTCATCATTCAAGCAAATCTTTGATCATCAAATCCAGCGAGGTGCTTTTTACACAAAAAATAAATATATATTTTTAGTTTTCCACTACTGTGACCACGTGTCGCGTTTAATAATAAACATGTATGATTTATTTATATTTTTCTCTTTCTCTCCCCCCCCCTCCATTCAGGTTGCAGAAGAATACACTGCACGATGGCAGGTTCCTCTACCCCAAGTCCAAGTTCTTCAGACGGCCCTGTGTTGCTTCACCTCAGCCAGTGTCTCACTCCCAGCTCAATGTGAGCACGTACAGTATGTTTTGAGTAGACTAGCTTTGTAAGTACTTATTTACAATTCATGCATTAGATCAAATTGTGTGATGGCCCTGTGTTTGTCCTCCATAACTACACATCTGTGCTTTGTCCTCAGTGATCTCTCAACAAGGTCTTATTTAACGCTAGCTAAAGTACAGGGTGCATGTCCACATGTTTCACCGTGTCTCTTACCTCTTTTGATGTCGCTGGGGGTTTGCATCTTCAAAAGATGTTACCGTAGATACTCGAGTATAACGCGACCCGAATATAACGCGAAGGATAGAGATTTATTATGGAAATGAGCTAATACTCAAGACTCAAATAAAACGCAAGGAGCAAAATTAAAGTATACTGTACCGGTAAACAATTAAAATCCTTCCAGGTTCTCTTAACACAGACTCCCCCTCAGGCCAGGGTGCTCTGATCTAGAATGATTGTATTTGTTACTAAATCATGAATGATTGGCTTAAACCGAGAGTGCCCTCTGGCCTTGATGGATCCCACCTCTCCCGGGAGTTCCTGAAGTGTTTGCGGGCGTCAGGGAGCCCACATTCACTTCAGGGAGACTACCAGAACTTCCGGGAGACATGGGTTCCCTGAGCAAGTCAACCTTTTTTTTTTTTACTACACGCGATGCAGATATCTCGACTATAACGCGACCCCTCCAATTTTTAAGGTAAATTTTTGTCTCCAAAATCTAGCGGTATACTGGAGTATCTATTACCCACATGGATCATCTAGGCCAGGTCTATCAAACTCCAGACCCCCCTGATGTTTCTGAACTACAACTCCTATGATTCCTTAGACATCTACTGCATTTCTACAATTCTGGAACTTGAAGGCACCACCTTCTTGGGGGGCCATGAGTTTGACAGCTCTGATCTAGGGATTGTGTCGTAATGTGAACCTGACATGCCGTGTTTAATATTCACTAAAATGCCCATTCCATTTTTTTGTATAGTTTTTTTTCATCACTGCCATATTGCATTATTTAACCTTTTAAAGGCTCACATCACAGCCTATGCCATCATGCAGTGCTTTAATGCCCAGTGACGACATACACTGACATGCCCATTGTGAGCTGCACCATGCTGAGAATCACGGTTTCTGCTGTACGGACTGCCTGGCGATCTGAGCAGGTCCAAAAATGGCAGCTGCGTTGTTCCTAGGAAGGCAGTCGCTGTGGCTACATTACAGAATATGCAACATTTCAGGAATACCTCTTGTGCTAGAAGATAAATGCAGATGTTTTAAGATTTATTCCCACATTCTGAACAAATCTCTGAATCTGTTCAGTTACTTTTTCATTGGGCTGTATTACATCCATAAAACTGGGACGCTAAGGCTGGTGGCACACGAGCGCACTTATGCTTTTGGGTGCCCGCACTTCCCTGCGTCTGTGCCGTTTTGACAGGGAGGGCCAACAACCGAACGTGAAAAAGCCCTCCCCGTCAAAAAGCAAAGGAGGATTGCGCTTTGTACGCTGAACGCACAGAGTGGAAGGAATGTCCACTCTCAAGGACGTTCCTTCCTCTCTCTCAGAAACGCTCGTGTGCCGCCAACCTTACTGGAAGAGACTGCGCCTGCAGGTGAGATTCCTGGCCAGGCACTAATTCGGCAGCCTGCACCCCCAAACTATACGCATCCCTCACGGATACTCAATAGCGCTTTTGTGCCACGGCATGTATCACCTCCTGTAGTCCATAGGACTCCCTGAAGGGTTGTGCTGCAAGCCCTGCGCAGAACTGCGGAGTGACCACAGATGAAGACTAGGGACTAATTGTTCCCAGTCTCACTCTGTTCCCGGCGGCCAGAAGCAACAGATCGGGCTGCCGTTTGCGCCTCAGGATAAGCAGAAGCAGCACCAGCTTCTAAGTGACGGCTAAAAATCAGTTTACTGCATTGGTGCGGTAATTAACACTAATTACTGATTGCGCTCCCTAGGTTAAGTATAGGTTGCGCAAAGTACAGTAAGCTTGTGCAATCACCAATGCGCTGACGGATTTAAAAAAAAATTTCCCCCCTGTTTAGCGTTGGTAAGGTAATCAGGGGGCATGCGTTAACGTCACTTATCCTGATGTTAACGCTTATATAGCCAAACGCTACAGTTAGCGTTCTGTATCTAATCTAGCCCGCTGTGTATAACAATTCAATCTTTTGTTTCACATAAATGATTTAAAACCTCTATTGAACGCGGGGAGGAGCACTAAAGCATTAAGCAGAAATTCACCTACAAGGTTATTCAAAGAGCACCAACACTCCACTGGAATTTCAGTGCTCTTTCGTTCCCCACACTTTGGGGAATCAAATTCCCGACCCCCTGCGGTGAATTCAGAATTCACTGCAGGGTCCCCGAAGTGCAGGGAATAGCTGCCGACCGGCATCCGAGGAACTGCCGAAAAAATGCTGGATGCACCCGCTGATCCACTACAAAGCTGACAATGCACGGAACAGCTGCTGGAAAAAGCCGCCGAAGGGGGTAAAATATCCAAAAACCAACGCAACTTTTAAAAGCTGTCTGCAAAGAAACTATTGGGGAAAAATGCCTTAAAATTACATATAAGGTCCTATGAATAATAAAAAGGTGTGTTACAGAAAAAAAAGCTATTTAAAAAAAATATTTTGCCAAAAAACCTTAATGCTTTTAAAAAATAAAAAAATCCTAAGAATGTAAGACACTTTTTGCTGCAAATTAAAAGAATAAACTGTTTCTTAGATATTCAATAACAATGGGAATGTTTTTAAGATTGAAACCTATGGGATTCGCCTGAATAAACCTGCCGAATGAAACCATCGAACAGCAGGGCATTTCACTGACATTTTGGTGCTGTTTGGTGTCTGTGAATAGATTAACTATTGCTTCTCTATGGGGGAGTTCACTGCCACCGAAAAGCACTGTATTTCGCTGGCAATTCGCCAATATTTGGCGAACTGGCAGCTTTTTGAATGGCCACCAAATTAAGTTTGGTGCAATTTCTGAGCCAATTCGGCTCTTTGAATAACCCCCTCTAGTTTTTAATGCACAGTAAAGCTATAAAGCTTTGGTCCTTAAGAGATTAATGAGATTGGCCATGCTCCGCTCTGGAACGATGTGGAGTCCTGGGTGTTACACTATCGTACATGTTTGTCTATTCCTACCCCTCTCCCTCTGGCATGCCGAATAAATGGCCCTGATGGGAACACAGTCTCATGAGAATGCACTGCCACGGTGACTCCGACATGCCGGCTTCGTAGCATGCCCGCAACTGTCGAATGGTTGGCAACAGCACTGCATGCCATTTATTTCTCTTTATTCTCTCTGTCTGTATTAAAAAAGGGACAGTAAAATGCACAATCAGGGTTATTCAGAGAGCGGTGAAAAGCAGGAGAATGACTGGAGAAGTGAAAATTCTAGGTCAAAATAGCCAAACCAGAAAACGTCTCCCATTTATCTCTTTCCAAATCGGCTATTTTGACGTAGAATTTTCCATTCTCCAGTCATTCTCCTGCTTTTCACCGCTCTCTGAATAACCCTGATAGTCTTTATACACGTCCTGCTATTTTTCTGGGTAAGTGGCATCATTTTTCTGTAGCCAGTGTAAGATCGTTGATCTGCAGCTCAGCCAATAAATACCTCCTGCGTTCTGTGCATAAAAAGATGTGAACGTGGGGAAACTGAAGCAATCGCAACCTATACACACTTATCTCTGTATTTTAACATGCATTAAAAGCGGGTCGCAGTAATCTGTTTCTCCATCTGTATTGATGAGATACAAACCACTTTGGAAAGAGATCCATGTTTCTAACGTTTTTCTTTTATCTGTTAGGAGCCTGTTCGAGTTGCTGCTGTTTTTTGGAAAGGATGAGTTTTATGAAGATCCATTGAAAGACATTCTGGGCTCAGTACAGGTAATACTCGTTCTCTTTAATCTCTAAATCATGGCTTGACAAACCCAGAAGCTTGTAAGCCACAGCCTCCTAGAATTTTACCTCTAGCGCCTATCTTTGTGATGTTTATAAAGTTATGTTTACAAAACATTGAATGTCTTCTAAAAAAAAAAAATTATATATATTCCATCAAAAACCTAGTTTCTACATTCAATATTTTACAGGGAGACTCTAGGGACTGTGCAATTTGAGTGTTCAGTGACCTGCATGCCCCCACCCCTCTCCCCATCCAGACTGGGGTCCTGTAGGGCTAATTCAGCTCTCTGAGTGCAGGGCATTAGTCCGATCCGGAACCTTAGATCAGGTTTTGGTTCTCCCACCAATGTGCTCAGCACAGAGAGCCATTGTATTTGGACACTCACTTGGCCATCCAACCTCCTGTATATGTTGACCCTGCATTAATCTTTCAGGGATAAAATGCTGTTCTAAGAATTTAAGGCCACATGGAATAATATTTGTAACCTTCAGTCAATGGGCTTTATGTCAAATTCTAAGACTTGGGAAATGCATTAACTCGTGTTTTTTATATTGATATTCTAGGAATGCCATGATCTCTTATTCCAATATGATAATACGGATCTGATGCTGGTCACTGGAATCATTAAGGATGGGGGACCCTGGGAGCATCCAGTATTACAAGCTATGCTAAAGGGCAAATCTGAACCTGAGGATATAGGTACGTGAAAATGTAGAAGTAATACAATCTATTTGTGTGATTCTTGCTCTTTGTATGACGTCTTGTTCTGTGCACATGTTGGCGAACAGGCTGGGATTATTCTTACTGGTACTTTGTGAGAGCTCCCACATTCCTTACTAGATGCATTTTTATTTCTCATGTTTTACCATCTAAAAGATAGCAATACAATTCTTTAAGGGCTCGCTGATCGCTTGTGACACTAGAAACTAGGGATGCACCGATACCACTTTTTTAAGAACGAGTACCGATACTTTTTAAATGTACTCACCGATACCGAGTACCGATACGTTTATTTAATGTCATGTGACGCTTTCCAATAGGAACAGACCTCATATAAAAATTTATATGAGATTGACCGCAGCTCACATGGATTTGCCCCCAGGTCTCATGGATTTGCCCCCAGGTCTCATGGATTTGCCCCAGGTCTCATGGGTTTGCCCCCAGGTCTCATGGGTTTGCCCCCAGGTCTCATGGGTTTGCCCCCAGGTCTCATGGGTTTGCCCCCAGGTCTCATGGGTTTGCCCCCAGGTCTCATGGGTTTGCCCCCAGGTCTCATGGGTTTGCCCCCAGGTCTCATGGATTTGCCCCAGGTCTCATGGGTTTGCCCCCAGGTCTCATGGGTTTGCCCCCAGGTCTCATGGGTTTGCCCCCAGGTCTCATGGATATGCCCCCAGCTCTGATGGATATGCCCCCAGCTCTGATGGATATGCCCCCAGCTCTGATGGATATGCCCCCAGCTCTGATGGATATGCCCCCAGCTCTGATGGATTTGCCCCCAGCACTCATGGATTTGCCCCCAGCTCTCATGGATTTGCCCCCAGCTCTGATGGATTTGCCCCCAGCTCTGATGGATTTGTCCCCCAGCACTCATGGATTTGTCCCCCAGCACTCATGGATTTGTCCCCCCAGGTCTCATGGATTTGTCCCCCCAGGTCTCATGGATTTGTCCCCCAGGTCTCATGGATTTGTCCCCCCAGGTCTCATGGATTTGTCCCCCCAGGTCTCATGGATTTGTCCCCCCAGGTCTCATGGATTTGTCCCCCCAGGTCTCATGGATTTGTCCCCCCAGCTCGAACGCTGGGGAAGCTGGCTGCGTGCATGTAAAGCACGCGGCCAGCGTTCCCCTCCGGCGCGCCGTGATACTCGCCCATCCTGAAGGTCCGGTCGCTGGGCAGTGATGCGATCACGTGGCCGCCGGGCGCATCTGTGACGCGGCCTCCAGCCGAGAGGCAGCGTCACAGGAGCGCCCAGTGGCCGCGGGAACGCATCACTGCCCAGCGACCGGACCTTCAGGATGGGTGAGTATCACGGCGCGCCGGAGGGGAACGCTGGCCGCGTGCTTTTCATGCACGCGGCCAGCTTCCCCAGCCCCACGGATACCGGCAAGCCGGCCCAGCGCCGGCTTCCGGTATCGGCGGGATGTATCGGGCCGTTTGCACGAGTAACAAGTACTCGTGCAAACGGCAATATCGGCCCCGATACCGATACTAGTATCGGTATCGGTGCATTCCTACTAGAAACTCGTGGTACTCCACTTTTATCAGTGCAAAAAAATTGGAATAGTTCCATCGCATCCATTAACGTTCACAGGTGACCCCATTTAAAGTCGGGGTCAGATGCTTGTACTACGTGCGCCCGTTCTGATGTGCCTCCTGGCGTCCGTCGCACATTGTGACGCTTTGGCGCCGGCCACACGCTGTATTGTGTGTACGAATTGCGCACGCTACAGTAGATGTGCTGCGGCCTGCTGAAAGCCTCCCTGTTAAAGCGCTATGATGTGCGTTCAACAGGTCTACACGGCGCGATTCTCCATAGGATCGAGCCTAGCAGCGCTGAGCGCACTAACTGCGCTCAGCGAGGTGGCCAGATGGACATCAGAGTGGAAGAAACGTCCTCTCTCCCAGAGCCTCACTTAGAAATGACAGTGGTTCCCCTGTTATGCCAAACCAAGCCGCATTCCCTCTAGCGTGTGGGCCAGTAGCTTTCTGTACATTTACAACAACTGAACTCTGAAAAGGAAGCACAAATCCCATTGTACAGCGCTACCGAACCTGTTGGCGCTTTATAAATGCTTGTAACTGTAGAAAATGTAGTGGAGGGCATTGAATAAAGAGACATGTTCCCGCAGTCGCCTGTTACTCACATCTGCAGTCGTTAAAAAAAAAAAAAATAATACGGCACAAAAGTACTGGTGGGATTAATTGTAATTTTTGCAACCACAAAATCACTCGGGAAGAAACCTACACCTTCCCGCTGCTTCCTCTAGCGGTTTACAAATGATAAGCAGACATTGCAACAATATTGAGTCTTCCATTGAATGTCACTCTGGCTGCATAGACTTTAAAATCCAAGACTACTTTTATGTTTGACAGGATATATAAAAAATTATTATATAGTCACCATACCAGAGTATCTTTATTCTTAAAGGGTCACTACCACCAACCTCTTCTCCCCCCCCCCCCCAACAGTATGTTTACATCTCTTGGTCCTCACTGCGTGGCAATGCCCATAGAATGGAGTTTGTGTGTCAGTCACCAACTCACAGAATTGTATTGTGTGGGATGTATTCAAAGGACATCACCGGGGGGGGGGGGAGTTGACGTCGTTTAAGTTCCTTGTCTTCTCTTATTCAAATGCCAGTTCCTCTCTCAGGTAGTCTGGAGAGCAATACACACCCTGCTGTCATAGCTAAACATTCCCTCCTCCACCTCATTAATTGTTAAATACTGTAGATTAGATACACCACAGCAGTAAAGCTTTTGCACACATTTTGGTAAATGTTGCATCATGGGGGAAAAAAACACAAAATGGAAACAGGAAAAAACATTGGTTTTTTTTTATCTCCTTTTACATGCATTTACTTGTGTTTTTTATTTTGAATGCACAAGTCATTTAGGTGCTGCGTGTGTAAGTGGTAGTGTCTCTTTAAAATACATGGAAGGGACAACAAATGCAAAGCACAGCAATAGGAGAACGCTGTGTATCTGTTTAATGTCTTAACTGGACAGCTGAAAATAAAAATCACACTCGTGTGATCAGGTAAAGCACATGCAGAACCTGTAGTTTTCTAGCGTCACTATTTGCGGCACTGCTCGAGCACATGCGTCTTTCACAGCTGTCCAGCGCTGCTATTCATTAGCGACTCGTAAAAGCTATGAATCCAGCCAGGAATAAAGGGTAGGCTCTTAATTGAGCCCATAAGTAGCTGCTAAGACATTTGGGGCTGTATTCCAACCTCAATGTTAACGTAACCAGTGCTGTTGTACACTCCATACTAGGGCTGTGCAATTAATTGCAATCGCAATCGAATCGCGATTTCCGACCCTGCAATTTCTAAATCGCATAAGGCTGCAATTTTCGGCTTCCTGTTAACTTCCGGCAGCATGGTGCTTTGGGCGCTCGCAGGGGGAACCACGTGAAGAGCCGCATTCTCGCGGCTCGTCACATGGTTCCCACAGGCGAGCGCCCAAGCTCCATGCCGCCGAAAGTTAACAGGGAGCCGAACACGTGTGCACAGAGGTGAGCTGGGGCGGTATTCCATGTGCTGGGGCGGTATCCATGTGCTGGGGCGGTATTTCCATGTGCTGGATACATTTAGAATGTATGTAGCATGTTTGAAAAAGCAAAAACAATTGGCTAAATCGCAAATAAAATCGCAATCGCAATATTCATTCAAGAAATCGCAATATGATTATTTTGTCAATATTGCACAGCCCTACTCCATACATTATAATGCTCTGGGACATTTACAGCAGCTCTTTAAAGTTTACGCCAAGGTTTGAATAGAGAGCCCTTGGTCTTACGGCTTGATTTTTGTTAAAATCAGAGTAGATGCCTGGATTTTTCTCTAAGTTAGCCTCACAGCAGCTTAATGCACCATGAGCCATGACGCTGCAGCTATGTTTCTTTAAAGTCTGTTTTTATTTTCCCTTTTATTCTGTCCAGGTCATCGCCGGCTCGAATAATAAAATTAAAAATAAATAAATCTGATAGTCTAGCGCAGCTACTTTCTGTCGGCAGGATGTGTTTTATCTAACGGATGCTGCTTTTATCTATGTGGTATTGGGTATGTTGCTGCTCGTTCACCCTGAACCTGGATTTCTGATCACCTGTATATTATTCTTTACAGTTGACAAATACATGAAGTCTGAGAATCCTCTGTTCTTTGAATTGCGTGTGCGATACCTCATTGCCTGTGAACGCATTCCAGAAGCGATGGCACTGATCACAACTTGCCTCAGTCACCCCGAAGTCAGCAAGAATTTGTATTACCATCAAGCTTACTTCACGTGTCTCTACATGGCGCGCCTGACGGATAAGCTGCTTCAGGAGGTTTGATATTTCCGTGTCTCGCACATTAAATATTTTGAGAGCCTAAAAAGCTACTTTTTAGTCTTCAAAGGGAAAAGTGCTAAGGTAGACCCCATTGCTGTATAAAAAGTGAGGTTCAAAATGGTATTTTAAGAAATAAAAATCTAGGGAGGTGAGGAAGAGTTAATATTTAACCCTTTTTTATCATCTGAATAAATGTGAAGCCATCCGTTTGTATACAGTCTGTCAATTGTGAAATGTTTGCTTTATCTGGCTGCTCCCATTTAATATGGGGTGGTTCTAAACTTAAAGCCTCTTAAATGCAAACTTTAGAGAGTCCTGATCGCAATTTATAGAACAAAAAAAGTGTCCATAAAACGAAGAGATTTTCAGTAGAAATAAGTGAAAGAGGAACACGCAGGTCATTAAAAAATGTCTTTTCTGAAAGATTCTTTGTTTTAAAGACGGATCAGCAACCTTGGCCCTCCAGTTGATTTGGAACTACATCTCCCATGAGGCTCAGCCAGTGTAATGAGCAGCTATGCATCATGGGAGGTGTCGTTCCAAAACAACTGTAGGCTACTGACCTCAGCTACTCGTGTCAAACAATGTATGATCTATAAATATTTTTTTTAAACAAAAAACGATATAGGTAATATCACACAAGACCCCATTTGGCTAGATGAGTGCAGACATTCCTGGGAATGAGTGGCCAATTGTACCCACTCCTTCTGTTGTCGTATGTTACCATATGTATTGTTTCTCTGTTCCTTGTTGCTATTTACATAGCTTTTTTTCCTTCTATTGCTAGCATGTATGTAGGATAGACTGCACGGATGGAGTGCAGATTATATGCAACACTGAATCAGAAGGCAAAACTGGGCTAGCATGGCAACTGAGCGAATCTTTCCTTCTCACTCAGTTACGATCAGGAGAAATGTATTGTATCTGGTAAGTGCTGGGGGACAAAGATTTAAGTTGTGATATTCCTTTATAAAGTTTTCTAATTGTATTGGTGTACGTTGATTTTTGTATGGTAGTAATGTATCTAAACTGTAAGCTCATTCGTCCGTTTTCTACATGTTGTGTTTCTGACACTTCATAATTTGTCATCTAAACCGCTCCACCTTTTCTTACCGCCTCTAAAAAATGCAAAAGTGAAGTGAACACAAGTGACACTGTACCCAAAAAGAGGGAATGTGAAGAGTGCAGAGACAAAGAACAATATCGAAAAATCATCACTTTTTCTTGTGATCACTCCTAAAAATCGTCACACGGGACTTCACCTTATTTAGAAGGATTTATCGAGATACACATATATATATTTTTTCTAATTATACACCCTTTTTTGTTTGTTACTTTGGGCTACAAGTTCCTCAAAGGGCAAACCTGCATTTCTGGTACCTAGGATGCAGATATTTCCCTTTGAAACTGTTGCCATCTGGTCTGCTTGTTTTCTAAAGAAATACACATAATGTGGTCAGTGAATAATTTGTCTGAACATACAGCTGGAGTATCCCTTTTCAGTAAAAATCCCAAATTTGGAAAATGAATGAATTTCATAGAATCACCCGCACTCCAGGCTTTTTCACTTTCCTTCACTTTATTAGAACAAGTATAAAGTCATGTCAACGTTTCGGTTCCTCTCTGGAACCTTCATCAGGACAAAAAAAACATACAATGCCCCCCCCATTGCAAACTCAAAGCTTACATAGGGAGGAAAATCAATAAAATTACAAACACCTTGGATACTCACCCTCCCGATGTGTATGGTGTCCGGCGTGCTGTGGAGTGCTTTGCGCATGCGCTTTGTCACGGCTCATCCTAATGACATGTCATTCTGGTCGTCCTGGTAACCGAAATGCTTAAACTCCATATTTGTAATCCCACATCAAGCGCCCACGTCTATCGGATCACTCATACACATCAGCTGGATGAGGAAACCAAGGATTGCCGCATAAATCGGCGGCCATCACATATTAAAAACAAAGTTGCCACCTGTATTTTAAAGAAAATAATATATTGTTTAAAATTTCAGCGATTGTATTCTGCATTTCAAAACCATCACTCATAAATGCTATATCATGGTTTTTTATTACAACCTGCTTAAATTTTACCACCACCTCCCTATACAAACACTGAGTACATGTTGCGTTCATTGAGTCCATTTGGGTGTACTGTGTCTAACCTATGTATCCACTGAGCTTCCTTTTTAAGCAACATTGGTGCCCTATCTCCCCCCCCCCCCCCCTCCTGGGTACGGGGATGTGATCTATGGCTATGAAGCGCAATGAGGCAACCGGGTGACCCAATTCCAAAAAGTGTCTCGCCACTGGCTTATCCGAGTGGCCATCCCGATACTTATGTTCGACCTATGGTTTCTGATTCTATCACATAGTGGGGTTGTTGTCTTACCCACATACGCTAGCCCACATGGGCACAATATCCTATACACCACATACTCAGTCTTACACGTTATTGTATATCGGATATGGAACCACTTTCCCGTGTGTGGATGACTAAAGTCCTTCCCTGGTACCATGTGACTACAGGTCACACATCCCAAACATCGCTTGTATCCCACATTGCGGTGTCGTACCACTTCCTGTGTTTTCCCTAAGATAGGGTCCGTATGGACCAATAGATCTTTTAGGCTCCTGTTACGTTTGTAGCAGAACATAGGTGGACTCCAGAACCCAAGGGGACTCAATGAAGGCAACATGTACTCGGTGTTTGTATAGGGAGGTGGTGGTAAAATTTAAGCAGGTTGTAATAAAAAACCATGATCTAGCATTTATGAGTGCTGGTTTTGAAATGCAGAATACAGTCGCTGAAATGTTAAACCAATATTATATTATTTTCTTTAAAATACAGGTGGTAACTTTGGTTTTAATATGTGATGGCCGCTGATTTATGCAGCAATCCTTGGCTTCCTCATCCAGCTGATGTGTATGAGTGATCCGATAGACGTGGGCGCTTGATGTGGGATTACAAATATGGAGTTTAAGCATTTCGGTTACCAGGACGACCAGAATGACATCATTGGGATGGGCCGCGACATAGCGCATGCGCAAAGCACTCCACAGCACGCCGGACACCATACACATCGGGAGGGTGAGTATCCTAGGTGTTCATAATTTTATTGATTTTCCTCCCTATGTAAGCCATGAGTTTGCAATGGGGGGGCATTGTATGTTTTTTTTTTTTTTGTCCTGATGAAGGTTCCAGAGAGGAACCGAAACGTTGACATGACTTTATACTTGTTCTAATAAAGTGAAGGAAAGTGAAAAAGCCTGGAGTGAGGGTGATTCGATACAGCATCATTTATGTTTATGAGGCCTCCACCAAGCATCGGGTATGAGAAACTACTGAACCGTAAGTGCAGACCAAATACAAACTATTATTTATATATATATATATATATTTCTTTGCTCCTATGACAATTGGCAATAACACAGTAATGACTTTTTTATTATTTTGGATTACTGTACTTCTTGATTGAGCGTTTTTTATTGTGGTTTGCAGTTTGTGTACCTCTTTGCATCTGGTGTTCAGATGTATCGGTCCACATGTCCGATGCTTTAGAATCATGGATTGATTTGTAAGTTATTACAGTGATAACGAAGTAACAGACTAAAGGTTTTCTTTTGATTTCCAGGGATCTAATTTTCGTCTGGAGCAAGCTTCAGCTGAAAATTAACCCATCAAAGCAAGCATTTGTCGAGCAGTGCTACCAAATGCTAAGGATCGCCACTAACGTGAAGGTCATCTTTCCTTTTATGAAGATAATCACACAAGAAGTAAGTGCATAGATACCAAGTCGCCCAGTGCTTTAACAAAGCAAGATGTCGCATTTTTGATTTTCTGTGGGACGCCCTCCTATATCTGAGATTTAGTTTGAGAACCGGTGAGTTAGTGTAATATATTTATACTCTGTGGTTGGTGGGATACTGCTGTAATGATTAATTGTGGATTATTCCAGCCTTGATGTTAGAATAATTTTAATAAAGACAGGAGGCGAATATATTGCAATCTCTTTTCTTTATGTAAACTTTCTTTGCTGCTGGAGGTTTAGTAAAGAAAAGAGATTGCAAAATATGAAGCCTCCTGCCTTGATATAAAATTATGATCCTACAGTTAACTGGGATGTAGTTGCCTCTGAAGCTGATTTTTGACTCCCCACCCCCCTCCTAAATGTCAAATAATTAAAACCCAGCTTTCAGTGTAAGTAAATTAATGAGAATATGCAAGGGGTGTGTGTGTGTGTGTGTGTGTTGCCAGCGTTGCTTATTGGGTGTGCTATCAGTGGCGTAACTAGAAACCTGAGGGCCCCTGTGCGAGAATCCATGAAGGCCCCCCCCTCCCCCTCCCCCCCAAAAAGATCCATATTTTCTCTTTTTTTTTTTTTTCCTGAAATATAAAAGATACACCATTTATATTAATTAGTTCAACTTACTTTAATTAGGTCATTAAATAGGTCACCACCATATTGAAAGCACCCCCCCCCCCGGTAATCCTGACACACTGCATGTTACAGAGCTGCACAGCAATAAAACTTGCTTTAATGTGCTGTGTGTATGAGCATATCACAGAGCTCCACAGCAATAAAATTTACAGGAAGCACTGGGGTGTATGAGCAGGCACATAATCCACAGCAAGAATCTGCAGGAACTATGACTGCCCACCCTAGGCAGACACATACCCCCTCCTGTTAACATGCATTGATCCCCTCCTGGTCCACAATGTTGACTCCAGACAGTATCACCTTTTTTTCCAGGTTCACTATGACCTCTTCAGTCAAACCCATTTTTAATGTAATTTGCACTATGTGTATCTCAGAGCTCCACAGCAATAAAACTCACAGTAATGTGCATTGTGTGTCAGTGTAAATCACAGAGCTCCAAAGTATAGAATAAATTAAAAGAAGAGTTATATATTATAGGCAAGCCCCCAGGCAGGTGAGTGTGGGCCCCCCCGGACTCAAGGGCCCAGGTGCGGTCGCACCCTCTGCACCCCTGGTAGTTACGCCCCTGTGTGCTATAACCGGTACAGTGGTACCCAGTGAGGAGAAGATTGCAGAATTTCCCCAGTAACTTGTTTGCATTCAAACCTAGTTAATTATTATCCCCTCTTGTCCCAACCGCAATGGTTTATTGCTTAGACGTCCCCAAAATACTCCATAGGTTCTTTTTTAAAGTGCTCTTTAGGGTTATTAAAAGAGCGCAGAACTTTCCACCAAAGGCCACCATACGATGCTGTTTCATGGCAGTTGGTCTATTCAGAAAGCTGTCAATTTGCAAAATACTGGCGAACTGACAGCAAAATGCGATCCCATTGAGAGTAATGGTTAATCTATTCAGAGAACGTCGAACTGCGCCTTAAGTGTCAGGGAAATGTCCTGATTTTCAGCGATTCAGTTAAGAGGTTTAAACAGGCGAATCCTATAGGACTATTGGAATTTTTTTCATTCAACCGTTTCTTTTCGTTTTCAGAAAACCTTCTTTTCATTTATTTTTTGAACTTTTTTTTGTTATATTGGGTGAAACTTGATTCCAATTTTTTTTCTTTGCTCTTTCTGTAACGGACCATTTTATTTTGTAGCACTTTTTTAAAAATTTATTTCACTATTAAACATTTTTATTGTTTTAAACACCTTTTTAAAAAAGAGTTCCGTTAAATTTTTTTTCCTGCAGTTTGTCGTGCTTCGGGGAACCTGTGGTGAATCGGAACCTGTGGTGAATCGTGAATTCACCACGGGCTCTGAACTGGAATCGCTAAAGTGCGCCGAACGAGAAGGCACCTGAATTTCAGAGAAATTTCGTTACTTTCTGAATAAACCTCTTTTGTTCCATGTTTTGTATTGGATTTTTTTAACGTGCCTCTTTTTAATTTTTGACAGATTGCAGAAGCTGGCATACAGCTGTCAGTCGAGCTCTGCGGGTGCGCTTTACAACTGGACCTTCACAACGATCAAGAAACGAAGTGTTTAATTTATAAAACCATTGCTTCCCTTCTTCCCAATGACTTGGAGATCTGCAGAGTTTGCGCCTTGTCGGTTTTCTTCTTGGAGAGGACTCCCGAATCTTACAGTGACGTTGAGCGCTTGTATAAATGCTCCGACGAGGATTACAATGAGTTTGCAAGCTTTGTGGAGAACCGTGTGCGATTCGAGCTGCTTCCGATCCTTAAAAGGGGTCTACTGTTTGACCCGGAGTTTTGGAATCTATCAACACTCCAGCAAAACTGTGCAATCCTGCTTGGCGATGAGGCTGACGCAACTTCATTGAACTTTAATAAAACGGACGTCGTCGTTCAAAGCTCGAATGACGAGGACTGCTCCGCCAAGGATTTAAACAATGGGTTAGTAGAGCACATTAAACCAAGTGGCATCAACCCCAAAAACCATACAGTGGTCGCTGCGTACAAAACTGACCATAACGTTCCCAGGCATAAATGTATGCTGTGCAATAAGGAATTCCTTGGTGGGCACATTTTTAGGCATGCCAGATCCCATCAGAAAAAGGGCTGCTTTTCATGCGTTCTTTGTGCCCGGAAGTTTAGAAACAAAGTAACACTGCTTAGACATTTAGATAATCACGTAAGGAAGATCCAGAGGCAACCAATCGCTAAACGCGATAATGATGGCTCTGTGGCGGTTGAAACGGATGAAGCTCCTTCTTCGGACACTTTGCTTTTGTGTCTGGAAAATGGGAATTGTAGTAGTTCTACCAGTGAGGTATCCACTAGCGTTTCAGACTCTACACCCCAGCACCCCGTTCCCGAAACTGGAACTCCAGTTGAAAATCACACAACTGATCTAAACCATGTAACAGTCTTGACCAAGACTGAAGTGGAGAATCAGTTGCCAAGCACTCCTCCTGAATGTACGAAGATAAATGGTTCTTTACATACTTCTGGTGACGATTGTGTTGTAACGCAAGGAGAGAAATACAGATGTCCTGCCCTTGGATGTGTTAGAGTGTTCAAAATGCCCAGTTCCCTCAATAAACACGCAAGAAAAGCCCATCCGACAGACCCAGCTGTCCAGCAGCATTTAATGAAGTGGAGTAAAGGGAAATGCCGCTTCTGCCTACAAAGGTTTGCAGCAGCGCAACATTATATTGATCACATGAACAGACATATTTATCCCAACGCTTACTTCTGTCATCATTTAGACTGCGACAAATCCTTCAAACTCGCCAGTCAGCTGGCGGAGCACATGTCCACGCACGACACTTTCAGAGCTCAGTGTAGTTTTGCTGAGTGCTATGACATTTTTGGCAAACTCTCCAACCTTTACGCGCACGAGGCACTTCATTACAAAATAAATTGCGACCTTCGAACGGATGGTGACACTCGATTACCTGAGGAGAGCCCTCCTGAGTTTGACGTAGAAAGTGACATTCAGGGCTCGAAAGACGCAACCAATGGACAGACTCTGGTTAGCGGGGGAAATGTCGAACCTGTTAAAGACAAAGAGGTAGTAGACTTGCTAGTTCCTGTGTGGAAATCGAGAATGGACATCGCTAAACCAAAGACATACACACAAATAGAGAAAAAGTCCAATGACAATGTCCAGAACGGTGAGGAGGACCTTCAGACAATTCCCAGTCATTCTGAAACACTAGGCACGCACCCTCTGGTTGAAGAACCATACCCTGAAAACGTTGCAGAGAACATTCCCAATGGATACAATGAATCCGACCAGATAGTTGGATGTGTCACACCCACGGATGCGGCACAGACCATCACAGATACAGGTGGTTCTTTTGTTCCCGATACTTCACCAGAGACGCCTCAAAAGGCAAGTGCTGCCCCACAGCAAGCGGAGACGCTCTCCAAGATGTATCACGGCGCAAGCAGGGTTTACATCAGGCCTTTGCCTTCAAGTTATCTAGACGAACAGTTCCTCAGCATGCCAAAACGCAGGAAAAAGGAGGACGAGAAAAAGACTGAAAACGACGCTGATGCTAAAAAGCCAGTGGAAAGATTCCGATGTGAAAAGTGCCTAACAAATTACTGTAGCTCGGAAGCACTTAATGATCATCTAGCACAAAAGAAATGTCATTCGTTGTTTGGGTTTGACTCAGATGATGAAAGTAAGTAAACCATCTGCACGTGTTCTTTAATCACTGGGGTTATTACAGCCGCACATTGAGCAGCCAACGTTTACTGGCGACCTATACAGGAGAACCAAAAAATCCACTTTGTTTTGCTACAGTATTCGCTGTTGCCGAGTTGCTTTCACCAGTTTGTTTCATGGTTTTAAATTGTAATTGCAAATACAATACAAAGCAGCACATTATATTTGTGGGGTACCTTGTAAGGGTAGACGCAGTGGCGCTTGATGCACTTTAGGTTTTTTCAAAATGCATTCTTCAAACATATTGCAGAAAAATGTTAAGATAGGATTTTCAAGCAATGTTTATAAATCAAGAGATTTTTAAAAGTAAAACCTGTTTAACATGTGACGGTAATTTAGTTCACAATATAAGGTATGTTGCTTAAGCCTGTCACAACATCAGTGTATCCCATCGATGACCGGCCCTATTCTTGTCACCTAATCACATTTCTGAGATTAACTCACGGAGTACAGAATCCTTTCTGGGGCTCCCAGTGATATTCAAGGTTATATGGGACAGAAAGGGGTATCTATTTATTTAGGTACAAGAAGGTTTAAAGATGTATTTCAGCCGTTCACAAAACTAAATGGATATTTATAACCTTTACCAATCCTATAGAGCAGGTATTCCCAACCGCGGTTCTCAAGTACCCCCAACAGGTCAGGTTCTCCAGATATGTGAAGCACAGCACAGGTGATAGGATTTGCTGCTCAGTGATTGCAGGATTCAGTCTGCATTTCCCCAAGGTGATCTTCAAAATCTGGCCTGTTAGGGGTACCTGAGGACCACGGTTGGGAACCACTGCTATAGAGCAAGGTTTCCCAATCCTGTCCTCTGGCCCCCCTAACAGGCCGGATTTTAAGGATCACCTTGGTGAAATGCAGACTGAATCCTGCAATCACTGAGCAGCAAATCATATCACCTGTGCTGTGCTTCACATATCTGGAAAACCTGACCTGTTGGGGGTACTTGAGATCACCCTGTGCTGTGCTTCACATATCTGGCAAACCTGGCTTGTTAGGGAAAGTTGAGGCAGGTTTGGGAAACTCTGAGCTAGGCCTGGTTGATGGGTTCACTTTGGCTGCATATTATGTTGTGAATGTAACAGATCCCAGCACCCCAACTGGGTCACATCTATTATTGCCGCTCCCTTGCCAGACACCCGTTCTCCCACCAGCAATCTTTCATGCTATTCTCCACGCCTTAGCCAAAGCTTAAGGACAGGTACAATGAAAGAGTGGTGATATAATTCCCCAGAAATGAGTCAGAACTTTGTAAAACAGAGCATAACCTTTTAGGCTAGGGTCAGACGAATGCATTTTTCACATCGTCTGTAAAAAAGTGTGTCTGAACGCGTTCCTTCTTTTTGAGAATGTTCCAAACAGTTGTTTTGGCCATGCCTAATGTTCTTGCTATCTCTCTGATGGGTTTGTTTTGTTTCTTCAGTCTAATGATGGCTTGCTTCACTGATAGTGACAAGTCTTTGGATCTCCTCTTGAGAGTTGACAGCAACAGATTCAAAATGCAAATAGCACACTTGAAATGAACTCTGGGCCCTTTATCTGCACATTGTAATTGGTAATGAGGGAATATCACACACCTGGCCATGGAACAGCTGAGAAGCCAATTGTCCCATTACCTTTGGTCCCTTAACAAGTGGGAGGCACATCTGCAAACTGCTGTAAGTCCTACACCGTTCACCTGAGTTGGATGTACATACCCTCAAATTAAAGCTGACAGTCTGCAGTTAAAGCACATTGTGTTTGTTTCATTCCAAATCCATTGTGGTGGTGTATAGAGCCAAAGATGTTAGAATTGTGTCGATGTCCCAATATTTCTGGACCTGACTGTATATACACGAGGGAGTTTAGTTCCAAGATGTGATCACACACTGCATTAGCTAGCCACAATATCAATGTACCCCATCGTAGTAGGTCCTTCTCTACACAAACATTAGGTGTTCTTAACTCTTCAGATTGTAAGAAAAGATTATACAGTCATGGCCAAAAATATTGGCACCCCTGCGTTACTGTCAGATAATGCACCACTTCACCATGAAAATTGTTGCAATTACAAATATTTAGACATTCTCAGGTTTATTTTGCTAGTTTGTATTGCTATGACACAAAGTGGAGGGAAATAAAAGCCAAATCTGACACAAAAAATGTAATGGACAGAATTATTGGCACCCTCATTTTAATATTTGGTAGCGCACCCCTTTTGAAAAAATAACCGCAATCAATAACTGTAACCATCATTGCATTTCTTACACCTCTCCACTGGAAATTTGGAGCACTCTATCGCCAACTGCTCCAGGTCTTTCCGATTGGAAGGTTCCTTTTCCCAACTGCTGCTTTGAGATCTCTCCACGGGTGCCTTTATGGGATTTAGATCTGGACTCTTTGCTGGTCAGTTCAATATCTTCAGCGCTTTTGTCTTAAACCATTTCTAGGTGCTTTTTGACGTGTGCTTCGGGTCATTGTCCTGTTCTAAGACCCCTGACCTCGAACGGAGACACAGCTCTCTGACACTGGGCTTTACATTGCTACATTGCACCCCAGAATTCTTTAGTAGGCTTCAGATTTCATAATGCCATGCACACAATCAAGACTACCAGTGCATGAAGCGGCAAAGCATCCCCGACACATCCGTGAACCTCCGCCATGTTTGACTTCAGGGACTGCATTCTTTTCTTTAAAGGCCTCATTTCCTTTTCTGAAAACCGTAGAATGATGGGCTTTACTAAAAAGCTGTAGTTTGGTTTCATATGTCCACACCACATTCTCCTTAAAGGGTTTTGGCAAACTCCAATCTGGCTTTTTTTGTTTTGTGTCCGCAGTGGGGTCCTCCTGGGTCTCCTACCATAGCGTCCCTTCTCATTCAGATGGCGACATAGAATGCGAGCTGATACATGTGCCTGAAGGTCCGCTTGAATTTGTCTGGAAGTTGATCGAGGTTCTTCATAAACCATTTGAGATTGTTTGGTTTAAGACCAAGCGCTGGAGATACTGAACTGGTCAGCAAGGAGTCCTGATCTAAACCCCCATAGAGCACCTGTGGAGAGATCTCAAAGCAGCAGTTGGGAAGAGGTATTGTATGATCTGGAGCAGTTGGCAAAGAGTGGTTCAAATTTCCAGTAGAAAAGAGTAAGAAACCCATTGGTTACAGGAAGCCATTGATTTTAGTTATTTTTTTAACAAGGGGGTACGCTACCAAATATTAAATTAAGGGTGCCAATAATTTTGCTCAGCCTATTTTTTTGGAGTTTTGTGTAGGTGGTGTCAGATTTGCCCCCCCCCCCTTTTTGTGTGTCGTACAATACAAACAAACATGAATGCCTAAACCTTTGTATTTGCAACAATTTTCTGTACGAAGTGGAGCATTATCTGATAGTAAAGTCAGAGATGCAGGAAGCGTGACACGGAACACAGCTCGTGTAGGCGGCACTACGTGACAAGACGCACTCCTTGTATACAGCCACATCTCCTCTGTGCGGTCAGCCAGCGTTTGGCTTCGTAGGCCGAGTGCCCAGGGTTGAAAATATCCAGTTTTGGCAGAGGTGCGAAGCAACCACAGCGTTGCATCACGGTCAGTGGTTCTCCAGCATAATGCAGGGGGTGCCAATAATTTTTGGCCATGACTGTGTATGTATGGTGCAGATTTGGTAAGCTGTGTTAGTCCAGATGCCAAAATCACGAGTATAGCAGTGCGTAGTGATACCTTTTTATTGGACTAACACTACATTTAAAAGACAAGCTTTCCAGAGTATTCCCCTCTTCCTCAGGTCTGGAAGCTATACAGAGCAAATCATAGAACAATAAAGAGCCAAGCAAAGAAGGGGGGGTCATAAATACTAATAATGGAATCCTATTTGACACCTCCCAACCCCTTCTGCTTGGCTCTTTAATTGTCAAGCCTCGCCCTGCCGTCTGCTCGCCGTGGGGTCTCACCGGGGGTTGATGCTGTGCTCCAGACCGTCGAGTTGCGGCACTCCTGGGGGTCGGCAGGCAGGGACGTGGTCGATCGGGGTCCACGGCATTCCAGCATTCGACTTCCGGTCTGTGGCAGTGAAGCGCCCGACGCCAGCTCTTCCTCCAGTGGCCCCTGACGTTCCATCGCAGCTCCTTGCGATTGGGCTCACCTGGGGGAGAGTGAAGCTGGGTGGTCTCGTGGCCTTGGCGCCATTTAGGGGAGGCACACCCAGCGTGGTACTCCCGGCTCAGCGGCTGATCCTGGCTCCGCCTCTGGGGGGTTCCCCTACAGAGATTGGGCAAGAGGACAGTGACAGCAGCCAGGGTACTACATCTCCAAATATGGATAACCAAGGTTACCTGGCTCCAGAGTTGCACCCACCCCTGGAGCGAATGAGCTGGGCTGAACCTCCAGCATAAAAGCTTGGTTCACCCATACCGAATTGTCCAGTAGTTGTCTGACCTTCCTAGGAGACACTTCACAGACTTTGCTTGATCCTTGGAATTTGACCGTTTATCCTGTTTAACCTCCCTGGCGGTCTCTAATTTTTTCAAAATTTTGTGTCTAAAAGCGTCTCAATTTTTAATTATTTTTTTTAACCCTTTAATGACCGTTGACGTACCATGTACGTCCTGCCCACTGGTCTGCCTTAGACCCGCGGACGTACATAGTACGTCAGTGGGCTTCTAACCTCCCTCCCGTTGATACTCACCTCCCTGCTCGTTCCCTCGGCGTTTATGGCAAGCTGGAAGCTTGCCTCGCCATTTCCTGGGGGCCGGCGGATCTGATGACGTCATCACGCTGCCTTTGTATCAATCCTACTGGAAAGACCAGAAACAAAAATCATACCCATTTGTAGCAATCCCTATAAACTAGGGAAGCAGAACCCCTAATATCCATATCGGCTTGTTGGCACGGTAAGTGGGATTCGACAGCTCAGTAAGGCTTTTGAAGAGCAATCCAAAATCTAGATCAGAGCTAGACGTCACCTCGTACTTTAATAAAATACATGTCTACAGTACTTGAAATTCTGATTATTAAAGGCTTTTCTTTTTTTTCTTTAAGGTGCCTGGTGATAGCTTACACTAAGAAGAAAGAAAAACATCACTTTTTTCTGCTTTGAAAATTTGGCCTTATAATAAATCGTAACTTTTCACATACTCTTTGAGACGATCACTCGAGTGCTAGACGTGTATATTACAAGTGCAGAAAAATGTTTGGTTCACAAGTATGAGTAGGTACCGGTTTGTGTTTCATGTAAATTCGAGCATCAATGCCTTTTTGAAGATTTGTTTTTAATAAAAAAAAAAATATTTTATGAGAGAACAAAATCCGCCCCTGTCCATTTCATACAATCACAGAATTTGCCTACTCGCAGAACACAATTTCTAGCTTTAAATTTAGATCTTGGGCAGGAGAATCAGAAATTAAACTCATGGATCCGCACTTCGCTTTTTAAACTTTTATTTATTCATTTTTTTTATATCTGGAGAAAAAAAATTATTTTAGAAAACAAATGTTTAGATTCCCCCCCCCCTTTCTTTCTTCGCCTCCCTCCCCTGTATTAAACGTCATTTAATCTCAGACGGGTGTTGGTGCTGCTACGTCACTGCTCTCCCTGTAGAAAAATCTGAGGCTTGCAGAATATGCCCTTATGTTCACATTAAGAAAAGCGCGGAATGGTTTATGTTCCCTAGAATTTGCAGTTTTCCTTGTCATCCTACATCCCCGTGGACGCGCTTCCTGCAGAATTTGCTACAATAGCCGCATCCCAGTGTGTAATTCATACTGTTATATTTCATGATTAAAGGTACACTCTAGGGTTAATCAGGAGGACAGGGGATGGAGGAGTTATGTTAACCCCTTCTGACCCTATTTGCACCACCTTCCTGTTTGTAATTGGGCCGTTATCCAAAGCACCAGGCTCTCACCGCTTCTCTAGATCTGACACGCTACATTGAGCAGAATTGGCTCCTTTACCCAGACAGATCAGCGATGGCTAACATCAGATTTCTGGATGAGGCAAATCAACCATTTGAGACTCGCACTGAGGGATAGGCTTAGCAGCAGCTGTTCAAATTTTTATTTTGTGAAACTCCGACATTTGTTTCTGTTGCAGCAATGCCGATTTTTAACCAGTCCTTTGCAACATTTGCACACTCCAGCGCTTCATGAATAACTCTGTAAATTTTTCAGCAGTTTGCCTGGCTCCCATGTTTTATTGGCTTCAAGGATAATATAAGTCACGGCCAGAGCTACATTTAGATTAATCTGCTTATACATACGATATACCAGTATATTCCAGATTCTAAGGGCACTATCCTCTCGATGGCACTTGGTTATGTGAGCGCTAGCGTTAATGCTCATTAAATTGAAGTGATAGTGCTCCGACTGCATCACCTCCTGTTCGCTGACAGTTAAAACAAAAAAAATTTGCGTATCGGTGTTAGCGCTTTTAGCGCAAGTTTACTGTACTTTGTGCTCCCCGTGTTAAGCATGGGGCACAAAGAGTAACTTTAGGATCACATAGCGACAGCTGTTTTAGTTAGTCCGAAGTTAGAACCGGCTTAGAGCTGTAGCTACTGATTCTGCGGAATCGGCTGCAACTGTAAACCACCCAAAAAAAATCAAATACTCCCGCGGCGAGAACGGTGGCCCGATCTGAGGCTTCGGGCTGCCGGGTGCAGAGAGACTGAGGGGGAAAAAAGTCACCAGTCTCCTTCCGTGATCACTCTGTTGACCTACAGGATCTTGCGAGAGGCGAGATCCTGCCAGTCACTTGACCTGGCAGCAAATGCCTCCATGGAGTCCTATGGACTCCAGGAGAGGATGCCCAGGATGGTGCTTTCACGCTGCCCCGAGCATCCTGGACCTTAGCGGCCGCTACGGGGCAGACTGCTGGATTCAGCGCCTGCCCCAAAATCTACAGGTAAAACTGGGACGCTAAAGGGAAATTATCGAATGCTACTTTTTCCCCTCAGTGTCCCCGTTTTAGCTGTAGGGACGTGATAGAGGGCCCTTAAAAATTTCTCACCCGTTCGTGTCTTTTTTTCTTTATGAATGTGCTTTTTCTGTGTTACATGTTTCGAGAGCAGGTGCACAAAATCCTTCCGATGGGGATATTGATTGTATTTCTGGTGATTATGTGATTCAGAAAGCCGCGCTCAAAGTATATTTATCTCTTCTTGGTGCTTTTAACGGACATTTATGTACAACGTCTGTTTGCAACGTGGGGGCCTGAACCCAATACATTACCTACCTAAGCTGGATGGAAGCGGTTTGCGTGTGGCTAAACTGACACTTTGAAATCTTCCTCTCAAATTTTTGAATATTGGAAATTTTACTGCACATTTTAATATTTTCAAACTTTTTAATGAAACTGTGGGATACCTCAATTGTTGAAAAAGGTTTTGTAGAAAAGTATTTTCTATAAAGTTTTTTCACCTTACATAAATATTATGTGATCGGATGATAAATTCAAAATGCAGGGATTAAAGAAATGGCTTATTCTGAATACACACTTAAAAAAATATTAACTGAAGAAAGCGATACTAATTCAGCCAGTGGGTATGCGGTGTATGTTCTAAATTTGTGGTGGGGCTGGAGGGTTACCTTTTATAATAAAGATTTAGATTGCTCTTTTATCGCTCAGAAATAACTGTATGAAGCACAGTAATTCCAGTCGTGCCTCCTATGAGGCATGGTATAGCAATGAACATATGTACCTTACTATTGTAAGTGGCGTGGGATCCTGCATTGAGGGTCCTATAATGTCAAGACGAGAGATTCCAAGTCTCATTAGTCGTAAGGCCAGCGCAAGTAACCAAAAACCTAATGTGACTTTTTTTCTCTTTTCCTTAGGTAACATATTAAATCTGGAAGGGAGGGATTTCTACTTGACCTGGTCAGCAGACGATCAGTATCTACTAGGCTGCCTGGTCTTGGCCAGAAGGAGACTTTCAGACCTTTGAGTTATTCAGTTACCGCCACCATTGAAATGCCGCGAACGTTGGCGTTTCACAAATGTTAAATCCATGCTGCACTGTGAAGCTTCTCCTGACATTCTTTGGATTTAACGCTTGTGAAACACAGGTGATTTCTGACTGTTTGCAACTTTGACAAACACCGGCGGTACCTGAATAGCCTCCCTAGAGTTACTGAGCAAACACTGCTGTGCCAGATAAACTCTGCAGTGTTTGGTAGGCTTTTCCTTTGCTGCATCGTGTGTGGTAGTCAGAAAGGAGCATTTCTGTCATCACGGTCAAACAGCACTGCGAGCCAACTCTTTATTTTATAAACCGACTCTGCAAGTGTGCCCGTTATGCTCACTACTTGGCACGGCCTGCGTCCCATAAGCTAGGTGTTCTGGTCACAATGCTGTTACAAAGATGGCAGCCTTGTGTAGGTATGAGTGACAGGTGTGCTTTAAGGTCCCCCTAATCCGTTTTTTTTTTTTTCCTTGAAGATGGAGAAAGATTAAATTATGTCACTGCCATCTATCAGGTCTATTCAATAAAGGGTGAAAGTCAGGAGAATTGGCAGGAGAAGAGAACAATCTAGACCAAAAAGCTGATTTGGAAAGTAAGATAAATGAGAATTTTTCTGGTTCGGCTATGTTGCTCTAGATTTTTCACTTCTGACAGTTCGCCTGAGTTCACCCTTTAGTGAATAGACCTGTATGTATTTTCTCCTCTTTGGCCTATTACAATGTATCTGCTGTTCCTGAAATACAGAACAAAATGAAAGTTTTTTTTTTTTTTCTTTCAGTGTTTATGCACGTTGAATACATTGCATAACATTGTAAACAGTATTGCATTTGGTGGTGTTTGATCTTCCGTCTTTTTCTCTTGTCCAAACTCCTCTTCCTTCACAATGTGTAAGGAATTTTGTTTTTATATTCCGCCACCGGCTTTTTTCTTTTTGTCGCGACGTGGCGGATATGTCCGTAAAGAGTTGCCAAATTAAGTAGTTCCTTTTGTATACTGGAACAAAAACGTGCCTATACCTGTGGACTCTATTGTCAGCACTCCTGTGTGCCTGATCCTTAATTTGTTTTCCCATTTTCCTCATGATTTAATCTTTAAAATGTTCATTTCCAGTAAGATCATAAATAGCCATCAGTACTTATTACCCCCCTTTATGAGATCATGTCACTGACTTTTTACTCGTTCTTTTAAATCTCCAGTGTTCTACATTCTAAACGATGCACAAAACGAGGATCTTGCTGTGTAGTACGTCTACAACAAGGATTCCTTGATAGCACATGGGTTAAGTCATCATGGGGCTCAATATTCTTTTATATTGATAGCTTTTCTAACAGATTTTGAATACTACTCGGCCAGTCTACTCCTTCCGTAAGTGTTGTGTGTATATAATAATCCCTTACACTCTATATCCCTGTAACCTTTATAAAAGGAGCTGTGAAGATTTTAGACTGACATAAAATACATGAGGTGAGGCAGGGCTAGACGAAGGTCTATTGAAATCCAAGCCAATAAGGCAACCGAGGAGGCAGACTTTTTATGTGGAATATCTAGAAGCCATTGGCTACATGGTCTTTGGTCCCCCATAAAGCAAGAAAGTATCCAAAATGAATCTGACTTGCAAAGATAAATACAGGAGGTGAGACTTTGACTAGGGCATTCCTATTTGCATTGAGCAGCTCTTCCGAAGTGTTTAAACGCAGGCCTTCTAAAATATTAATCAACTGAACCGTGTCGCTAGAATCGGGTGAGTGATTTAGTATTTACTTTTTGGTACCATTTTTTTATTTAAATTTTATTAAAGGTATTTTTTTTTCTCTCTCTCTACTAAATGCCAGTAGTTGACAGCATTGTAGCGCTGACAAACGTCAGCATTTGTACCCGCTGGGTGGAGTAGAGGTAACATCACTGCTCTATAACCGTGGAGACACAGGTTCCAATCCCGGCCAGAGCACCATTCCAGTAAGTGTCCTTGGGCAAGACACCTAACGGTACATACTTATTGCCCAGGACATACTTGAAAACGAGAGAAATCTCAATGTATCCTTCATGGTAAAACAAACCCAAAATCCAACCTGCAAAAGCGAGAAGCTCCATAGTAACATTCCTACTATTGCACTTTGGATTTCAGGTTTGTAAAATGCCGGCAGTTGTCAGCGCTGCTTTTCTGACGATTTTTCACAAATCTTCACAACATTAGCGCTTAGTGAATGACCCCTTTTAATTTCCATGCATCTTATTTCTCCAGCAAGTAGAGTTCCCAATATACATTTTCGTCGTTTTCCCATTTAAAAGATGCCCATTTCCACATGGTGCTGGTTGACGCAGCCTAGATCTGGAAATTATACCATTATAATTACTGTTCCATATACATATATACGCTCACGGGATCTTTTGCTAAATATTTTGTGTCGGAATGTCCACGTTTCCGTTCCACTCCAGGTCTTTCATAATGTAGCATGTACGGTAATACAAAATCTAAAGAAAAAAGATCCTGCGAGTGCGATTTCCTTTTTATGGAATTTTGACACTCGTATAACCCCAGGACTGATCTAGGAGACAGTGAGGCAATATTTAAGAATATATAATTCCTTGAGAAAGGCTCCAAGAGGGCTGAAATATCGGGCTAGGATTACAGGATCTTTTTAATGTTGACCTAATAAAGCATAATTTTTTGCCTATTTTTGAAGTCCCTGAGTGCATTCCTCCACTACCTGTTCGAAATATTTTTTGCACCTGTGACTCAGTGTGGGCGTTGACAGGCTTCGTACGGTTTACATATATTTAATCAAAGTATACACACGCAACACATGCCAAGGATCCACCATTCAAAGTGGAATTAAAGCACTTTCTTTAATGCAGCTTTAGTGATTTCAGACATGAAAAACTCTAATTCTTTTGAACAAAAAAAATCGTATTTATTATTTAACTGTTTAGCAGACTAGAAATGGTCAAGTGCAACTCTACCTTACCTGAATATGAAGTGTTTGGGAGAGGGGGTAGGTTGACAGACCACATTCCCTTTCCTTTCACAGACAAAGTTTTTCTTGTTCTTGGGGTGTTTTGATTTTTCACTCTTGAAACCGCTTCAACAAATACAGACGTAATCAATATGGCTTTTTTCTTCAATTTATCATAATGCATAATTTGGCGCTCCTCCTTATGTCCTGAACCAGTCGTTCTCTAATATGATGAAGAGTTGGCCAATGCAAGTTCCCATTCTCTTCCGATGTCCAGAGGGGGCAGCTTGGCTGTGGAACGTCCTGTGTTGGTCAGGCGCCGGGTCACATATCAAATCTAGCCTGTAGTTTTCTTTGCGTTCTTTTTGTACATTGAAATGTGTGAAGCTGATACGAAGAAATCGACTTTATTTGATCATGGTTCGTTTTTTTTGGTGGCTAAATGCATGTTTTGCATTTAGAGACTGTATATTTCCCGATCTGCCGAATCGATCTGTGCTTCCTTGTTAAGTCAAATAATTTTACTCCCCTTTTTGATAAAAGTTTGAATCAAAGCTGAGCCATTGAACTGCAATAAATCTGTAGTGTTTTTCTGAAAACTGCTTATTTTATATTTATTTTGCATTGTACATAAAATTTTGTCCAATAAAATCTTTCATGTCCAAAGCATAGATGCCTGGTTTTGTTAAATAGTTTGGGTTTCATATTTCTGTCAGCATAACGTAAAAAAAGTGCATGTGCTTAAATTTTCTAAGAAAATAAATTCTATATAATATTATGGCAGGAGTCATTTACACATCCCAGCAATTCAGAGAACTGCATCACAGAGCTCGTGCTACGTTCCCCAGAACTCTGGGTAAGATATGCAAATGACGTTTGCAATTTTTTTTTTCGCATCCTGGGTCTGTTTTAACACTGACCCCCTCTTACCAATGCCATGCTATATGGCTTTTTTGGCAAAGATCAGGTTTATGCAGCAGGTCACAGTCACTCCTGTACGGCTGTTTCGGGCTTATTGTGTCCTCATCAGCAGGAGATAGGTGGTGACCAGTTGCAGCTTGATGCTTTACCCCCAGGGCAAACCAATACTCTTTATATTTTTATTATACAAAAAAAAAAGGTTTTCTGAGCTGAGCAAAGACTCCTCCCGTTTAAAAGCAAGGTTGTCAATGTCTGTTCCTCGGTGAATTGAAGGCCTAGAATTTCTCGAAGTCTTTGCAAACCAATGACCAGAGAATCATGGTAGGTGTAGTTTAGCATCATCTGGTAGGCCAGAGATAGAGGGCCCCCCCCTCCTTTCTAAAGAAAATGGAAAAAAAAAAATATGGACTGTAAACAAATGCCTCAAAAGTCCAGCTGGATTGGGAAAATATGGGAAATAAATTTCTGAGTTCTATACATCTTCCTGAAAATGGAGGAGTGACTGCAAGGAAACCATTGCATTAACAGTTTGGAAAGAGAATGAAGTGGGCATACAGATAACAGATGGAAAGAAGAAAAAATCCTTAATTCCTAGTTATGTCATTGGAGACAACCCCCTCATCCACTAATCACGGTTGGGGTGGTATAGATGAAAAGGAGTCCTTGTTGCGGGTGTGTTGTCTGGTAGCAGGGGAGCGTCCTGGCAGCCCATCTGTCTACTCAAATTGACAGCAAGTGAGGAGTTAAATGTACTTGCTGGCACAGGGCTTTCTCAGATTAAGAAAATATATATATGAGTTCCAGATCAGCCATGTTTTCCTATTAATCTATTACTATTTTATGTAGAGAGGAGCACAGGGAAAAGTCTCTTCTAATACGCAATAGTCGAAACGTTGCCTCTGGTGATGCTCCAATAAACCTGCCTTGCTTTGGAAGAGGTGGATTACCCGAGCTATTCCTTGTACAAGTACTACATGGATTTGAGTGCTCCTGGGTACGTGTTGGCACCTATAAGGCTGGGGTCAGATGAACGCAGTGCGAATGTGCGTTTAGCTGCACTTTATTACGGCGTGGCAGCAGTAAATGACATCCAACGCAGGCCCACACACGAAGTACAACCGCACGAAAGTTCGGCCGCACAACGCAAGCGGCAAACAAACACATTTTTACAAGAACACCGAACTACTAGTACTGACGTACAGAGTTTGCTGCGTTCGCATAGCGGCGTGATTAGGAGAAGTCAGACGCTGCTCATGTCCGGCCAACATAACGTCCAGACACCCAAAGTTTCCTGGTTTGGATCCGTATGAAATCACGGCTGTAATTGCTCATCGTATGACCGCTATTGCGTCTTCTGTGAAAAAGTCCGTCCATGCGTTCGGACGCACTTTTTTACGGACGATGCGAAAAATGCGTTCGTCTGACCCTAGCCTATTTAAAAAGGTTTGTTGCCGCTTAGGAACTGTAGTTTTAATATTTTAAGTGGCCGTGCCCTTCACAACTGAAAAGATACTTTTAACCCAAATGAAGACAAGCTCTGTGCCCTGGACTGGCACAGTATGCCCTGCAGTCTGCCCAAAGACTCGATCAGGCTGCCTACATTGTGCACGCTGATCGCGCCATAGGCTGCCAAGTGAACGTAGCGGCTAATGATGCAATCTGCATGCGCACAAGGTGTTATGGAAAATAAACAATGTTTACACTTTTGCAAATATAAATAAAATGTATTTACTAATGAAGTGCAGACAGCATGTGTTCCCAGGGGAAATTGGGAACATTTTCCTGATTCTAAAGTCAAGAGATTTTAAAGGACACTCTACTCATCCTGACAGTATTAAGGCTGTATTACAAAGTTACTGATAAAGCAGGGATGCTAAAGTGAAAACCTGCACCCCAGGTTTGGGCTTGGTGCCCTTGGTTTAGCACCCAGTTATGGTGAAGTGGAATCAGGCTGGAAGCTGGCCGCCATTATAAGCCAGGCGGCCATCTTGTTCAGAATATTTGTTCACTTGAATATTATAACTAGGTAGGTTTTAGCTGAAACTAGATTGAAGCATACGTAGAAATTTAGGAATGTGTTAGATAGCAGAAAAGCAATTAAAGTCTGAGAAAGATCTAGGCTGCTCCTGGCACGGAGGGACAGAATGAGAAGTGGATACAACAAGGTCACAGAGGCCAGCAGAGAGACAAAGAGAAGCATAGAAGATAAACCAGGTGTTACCCGCAACAAATAAACACAGGCGCTAGGGAGGCAAGCACAGCCCGGACTGAATGTAGCAACTAATCATTTTCTGTCGAAACTAACATGAAGTTTGCCAATTTACGGCCCATGTAATGGAATGTCTTTGTATTAGACTAAGGGAGGTATTAACCCACGTGGGGTGGGATAGTGTCACCGAGAGGTGGGCTAATTGGGATGTACCTAATTATGTATTCGGGGTATAAGACCCCTTGTCGGGGTGAATTCGGGGCTCAGTCTTTGTGATTCAATCCTGTCTGAGCATTCTGTGACGTCACAATAAAGTTTGCCTTTCCTGAAGAGACTCGTGTCCAGACAATCCTTGCTCGTGTCTGGTCCGGCCTCGACCCGAGTGAACCAAGTGGATTCCGGTAACAATGGGACAGGTGCTGATTCAGCGCTAATGTGTTACTGCATCACTTCCTGGAATACATAAAACTCCATGGAGGCTTGTGCTGCCGGGTCACGTGACCTGCAAGATCTCACTCTCATGAGATTATGCAGGTCCACAGAGGGAGACCGGGGCTATTTGTCCCGTTTGCGTTGCAGGATGAGAGTTGTGGACCTGATTTGGGGGGGGGTTCACAGCTGCTGCTGATTCTGCAGAAGCGGTATCAGTTAGCCGCAGCTTCTAGCTGTGGTTTAATTAGTGTTCGGACTTTGTAATGCTAAGTATAGTGAGCGCAAATTACAATAAACACGTGCTGAAAAGAACAATCTCCGATGCGCTAGCGTTTTTTTAAATTGAAAATGTAATTTGGGGGCATGCGCTAGACTCAAGGCAGCGTTAACCCTTTCATAGCTGAGAGCTAGCGTTAAGTTTGTAATAGTGCCCTTAGTCTTTTAACCACTTCGCTGCTGAGGACGCGCTCAGCGCGTCCTCAGCATTCCCGCTGGTGTGCTGAGGACGCGCTGGCGCGTCCTCCCATTGGGGTCAGCGTTCGGCCGGTTCCGGCCGATCGCTGGCCCCTCTGGTGCGGGCTGACATCCTGGATGTCAGCCCGGCATCCGGAACAGCAGCCGCCAGAATTAGGTGTCATCGCGGCTGGGCGCGATGACACCTAATTCAGGCGCCCCCCCCCGCATGTGCGGAGGAGGCGCCTGAAAGGAGGGGGGGGGGGAGGTCCTTCGGACCTCTCTCCCTGCCGATCGGCGGCTCTGCGGGGGTTAACCCAGGCATCATTTGGAAGGGCACAGCCTGCCCTTCCAAATGATGCCTGGCATTAACCCCTGGGGAGCTGGATCGCGAATTGGCGCTGAAAAGCGCCGGTTCGCGATCCTTTCCCGGAGCTGGCCGACATCTTGGATGTCGGCCAGCCTCCGGGAACTCCCCCTGAGGACTGGCGTCATCGTGCGTAGCACGATGACGCCAGTCCTGGATTTAACCTTGACTGCCACCAACGGGGGAGATAGGGAGTTCATTGGAACTCCCTATCTCCCGATCCGTGGCAGCTAGGGGTTAAATTTTGGTATGGTTGGATCAGCCAGAGCATGGCCGTTCCAACGATACCAAACATGAAAGTTAAAAATTTTGTAAAAAAAATAAGTGTTTTTTTTTTTATTTTATTTATTTTTTTTTTATTTTTTTTGGTGTTAATGCAGCAATATTGTTCCCATTTCAATTATAATGTGAACAATGATGCTGCACTAACGATTTTTGTATGCGGTGCGTTTGTTAAAAATAGTGTCATTTTCCCCAAAAAAAAATGTAACGAGACCCCATCTCTAATTTTTTTAACAAGCGCACCCCATACAAAATATAACCGCAATTGCTCGCATGTTAAAATGTGGAAAAAAACACTTTACACGTTGTAAATTATTGAAAATACATATTTTATTGCATTTTTTGTTTTAATATACAGACATGACATAACGTATACATATAATAATGACATATTATGAATCTACCGAGTCTGACGGAAAGAACGATATATAATATGTCTGGGTCATATACTAAAATATGGCTTCAAAACACGTTTAAACATGATGCGCAAAACAGGTAAAAATGACCTCAGCACAGAGGTGGGAAAAGCCTCAGCAGCGAAAGGGTTAAAGTGGCCGGAAAGTGAGGAGTGCAGCCCTGACCTGGAGAAAATGCTGAATGAAGTTTCCTCCCAGTGTCACCAGCAGTCAGGATTTTGAATTTCCTGGCCGACGGTCACCAGATTGGTCAGTAGTGACGTCAGATTGCCCTCTGAGATGACGGACAATAGCGAACATTCTCAGGCCTGCAGCTCTGATCCATCATTCTTTACAGGTGCTATGGGACTTGAGGAAAACACTCCAAGTCTGAAGTGATGCATAATTTACAGATTCTACGCTAAATTGTTTGAAATAGCAAAGCTGCAGGGACTTCTAGATGCAGAAGTCCCTGAGCCAATGCACATTGTGCGACAAAGGGTGAGTAAAATCCCCTCACTGAATAAAATAATAGCAGCATCCATCAAATGATTTAAAGGCAAAAAAGGACTCTATTTATAATAATAAAGTGCCCCTTTAAGGTAAATTAAAAAAAACATGTTTTGTGCTACTTACTGCTTCTGCTACCCTACATGCTTTCACTCTACCTCATCAGGTGACACTGAAGTTGGAAATTCGCCCCACTGAATAATTAATGATGCCCGTTGTTTTGAGTCAGCCCTGTCCTGCACTCCACCCTGAATCCCTCTGACTCCAGTCATACTGCTCTCTAAGCGTATAGCAGCCGCTTTCCCGGAAGTGGTATGGCGCACCGAAGTGACGTCAGCGGAAGGCGGAAGTCAGAGTGTTTGTGGCTGTCAAGTGTCAAACCGCTCGTCGTGATTGGGCACAGGCCTTGGTGCCTGCTCTGCTATCCCGGGCATGGCGGGTCTGAACGCACAGGAGAAAGCGGGATCCCGGCAGTTACTGGAGCAGCTGGACACCGCCGACCTGATGTCCCTGACAGACACCGTCACCAAGAGTCTGATCCGGGTGTTCAGCAGAGAAGGTGAGCGGGATGTGGCCGGTGGGGATACATTACCTATCATCCGGCTGGCAGAGCATCATGGGAAGTGTAGTCTCTAATAACGGAAATGTCTAGAATGGTTGTGCTACTGTAATAATATCGCAGTGTGATACAGTGTGCATCCTGCTGGTATTATATGGCTGCCTGCAAACACTGCAACACTATCAACAGGGGGGAGGAGACACGATACACTGTATTATACACTATATATCATCCAGCTATTATATCCGTTTTTATATACACTATACAATCCATGCCATGTATACACTAGATCCTCTAGCTATCCTGCATCATCTATGTATACGGTATACGCCAACACGAGGCTGAAGTTAGTTTCTTATTCGGCCAGTTACTTATTCGTGGAAGTTGGTTTCTGATTCGGTTGAATTCTAAGTATGTAAAATTTCAATAAAAACCTGATTTTTAGATGGTAAATTGCCATTGTGCCAATGATTTTAACATGGATTTATATAGAGGTGGATGCCCTCTACCAAACATTGTCAAATTTAGCCTGGCCCAACTGCAATTTGGGCAGAAAAATCAGTGCCAACTGTGCCAAGGGTGTTGATTTTTTACTATTTTGAATAAGTGATGATTTAAAAGGGTTAATTGCCATTGGGCCACTGAATTCAACATGGATTTATCTAGAGGTGGATGTCCTCTATCAAACACAATTGTCGTCAGCCTGGCCCAATGGCAAGTTTGCCACGAAAACAGTGCCAACTGTGCCAAGGGTGCTGATTTTTACTATTTTGAATAAGTAACTGATGTTTTCAAAGGGTTATTTGCCATTGGGCCACTGAATTCAACATGGATTTATATAGAGGTGGATGCCCTCTATTAAAATCAGTGGCACAATGGGTGGTGTGGTTTGGCCGAGCTCTGACATGGCTGCCTGATCTCTGAGCTTCTGCGCAGGTGGCGCTTCCACAACTGACAGTAGCCTCCACTGATCAGCCCTGGACTTCATTGTAGCCTGTGGTGTTTAGCTTCCATGCCCAGGAGCAAGTTGAACCCCAAATCGAGCCAAGCTGAAATTGCCCAGTTTTTTCCCCTGCTGTTGGCGGTGGTGCGTTCAGAAGCTGTCAGGATGGCGTCGTCGTGAGTCCTTCTGTCGCGAAAGGTGAGCCTTGTCCTCGATGTGACAAGAAAGCTCTTGCTCACTATGAAGGATGACCTTCAGACTGACCTCAGGGCGGGCCTGGAGAGGCTACGGACGGACATTGGCGCACTGGGGACCCGCATAGCCAAACTTGAGCATTAAGTGGAGACTGATCACGCCGAGGCGCAGGCTATATTACGAGAGGTCTGCGACAACTACGTGTTGCTTCAGGAGGAAGTAGAATACCTGGACAGCAGGTCCCGGAGACAAGTTGTTCCACACCCTGTTGTTCATGCCACTCCGGAGGTGGAGTTGCGCCTAAATAGGATCCATAGAGCCCTGCGCCCATGCTTGGGTCCCAACGAACCTCCGTGGGACGTGGTGCTCAAGTGCTGGTATTACTCCACCAAGGATGCCCTGCTGCTTGCAGCCTGTTATGGCGCCTCCTTGTTTGAGGGGGTTGCCCAGAATCTCTTCAACGATGTGGCTTCTTCTACGCTTCCGAAGAGAAGAGCCCAATGGCCTCTTACAGAGCTTCTTCCGCACAAGGAAGTCCGCTACCCTGGAGGTTTCCATTTTGCCCCATGATGGGGCCTTCATATCCCTGCGCTCACCGGCCGATTACACTTGACTGTTGGAGGCATTGGGGATCCCCATGCCAGCAGATCTATTCGTGCTCCTGGACAGAGGCCGTGGAACGGAGGTACCGGCCTTACCACAACACCAGGCCTGGGTTAACACCTGTCATCCCCACCATTGAAGCTCCTTGTAGCTCCCTCCGCTCCTCCAGTTTTGTGCTCCCTTATTTGCCGGGCCCTCGTCTTCCCGTTCTACCGTGCTCTCCCTGGTCCCATACCCCTCAACCTTGCATTCCTCCATGATTTTTGATTCGGACGTTTTCTTGGTCGACTGACCCTCCTATTGCTCTGGTTTGTTGTGATGGTACAGGCTGCAGGATCCCACCACATTTAAAAACTTTTTGCCTTTGTTTTGCCCTGCACCTTTTTTGCCCCATTGGGCCCCTTATTTTACATCCTGTTTTCACATGCCCCTATGTGTGTTTCTGTTCCTCAATATTCTGCTTGCTCGGAAACTGTGTTTTTCCTGCCCACTGCTTCCGTGCATCAAGCCGCCACCTGCTGCGACCCGACTTTGGCCTTCGAACCATCTCCAGACTGGACAAGGGCGACATTCCACAAACTGGGCAATGGCTGAGGCTGTGGTGGCCATTATATTCAGGGACTGGGGAATGGCTGGAGGCAGTGGTGCTCCGGGATGTCTGAGGGTGGGCAGGAGGGTGAACAATAGGGACAGCTCCATATAAGTATGACCTGTGTTTTGCACAAGAAACAGATTCTGTTTGCAATTCAACCTAAAATGTGTCTTGCCTCGTTCTTGGGGCAAAACCTGCAGCTATATGTGCTACTATTGAGCCCTGACGCCGTGTATCCGGCAGCCGGGTACTCCGTGATCGGCACATTTGTGCACTTTCTCATGGACCCTAGCCCCAGGCCTTACTGATGCCGGAGTGGCGGGAGGTGAAGGGTGCACGGTGAGGATGAGCCTTTATGGGAGTGGACGCTCTTTCTTTTTGTATTAGTCACATGACTATCGCATGGATCACACTATATATAGCGGTTTCAGTATGGATGATATGGGATGGGGGTTTGTATTACTTTTCTGTCTGTGGGGATACTGTTATGTTCTGCTATAAGATTTTGGGTCTAATGGATGTCTGCCTCGATTGGGACGGGGGGGGGGGGTTACAGTTTTTTCTTTTTAATCCACATGGACATTGAGTCACGTCCAGTGGTCCTGGGGTGCCCATGCCTCGTCTGGCGTCCCAGGTGGTACACGGCAGCTTTTCGCTGGCTGGGTGCCTATTGATATACCGGCTCGCGGCGGTCACATGGGTGGCCAGGAGGCGCCTGTTAACCCTTTCTGGCTGTTGTACCCTGCAGATAGTAAGCTTTACCAACCATTCAAGGATCGGAGGGGTAGATAAGGTTCTGTATACAGGGTAGGCTTGTGCACCGTTTTTTTTTTTTTTTCGGATTTTTAAACTTTTCGGCTCGTTTCGACCGATTTCTGTTTCGGTTCGGCTCGATTCGTTTTTCGTGTACTCTTTTTTTTTTTCGGAATATCGACCATTTTTCGTGTCACTTAGCTCAGTTTTTGTATCGACTTTTCGTAAGTTCGGAAATTTTCGTTTTTTTCGGAAAGTCTGTTCTCGTTTCAAAGCAATAAATTTCGATTTGACACATTTCAAGTCCATTCGAAAATATTTCGTTTCGGCTCGGAAAACTTTTCGGATCTGCCATTTTCGAATCTAAAAATTTTCGGAAATTCGGCCGCATCCGAAAACACGAATCGGGAAATTTCGTGAAAATTCCGAAACCCGAAACGCACATCCCTAATACAGGGACCAGCATCGTAGTTCTACTGGGGATCCATGACACATTGTATAGTTCAGACTGTCAATAGTGGTTTACTTGTTGAGATGGACGGGATGGGAGGGGGGTTTAGTATAAGAGCACTCCCATAGGGTCACCCCACACTTGGAATGGGAGGGGAATGTGTTCTTTATGCTAGTATGTGGGGTCACGGTTCTGTATTGCTACACTGAGGGTGGGGGGGGGTTGCTTTCATTCTCTGTACGGAGGTGCCAAGGACACAGCTGGATTTAGGGTTTTTCTTTCCTCATGGGGGTGGGATTTTTGGGGGTTTTTTTCGGGAGCTTCTCTCTTGGAGAGGTGGGGGTGGAGGGGACGCATATATATGAGAACTGCTTGTGATTTGCTCCAAGGGGGTTCAATGTCTTCTCAGCTCACGGTGGACGTGTAGTGTTGAGCCTCCGCCTTGTTGCCAAAAAGGATCTTGGTTTCTGTGCCAATCTGATTATTGGGCCAGGCAAAAGACAACTGTTTTTAACGAAGGGCATCCAACTCTATATAATTCTATGTTGAAATCAGTGGCCCAATCGCATTTAACCCTTTAAAAACATCAGTTACCTATTCAAATTGATGGAAATCAGTACCCATAGCACAGATGGCACTGTTTCTGTGCCAAACTAACCATTGGGCCAGGCTATCGACAACTGTTTTTAATAGAGGGCATCCAACTCTATATAAATACATGGTGAAATCAGTGGCCCAACGGTATTTAACCCTTTAAAAACATCAGTTACTTATTCAAATTTATGGGAATTGGTGCCAATGGCAGTGTTGGCACTATTTCTGTGCCAAACCGACCATTGGGCCAGTGTAACAAAAACAGTTTTTAATAGAAGGCATCCAATTCTATATAAATTCATGTTGAAATCAGTGGCCCGACAGCATTTAACCCTTTAAAAACAGTTACTTATTCAAACTAATGAAATTTGTTTGCCTGGCACGGTTGTCACTGTTTTTTGTGCCAAACTGACCATTGGGCCAACATAATGACAACTGTTTTTAATAGAGGGCATCCAACTCTCTATAGATCCATGGTGAAATCATTGGCCCAATGGCATTTAACCCTTTAAAAACTAGGGATGCACCGATACCACTTTTTTAAGACCGAGTACGAGTACCGATACTTTTTTTCAAGTACTCATCGATACCGAGTACGATACTTTTATTTTATGTCATGTGAACGCTTTCCAATAAGAACAGACCTCATGTAAAAATGCCCCCAGCTCTCATTGATTATGCCCCAGCTCACATGGATATTGCCCCCAGATCACATGGATATTGCCCCCAGCTCTCATGGATATTGCCCCCAGCTCTCATGGATATTGCCCCCAGCTCTCATGGATATTGCCCCCAGCTCTCATGGATATTGCCCCCAGCTCTCATGGATATTGCCCCCAGCTCTCATGGATATTGCCCCCAGCTCTCATGGATATTGCCCCCAGCTCTCATGGATAATGCCCCCCGCTCTCATGGATATGCCCCCCAGCTCTCATGGATAATGCCCCCCAGCTCTCATGGATAATGCCCCCCAGCTCATGGATATGCCCCCAGCTCATGGATATGCCCCCAGCTCATGGATATGCCCCCCAGCTCATGGATATGCCCCCCAGCTCATGGATATGCCCCCAGCTCATGGATATGCCCCCAGCTCATGGATATGCCCCCCAGCTTCATGGATATGCCCCCCAGCTCTCATGGATATGCCCCCCAGCTCTCATGGATATGCCCCCAGCTCTCATGGATATGCCCCCCAGCTCATGGATATGCCACCCAGCTCAGTGTGTGTATGTGTATATATTACAGCAGGGGTGTGGGAATTATATCTCCCGACGCCCGTTATATGAAGATCCGGGCGCCGGACAAGTAAATAATTTTGAGATGCAATCCGGCGGGCAAGAAGCCCGCCGGACTGCTCCCAGCACACGAGCGCCGTCGGGAAATAAAGCGCGATCATCCATAGGAGGATCGCACTTTGTACACTGATCGCAGAGAGTGGAAGGAACGCCCACCCTCACGGACGTTCCTTCCTCTCTCACAGAGCGGCGCGATGAGGGGAGGGGCCGGAGCTACGGCGCTTGCACACAAGCTTTCGATCCACACTCCCCATCCTGCACTGCTTCTATACCCGCCGAGAAGCATGAATATGGAACGGGGTGTCTGGGAGGACGTTTGGGGGGGGTTGCAGAGACTGCCTGATACAAAACCGGCCCTGTGTCCAGGTGAGCAGCTCTGCCACGCAATATGCCAAGCAGCCCTTTACCTCGCTCCGTGAGCGTTTATCGTGCGGGTCGTGGAGCGGGATCTCCTGGGGTATAGTAAACAGAAAGCGGTGCTGGCACAGGGATAAAAGCGAGCAGCTCGGAGGCCGTGGAAATGCCTTACCCAAAGAGGATCTGAGTTAACCCTTGCCACTGTGCCCTTTAAATGCCCAAATCACTAGGTCAAACGGGTTCAGTATTTTCCTGGCACACAAGTCTGGCCACGAGGCAGCGGGCACTCAGCATGGAAATACCCTGGCTAGATTATAGGAGAGGGGGAAAAAACATGTCCACGTTCACTGTATAGCATGCCACGTTCACTGTATGGCATGCCACGTTCACTGTATGGCATGCCACGTTCACTGTATGGCATGCCACATTCACTGTATGGCATGCCACATTCACTGTATGGCATGCCACATTCACTGTATGGCATGCCACATTCACTGTATAGCATGTCCACATTCACTGTGGGCATTATCTGGTCTGAGGTCTATATCTGTGGGCATTATAAATTATGTGCACGCTGTTAACAATAAAGACCTCTAAACACTATTTTGTTGAAATTATTTTTCTTATCAGGACAAGTAGATCGGACTACCACTTAGTCCGTTGGACAAGTAGATATTTTTAAAATTTCCACACCCCTGTTACACATACATACATACACACACACACACAGACCCCAGACCGGACATAGGGGGACTGTCCGAATGCTCCATCGGCATTCGGACAGGCACCTGGAGCTCTCCGTTCATACTTACCATCCTGAGCGACGCCGGTAAAGTTTCCGCGCGTGCGCTCGTTGGAAGGCCCCCAGCCGCGATCACCCACATGAAACTTTAGGGGCGTCGCTCAGGATGGTAAGTATGAACGGAGAGCTCCAGGTGCCTGTCCGAATGCCGATAGGGCGGCTGTCCGAATGCTCTATCGGCATTCGGACAGGCCTTGCAGCTGCTCTCCGCGTTCATACTTACCTTCCTGAGCAACGCCGACAAGGTCTTTGCGCGTGTGCTCGTTGGAAGGCCCCAGCCTCGATCACGTGGGAGTCCCTGGTGATCGCGGCTGGCGGCCTTCCAATGAGCGCACGTGCGGAAGCTTTACCGCGTCACTCAGGAAGATAAGTATGATCACGGAGAGCAGCTGCAGGGCCTGTCCGAATGCCGAAAGAGCATTCAGAAAGCCGCCCCAGCCCCTCTGATGCCGGCAAGTCGGCTCAATGCTGGCTTCCGGTATCGGGTGAAATATTGGGGGCACTGCATGAGTACCATGTACTTCTGCAGTACCCGGTATCGGCACTGATACCGATACTAGTATCGTATCGGTGCAACCCCATTAAAAACATCAGTTACTCATTCAAAACAGTAAAAATCAGCACCCATGGCATAGTTGGCACTGTTTTTGTGGCAAACTTGCCATTGAGCCAGGCTGAAGACTATGGTGTTTGATAGAGGGCATCCACCTCTATATAAATCCATGTTGAATTCAGTGGCCCTGATAAATTCGGATTTAAAGCAAACAAAACAAACTCCCTATAATAATTACCATTTATGAAATTTCAATAAACCTTTTTCAAGTTTCTTCTCATATATCAAAGTTGAAAACAGGGCGCGGCGCTGCACCATGGCGAGAGACAACAAAATCGGCCACAAAGCAACGTAGCGTCAGTCCTGTCTGAAATATCCTTCCTTAGACAGGTCTTTTATTAGATTTCAAAGAACTTATAGCCAATCAGCATACAGATACATTTCTACGTCAGAGTTTAACCAACAGTGAGTCAAAAATTACTATATTGATTCAGAGATGGCTTTTTCTAGCATACACTTTTCTAGCATCCACTGTTCACACACCCTTTCCTGCACACAAAGGAAATGGCTAAATTCCACAGGCTAACATCCTGTGCAAGTAAAAGACTTGCAGGGTTTGACACTTATAATGGGGGGGGGGGTGGATTCACACTACCTATCATATTAAAATACCTTTCAGCCCAATGGCAATTAACCCTTTGAAAACATCAGTTACTTATTCAAAACAGTAAAAATCAGCACCCATGGCACGGTTGGCACTGTTTACGTGGCAAACTTGCCATTGGGCCAGGCTGAAGACAATTGTGTTTGATAGAGGGCATCCACCTCTATATAAATCCATGTTGAATTCAGTGGCCCAATGGCAATTAACCCTTTGAAATCATCACTTATTCAAAATAGTAAAAATCAACACCCTTGGCACAGTTGGCACTGTTTTCGTGGAAAACTTGCCATTGGGCCAGGCTGAAGACAATGGTGTTTGATAGAGGACATCCACCTCTATATAAATCCATGTTGAATTCAGTGGCCCAAAGGCAATTAACCCTTTGAAAACATCAGTTACTTATTCAAAATGGTAAAAATCAGCACGGTTGGCACTGTTTACGTGGCAAACTTGCCATTGGGCCAGGCTGAAGACAATTGTGTTTGATAGAGGACATTCACCTCTATATAAATCCATGTTGAATTCAGTGGCCCAATGGCAATTAACCCTTTGAAAACATCAGTTACTTATTCAAAATAGTAAAAATCAACACCCTTGGCACAGTTGGCACTGATTTTTCTGCCCAAATTGCAGTTGGGCCAGGCTAAATTTGACAATGTTTGGTAGAGGGCATCCACCTCTATATAAATCCATGTTAAAATCATTGGCACAATGGCAATTAACCATCTAAAATCAGGTTTTTATTGAAATTTTACATACTTAGAATTCAACCGAATCAGAAACCAATTTCCACGAATAAGTAACTGGCCGAATAAGAAACTAACTTCAGCCTCGTTACGCCAACCAGCTATCATATCTATATGCAATATGTCATCTAATATTATTATTCTTTATTAGACCGTTTCTTTACGGTGGTGGTTCCCAACCCTGGTCCTCAGGGCCTACTGACAGGCCAGGTTTTCCAGAAATCTGAAGCACAGCACAGGTGATATGATTTGCTGCTCAGTGATTGCAGGATTCAGTCTGCATTTCCCAAAGGTGACCTGTAAAATATGTTGGTGTCCTGAGGACATAGTTGATGGTTGGGAAACCCTGCTTTAAGGTTGTCAGGTCCCTATATATTCCAAGCTATCTTCTATCGCTGCTCTAGCAGTTGTTCAGTAAACACCATTGTAGCACTTAACTGGAAGCTACCAATTACATAAACTGTTACTAGATTACCTGTGCATCACAAACACAACCACCTTCTAAAACAAGCTGCAGTTTTTCTTTGAAGTAATTGCATGTAAAAGTTTTAGTTTCTCCTATTTCCATTTTCTGGATTTTGTTTTCCTGTGATGTAACATTTACTAAAATCTGTGCAAACGTTTTTATTTATGGCTCTTGTTTATTTAATCTACAGTATTTAACTGTCAATGAGGTGGAGGAGGTAATGTTTAGATAAGACAGCAGGACATCTATTGTTCTCCGTTGCCTCACATTGAGGAGCAAGTGATGTAAACTGCCCCCCACAGAATCTTTACAACATCAAAATATCACACAATAGTTGCATTCAGTGACACGTATAGAGTAAATTATTTCCATAACTAAACATACAATAGAAAAACAAAGCACATGTAAGATATTAACAACATAAAGTAAACTCCATAAGGACATTTCATTTTTTGGTGTTAGTGACCCTTTAAATTCACCATAGTTGCTTACGACAGTAAAATCTGTTGTCACGACTGCTCTGTCCTTCCAGATGAACAAAAATCAACACCAGTTAAAGCTGGTACAAACAACAGCACAACCATTGTTTCCGTAAAATGAGCAAACTGCGGCAATTATCCAGAGTTTTTCTGCTGGTTTTAATGTGGCGATCTACGTTAAACTCTCATTGAATCAACTTTGAAAAGGCAGGTAAACGCAGCGCTAGACACGGTGGAACCTCAGCTGTGAACTACGCTGAACAACGTCGACTTAGGTCGCACAAGCACATGATAACAGGCGTTCTCTTCGTTAGTGCACTCTGCCCTACAAAGCGCGAGCCTCCTAATGATCATGCTTTGTAGGTTCGTCGAGCATCCGTCGTAGCTCTTGGAAGGGGAGGGTTTCAGCACAGCACACCCGGTGTAACGTGTGATACCATTACGCACGTTACGCAGTGTGGCACTCCCTGTCGAGCTGTCAGAAAGCTGTGACTGACGCAGGAAGGTGGGGTTGCATGGATGCACTCCCTGCGCGTGAAAGTACTGTGAACTATGCTGGCAGGTCCCTAAATAGCGAATTCACCATTAGTCGATTCATAGTAGTTCTGTAAAATAAAACCACTGTTTCCTTAAAATAATGGTGCTTCGTGATTAACCCCTTTTATGTGTCTGTATGTTTACAGACTAGCTCAACACTTCAGTCCCACCAGAACATTTTTTTCAAGGAGCGGTTGTGCTGAAATATCAAGCTGTTTTCTTCTTGTTTGCTTTAGCTGAAATCCGTGCCCTTACAGTATTCTAATGTCACAGGACATTGAAATGTTAGTCAGAGAGGCCTGAACGTTTCTGATTGTCAAGTTACCCTAGGCCAAAGAGATGAGCATTTTGGTTTTGGCGCATGTAGAGTTTTGTGCCTTGTTAAAATGTTACATCATCTCGGCAGCACAACAATATCCCATCATATGCACTTATTGAGTCAATATAGTTGTAATATTTAATACTTTTATATTTTTTTGCTCCCCCTTCCCCTTAGAAGCCATTGATGCGATCCTGGTATATAGCGCGAATGCCACCGAGCTCCTGAAACGGCGGAAGGTTCATCGTGACATCATTTTTAAATATCTGGCCGACCAGCGGATACCCGTGCTTCCGTCGAGTGATAAGAATCAGCTGATACAGCATGCGATCAATTACTGGCAAGACCCGGGGGAACGACCAAAACCTAAAACGGCCTCACAGGTCAGCAGGCCAACCTCGCAAAGGGGAGCTCATGTGCTTTCAGATGTTCTGCTTGGCTTAGGAGACGTGTTAACCTTTTCAAGCCCATACAATAAAAATTGCAGAATAACAATGCAATATTTTTAGAACACTATCAAAAGAGATGGGAAACAGAAACCGTTTTTAATATTGTTACATATTACAGGTGGTTTTGTTGTGTAATCACTGGGATTCTGCTGAAAATTCAATTCTATAATTTATGAAAATCTGCGGTTTCAGTTTGAAACCATTGGGCCTGAAAGGGTTTAAACCTGTAAACAGATTTGTTAGATCTGTGCATGAAACGAAGCTTATTTTCTATCGTTAAACCTTGTAGAACCTTATTACAAGGTGATTATTCTTTATCTGAAATGCTCGGGACCAGAAGGGTATTTCATTTTTTATTATTTTTATTTATTTATTTAGGAATATTTTCTAAATAATAATAATAATAATAATAATATAATAAACCTCTTGAAGATGGGAGCCAAGTCTACACAAGAAGTTCTTTTATGTTTCATATACAATTATTTCTTTAATAATCCTGCCCCGTCACGAGGACCTGTCTGTAACTTTCCACTTTTGTCATGTTGTATTCTTGATAATTGGCCAAAGCCGCACACTGTAGCCACAACACGCTAAGTCCTGCAGCTCGGCCCTAACCTGAGGCTACCCCCCACAGGCTGACATCTTTGATGTACTGGGTGGAGTAGAGGTAACATCACCACTCTGCATGGAGAGAGCCTGTGGAGTCATGGGTTCGATCCCAGCGAGCAACCTCTCCAGTAAGTGTCCTTGGCAAGACACCCAACGGTACATACTCACCACACAGGACATACTTGAAAACAAGAGAAATCTCAATGTATCCTTCCTGGTTAAATCCTTTCTCAATTAAAGTTTAATTATCATATGAGTAAACAAACTACCTCCTGTGTTTTTGTATAGCCTGGATATATTTGGATTCAAAGTGCAAATGACAAGAATTAAAACCTTTCTTTTCATGAACTGGGCCTGAATACAGTGTACCTGAGAGCAGTGGAAGAAGAGCGCAGGACTGATTCTTTTTGTGTGCGTTTTAACCTTCCTGGCGGTATACCTGAGTGTGACTCGGGGTTAAATTTCACTACCGCGATCGGTAACCCCGAGCTACACTCAGGCTGTATATACTCATTGCATCCTGTGCTCCCTCGCTGTCACTGCAGTGTGATCACGGCGTCCGGCGATTTGCTTCCTGATTCCGCTCCCTGCGAGCCATGCGACGCAGGGGGGGGGAGGACCAGGTGGCAAATTTGAACTGTTAACCTTCCTGGTGGTTTTCCCGAGTGTGACCTTGGGGTTAAATTTCACTACCGCGAATGGTAACCCCCAGCCACACTCGGGCTGTATACTCACATCCTCCTGTGCACCCTCGCTGTCCCCCGCAGTGTGATCGCGGCAGCTTGCTTCCTGGTAAGGCTCCTTGCGAGTCACACGATGCAGGGGGGTGGGACCAGGCAGCAAACTAAAAAAAAAAAGAATATTCCAAATTAAATTTCCAGTAGCATGACCTGCTCATGAACGGCCACTAGGTGGCACTAAAGGATCAGAAACAGACCATTCATACATAGTCAAATATTGCACCCTTGTTTTCTGAATGATTTCAGTGTTTTTGGTTTGATTATATGATTGAATATAATTTCAATGTTCTTGAACCCAGGACATACTTGAAAACGAAAGAAATCTCAATGTATCCTTCCTGGTGTAATACTTTGCAAATAAATAAATATTAGCATTATTTTGGATAATTATTTTTGGGATATAAATTATTATGTCGTCTTTCAAAGTTTATCGGACTCAGTGGGCCATATTACATACTTGCTTAAAGGAACACTCTACTCAAAAATCACCCCCCCCTTTTTTTATCCTTTCCCTATTCCCTTAATAAATCTTTATTTTTTTACTTGTAACTGTAATACTTACCCTAAAATCCTCTTGTTTCCAGCGGTGTTTTTTTGTTTTGTTTTTTATATATACTCACCTCCCTCCTCTTCCGCTCCCGTCCTTCTTGCATTGAAGTTGCCTTCTGGTTTACGTGAGAAGCGCGCATGCAAGCACCTGTCTGCTGACTGACAGCTGGGAGGGCGGAGTAAAGTTCTCTGCCTCTCTCAGCTGTTTTCAGCATTTACAGCTGAACCGCTGAGCGGAGGGAGGGGGGACAGAGGGCAGGATACTCCGGGCATCATGACCACCTAAAATAGCTTAGGTGGTCATGTTGCCTAGAGTGTCCCTTTAACCAGAGCTGTTGTAAACTTAAAACCTCCATAGGCTATAATGGCTCTGGTAAGTTTACAACAGCTCTGGTTAAGTTAGCACCAAGTATGTAATATGGCCCCGTGTGTTTACTACATTCTTGCTTGCACGGATTTCAGTGCGTTATTACTAAAAAAAATTGAGACACTTTTTAGACACACAAAATTTTGAAAAAATTAGACGGCCAGGGAGGTTAAATTTTTTTTTTTTTTAAATTAAAGTAAATGTTCTTTGTGCAGTCCCATGTTTCTAGATAAATAAATCCTACCAAGGATGTTTACTGAGGCAATATGCAGTGACTAATATTGCACCCTTGTTTTCAGAAAGATTTCTGTGTTTTTGTTTGGATTTATATTATTTATTTTCATTATTTTGGATAATTATTTTTGGGATAATAAATTATTATTTCATGTTTTAAACTTTATCTGACTCTTGTTTGCACGGATTTCAGTGAGTTATTCCTAATTCTTACAGGCTTACTATATAAAACAACACATTTCCTTTTCCAAAAAAATTTAGACGCTTTAGACACAAAATTTTGAAAAAACTAGACTGCCAGGGAGGTTAATATTTTGTTCTTAAAATGCATTAACAAGCAATGGATGGGACCCTGCACACCATTTATTCCACAAAAGGCACTGTGTTGGGTTGTATTTTCAGCTGAAACATTGTATACCCAATAAAGTGCCTTTTGTGGAATAAACAGTGTGTCAGGTCCCATCCTTTACCTTTTACTATATCAAGGAGCTGCTTCTTACACCTTATCAAGCACCTACCATTATTTTAAGTTGCTGAGTGCTATTATTATACTTGGGTACTAAAGCCCCTACTCGACAGACCTGACACATGAATGGATTCCTTTTAGATAAAATATAACTTATTAGGATGATTAAAATAAACACACAACACATTTAATAACAGATACCAACTGGTATAAGGTGATACGTCGGGGCAATTTTAATATTAACACCTATTGTTCAGGTATCACTATGTAAGGGCTTTCGGGCATATCTTAATAGCGTTCACTTTTAGTTATTCCTGTAGAGGTTGCCAAACAACTTGGTCTAAACTAGCCTGATGTAAAGAAATCTAGAGGAGCATACTGTGCTGCCAAATGGTGTCACAATTAAATAATTATTGTTTGTTTGGAGTTTGGTGAATCCAACCTTTTAATATGCACATGAACCCTGATGCACTTTGTATCAAATTAATCAATAATTAATTGAATAATAAAAGTTATATTTTATCTAAAGGAATCCATTCATGTGTCAGGCCTGTCAAGTAGGGGCTTTAGTACATAAGACTATTGGGGTTTTTAAGCCTATCGCATGAATATTGTCGTTTATTTATATAGCACCAGCATATTCCGCAGCGCTGTACAATGGGCACAATATAGACAGGGTTACAATACACTGAGACTGACCAACATTTTGATAAACCAGTACAGGAAGAAACAAGGGCTCTATTCCCATGGGAACTCACAATCTTGAAGGGTTGGGGGTGGAAACAGGAGGAGAGGACTGCAAGGTGAGAGTGATGGACTGGTTGGGGCAGTGAGGTGTATCAGTGAGTCAGGTGGTCGTTTCCCTAAATAGAAATGTCATATGGGATTGTTTGAAGGAAGGGAAACTAGGGGAAAGTCTGACAGTACGAGGTCAAGCATTTCAGAGGATAGGGGCTGCACGTGAGAAATCTTGCAGTCTGTCATGGGAAGAGGTGATGCGGGCGGAGAGAAGCTAGGCGCAGGTCACTGTTTGATCTTGGGGAGCGGGCTGGGGTGTATTTGGTGATTAGTGGGGAGCGGAGTTAGTGAGAGCTTTGTAGGTCAGGGTGAGGATTTTAAATTTAATTCTGCAGTGGATGGGGAGCCAGTGAAGGGACTCGCAGAGACAGTGCGGCGGGTGAGGTGGATTAGCCTGGCTGAGGCATTCAGAATGGATTGTAGGGGCGGGAGAGAGGGAGGCCAACTAGAAGATTATTACAATTGTCAAGTCGGGAGATTGAGAGCGTGGATGAGTTGCTTTATGGTGTCAGCGGTAAGAAATGACAATTCTGTAAATATTACGCAATTGGTAGCGGCAGGAGGAGGAAAGAGACTGGATGTGGGGGATGAAGGAAAGAGCCGAGTCAAGTGTAACTACGAGACAGCGAATCTGGTTTGATGGGGAGATAGTGATACCATCGACCATAATAGAGAACTCAGGAGGTAGAGAGACATTAGAGGGAGGAAATAGCAGTCTTGGACATGTTAGGCCAGGTGCACATGAGCGTATTCTTCTGCGCACAGTATGTGCGTTAAAATGTGTTCTGATGCTGTGACGGGGCTGGTCAATAGAGATCCTCACCATTGATGCGCTAGGATGCGTGTCGACGGGGCTGCAAAGTGCGATCCTCCAAGGAGGATCGCGCTTTGCAGTGCTGAGGGGGGGGGGGCAGGCGTGCGTTGAGTGGAAGGAACATCAACTCTCGCGGACGTTCCTTCCACTCTGCGCTTGTGTACACCCGGCCTTAATCTTTAGGTGGTGGGAGGCCATCCAGGAGGAAATGCCAGATAAACAGTCGTTGTCTTTGGAAAGGACAGGAGGAGAGAGATGGAGAGGAAGATCTGAGTATCATCAGTATAGAGGTGATAATTAAAGCCAAAGCTGTTACTGATTTTGCCCAGGGAGGAGGTGTAGATAGAGAAGAGCATATTCTTTTTATTTAATACTAGTACATAGTAATACTGAAATGAGGTAGTGTCCTGCTCCCCAAGAGCTTACATTCTAAAGGTGTTTTAGGTGTTGACATAGGAAGCTGCTTGTAGTATGTTGTTAAGTGAGGGTGAAATCAGATGTGAAATGGAGAATGAGTAGCGCATATGATTTTTTTGTGGAGAGCTATTTTAATTTTCTTGTGCATGTTGAAGAAAACGTATTTTAATGCGACTCTTACCGGATGCATGGATTGTGATATTAATATACACAAATTACTTTAACCCCCAGACTCTCACACATTAAACTGTCTCCATTTACAGCCTTTTTTTTTTTTTTTTTGCTGTTATATTGTTTGCAAAGACACTATGTAATCTCAACATTTTCTATTCAATATATGTAATTCTAATGCATTTCCCCCCCCCCCCCTAGGCAAAGGCAGAAGTCCCGTCTCACCTTGGCTCACTTGACTGCCAACTGCTCGGAGAGCAATTCTGCAGATGGTTTTACCAACTTCTCAATTCTCAAAACCCAATGTTAGGACAGGACAAGGGTCCTTGGGGACCCCAGCACTTCTGGGAGGATGCTGTCCTGAAGTTTGCCTACAGCACAATGGAGGAAAACATGGAAGAGTACAGTGGAGCCCAAATGACAAGTCTACGTCTGCTTGCTCTCACGCGAGAGGAGAAACTGGTTTTCAACCCAAATATCGATGCCAAAGGATTAAAATGTGTGACCTCCGCTCACGGACTAGTTGTTGTAGCAGTTGCTGGTACAATCCTTAGAAACAATGTATGGTTGGGAGTATTTGAGCAAGTATTTGGACTCATAAGGTGCCCGATAGGAGACAATTGGAAGATCCGATTTGTTAACCTTAAAGTTCTTGGACAGAACACTCTTGGCTCGGGAGAATCGCCCCCTGTACTTTCCATTCAGTACCAAACGAGCGATCTGGAAGCTTTTTTTACATGAAACCTGTTTTATAGCTTTATTTTCCGTGCTTGCGTTGCACTCTTCCTGTGGGCACAGTGTTGAAGATGAAAACTGATGTCGACAGATTTAGAGAAAAAAAGAAAACTGTACTTAATCGTTTTTATTAAAGAAAATATTTTTCAAAAATGTTCTGTTTGCTTTAATGAATAAAGCATTGTGATGGCTGGGACACGGTGTGTTTGCTTTTATAACTTGTCTTTTATTGTACAGGTAGTGCGAGTGGGGTCTGGGGCTGTCGATTAATCACTCAACCTATTAAACATATTTGTTTTGTGTTCGGAATCTATGATGCAACATTATTCTTGACAACCAGGAGTTGTGCTTGAAATCTAATGATGCTTTCATTTTTTTCCCATCACATAATCATGTTTTTTGGTTTTTTTTTGGGGGGGGGGATTTTAATGCTGACCAACAATATTGAATATTTGTACTATTTGCTTTAATTCTTTCACGTTTTTCTAGACTTGACTTGGTCTTGGCATAATTTTTAGATGCGTAACATTTTACTTTTGTCGTTTTGATGCTCTGTATAAAGAGAAGACATACAGGGTAATTCAAAGAGATTTGAAAAGTCACCACACGTTCGGTGACTTTTCGTTCTCTTCAATTCAGTTCCTTTTGCCGATCCCATTTCGGTGACCCTGCGGTGTATTCAGCAAACACCACAGGGTCCCCGAATTGCAGGGAAAAGCTGCCGCAAACCTGACGAAAACGAACCGCAAAACCCACCGAATGCACGCAGAAAACCCTCAAAAACATCTGGATTATCCTGTCGAAAAAACCCGAGCAGGAGCCAATCACACGCAGCGAAGCCTCCGGAAAAAGCCGAGACCTCAGACAGAGCGAAGTGAATAAATTAGGAAAACAGTTTGCATGAATGATTTAAGGCTAGGGTCAGACAAACGCAGTGTGAACGCGCGTGCAGCCGCACTTTATCACGGCCGTAGTAGCAGCAAATGACGGGCAATATACGAAGTACGGCCGCACGAAAGTTCTGCCGCGCAACGCAAGCAGCAAACAAATGCATTTTTTGGAGAACGTGATACTGCTAGTACTGACGTACAGAGTGCGCTGCGTCCGCTAGCGGCGTGTGTGCGTGATTAGGAGACGTCAGACGCTGCTAATGTCCGGCCAACATAACGTACAGACGCAAAAAGGGTTTTATTGATGATCCGTACAAAATCACAGACGCAAATCCGCATCGTATGACCGCTATCGCGTATTCCGTGAAAAAATACGTCCATTCGTTCGAACGCACTTTTTCACGGACAACGTGAAAAATGCGTTCGTCTGACCCTAGCCGAAAAGTGAAACGCTGTTTGCAAAGAAACTACTGAGTGAAAATGTCTGAAATTTACATATGAGGTCCAGGGAATGATAATAAAAAGGGCTGTTACAGAAAAAATAAGTTAACTTAAAAAAAAAAAAAAAAATCAAGAAAATGCTTAAAATATCCTAAAAAATCTATAAATAAAGAGACTCTTTACTGCAGAATTTTATAAGGAACGGTTTATTAGATATTGAATTAAAACAGGAATATTTTTTAACATTGAAGCCTATGGGATTCTCCTGAATAAACTTGCCGAATTAAACCACCGAATGGCAGGGCATTAGGGGAACCTTTCACTGCTGGTTTGTGTTCTCTGAATAGCCGAAGCAGTGCTTTTTCATGGGGTTTTCACTGCCCTCGAACAGGCGCCGTATGTGCAGGCAATTCGCCAGGATTTGGCGAATTGCCTGCTCTGGAGAGCCGAATGGCCAAGAAAGGTAACCGAATGCTGATTTTCAGCGTTCGGTTACCTTTCTCAAGCAATTCGGATCTCTTTGAATTACCCTGTATGTTTCAATAGTAAACCCTTTCAAATTACACCTGAGAGCCACAGGATGCGACACATATCTGTGGTTTCTGTCGAGACCTTCACCTGGTCCCCATTTCACATTGGATGTGCCAATCCATTGTGCATCCGATTTGGATGTCCATTGGTAGCCAGACCTTCTCCTGCAGCATCTCTGCCTCACTAAGGCTAGGGTCAAAAGAACGCATTATTCGCAGCGACCGCCAAAAAAGTGCGTCCGAACGCATGAATGTATTTTTTTCACGGAATGTGTGAAAATGGTCAGACGACGAGCATTTTCGTGCGTAATTTTTTACAGATCGTCAATAAAACACTTTTTGCATCTGGACGTTATGTAGGCCGGACATTAGCAGCGTCTGACGTCTCCTAATCACACACACACACGCCGCTAGCGGACGCAGCGCAATCTGTACGTCAGTACTAGCGGTTCTGCGTTCTCGGAAAAATGCGTTCATTTTCCACTTGCGTTGCACGGCCAGACTTTCGTGCACGAAAGTGCACGAGCTGAGAAACACTGGTGTATAGGAATGTATTCCACAGCTCCACAACAACAAAAGTCTCTGTCCCATTACTGTGAGTTTTATTGCTGTGGAGCTGTGTGATACGCTCATACACACCGCACCATACTGTGAGTTTTATTTTATACAGTGGGTGGATTGAACATCCAACATATTGCATACTACAAGTACATGTAATCCCATTAATAACACTTGTTCTATGGCAAGTAATCTATCCCTTTGTTCTATTCTCTGAGTTAGTGTCGCAGGAATTTTTTCACGATATCTTTAATCCCATTGGTTTGCTGTCCTAAACTACAACTCAAACACTGATTGCACCTGAAAAAAGCCTTTTATGGAATCTATGGATTTATCTTCGTGCTTTGTTTTTGGCATAACCATATACTTGGGGCACCCTTTACATGAATACTCTACAAGTACTGACCACTTCAACTTTTTGAAGTGGCCAGGATGTGAGAAGTGCCCAGCCGAACATGTGCCGACATCTCTAGTAACCGACAGCCAAGAAATTCAAATTTCCCGGCTGCTGGGTGGGGTGGAGGAAACCGTTTTTTTCCAGTTTGGCTGGGCAGGGAGAGGGTTAGAAAGGGGCACTCACCACACCCTGACCACTTCAAAAATATAAAGTGGTCAGGATGAGTAGAATGTTCCCTAAGGCTAATGTCAGACGAATGCATTCTGAGCGCACTCTACGTGCGTGCAGAACGGACAGACGTACTGACAGAAGATACTGTAGACAACACATGATCCGTTTCACTTGATGGACGTAGAAAAAAAAGGGAATTATGGGAAACAAAATGAATATGAAAAATGATAAAAATTTGAAAAGGATATGAAAAGCCATTTTGTGCGTCAAGGTGCTGGACGTCGCAAATGCGCTGCGTCTGACATCTGATCTTTTACACAGAATGCTATGCGGACGTGGCGCACTCTGCACGTCCGACTAGCGGTTTTACATTCTTGCCTAAATTACGTCCGTTTGCCACATGCACTGTGTGTGCAGTTCGGTGCAGACGCACTTTGTGTGTGGGTCTCTATTGATCATGATTCTATGCTAAGATGGACGTTAAATTGTGCAGCAACACGGACGTTATTTTTTTTTTTCTTTTTTGAGAAAGTTTTTTACCAGGAAGGATACATTGAGATTTCTCTCGTTTTCAAGTATGTCCTGGGTGGCGAGTATGTACCGTTAGGTGTCTTGCCCAAGGACACTTACTGGAGAGGTGCTCTTGCCGGGATCAAACTCATGTCTCTACAGGCTCTCTACACGCAGAGCAGTGATGTTACCTCTACTCCACCCAGCCGGTACTACCACTGCATTCGTCTGATACGGGCCTTCAGAAATTAAAAGGCGCGATCGGCAGTGGAGGTTTGAGATTGTTTTCACTGCTGTGTTTTGTTTTTTGGTGTCTCAGGTATGTGTGTGTGTGTCAAAGGAGGTGACATATCTAGAAGTAATTACGCACATTGCTCGATCTTTGGGGCGTGTGTGAGTGTTGGTTTTCTCTAGCTGGGGGGAACTTTCGTTTTTTCTTCCAAGGTCAGTTTGTAAGTTTCATTTTCTGTAAAACCAAAATCAGAACGACAGGTGAATCACACCACGACACAATCAAAGGAAGAGCATCTTCTCTCTCCATCCCCTCCCTGTGTATCAGCATGAACAAGCGCCACACGTTTTCCACTCAACGTGGGATGAGTGAAATCGAGGAAAAGGGGATCCGTGACATATTACATTTACTGAAAAGGCCCATCTTGTGGAAACTAGCCAAGTCCGTGAGCGGGGCCAGGAGGGTCACCACCAAAGAAAGAGGTAAGAGTCACGGCAGGGGATTTAGAAAATGTATATGTGCAGCACATAGAGGAAATCTATTAAGGGGAAGAATTCTAGAAAGATCTTAATTTACATTATGTAAGGCTTGTGAATATACCTATAAATAACTTTGTTTTTCTTTATTTTACACACTGTTACCGCTCTGCAAGCCTACCAAGCCTTCTATGAATGACCATGGAGCGCACGTTGCTGTAGTGCAGCGTTACGCAACCCTGGTCCTCAGGACCCCCCAACCAGGCCAGATTTTAAGGATCTCCTTGGGGAAATGTAGACTGAATCCTGCAATCACTGAGCAGCAAATCATATCACCTGTGCTGTGCTTCACATATCCTGCAAACCTGACCTGTTAGGGGGTCCTGAGGACCAGGGTTGGAAACCACTGCTGTGGTATATGTCTTAATGTATTGTTACAGATTTGGCTAAAACATAACAATAACCATTTGAATGCTGGGTTAGTTTTGCTCTGTCACTCTATAAAAGCAATCAGAGCCAGAAACATACTGGGTTAAAATCAGCATGATTAAAAGAAACATTATTTACAAAGGAGTTTCTGACATTTCAGGGGTTAAAAACACTGAGGGCACCAAACCTAACATCAGCCCAGGGCTTAAATAGGTGTTAAACTCAAGAACTGGTTTAAAATCAGAATAAGGCATAAAAAAAGCAATAGAGTTAACAATAGATTGAAAAAAATCCAATTGTGCTTGATGTATTATATTTTGTTCTTTTATTCCAAGTATGAGTTATGCAAAGAATTTATGTACGTACATTAGCTGTATTTGTGTTTTTTTTTTTTTAAAAAAAAGTTCCCGCAATATTAACCAGAAGAAGGCAAGGCGTAACGGGGGCTGGAATAAAACCACCAATAGCAAAAGACATCCTCACTTCAAACTGCTTAGTTATGTATAAGTGAGCAATTTGAAAACAAATGGGCTGCTGCTATTGGTCGCTTTAAACCCGTCAGGACACACTGTATCTCGAATAGGAAACGCACTCATTTAAATAAAATGCAGTTAAACTAGACACAGGAACTTTGAAGTAGTAGTTAAGTAACTATTTTACTTTCTGTAAACAAGCTGCGTAGCTCAGCTTTTACTATCTTTACTTATAGTCTAAAGGGGTTATTCAGAAAGCGATGAAATTGCCATCAACTTTCACCGAATGCTGAATTTCACCATACAGTGCACTTTGGTGACAGTTGGTCTATCCACTAAACAGTCAATTCACCAAATACTGGTAAATTGACGGCAAACTACAGTGCAGTTTGCCTCAGATCGGCGGTCTTCAGCTGCAGTGAAATTGTCTCATAGAGAAGTAATGGTTAATCTATTCACAGAACGATGAACTGCACCAAAGTGACAGTGAAATGCCCTGATTTTCAGTGATTCAGTTCATCAGGTTTAAACAGGCGAATCCCATAGGATTCAATGTAAAACAATATTATCGTTTTCTTTTTTTTATTTAACCATTTATTCTTTTCATTTTCAGCAAATCATCTTTTTTATTTATTTTTTGGAAAACCTTTGTATGTATTTTTTTTTATATTTTTTGTTGATGACATTTTTGATTCCCAATTTTTTTAAAAGTTGTTTTTTTAAAATTTTGTAACAGACATTGTTATTATTTTTTAGAGGACCTTTTTTTATTATTTACACACATTTCAATACATTTTTATTGGTTTAAACGCCTATTGGGAGAATAGTTGAGTTCCGTTTCTTTTTTCCTGCAGTTCAGGGGTGTTTGACGGTCAGTTCGGCTGTCTTTGGCGACTCCACGTTTGGCACACTTCGGGACCCTGCGGTGAAATGGAATCACCGAAGCGCGCTGAACCAGAAAGCACCGAAATGTCAGCGCCCTCTGAATAACCCTTCTGATTTTATCATTTATAGCACTTAATGTTCATAAAACATTATCACTGTGAAATTACATTTAATGATATGTTTTGCTTACAGGAAAATAACTATCACAAACTTCCACATCTAAATCTAATGTCGCACATAAATTTTTGTAATTTATTTACATGCAGTTGATGTATCTATTATTCCCTCTTATATCAGTGAAGTATGGATAGACTTTTCCATAGAAATTAAGATGCTTAAAATCAAAGACATGCAGTGACGTGGGTCGATAGGGAGACTCTGGCATATAAAGGACATGTGCTCTTCTATGTGAAGCAGACCGCTTCCAACAAAGTGTGTGTTATACAGAGAGCTGCTGGATATAATGCTTCCTACATAGTGTGTGTTATACAGAGAGCTGCTGGATATAATGCTTCCTACATAGTGTGTGTTTTACAGAGAGCTGCTGCATTGTTAGTCTATGTAGCAGCTCTCTGTATAACACACACTTTGCAGGAAGCACTATATTCAGCAGTTCTCTGTATAACACACACTTTGTTGAAAGCGGTCTGCTTCACATAGAAGAGCACATGTCCTTCATACGCCAGTGCCTCACCCGCGACTAACGTCATCACACGTCCCTGCTTAAAATTTTATATGTGCAGAGACTTTTGATTCGCATTTTGTAATAAATGCATGCAGGGTGGAAATTTGTTTAGGAGGAAGGAAGCTAGTATATATGAGTGTACTGCTGATGCTTCCTTTATTGTTGGGGTGTCGTCCATCCCCTGCAAACCTCAGACAGCATTTCCAGCTGGATTGTATATCTTACAGGTAGGGCTGCCATCAGGGGGTGATTTAATCCGGCAGCTCCAGGGAGCCGTCTGCATCCAATAGACCTCTGGAAAATCCTGTACAAGCTGCCATTGGGCTCATGTAATATTTTGTCATATTCTTTGTGGTCTGGTAGCTGTCTGGTTGCATAATAATCTGTGGTGGTCCTGTGGGCCCCTCCATCAGGCGCAGACCACGTAGCAGCTCCCTCTCTGTGCTGGTGCTCAGTGTAAAACACAATGCAATGTGGACCACCAGGCTAGGCTTTTATTATGGATGAGCCAAACACCCCTGTGTTCGGTTCGCATTCAAACTCGAACAATTTCAAAAGTTCGAATTCGGACTCGAACACGATCCGAACTCAATGCAAGTCAATGGGACTCGAACGTTCGATTTTTAGAGTGCCCTGCAAGAGGGCATATATGCAAGATATTTGCCATAAAAGGTATATGTGGGTCCCAGTAGTGCCCTGGGGGACAGGAAACAAGGAAAAAAGTTTTAAAAAAGACGTTTTTAAAGGAACAGTGATTTTTCCATGAAATAAAGGTTAAGAATAAAAACAAAAAATTCTTTCAAATATCGTGCGTAGGAGGCCCCCATAACCTGCCCGTGAAGTGGCGGATTTGTCGGATGTATAGAAACATTTAAAAAGAAAAAATTGACATTTCAAATGACGGCAAATGAATTTCCTTTAATCTATTCATAAACAACTGCTTGGGGCGGCAGCCTGTATGAAAAAAGGAGACGTTTTAGGACACGCAGAACAAGTTTAGTGATTTTTTAGCTAAATTATGGTGAAATTTATGCAGGCTTTGGATTAAAGTAACAAAAGGTGCATTTAAATTGGACCTTTGGTGGCAGCTAATGATTGCAATCTGGTACACGCGTCAGTGCACCCAAATATTGGGGATTTGGTGGCAGCACGTGCCTTCACACCATAACCCCTCAGGTATTGTGGAAGAGTGCAGGGGTGGACCCTGCAGTCAAATATTAAAATGATTGGAATCTAGTACACGCGTCAGTGCACCCAAATATTGGGCCTTAGGTGCCAGCTAGTGCCTTCACACCGTAACCCCTCTGAGGTATTGTGGAAGAGTGCAGTGGTGGAGGTTTTGGGAATGCAGAAGAGATCCCCAATCTATTCAGTTACATCAGCATCAGGAGAGTGATAGCTGCTGATCCAGGACTGATTCATTTTTATAAATGTCAGCCAGTCTACAGAGTCGGTGGACAGATGCACTCTTTTGTCTGTGACAAAACCTCCAGCGGCACTGAACATCCTTTCAGAAAGCACGCTGGATGAAGGGCAACCTAGTATCTCCATAGCATATTGGCTAAGTTCTGGCCAGTGATCCAATCTCAACACCCAGTAAGCCAGTGGATCATCTGCTGTAAAGTTATCCAGGTCTGCCCTTGCCCCTAGATAGTCCTGTACCATATGGTGAAGACACTGGCAATGGGTGCCTACATTTGATGTCCCTGGGCGTCGTGGACTAAAAAAATTGGAAAAGGCATCAGTCAAGCGGCCCCCTTCACCGCTCTTCCTCTGATAAACAGCCTCAGAAGCACCTGTGTCATCAGTTGGTAAATATTCCTCCTCATCCTCCTGTCTGATCTGAGGACCCGCAGGAATGCTGTCTGCGGAAAGACTGGGCCCTTGAGAGCTAGGGAAGGCCTCCTCTTCCTCCCGCTGCTCTGCCTCTAGTGCCACATCTATAATTCCCCGCAGAGTGCGCTCCAGCAGGAACACTAAAGGAATTGTGTCACTGATGCATGCACTGTCCCTGCTCACCATCCTCGTTGCCTCCTCAAATGGTGACAGTACAGTGCATGCATCCTTGATCATCAGCCACTGCGGGGGGAACCAAGTTGACCTGAACCTGTCCTTGTGCCATACTCACACAGGTACTCATTGATGGCCCTCTGCTGCTTGTGCAGGCACTGCAGCATTGCCAATGTCGAGTTCCACCTGTTGGGCATGTCACAGATCAGGCGGTTTGTGGGAAGGTGGAATTCTCTTTGAATTTCTGCCAGGCGAACACTTGCTGGGAATGACCATCTGAAGTGGCTGCAGACTTTTCTGGTCTGGCTGAGAAGCTCTGCCAGCCCTGGGTACCTGGTTAGGAAACGCTGTACCACCAGATTTAGGACGTGTGCTAGGCATGGTACATGCGTCAACTTACCCAGGTGTAGGGCGGAGAGTAGGTTGCTGCCGTTATCACAGATGACCATTTCCAGCTCAAGCAGGCGTGGTGTTAACCATCTCTGCGCCTGCCCCTGCAGAGCTGACAGAATTTCTGGCCCAGTGTGGCTCCTGTCCCCTAAACAAACCAGCTCAAGCACAGTATGGCATCTTTTTGCTTGAGCCATTGCGTAGCCCCTGCCACGCGTCGGTTTAACTGCCACTTTGCCAGAGACAATGAAGGAGGAGGAACAGGTGGTGGAGCAGACAGACCTCATATAAGCAGCTTTCTGGAGGCGTGGTGGATGAGCAAGCTCCAGCACAGAGCCCCGTCCTGGATCCCTCCCAGCTGCAAGCAGAGTTACCCATAACATTGTCTTCCACGTGCTGGTATAGTGCTGGAATGGCCTTCCGTGAAAAAAAATGGCGTTTTGGAACCTGCCACTGTGGTACATCACATTCGGCAAATTCACGGAAGGAAGCAGAGTCCACCAGCTGGAAAAGCAGCAGCTGCAATACAAGTAATTTTGCTAAGCTGGCATTTAGACGCTGTGCATGTGGATGTTTGGGACAATATTTTTTCTTCCACTGCAGCAGCTGGGGCAACGAAATCTGACTGCATAAATCTGCAACTGATGGGATGCTGTCAGATTCAGAGGAAGGACGTGGTACACCCATTACTGTAGCATCATCCCTGTCAGTAGAGGTTGTAGGCAATGACATGGCAGGACATATAGTGGGGGTAGAGACAGATGAGGAGGACCTATGCAAAGTGTTGTGCCGACAAGATGTGTGGCAGGTGGTCATATGTTGCCTCAAGCACGTGGTACCCAAGTGTCTGATGTCTTTCCCTCGTTTGATCCTCTTCCGACATAGCTTACAAATAGCAATGCTGCAGTCTGCTGCACATGTCGCGAAGAACTCCCAGACAGCAGAGATCCTGGACGTGTGCTGGGGAGACAACAGCGCTCTGCACCTGAGCAGCTGTGACTTCTGATGCCTTGGACTGGCTACGGTTGCTCATAGAGGACGTTCTGCCTCATTTTTATTGTGCCTTCTCCTCCTCCTCCTCCCTTGACTCCTCTGTTCGATCAGGCACCCAGGTGGAGTCAGTGACCTCATCATCGTCATCACCCCCTATCTCCTCGTCACTGGAGCCAACCTCGCAATATGCTGCAGCTGCTGGAGGAACATGAGTGCCAGTTATTTGTGTGTCACTGGCACCCCCTCCCTCTAGACTGATTATACTCCCTTCCTCAACCTCAGAGTTTGAATCAGAGCACTGGAGTTGCTGTGCATCCTCAAGCAGCATGTCACTGTCATTGTCGTCAAACAATTCAACTGACTCCTCCGTGTATGATGGTGAGGCTACGGCAGGAGTAGCTGTGGACATGGGGCTGAATTAGATGTTTTGGCAGCTGAGGTGGACTGTAAACCACTACAAGCCTGGCTGGCAGAGGACTCGGAGGATGAGGATGGCCTGGTTAGCCAATCCACCAAATCCTCTGTATGTTGCTGCTGTTTAAGACGGCCAGCACAGATAGAAAGGATAAGCGTGCCCCTGCAGAGGATGCACCATATCCACGACGACCAGAGGCACAGCCTTCTGACACAGATGCTGCTTGCCCTCTTATCTGTGTCTGGGAGCGTCTGCCTGTCCTTTTTGGTCTTTCTGACATGGTGAGCGATATATAGATTAAATATATACAGATTTTGCAGAACAATGCTATACGTCAGTGATACAGCTTGGCTGATAGCTGGCAACACCCAGATTTTACTCTGAATAGATAAACAGATGAACTCTGATTAAACTGTGTTATTGTATGGTATCTAGAATTAGATTAAAGATATACTGATTTTGCAGAACAATGCTATAAAAATATGTCAGTGATACAGCCTGATAGCCTGGTAGCAGCTGGCAGTGCCAACACACAGATTACAATTCCCTGATATCTGCTAGAAGTATGTGGGACCCCCTGATAGCTGGCAGTGAGAAGACACAGATTACAATTCCTAGATATCTGCTAGACGTCTGTGAGACCCCAATAGCTGGCAGTGACAAGAGACGGATTACAATTCACTGATATCTTCTACAAGTCTGTGAGGCCCCAATAGCTGGCAGTGAGAAGACACAGATTACAATTTCCAGATAATTATCTGCTAGAAGAAAGTGAGACCCCAATAGCTGGCAGTGAGAAGACACAGATTACAATTCCCAGATAATTATCTGATAGAAGAAAGTGAGACCCCAATATCTGGCAGTGAGAAGACACAGATTACAATTCCCATATAATTATCTGCTAGAAGAAAGTGAGACCCCAATAGCTGGCAGTGAGAAGACACAGATTACAATTCACAGAAATCTGCTAGACTTCTGTGAGACACACTGAAAGAACAATCTCCTCTCACTCCTGCAAAAAAAACACGTGCTGGGGCTGCAGGGAAGCCTTATATAGTGTGCTGCGGGATTTAGCTCTGTGAGCCCATGATTGGGCAAAATTTGCCCAATCAGGACTCTGAGCCGTGATTGGCATAGTCTTGCACCTGTCTTGCACCTGACCTCACTGGACCACCAGGGTATGCTTTTATCCCCTCACTGGACCACCAGGGTATGCTTTTATCCCCTCACTGGACCACCAGAGATTTAGCCTCCTCCCTGCAATAAAGGTAAGAAGGAGAGCGGGCAAAAATAATATAAATTAAAACATCACCACATATTTTACACATATAACATCACACATACTCATTATATCACAAAACGTAACCCCATTTCAGAGAGGCCTATCATCGCACTCCATAATCCCCTTATGGCACTTTTACTGATCCGTCTCCCACATAGCCCCATGTACCCCACTACTTCACATATTTACCCTCACCTCTGTGTGTAACCCCACTCCTCTTAGATTGTAAACTCTCGAGCAGGATCCACTCTCCCACTGTTCTATTGTGTCTAAATTGTATGTATATTTGTTATGTCACACCTATTGTACAGCATTACGGAAATTGTTGCCAATTTATAAATACTTGTATCTGTAACTATTTCTTTTTGTGTGTTAAACCTTTTCATTTGGAAAGAGCAAACAATTGGTAGATTTTCATATGGCTGAGGCATTTGTGTTGTGTAAGAACACGATTTGGGCAATGAGTAAAGGGAACTCTTACATAAATTGGGAAAAGAACTGGTTGTTGGTCGGTGGGGAAACTTTTGGGGTGCAACAACAAGGGTAGGAACAGAGACTATTTAAGGAAGATGACTTAACTGAGGACATTGGACAAATTTAGGGGTGCAGAAAGAAAAAGGAGGGTTAGGTTGTTTAAGTTCGTAAGTAAGAAAAAACATTGACAGTAAGGCTGGGGTCAGACGAACGCAGTGCGAACGTGTGTTTAGCCACACTTTATTACGGCCGTGGTAGCAGCAAATGATGTCCAACGCAGGCCCACACACGAAGTACGGCCACAGGAGACGTCAGACGCTGCTCATGTCCGGCCAACATAACGTCCAGACACCCAAAGTTTCCTGGTTTGGATCCGTAAAAAATCACGGCCGAATCGGACGCATCAACGCACTTTTTGACGGTAGACGTGAAAAATGCGTTCCTCTGACCTTACCCTAATGGGTTTGATGAAGAAAATTTAGGTTTGCAGAGACAGGAAAAAACATATTTCTAGGGATTGTTTACGGGTGGTGACAGGATTATGGATCTGTGAAAGGATTAGAGCAGGAATCTCAAACTCTGGTCCTCTAGATAGTTGCGAACTACAATTCCCATGATTCTATTGCATTCAAAGAATTCTGGGATTTATAGGCAATCACCATCTGGGAGCCAGAGTTTGAGATCCCTGGATTAGAGGAATGGGGACAGGTCTGAGGCTGCAGAAACAGGTTGTTGAGGTGAGTAGATGCTATTTGTGAGAGTTTTGGTGTGACATTTGTTGAGCAAGATGTGAAATTAACAAAGCTAAGTAACTTTTAGTCCTGGATAGATTCAGAATTCTGAGCCCAGAACAGACAGACAATGAAATGGCACAATTTCTCAATTTCCTCTTATACTGTAGTTCTTGTTGGTCATCTTAGAACGGAAATCCCAGTTTTATGAATATTTTTTGGTATGTTTCGGCTTCCAAAAGCTATCGCTTCTTTACATATAATTATTTAGTTATTCCAGGTTTTTAATCTTCTGTCATGCGTTCTCTCTGCTTTTCTTTTCCTGTAGCTATTGGTTTAATCCTGGCTGAGAGCAGAAATTCAATAGAAATTTTGAAAAAGAAAAAAGTTTCGTGCGTCGTTTTACGCAATTATCTTTTGGACAACTACATTGCTGTTGAAAAGACAGACACAAAAGATGAGTTAGTCGAGCGCACAAAGCTGTTTTGGGACTTGCCGCAGGTGAGTAACGATTTCTAAATGTAAATTATTTACTTGTGTTTCTTAATGTAATATCATTTTAACTAATACTTTATTATCATGTTTTCTTAAAGTTACTGTTGTTTTATCTTAATTTTTCTTATTTCTAACTCATAGCAGCTATACATTTATCTGCGCACTTGGGAATAGCTACACAAACACTTAAAATGCTACAACCTTAATTCACAGAATATATGTATAGGTGCTGGGTAGGGGTGTATTCATGCATAAGCCAAGTAGGCCTGGTATAGGGTGTCAGACTAAAGGAAGAATGTAGCATTATATTCTTAATCTCATTTCTTTACAAGGTCCAATATCTTTGGGGTGAACGGGTGTATGATTCACCCTTCAGGTGAATGGTGCCACCATTTCTCCTTCCTCTCAGGCTCGCTGCCTTGGGGTCCTCTTGGACTCTGATCTATCCTTTACTCCTCACATTAAGTCACTAACCAAATATTGCTACTTCCACATTGTAAAAACAGTGTACGCGTCCCCCATTTCTTAATCAGGACTCTACTAAAATGCTCATCCAAGCTCTTATTATCTCCCGCCTTGACTACTGTAACCTCCTTCTCTCTGGCCTCAAGAGATCCCAGATTCTCCCTCTGCAGTCTGTAAGGAATGCCTGTGCCAGACTCATACACCTCACCTCCCGCACCTCTCACACCTCATCCCTTTGTCAATCTCTACACAGGCTCCCTGGTTCCTTTAGAATACATTTCAAAATACCAGTGCTCACGTACAAAGCTCTCCATAACCGCGCCGCTGCCTACATCTCCTCCTTTATTAGCAGGTACATCCCATCCCGATCACTTCGCTCTGCCATTGATCTGATGCTATCAGTTTCTCGTACCCGCACCCCCAACTTCCGCCTTCAGGACTTCACTCAAGCTGCCCCCTTTCTATGGAACTCCCTCCCCCGCAACATCAGACTCTCCCGGTCTCTCCAGTCCTTCAAGAAGTCTCTGAAATCACATTACTTTAGAGAAGCCTATCGGCTCACTCCATGATCCCTCACTGTACGTCTCTTGCTCCATTTTCTTAATCAGCCCACTACTACACATACTCCAGGTACCTTCAACTACTGTGTCAGCCTTCTCCTCTTAGATTGTAAGCTCTCGAGCAGGGTCCTTCCCTCCTACTGTTCCGTGTGTGTAACGTGTATGTACGTTTGTTTTTCTGTCTCTCCCATTGTACACGCTAAGGAATTTGTTGGGGCTTTATAAATGCTTGTAACTGTAACTATGAAAGAGCTGCAAAGCAATAAAACTTAATAAATGGTGCTAGAAATCACTTGGTGTAAATAAGATACTTTCGCTTTTGTTCTAAATTACATTTTTATTGACATAAATAGCCTTGAATGTGTCTTAATTCCATATTAATGATCATTCTTATTTGATATCAGGAGACACGGGAGCAGTATTTGGAGCTTCAAGCAGCTTCAAGAAAAGATACACTCTTAACTCTGTGCTGGTAACTGTCTACCATATGTCCAGATGGCCATCCTCGGATGAACATTTACTGATGAGAAGATTATGCCCCATGCAGTGAACGTAAAAAGTAAAAATCTACAAATGTTCATAAATATACAAATAAAAACAAAATAATAAATACAACTTAACCCCTTAATGTGAGATTTGTTTTTCTCTGGCTGTGCACAAACGACACAAGCAATTTTTTTTTTTGTAGTTTTGCCACGTTCTTTTCTAAACATAATTTTTCTCTTTCTCGCTTGACGTACCAACACCTGTTATGTATTGTATATGTTGCAGACCCCGTTCAGAGGGCCAGCAGACAGATGTAAATACCTGTAAAAACAGGAAAGAATGAGGAGACACACAGATTGGCTGCTTGTTCCACAGTATCCTCGTGGTTATCTCTTTATTAAATGCATATTTTCCAAATGCTTTTAAAACAATAACATTTTCATTCTAAATGACCTATTAACATGTCATCTTCATTTTCGCAAAATATCTAACTTTTCCTGTGGAAAGTTGTGAATCCGTCTCACAGACTATACATCCTATTATATACAGTGTGCAGCGTGCTACAGCTATTCCTTTTCCTTCTGCACATAAGGGGATGTCATATCTGCCAAGACATAGAACAATTCCTTTCTAATAACAAATAATAATGCATCTAAGATTTCTGCATATTGAGTACATTTAAATGTACATAACTGACCCTGCATCAGGAAATACTGCTTTTACCATTATTATTGCAGAGTAACTGGAGCCTTCACCCTCCTAGTGTTTACATTAAGATATCTCTTATTGTCTCCCATGACTCTCTGCACAGTTAATACAGCTGTATATAACATGGATTCTTTATTTTAAATGTTTGGGAGTTACTTCCTGCTTTAGGCTTACCTGTAAAAACAGGAAAGAATGAGGAGACACACACAGATTGGCTGCTTGTTCCACAGTATCCTCGTGGTTATGAGGGTAAGCAGGAACACATCACCAGTGCCACACCTATAATCTTCCCCCAATCCTTCCTGAACATAAGATCCTGTGTGTCATAATAACAGTCCCCTGCTGCTGCAGCAGAGAGCTGCATTCTCATAGTGACTTGTTATAGGCACCATATACCACATAGAAAACATAAACACATATCTTTCAATGTCACCACTATACATGACAATTACTTACTTTATATAATTGTGCACATACCTCGTATGTGTCACATCCTCCCCGACAAAATAAAATGGGCACCAGCTACAAAAAAAATATATATACACTCAGGCGCAAGATTACTATGTCCAGAACACCACTTTCTTAACTTAATATGCTGCCCCTGTGGGAATACATGGTACCATATTGTATGAGTCGTGAAACGGGTAGTATGAGAGTGGTGGCATATAATATGGTGTAGCCAATACAGGTAAGTGAGGAAAGGTATATGCTGCTACACTGTGGAGCATAGTCTGTGGTTGTAGTGATGGTGACCCAGTGTTTCGTACGTAAACACTTGTCTTGGCTTACTCCCTCTCACTGACCGTCTTGGTTCGATACAGCTTTCTGATGTCAGACTTTCTGCTTCATCAGGCAGGGCACATTCACTATCACTATCTCCACTGACTTCAGGTGGAAATGTTGAATTCAGGATCAATTCTTCTGGTGATTGAGTCTCGATCAAACTGTGTCTCTGTTCCTGTGGGACTTGGACTTGATCTCTTTCTCGCACGGTTCTCTCAGGTGATGGTGACGTCATTTCGACAAGAGAGTTCTCATGGTTCAGTTTTGAACCTTGCCGGTAAGTATGCTGTCTCTTATGCTCTGTCCAACTCTCAGGAATTCTCAACCAGTATCTTTCAGAGTTTTCCTCATCTGAATCGGTGATGTCACTGTGGTAGGTAGGTTCTCTTGTCTTCTCCCTGTTACCTTGTCTGCTTTGTTTCTGGTTCCCGTGTTTCAGTGGGTGTGATGGTGTCTCCACAGGCAAGTCATTCACCAACAGTAATAGGTTTCGGTGCAGGGTTCTAGTTCCACTTTTGTTCCCATTCTCAGGACTCACCACATAAACCGGATTGTCTGCTACTTGCTCTTTCACCACATAGATGATCTTCTCCCAGTATGATCTTAGTTTCCCTGGGCCTCCTCGCTCTCTCAAATTTCTAACAAGAACTCTGTCTCCAGGCTTCAGAATAACACCTTTGACCTTCAAGTCATATTGAGCTTTGCCCCGCGCACTTGATTGCCTACTGTTTTCATTTGCTATTTGATATGCTTCAGCCATCTTTCCAGCCCAATGATCAGCAAATCCCTTATGAGTTAATCCCTCATCCTCTTCAACGAGCCCAAATATCAAGTCAACAGGAAGGCGAGGGTGGCGTCCAAACAGTAAATAGAATGGGGAATACCCAGTTGACTCGTGACGTGTACAATTATATGCATGGACGATCTGGGGAAGGTGATCTTTCCAACGTATCTTTTCCTTATCAGCCAAGGTCCGGAGCATTTGGAGGAGAGTCCGGTTGAATCTCTCAGCTGGGTTACTTTGAGGGTGATACGGAGAGGTCCTCGAATGGCGTACTCCAGCAAGTTCCCGAAGGTTCCTGAAAAGCTCATTTTCAAATTCCCTGCCCTGGTCATGGTGTAGCTTTCCAGGGTAACCAAACCGAGGGATATAATCATTGAAAAGACGCTCAGCTGCTGTACGGCCAGACTTGTTTTTAGTAGGATAAGCTTGCGCAAACCTAGTAAAGTGATCTACGACCACTAGTATATACTCATACCCACCCCGGCTTGGCTCTAAGTGCAGGTAGTCGATGCAAACAAGTTCTAGAGGTGAGCTGGATGTTATACTCCCCATGGGTGCTCGGACATGGGTCGTTGGTTTCTTTTGCTTAATACAGGGACACTTCTTTGTGATATACTCCTCTACTTCCTTCTTCATATATGGCCAGTAGAATCTTTGTCTCATCAGATGAAGAACCCGTTCTGTGCCCAGATGTCCCATGTTGTCATGTAAGTGCTCCAAAGAAAGTTGCTTATACTGGTTGGGAGAACAAGTTGTTTGTTTTGAGCTGTTTGCCTATAGAGACATCCATCCTCTATAATTAGTTTGTTCCATTCATACAAAAGTTTCTTGGCCGCTCCAGTCACGGTTTTCCTTAGACTTTCATCTGGCACCTTGATTTCCTCTTTCATCTTCAATATCTTGGCTATCACTGGATCCTCCCGTTGAGCTTTGGAGAGTTCATCTTTATTTATTCTTGGCAACAATGAACCTTGGGATGTTGGGTCAGTTTCCATAGACGACTACTGAGTGCTGCAACCCAAGCCACATCTTTCTTTTTGGCTGCGCGAGCTCCATCCCAGACTGCTCGCACCACTTCAGATGACAATTGCTCAGTGCACTCAGTGGTATACTTTTCGATGTCAAGGGGGATACGCGACAGTGTGTCAGCATCAATATTTATTTTACCAGGCCTATATTTCACATCAAAGTGGTAGTCGGACAATTCTCCCACCCAGCGATGGCCAACCCCATTCAGCTTCGCAGTGCTCATTATGTAGGTCAGGGGATTGTTGTCTGTGTAAATGGTAAAATGTGGAGCATAGAACAGGTAGTCTCTGAATTTTTCACACACACACTGCCCATTTAAGTGCAAGAAACTCAAGTTTACCACTATGTAGGCAGTAATTTCTTTCGGCCTGGGACAGTGTCCGGGAGCCATACGCAATGACTCTTAATTTTCCATCCTGACTCTGGTAGAGTATAGCCCCAAGGCCCCTTTCAGATGCATCGGTGTGCAGCGAGAATGGTAAATTGAAGTCTGGATAGGCAAGAATTGGTGGCTTTATCAACATGTCAATCAGGTTTCAAGAGATTTCTGATGCTCACTTGTCCACTCCACAGGAGTTCTGGAAGGCATTTGGGGGCCTTTGGTCTTTCTCCTACTGGACTCAACTGGTGCCACCCCAGGCTTTGCTTGTAGGAGCTCATACATAGGCTTAGCTACACCTGAAAAATCTTGGATAAACGAGCGATAGTAGCTCAGGAAGCCGAGAAGCCTTCTTACCTCACCGACGGTATGTGGAGTATGACTTTTGAGTGACATAACTGCTTGAAGATCTTTGGGATCGATCCGCACTCCTTCGGCAGACACAAGACGACCCACGTATCGGACTTCACCTCGGAAGAGCTCACATTTTTCAGGCCGAAGCTTGACTCCATGATGTTGGAGAGCTTGAAGAACTTTGCGAAGTCCTTCCACGTGTTCCTCAAAAAGACTTGGCATAACATACACGTCATCAAGGTACGGTATACAACATTCATCTCTGAGAGAATCTAGCATTTCTTCCATACTGCGCTGGAACGCTGCAGGTGCATTGGACAGGCCGAAGGGAATTCTTATCCACTCATAAAGTCCCCAGGAGTTATGAAAGCTGTCATGTGCCTAGAACCTTCGGCTATGAAGCCCTGATGGTAGGCTTTTCCTTGGTCGAGAATACTGAACCATGCATAACCCCCCAATGTGTCAAGCAAGTCTTGAATTCTTGGCAGAGGGTGCCTATCTGGTACAGTCTTTTTATTGAGGAGGCGATAATCTATACACAGGCGAAGTGAGCCATCCTTCTTTCGGACGCAGACCACTGGTGCAGAATAGGGGGACTTGGACTTCACAATCCACCCTTTTGCCAGGAGATCTTGTATATAATCTTTCACTTCTTGGAATAAAGGTTTAGGTACCGATGAATATGACCGCTGCACTGGTATGTCGTCTTTGAGATTTATTGACATTTGTAGGCTCGGAATGCAACCCATGTCACTCTTATCTTGAGAAAATGCCACAGACTCTTCATACAGCATTTTTCTTACCACCTGCTGCTGTTCCTCACTCAAGTGGCTTAGATCTACAGGTGGGTGCCACCGTTTCAAGGTTTCTTCAGTACCTGAGGTAGTCACACCCTCTACCGATACCTTAGACTTCAGTTCTTCTGATCGCTCTGCCTCCAGTACTTTTTCAATTGGCTGAATATAACCGAGGATTGTGTTACCAGGCAGTGTTATTTCACATGTGGAGTTGTTACCAATTGGAACAGAGACATAAGGCCTTTCCTGGTTCTGTACTTCTAGGAGCCCCCCTCCTATATCCAGCTTTTCCAACTGCACATTGTTCTCCTCTGGTTCAAACAGTATGACTGGGTCGGGCTGATCCATGTTAGGTGGTATTTTACACTTTACCCACATCACTTGACCTGCTGGAATGACAACGCCACCCCTCTTTACCTTCAAACGTCCCCACTGTTCATTCAGCTCAGGGGTTTGGACACAGCTTACCAGAGTTTGAGCTTTCTCGTTTGACATAGAGATGGCTCCTGATAGTAGAGAGACTAAAGCCTGCACAAGGCGCTTGGGTTGTCTCTGAATTAATTCTTCCACTATGTTAAACCCAAGTAGTGGCCTTTCAATTGGCAGATGACTTACTAAAAGGGAACACTGATAGAGAGGTTAGGGTCATTGTTTCCTTCTAAATTAACAGTAATAACAGCCCAGCCATCGAATGGAATGACATCCCCAGTCACATACACTTCCAGCTTCCCCATAGTTCCCATAAGTTCAGAAAGAGGTCTCAAGTCCACAGCTGGCAAATATTTATCTTTCCAAGCACGATCAATGATACTGACTTGAGCTCCAGTGTCAAGCAAAGCACTTACTGCTAGGCCATTGAGGTTGCACTGTGTCAAAGCCTTCCTTCCTATTAGATTGACAATGGCCTCATTCTTTTTCCTAGGGACTGAGAAAGTAGAAGTCTGATTAAGCCATTCCTTGTCCTTGGAAGTTTTGAATGTCGTATAATGAAATGGTTTCGTTTTGCTTTTTGTAGGACCAGGTTCATCCTCTGATCTGTCATCATTTGTGCCATGGGACAGGGAGGACTTGGTCACTGGTTGCCCCGTTGCAGTGACCGCTTCCCGTTTCCCTGCGGGTTACGTTTCCGGAGGCATCCCCTGGACAGGTGCCCCTCTTCCCCACACTGAAAACAGTGAGTACAGTTTTGCAGACCAGCTTCCACACACTTTAAACAACCATGACGTTTAGCCCCTTTCTGTACAGGTGGTCGACTCATAGTATACTGAAAGGTAGGATCAGGCTGTGTTGGATTTCTCATGGAGTCTACCATACTGCTAAGTGCTTCGACACGTGCTGTCAGTTGTTTAATTGGATCATCCACATTTTTCTGCTCATGAATTTCTCTCACAGGTTCACTTTCTAGAAGGGTACAACTTGCAATGCTCTGCTTATTACGTGTTACAGGACCCAGCCTTCGGGCCCTCTCATTCTCATCGCTGGTGATTCTTGTTACATTTCTTAATATTTCCTCATCTGCGACGTTGCGGTTGGAAAGCAGGGGTTTTAACTCCCTACGAATGTCTGTATATTTGTGCCCTAAACCCTGGTAGACCGTGTGAAGGTATACATCCTGAATAGTTTCTGTGCTGTATCTCACTTCAGTGTCAGCCTGTTTTGCAGCAAAGATGATTTTCTGTTTAAGACCCATTACTCGATACAAGAACTGTTGAGGCGTCTCATTCTCATTTTGTTTTGCACACATTAATTCCTGGAACAATTCTGTGCTATTTTTGTCTCCTAAATGCGACCGAAGAAACCCTTTGAGTTCCTCAACCGTTATGTCTTCTTTATTCATCAACATGTCCTTGAAACTGCCTGCTTTTATTATCCATAGTGTCCCCCTGACTATGTCAGCATCACTGTAATTTTCTTTGATTCCATCTTCAATTTGTCTGCATACACTTGTGTATGTGATGTCAGATGTGTAATCACAAATTTGTCCTCCTTGTATCTTAAATTCGCGATGCTGGAGGTAGGAGAGGTCCCTGAGGGAGACAACCTTCTCTGTCAGTAACTGCATGGACCGTTCAGGGTTGTTGCTAAACTGTGCATTATCACTGCTGCGTGTTTGTTGTGATAGTCTGGTCAAAGGTTGTTGCAACGTCGAATTTTGTGTAGATGCTACACTAGACCCTTTGTCAGCAACAGCTGTAGACGATGCGGTAGGAGCAGTGTCATCATTCTGTTGATGAACAGGTGTAGACGTAGTTTGAACATGCTCAACAGAGTCAACGATGTCTCTCAAGTTCAACAGTTCAGCCATACCTCTATCCTCTGAGTCTAGTAAGTCTCCACTGTACATGAACGCATTAATGTATTCAAAGCAGCCTTCTTGGTCTCCAGCATCTAGTTCAGTAATGTTCCCGTCTGGTACCGTAACAATGCTCTGGGCGATCTGAAATAGTTCACCAGCGGACAAGGTGAGAAGTTTTTTTCTGATGTTCCACACCACGCTCTTCCGTACTTTATCCGCCATGATGACCCTTTTCACGATCCCTCACGTCACCGTCACCAGCCAGCCAGGACGCGCTTCTCACAACCGACTTTTCTGGATCACAGCCGCTGTATCCATACTCTGTTGGTCCCGAAGATCATAAGATCCCGGACGAGCCCCCAAGAATCTGTTGCAGACCCCGTTCAGAGGGCCAGCAGACAGATGTAAATACCTGTAAAAACAGGAAAGAATGAGGAGACACACAGATTGGCTGCTTGTTCCACAGTATCCTCGTGGTTATCTCTTTATTAAATGCATATTTTCCAAATGCTTTTAAAACAATAACATTTTCATTCTAAATGACCTATTAACATGTCATCTTCATTTTCGCAAAATATCTAACTTTTCCTGTGGAAAGTTGTGAATCCGTCTCACAGACTATACATCCTATTATATACAGTGTGCAGCGTGCTACAGCTATTCCTTTTCCTTCTGCACATAAGGGGATGTCATATCTGCCAAGACATAGAACAATTCCTTTCTAATAACAAATAATAATGCATCTAAGATTTCTGCATATTGAGTACATTTAAATGTACATAACTGACCTGCATCAGGAAATACTGCTTTTACCATTATTATTGCAGAGTAACTGGAGCCTTCACCCTCCTAGTGTTTACATTAAGGATATCTCTTATTGTCTCCCATCTGACTCTCTGCACAGTTAATACAGCTGTATATAACATGGATTCTTTATTTTAAATGTTTGGGAGTTACTTCCTGCTTTAGGCTTACCTGTAAAAACAGGAAAGAATGAGGAGACACACAGATTGGCTGCTTGTTCCACAGTATCCTCGTGGTTATGAGGGTAAGCAGGAACACATCACCAGTGCCACACCTATAATCTTCCCCCAATCCTTCCTGAACATAAGATCCTGTGGTGTCATAATAACAGTCCCCTGCTGCTGCAGCAGAGAGCTGCATTCTCATAGTGACTTGTTATAGGCACCATATACCACATAGAAAACATAAACACATATCTTTCAATGTCACCACTATACATGACAATTACTTACTTTATATAATTGTGCACATACCTCGTATGTGTCACATATATTATAGAGTATACAGAGATTTCTCGTGGTACCCCAAATGTACACAAAACTCATTGTTCAATGAGAAACGTGATATTTTACAAAATTTTTGTAATATGACAAATTAAAGCCCAATCCTACCCCACAATTTCCCCTAGGTAACTCGCGCTAAGTATGCAAAGTTACAGAAAAATATTTAACCCCTAAGGCCCGTGTCAGACAAACACAGTGATCACGTCCGTGTTGCTGCACAGTTTAACGTCCGTCGTAGCATAGAATCATGATCAATAGAGACCCACACATGAAGTACGTACACTCCGAACTGCGCACGCACAATGCACATGGCAAACAGACGCAAGTTAGGCAAGAATGTAAAACCGCTAGAATGGACGCGCAGAGTGCGCCACATCCGCGTAGCGTTGTGTGTGTGTGATGGAACGAAGTCAGACGAACCGCATTTGCAACGTCCAGCACCTTGACGCACGCAATGGCTTTTCATATCATGTATCAATTTTTATCATATTTCATATTAATTTTATTCCCATAGTTCCCTTTTTTTCCCAAGTCCGTCAAGAAAAACGGATTGTGTGGTGTCTGCACTGCAGTATCTTCCGTCAGTACGTCCGTCCATTGTACACGGACGCAGAGCAGAGTGCGCTCAGAATGCGCTCGTCTGACATTAGCCTTAGGGTAAAGAATGCATATGCTAAAAAAAATCGTTCATTTGTGCACTTCTTTGTTTCGGGCATTTGAGGTCCTTGAGGGCACCTGGTGGCATTTGGTGACCATTGCTTCTTCTCTTCATGCATAAATGCATAAATATTATAATTAAACTGTTTATTCTTTTTGTTTTCAGCAAAAAGCCTTTAGGTTTTTTTTTATTTTTTATGCCATTTTTGATTCCCACTTTTTTGGAAGACTTTTTTTTAAATTTATTCTGTAACAGACTTTTTATTACTTTATAAAGGACCTTTTTATTATTTGGACACATTTTAAAACATTTTTATTGGTTAAAACACCTATTAGGAGAATAGGTGAGTTACGTTTTGTCTTTTTCTGTAGTTCAGCCATCTTCAGCGGCCAGTTCGGCGGTCTTTGGCAACTTCATCTTCGGAGCCCTATGGTGACCCTGCAGTAAATAGTGAATTCACTGAAAGGTTGGTGAAATAGAATCACCGAAGTGCAAAGCACTGAAATTTTGTTGAAATTCCAGTGCTCTGTGAATAAGCATTAAGTTAGGCTGAGTTTTAGGAAAGACGTGGTAATTGCATTAAGGATCATATATTTATGGTGATTTACTAAGGGAACTTATGATGAGAACCTAATAACGGTTCTGCCAGGAAGGCACCCAGCGGAAGCCGAGGTGGGACCCATACAGTTAAATCCCAAATGCTGGGGGTGAACGAGTAAATAAAGGCACTGGATGCAGTGATGCAGGTAAATAAAGTGTTTTGAAGCATGGCACAACTATGGACATGAACCAGAGTCAGGGCCGGCCCAAGACATTGTGCTGCCTGGAGCGAAGGATGAAATGCTGCCCCCCCCAAAAAAAACATGCTCATACACACTGCATATCACAGTGCGCCACAGCAATAAAATTCAAACACTCATACACACCGTACATTAGAATTTTATTGCTGCAGAGCTCTGTGATACAGTAATGTGAGGTGTGTATAAGTGTATAACTGAGCTAGTAAATCAGACAACCGGGCGCCAGTGAACAACAGCACTGCATAGTGTTAGATGTTAACTTTTATACTCATAGTTGTACTGCTAATAGGAAGTTCAACTCACAGAATTTGATATACCCAGCAGAGACGAGAATCTGACATACCCAGCAGAGCCCAAAATCTGATATACTCAGCAGAGCTCAGAATCTGACATACCCAGCAGAGTCCAGAATCTGATATACCCAGCAGAGCCCAGAATCTGATATACCCAGCAGAGCCCAAAATCTGATATACCTAGCAGAGCCCAGAATCTGATATACCCAGCAGATCCCAGAATCTGACATACCCAGCAGGGCCCAGAATCTGACAAACCCAGCAGAGCCCAGAATCTGATATACCCAGCAGAGCCCAGAATCTTTTATACCCAGCAGAGCCCAGAATTGTATATACCCACAGAGCCCAGAATCTTATATACCCAGCAGAGCCCAGAATCTTATATACCCAGCAGAGCCCAGAATTTTATATACCCAGCAGAGCCCAGAATTTTATATACCCAGCAGAGCCCAGAATTGTATATACCCAGCAGAGCTCAGAATCTTTTATACCCGGCAGAGCCCAGAATCTTTTATACCCAGCAGAGCCCAGAATCTTATACACCCAGCAGAGCCCAGAATCTTACATACCCAGCAGAGCCCAGAATTTTATATACCCAGCAGAGCACAGAATTTTATATACCCAGCAGAGCCCAGAATTTTATATACCCAGCAGAGGCCAGAATTTTATATACCCACAGAGCCCAGAATCTTATATACCCAGCAGTGTTTCACATACCCTTTGGGTACACACAGGAAGCAAATTCTACAGAGACTCTCAGTATTCAGAAAGCATGCATTGAAAGCCAGAACAACATAAACATTCACAGAGAGCTACAATTTTGTTTTGAAACCCATTTCTCCCAGTCCCGGGCTCCATTGGTGGCGTGCTGCACACACAATACACATACCTCGTGCCGATAGTCTAGAGGAGAGATGAGAGGAGAGCTGCTGGGCATAAAATCCGCCCACAGGCGTCTTAATCCCATCTCTGTGATGCTCTTCCCCTGCTGCCCACGTGTGTGGGGGCGCGGCCTTGCAGATCACTGCACCGACTTCCTGGACAGAAAAATACCCATGTGCCTGGGAAAAAAAGTGCAGCAGCGTCAAAAATATGCCGCCCCCTTGGCCCCGCCAGATTTTGCCGCTTGGAGCAGTTGCTCCACAGTGCACCATGGTCGGGCCGGCCCTGACCAGAGTATAGGTACAGCTGATCTACACAGTCTTGGATAATAGCAGATATGGTGCCTGTTAATACAATGGTGAGCTTGGTAATATATCTGGACAGAGGTGTCACTAGGGTTGGTGTCACCAGGTGCGGTAATTTATGGTGTCACCCCCCGAGTTTTACGGATTTCTTTTAACTACTCTTACTCATAAATCAGTACTCCCATATAACATTGAACGCTCTTGCACAGCGCACATTACTGTGAGGTTTATTGCTGTGGAGTTCTCTCATATGCTCACACACAAATTTTGGCGAACTGCCAGCAAGTACAGTGCCTGTTTGAAGGCAGTGAAAGTGAAGGCACACATGGATATACAGTATATTGCTCCCGGCAGCTCTGGATATATTACCCCCAGCTCACATATGGATATATTGCCCCAGCTCACAATTATATATTGCCCCGAGCAGCTCACCCATGGATATATATTGCCCCAGCTCACATATGGATATATAGTGCCCCAGATCACATATGGATATATTGCCCCAGCTCACCCATGGATATATAGCGCCCCAGATCACATATGGATATACAGTGGCAAGAAAAAGTATGTGAACCCTTTGGGATTATGTGGAGTTTTGCATGAATTGGTCATAAAATGTGCTCTGATCTTCATCTAAGTCACAACAATTTGAAAAACACAGTCTGCTTAAAATAATACAACACAAACATTATATGTTTTCAGGTGTTTATTGAACATAACATGTAAACATTCACAGTGCAGGGTGGAAAAAGTATGTGAACCCCTAGCCTAATGACTTCTCCAAGAGCTAATTGGAGCCAGGAGTGAGCCAACCTTGAGTCCAATCAGTGTGATATTATTAGATGTGTTGCTGAAAGTTGCTCTGCCCTTTAAAAACACACACCAGTTTTGGGTTTACTGGTTTCAAGAAGCACTGCCTGATGTGAACCATGCCTCGCAGAAAAGAGCTCTCAGAAGACCTACGATCAAGAATTGTTGACTTGCATGAAGCTGGAAAGGGTTAGAAAAGTATCTCCAAAAGCCTTGATGTTCATGTGTCCACGGTAAGACAGACTGTATACAAATGGAGAAAGTTCAGCACTGTTGCTACTCTCCCTAGGCACGGTCGTCCTGTAAAGATGACTGCAAGAGCACAGCGCAGAATGCTTAATGAGGTAAAGAAGAATCCTAGAGTGTCAGCTAAAGACTTATAGAAATCTCTGGCACATGCTAACATTTTTGTTGACACATCTACAATAAGGAAAACATTAAACAAGAATGGAGTACATGGGAGGACACCACGGAGGAAGCCATTGCTGTCCATAAAGAATATTGCAGCAAGTTTGAAGTTTGCAAAAGAGCACCTGGATGTCAACCAAAATTGAGTTGTTTGGAAAAAACACACAACACTACGTGGGGAGAAAAAAAGGCACAGCACACCAACATCAAAACCTCATCCCCACTGTAAAACATGGCGGAGGGAGCATCATGGTTTGGGGCTGCTTTGCTGCCTCAGGGCCTGGACGGATTGTTGTCATTGATGGAAAAATGAATTGCAGAGTTTATCAAGACATTTCTCAGGAAAACATAAAACCATCTGTCCGCAGACTGAAGCTCCGCAGAGGATGGGCGATGCAACAGGACAATGACCAAAAGCATACAAGTAATTCAACAAAAGAATGGCTTCAACAAAACAAAATATGCCTTCTGGAGTGGCCCAGTCAGAGTCCTGACCTCAACCCGATTGAAATGCTGTGGCATGACCTTAAGAGAGCGATTCACACCAGACATCCCAAGAATATTGCTACACTGAAACAGTTTTGTGAAGAGGAGTGGTCCAAAATTACTCCAGATCGTTGTGCAGGTCTGATCTGCAACTACAGGAAACGTTTGGTTGAGGTTATTGCTGCCAAAGGAGGGTCAACCAGTTATTAAGTCCAAAGATTCACATACTTTTTCCACCCTGCACTGTGAATCTTTACATGTTCTGTTCAATTAAAACATGAAAACATATAATGTTTGTGTTGTATTATTTTAAGCAGACTGTGTTTTTCAAATTGTTGTGACTTAGATGAAGATCAGAGCACATTTTATGACCAATTCATGCAAAACTCCACGTAATCCCAAAGGGTTCACATACTTTTTCTTGCCACTGTATATATAGTGCCCCAGCTCACATATGGATGTATAGTGCCCCAGCTCTCATATGGATATATATTGCCCCCAGCTCACGCATGGATGTATAGTGCCCAGCTTACACATGGATGTATAATGTCCAGCTCACATATGGATGTATAGTGCCCAGCTCACATATGGATGTATATTGCCCAGCTCACACATGGATGTATAGTGCCCAGCTCACACACGGATGTATAGTGCCCCAGCTCACACACGGGTCTATAGTGCCCAGCTCACACATGGATGTATAGTGCCTAGCTCACATATGGATGTATAGTGCCCAGCTCACATATGGATGTATATTGCCCAGCTCACACATGGATGTATAGTGTCCAGCTCACGCATGGATGTATATTGCCCAGCTCACACATGGATGTATAATGCCCAGCTCACACATGGATGTATAGTGCCCAGCTCACATATAGATGTATACTGACCCCAGCAGGCAGCTCAGGAGCCCGGTTTCGTAAGGGACGTTAACTTCTGACCACGGCGGCGCACTAACATACCGCCTCATCAGCGGCATTTAAGCGTGCCTTCCTGGGCCCCACGTGCACCCTGCATTGACGCCGCCCCCCACGTGATGGGCGCGCTTCATGTGAGGGGGCGGCATCAATGCAGGGTGCACGTGGGGCCCAGGAAGGCACGCTGGAATGCCGCCGATGAGGCGGTTTGTTTGTTTCTCCGCCGTGGTCGGAAGTTAACATCCCTTACAAAACCGGGTCCCCACTGACCCGCGGGTCCGAGGGCCCGATGGGTCAGTCCGCCCAAGACTTTCATTTTTTACATTTTTTATTTTTTATTATTCATTCACTACTATGACTACTTAGATCTAACCATTTATGTAAAAAATGGGAAACTAGAAACCAAAATTTTTTTTAAAGAAACTAATGTCAACACGGCAATAAATAGAGATAGTTCACATGCTAATTGTTGGTTGGACAACGTACCCAAGAGCCAGTTAACAAGGCTAAAGAGAAATTGTACTGAAATAAATGTGTTTGAAGATCAGGCACAAACCTTGATGTTAAAATATAAACAAAAATGGTATAGGGAAGATATTATTAAAAGAGACTGGAAAATTATTAAAAGGTAAAGACAGGAAAGATTTTTTTTAAAACGAAAAAAGAAAAGACACTTCGCCGAGAAGGCTTTGATTTCACATTTATTACCCAGTTCAATCCTCATGCGACACAAATAAGAAAAATTTTAAAGAAACATTGGCATGTCTTGAAAATTGATCCAGCATTAAAAGATTATATCCCTAACTCACCAATGGTTATTTTTAGGAAAGCAGCAAATCTGAAAGATACTTTGGCACCTAGCCAACTACCGAAGTTAAAAATGGAGAAACGAGGAATTTTTAATTCTGAAAAACCCATTGGTTTCTTTAAATGTGGAAACTGTAGGGCATGTGTGCACCAAACCAGGAAAACAGTTGTTTTTAAAAGCAATCTCTTTAATAAAGAATTTGAGATAAAAACTTTAATTAATTGTACCTCTAAAGGGGTTATCTACCTATTAGAATGTCCATGCGGGGCTCAATATATAGGAAGAACTAGTCGGGAATTAAAAGTGAGAATTTTAGAGCATTTAGGCAATATTAGGAGGAATAAATTAGACCAGAGTGTTCCTATACATTGTAATAATTGCCCAAATTGAATATTGCCAATTTTAAGTGCATTGTGATTGATATAGCTCACAAACAGTGGCGTCGTAATGTGGGGGCGGGGGGTGCGGCCCGCACCAGGTGACACCCGCCCTTAGGGGGACACCGTCACCCCAAGGGCGGGTGTCTCACCCTCCGCCGCGTATTCGCTCCCTGCGAGCGTCTGAAGCATGCAGCTTCGGCGCTCGCCTGGAGGAAACACGTCACCAGCCAATCGCGGCTGGTCACGTGGCTCCCCAGGCAAGCGCCCAAGCTGCGCGCCGCCGGACGCTCAGAGGGAGTGAACAGGCGGCACAGGAGGAGGTGAGACATATCCATGTGCTGGGCCATTATCCATGAGCTGCTGGGGCAAATCCATGTTTGAGCTGGGGCATATCCATGTGCTGGGGCAGTATATCCATGAGCTGGGGCATATCCATGAGCTGGGTCAAATCCATGAGCTGGGTCAAATCCATGTGCTGGGGCAGTATCCATGAGCTGGGTCAAATCCTTGAGCTGGGTCAAATCCATGTGCTGGGGCAGTATCCATGAGCTGGGGCAGTATCCATGAGCTGGGGCAAATCAATGAGCTGGGGCATATCCATGTGCTGGGGCAAATCTATGAGCTGGGGCAAATCCATGAGCTGGGGCATATCCATGTGCTGGGGCAAATCCATGAGCTGGGGCATATCCATGAGCTGGGGCAAATCCATGAGCTGGGGCATATCCATGAGCTGGGGCATATCCATGAGCTGGGGCAAATCCATGTTTGAGCTGGGGCATATCCATGAGCTGGGGCATATCCATGAGCTGGGGCATATCCATGTTTGAGCTGGGGCATATCCACGAGCTGGGCATATCCATGTTTGAGCTGGGGCATATCCATGCGCTGCTGGGGCAAATCCATGAGCTGCTGGGGCAAATCCATGAGCTGGGGCATATCCATGAGCTGGGGCAAATCCATGTTTGAGCTGGGGCATATCCATGAGCTGGGGCAGTATATCCATGAGCTGGGGCAAATCCATGTTTGAGCTGGGGCATATCCATATGCTGGGGCAGTATATCCATGAGCTGGGGCATATCCATGAGCTGGGGCATATCCATGAGCTGGGGCAGTATCCATGAGCTGGGGGGCAAATCCATGAGCTGGGGCATATCCATGAGCTGCTGGGGTATATCCATGAGCTGCTGGGGCAGTATCCATGAGCTGGGGCAGTATCCATGAGCTGGGGCAATATCCATGTGTGAGCTGGTCGGGGGCAATATTTCCATGTGTGAGCTGTGGTGCAATATATCCATATGTGAGCTGAGGTGCAATATATCCATATGTGAGCTGAGGCAATATATATCCATGGGTGAGCTGCTGGGGGCAATATATAATTGTGAACTGGGGCAATATATCCATATGTGAGCTGGGGGCAATATATATCCATGGATGAGCTGCTGGGGGCAATATATCCAGAGCTGCTGGGGGCAATATATATCCATGTGTGCTTTCACTGACTTTGAACGGGCATCGTACTTGCTGGCAGTTGGCAAAAAGTTGTGTGAGCATATGAGAGAGCTGCACAGCAATAAACCTCACAGTAATGTGCGCTGTGTGTATGAGCATTCAGTGTTATATGGGAGTACTGATTTAGGAGTAAGAGTAGTTAAAAAAAATCCGTAAAACTCGGGTGGGGGGTGACACCATAAGTTACCGCACTGGGTGACACCAACCCTAGTGACGCCACTGCTCACAAACATTGGAGAGGAGGTGACTTTAAGAGAGTTCAGGCAAGAAAAGAAACCAAATGGATTTTTAGGATAGGCACATGGAGGAAAGGAGGTCTTAATATGAAAATGGACATGTCTTTAGAAACGTTTACATTTGAAATTATATGTTATTGCTGTTTTTATTATTTTTTATTTCTGGTTTTACTATTATATGGTTATGAGTATCGTCAAGGAGCCGCCACTGTAAGAAGACATTTGAGCGCCGCCATCCGGGGGACTCTCTGGAGTTCGCTTGTCTTCAATACACCTAAACGCCGGCTATCCTGTCATGCGCATTAGAGCTGTGATGCTCAAGCCTCGCTTCCGGATCTAGGACAGCCAAGTCTCGTTTTGGATCCGGGATAATATGCGTCGCTGCGTGAGAAGAAGCAGAGACATCCAAGCCTCGTTTCAAGGTCTGGGACAGCCAAGCCTCGTTTTGGATCCAGGATACACGCATCACTGTGTGAAGTGAAAACAGATGAGATAGAGACACTATTTAAGCCGGCGATTATGGTGGTTGTTTATTCCTTTTATTTTTGGCATCTTTCTCCCTGATGAAGTTTGACGAACGAAACGCGTTGGAGATTTTATTTTATTTGAATGTATGCTGTTTACAATAAATCCTCTTTTGGAAATTTCCTCGTGGTTCTTTCCTGTGGCGGCGGGCGAACTAAACGAAGATCTTCTTCTGGGAGCGGTAACAAGCAATACTATATGCCTACAATTATTCTTAATTTTGTGAGTGCTATGATAGCGGGGGCCTTTTAATATAGAAACTTGCTACCCTCTGCACCATGAGATGTTATTTTGTTTTATAGATCGCACATCCCCCATTTTTGGATTGATAATTATGGGGGAAGCAGTGGCCTGGATTGACCCTCCAGAGGGCTCCAGGAATGGCAGAATGACAGGTTCTCAGTGAGTGGGCCAAAACTGAACACCGATCCCTCTGAGAAGATAGTGGAGGAACTGCAATCTCACGTGTTGCTGCTCAACCTGACCCCTGATGCACTCCCACAAGAAGTGTGAGAGTCGAAGTTTGAATTTTTGTTACACTACATTCTCTATTGATGCAGCTGTTATAAATCACAAAAAAATAGCTTACCAAAGCGGAGGAGGAAAAGTGTGCAAACGTGAGGGTGAAATCAGGAGGAAATTGAGAAAACGTACAGGCAGGGAGATGTGAAGAAACCTGGAGGAATGGATCATCAAGAACGATACACAAATACAGAAGTTGATAGAAATGTTTGTGAAAGAAATATATATTTTAAAGCACCATACTTTCAATTAACCCCTACAGTGCAACGGACATGCGTGGAGCGTCATTAGTTTTTTACTCCGCAGCTTAAAAGACGATCCACTCGTGTCATGGCTAAGGCTGGTGTCAGACGAGCACGCTATGTGCACCTGTACTGACGTGCTTACCAGCGTCCGTTGCAGCGTTGTGTGACTTCTGCAACGGGGCCGGTCACACACTTTTACACGCTTGTGCGCGAGCACGAAATGCGCGCGCAACAAGTGTGTGTTATCCAAGCCTCTCCGTCAAAGTGCTAGGACGCGTGTTGACGGAGCTGCAAAGTGTGATTCTACATAGGAGGATTGAGCCTTGCAGCGCTGAGGGTACTAAGAGCGTCATTGAGGTGGCCAGACGGGCGTTGAGTCCACTCTCACGGACGCTTCTTCCACTCTCCGAAGACGCTCATCTGACACTAGCCTTAGTCCCAGCTTGGCTTCGATCTGGGGTTTCAACCAAATCGGGCTGACATACGCAAGATAATAACTGCCAGTATGTATAAAACATAACAAGGAAAAAAGGTGTAATCTGCGCTCGTTTCTATGTGTTCCATGTACAACAAAACTGAGGTTTTTGTTTGTTTCAATGGCCATTGCAACGTAAGCTCACTCGCCACTTCACGGCACCTCTTTACAGAGTGAGTACCTAACAAATGTACCAAAAGGCCGCTCTACTGAGCAGCTCCAAGCCCCTCCTGCTGCTTTTCAGCCAAGGAGAGGCAGAGATATGGTGGGTTTTATTTATACACGCACCAAACACTTCCCATTTGGGATTAAAAACAAAAACATGGAAAGAGGAACAGCTACAAAATGACGGACTGGTGTTACAAGCATGATATACATAAATACATAAAAAATGGCGTCGTGCCCATACTCACCGGAGCGGCAGCAACTGCCAGGAGTAACAGCCCAGTTAATGTATAAAACATAACAAGGAAAAAAGGTTGTGACGGAATGAGGTGTTATCCGTCTGCGGGTGTGCTCCAATCTGACCCCCTCTTGATGGCGTCAGGCCCGACTAACGAGTGTCACGGCACTCGGTGTCTCGAGCGGCCTGAGATGACCCTGGCGTTACTTGGCGAGATGGTGCTGCCGAATTAAGTTGACCCGTTCTGCGTAGTGGGGAGCTAGGAGACCGCAGAGTGTCTCCTGCACTGTGATTTTAGCTATGAAATGACGACACCAAACGGGGCTGTATGCTTCAAGTCAAACGCAGTTGAACTGACTCTTTACTCAAATGGGACACGCATTTAAACATCTCACACACAAAGGAGACATGCCCAGGCTTGAATGGGAACTCAATTTGCATACTTGCATCATCAGATTACACACACACACAGAGCTAATGTACACAGAAATTAGCATACAATTGAATTTCAACACAGCCTTTCACTCCTAGCAACCAAGGGGAAATATAATACCTTTAAATGCATCACACAATTACACATCTGAATCCACACTCATACAATACAGGATACATGGTAATACATCACACCAATAAAACCACATCTAGAAAAGGTATAACTGTTCATTTCAACACGCAAAACCGAAAGAGTCTCAAATAAAGAAAAAGGTCTTTGAAATGTCCCAGGCTGTTAGTTCTGGGGCTCGCTGGTCAGAGCCCCTATGTCCGTTCCATGACAAAGGTGTCATCTGCGCTCGTTTCTATGTGTTCCATGTACAACAAAACTGAGGTTTTTGTTTGTTTCAATGGCCATTGCAATGTAAGCTCACTCGCCACTTCACGGCACTTCTTTACAGTGTGAGTACCTAACAAATGTACCAAAAGGCCGCTCTACTGAGCAGCTCCAAGCCCCTCCTGCTGCTTTTCAGCCAAGGAGAGGCAGAGATATGGTGGGTTTTATTTATACACGTACCAAACACTTCCCATTTGGGAATGGCCATTGAAACAAACAAAAACCTCAGTTTTGTTGTACATGGAACACATAGAAACGAGCGCAGATGACACCTTTTTTCCTTGTTATGTTTTATACATTAACTGGGCTGTTACTCCTGGCAGTTACTGCCGCTCCGGTGAGTATGGGCGCGACGCCATTTTTTCTGTATTTATGTATATCATGCTTGTAACACCAGTCCGTCGTTCTGCAGCTGTTCCTCTTTCCATGTTTTTGTTTTTAATCCCAAATGGGAAGTGTTTGGTGCATTTATAAATAAAACCCACCATATCTCTGCCTCTCCTTGGCTGAAAAGCAGCAGGAGGGGCTTGGAGCTGCTCAGTAGAGCGGCCTTTTGGTACATTTGTTAGGTACTCACTCTGTAAAGAGGTGCCGTGAAGTGGCGAGTGAGCTTACGTTGCAATGTCCATTGAAACAAACAAAAACCTCAGTTTTGTTGTACATGGAACACATAGAAACGAGCGCAGATGACACCTTTTTTCCTTGTTATGTTTTATATGCAAGATAATGTCAGAAACGGAGATTTCCCGTACCAGGCAGAGAAATCCCATTACAGGAGATGCAGGGGTCTCTATATCTCCAGACCTGTAAGCAACATGCCAAAATACAAGAAGAAAATATTTTTTCTGTGTTTTATAGAAGGGATGGGAATGCATTAAAGTGCAATCACTGCCCCCTTAAAAATCAAATAGTTTCTTTTGTAATACTTACAGGGTTATTCAGAGAGTGTGAAAAGCAGGAGAATGACTGGAGAATGAAAAATTCTAGGTCAAAATAGCTGATTTGGAAAGTGAGATGAAAGGGAGAATTTTTCTGGTTTGGCTATTTTGACCTAGAATTTTTCATTCTCCCGTCATTCTCCTGCTTTTCACACTCTCTGAATAACCCTGTTAGTGTGCTGCTGATGTTTTAGAGTGGACCCCCAAGAGTCACAACTCCTTCCGTAAATGTCCACGGCCTGCTTGGAAAGGAAGCCATGGTGTTCAGTTTCACATTATCCACTTGGTTAAAATAGTAATTAAATAATTATCCCACCATAAACAAAAATGGTTTCAAAAGGTTCAACTACAATAACACCAGCAGAGGGAGACATAGGACCACCAACCCAACTATCTTCAACACATTTAATAATATGTGTATTTTTAAGGAACATATATTTTTTTTGTTAATAGTTTGGTTTCTTATTAAAACATGTGTTATAACCACATGGGACAGAAACATTTTGACATTTTTTCTGTGTTGTATACAGTTATAACACTTTTTAAAATAGATATTATTGAAATGTTTTTTTATTGAGGAATACCGACAGGAAAGGGAAGACAAATGTATAAAAAATAATCAATTACAAATCAGTCAAACTCATGTTACACTACTGTACAAAATATGCATAAAATGACAGGCAAGTATCACAATAACCAATACTAAAATGTAATTACCACTTTTTGTGGTAGTGAATAGGAACATAATCAGGGTTATTCAGAGAAAGGTGAAACTCTGGAGAACTTTTGGAGAAATTAAAATTCTAGGTCAAAATAGCTGATTTGGAAAGTGAGATAAAAAGGGAGAATTTTTCTGGTTTGGCTATTTTGACATAGAATTTTCACTTCTCCAGCCTTTCTCCTACTTTTCACCTGTCTCTGAATAACCCTGCAAATATCATTAGGAATGGGTTTGGTCCACCTGTATGTATTTGATGAAACCATATATACTCAATATCTATTCGTTGCAATTTCATCATATGATGTATTAAGGTTGCAACGTATAAGGTTGTCCATCCTATTCGCTGCTATAATTTGTTGCGTCATTAGAAGATATTTCCGTCTTACATCCCATCATTTATTACATAGTTAGGTTGTGGAAAAATTTGTAAAAAAAAGTTTAAAATCTGTTGAAAACCTTGAAAGTCTTTAAATTGTGAAGCAGTGATGGTGTAGTTTGTGTAATGGAGTGCTCGCCGCATGATGTACTGTGTCTATATGTCACAAGAAGCAATCGCCCATTGTGCTTAGTAATGGTTGAGTGCTGCCCTCTCAGTGTAATATATATATATATATATACAAAATATGCGAGACACAGGGTTTATACACACACAGGGTTAGTCAAAGAGAATCGAAAAGTCAACGCACGATTTGGCGATCCCATTTTGGCGACCCTGCGGTGTATTCAGCAAGCACCACAGGGCCGTCGTAGTGCAGGGAAAAGCCAACGCATACCTGCTGAACACTCACCGTAAAACCTGGCGAATGCACACCGAAACCTGCAAAAACATCTGGATTAACCCTGCCGAACACTCCGGAGAAACCCGAGCAGCCGCCGGTCACAGCACAGAGCAGCCGTCGGAAAAACCTGACACCACAGACGAATGGAGTAAACAAAAAAAAAACAGTACGCTTGAATGTTTGAAAAGTGAAACGCTGTTTGCAAAGAAACTACAGAACGGAAATGTCTGAAATTTACATATAAGATCCAATGAATGATAATAAAAAGGGCTGTTACAGAAAAAAGAATTAAAAAAAAAACTGAAAACAATTCTCAAAACAATCCCAAAAAGGCCTAAAAGATCTTAAAAAAATCTAAAAATAAAGAGACTTTTTACTGCAGAATATTGTAATAAACGGTTTATTAGATATTGAATTAAAACGGGAATATTTTTAACATTGAAGCTTATGGGATTCTCCTGAATAAACCTGTGGAATGAAACCACCGAACAGCAGGGCAATTTGGCAACTTTTCACTGCTGGTTTGTGTTCTCTGAATAGACAAAGCATTGCTTCTCTATGGGGATTTCACTGCCCTCGAACAGGCACCGAACAGGCACCGTATCTGCAGGCAACTCCCTAACATTTGGCGAACTGCCTGCTCTCTGAATAGTCGAATGGCCAGGAAAGGTAACCATACGCTGAATTTCACTGTTCGCTTACCTTTCACTAGCCATTCAGATCTCTTTGAATAACCCTGATAGTAGCTAATTGATGTTTTACGCAGGTTATACAGACATTAGTATGAAGGCTCTCAATTGAACAACTGGTTTAGGTGTTCAAGACGTTATAAAATAGCCACATATTGCTCATCAAAAACTAATGGATAACAATACAACATACAGGAATGTATAGAATCAAAGCAAACAGATCTCTATATCTTGTTCATTATCAGTATTGTACAAAGTGCAAACCATTGAGACGAACTGTTTGTTGCTATTGAAACCGTTAGTAGCAGTGAAAACATACATACAGGTGCATCTCAATAAATTAGAATATCGTGGAAAAGTTAATTTATTTCATTAATTTAACTTAAATTGTGAAACTTTAGTATTAAATAAATTCATTGCACACAGACTTTAAGTCTTTGGTTCTTTTAATTATGATGATTTGGTTCACATTTAACAAAAACCAATTCAGTATCTCAACAAATTAGAATACTTCATAAGACCAATAAAAAATCATTTGTAGTGAATTTCTGGTGGCCTTCTGGAAAGTATGTTCATTTACTGTAAATGTACTCAATACTTGGTAGGGGCTCCTTTTATTTATTTTTTTGAGAAAGTATTTTACCAGGAAGGATACATTGAGATTTCTCTTGTTTTCAAGTATGTCCTGGGTGGCGAGTATGTACCGTTAGGTGTCTTGCCTAAGGACACTTACTGGAGAGGTTGCTCGCTGGGATCGAACCCATGACTCCACAGGCTCTCTCCACGCAGAGCAGTGACATTACCATTTTGCTTTAACCCCTTCACTGCTAAGGACGTGTGGGACATGTCCTCATTGACGCACGTTACATGCTGAGGACGTGCCCCACACGTCATCAGCTGCGCGGGACCCCCGGCGGAGATACTTACCTCTCTGTCCAGGGTCCCGAGGCGTTCTGACTTCAGCGTCCTCAGACGCTGAAGTCAAGCTCCTTCCGACGTAAATGACGTCATTGCGAGCCAATGACGCGTGTTGCGTGCCGGCTGCAGGACGGGCCTGAAATCAGTGGCTCGAGCGGCGCCTGTAGGCAAGACGTAGCTGTACACCTCACCGGCGTTAAACCACCTCTGACGGGCAACACCCACTCATCGTGAAGGGGTTAAATAATTGGACAGAAGCTGCTGATTGCCTCTGTCTGATAATTTTACCTTTTTTTCCTATTTTTACCTTCACTCTGTTGGCGCTCTGCTCCTCCTTTTCGACTCAGGGACTCTCAAACCTGTAAATAATAATAAAGTGGTCAGGATGAGTAGAGGGCTTTGTTAAGACACAAACAGGAGAGATCGTAGTGGAGATTTGAGATCGGTGATTGTTTTCACTACTCAGTTTTGTTTTGGTTTTTGTTGTCACAGTTGTGTGTGTCGAAGGAAGTGACAGATATCTAAAATATTTACACGCAATTACATGGGTTGTTCGCTCTTTGGGGCGTGTGTGAGTGTTTTTTTTCTCTTGGAGAAATTTTGGTTTTCTTCTAATAGGCAGCCCTCGGGAAGCGTTACGATCAGTTTGTAAGTTTCATTTTCTGTGAAACCAAAATCGGAACGGCAGGTGAATCACACCACAACAGAACCAAAGGAAGAGCATCTCCTCTCTCCATCCCCTCCCGGTGTATCAGCATGTACGAGTGCTATGAGTCCCCCAGTATGACTGACTTCGAGAAACAGGGGATCTGTGACATATTAAATTTACTGAAAAAACCCACCTTGTGGGAACTAGCCAAATCCATCAGTGGGGCCAAGAGGGTCACCACCAAAAAAAAAGGTAAGAGTCATGGCAGGGTATTTTTTTTTTTAAGGCTGGTGTCAGACGAGCGTAGTGTTCACGTCCGTGATTGCGCCTAAAAGTACGTCCGTGATAGCATGACAGAAAGCCCATCGGAGCCTGACACATGAAGTATGTCCGGACTGAACTGCGGACGCACAACGGCCGCGGCCCACGGACGCAAGGCAGGCAAGAACGTACAACCCCTAGAACGGCCGCACAAAGTGCGCTGCGTCTGCAACGTCCGCATAGCTTTGTGTGTGAGTGATGGAACGTGGTCAGACGGACTGCATTTATACGTCCAGCATTTTTCACGGACAAAATGCTTTTGCTTTTTAATTTAATTTCCCTCCTACATCCGTCAAAATATACGTCAGTGAAAAAAACGGACTGTGTGGCCACTACTGTGTCTTCCGTACTGACGTACGTCCGTGTGCATGGACGTACAGTCCGTAGAAATCACGCTCGTCTGACCCTAACCTAATGTGTGCAGCACCTGAATAGAGGAAAAAAAATATAGTAAGGGGAAGAATTCTACAAACGTCTCAATTCTCATAAAGCTTGTGAGTTTTGCTATAAATAACTGTTTTGGTTTTCTTTCTTTTTTATTTAAAACACTGTTACCTCTCTGTCAACCTAAGACGTCTTCTATGATATGTGGATCAGGGAGCGCACATTGCTGTAGTGCAGTGTTTCCCAATCCTGGTTCTCAAGTACACCTAACAGGCCAGATTTTGCAGATCACCTTGGGGGAAAAGCAGAATGAATCCTGCAATCACTGCGCAGCAAATCATATCACCTGTGCTGTGTTTCAAATATCCTTCAAACAAGCCCTTTTTGGGGTACCTTATGACCAGGGTTGGGAACCACTGCTGTGGTGTATGTCTCTGAATGTATTGTTACAGGTTTGGCTGAAACATAACATTAACCATTTGAATGCTGGGTTAGTTTTGCTCTGTCACTCTATAAAAGCAATTAAAGCCAGAAACATAATGGGTTAAAATCAGCATGATTAAAAGAAACATTATTTGCAAAGGAGTCTGACATTTCAGGGGTTAAATACACTGAGGGCACCAAACCTAACATCAGCCCAGGGCTTAAATAGGTGTTAAACTCATGAAGATGTTTAAAAACCAGAATAAGGCCGAAAAATAGCAACAGAGTTAACAGATTACTGGCTGGGTGGAGTAGAGGTAATGTCACCGCTCTGCATGGAGAGAGCCTGTGGAGTCATGGGTTTGATCCCAGCAAGAGCACCTCTCCAGTAAGTGTCCTTGGCAAGACACCTAACGGTACACACTCGCCACCCAGGACATACTTGAAAACAAGAGAAATCTCAATGTATCCTTCCTGGTAAAATCCTTTCTCAAATTTTTTTTATAAATAATTGGATTTTTTTCAAAGTATTTTACCAGGAAGGATACATTGAGATTTCTCTCGTTTTCAAGTATGTCCTGGGTTCAAGAACATTAAATTGTTACAGTTGTTACAGAAATACAAAGTAATACAATGCAAGATATTAAAAAAAACACAATGGTGCTTGATGTATTATATTTTGTTCTTTTATTACAAGTATGAGTTATGCAAAGAATTTATGTACGTACATTAGCTGTATTTGTGGTTTTTTTTTTAAAAAGAAACTTTCCGCAATATTAACATGAAGAAGGCAAGGCGTGACGGGGGCTGGAATAAAACCACCAATAGCAAAAGACATCCTCACTTCAAACTGCTTAGTTATGTATAAGTGAGCAATTTGAAAACAAATGGGCTGCTGCCATTGGCCGCTTTAAACCTGTCAGGACACACTGTATCTCGAATAGGAAACGCACTCATTTAAATAAAATGCAGTTAAACTAGACACAGGGACTTTGATTTAGTAGTTACGTAACTTTTTCACATTCTGTGTAACTGTAACTCAGCTTTTAATGTCATTACTTAAAAGAGTCTTTATGATTTTATCATTTATAGCACTAAATGTTCATTAAACAATATCACTGATATTACATTTGATGGATTTTTTTTTCCTGTAAGCAAAACATATCTAGTTCTAATGACGCACAGAATTATTTGTAATTTGTTGACATTTAAGTTATGTAACAAATTAGATATATTTGTACACATACAGTATGTGTTATTCCCTCTTATAACAGTGACATATGGAAAGACATTTCGCCAGAACTTGAGTGTACTGCTGATGCTTCCTTTATTGCTGGGGTGTCCAGCATCATCCCCTGCAAACCTCAGACAGCATTTCCAGCTGGATTGTATATGTTACGTAACGGGTAGGGCTCAGGGCCGGATTAACATAGGGGCAGATGGAGCAGCAGCTCCAGGCCCATGCCCCAGAATAGGCCCACAGAAAAGATAAATTTGTCTGCATTGATGGGCATTTGGACCACTATATATCCACCTCCATAGCAGCTACAGGGTCATGTGAGGTATCACCGGAAAGGTCAGAGCATGACCTTTCCAATGATACCAAACATGACCAGATTTTATGTAACAATAAAAATAAAATAATAAATATTTCTTTATTTTTTATTTTTATTTCTAACACAGCAATATTTTTCAGTTATAAAGGGAACGATGATGCTGCAGTAACTCACCATCTAATTTTTCATGTCACTAACAAGCGTGGAGGTGACGGTACACTCCATTAGTACGAATTGTTACATCAAGAACCTAAACCGCCACAATGCAGCGAAGTGCACTGGGGGGGCTTTGGAACCCTGCGCCACTAATCTTTACACCTCGCAAGGTCAACTGAGGTGTCGTGTCGTGGCCTTTGCATTGATACCAAACATGACGATGTAAAATCTAAAAGAAAAAGAAAACAAAAAACTTTATTTTTTGTTCCAAAGCGATGGTATTGTCCATTTGTCACGTATAAAATTAGCAATACCACTGCCGTTACCGTCTCCTTTCCCACGGTGGGAGCAAGGACGGTGTTTTATTCATAGTCGTACTATTCATAAAACACCATTATCCAAAGCACATGGGAAATATCAAATTTTTGGGCTAAAATTGTATATTTTCTCAGAAAAATGCAGTAACAGGTTCCCATTTCATTTTTTTTTAACAAGAATTCCCTATAGAATATATAACCAGAGGTTTGGATGATAAAATATGAAAAAATAACTTTACACGCTGTGATGATTGAAGTCTGAATGGAAATTTACTCAAACAGTATCTACCTGCTTAGAAATACCTACATATGCAATATTAAATAGCCTAAAATATGTTGTCATTTCACTAAATTACGAAAAAAGCCCACCAAAATATTCAGCTCCAGGCCCATAGAGATCTTAATCTGGCCCTGGTAGGGCTGCCATCAAGGGGTGATAGTCCGTCAGCTCCAGGGAGCCGTCTGCGTCCAATAGACACCTGGAAAATCCTGTATAAGCTGCCACTGGGCTCATGTAATATGTTGTTATATTCTTTGTGGTCTGGCGGCTGGTTGCATAATAAGCTGTGGTGGTCCTGTGGGCACCTCCAACAGGTGCAGACCAGGTAGCTGCTCCCTCATGGTGCTGGTGCTCAATGTTAATCACAATGCAATGTGCGCTTTAACAATCATCACTGAGCGCACCACGGGGGGAGCAGTTATGCAGTCTGCAGCCAATAGAGGTGCACATCACACTGCTCTCCCATAGACCCCCAGCAATTAGTATACAACTACCAGCTGGACCACCAGGGTATGCTTTTCTCCCCTCTCTGAACCACCAGGGTATGCTTTTATCCCCTCACTGGACCACCAGGGTATGCTTTTATCCCCTCACTGGACCACCAGAGATTTAGCCTCCTCCCTGAAATAAAGGTAAGAAGGAGAGCGGGCAAAAATAATATAAATTAAAACATCATCACACAAGTTACACATATAACATCACACATACTCATAATCTATAGCACAAAACATAACCACAAATATGTAACATGTATCCTATTACACATCCCATACGTTACATATCACACATACATCACACATTACACTCACATCATACATTACATTTAACAACATTAGACACACACACTACATATACACACACTGCACATACTACACACATATATTACTCATATCACACTCAGCCAACACACACATCACATACAACCAGCCTCTGCCTACATCTCCTCTCTTACAAGCAGGTATGTTCCGTCCTGGTCACTTCGTCCTCCAAACGATCTATTTCCCTCTCCTTGTACCGGCCCTTTCAGGACTTTTCTTGCATTGTCCCCTTCTTATGGAACTCCCTTCCTCTTAACAAGCGACTCTCCCCGTGCCGGCAGTGTCTCAAGACATCTCTAAAAACGCATTACCTCAGAGAGGCCTATCATCGCACTCCATAATCCCCTTATTGCACATTTACTGATCTGTCTCCCACACAGCCCCCATGTACCCCACTACTTCACATACTGAGCTACTAACCCTCACCTCTGTGTGTAACCCCACTCCTCTTAGATTGTAAACTCTCGAGCAGGATCTACTCTCCCACTGTTTTCATTGTGTCCAACCTGTATGTATATTTGTTGTTATGCCCCACCTATTGTACAGCGCTATGGAACTTGTTGGTGCTTTATAAATACTTGTATCTGTAACTATTTCTTTTTGTGTGTTAAACCTTTTTATTTGGAAAGAGCAAACAATTGGTAGATTTTCATACGGCTGAGGCATTTGTGTTGTGTAAGAAAACGATTTGGGCAATGAGTAAAGGGAACGCTTACATAAATTGGGAAAAGAACTGGATGTTGGTCGGTGGGGAAACTTTTGGGGTGCAACGACAAGGGTAGGCACAGGGACTATGATAGGAAGATGACTTAACTGTTTGAGGACATTGGTGGAAAGATTTAGGGGGTGCAGAAACAAAATGAGGATAGGTAGTAGTATGAAAGTAAGAAAAACATTGACAGCAATGGGTTTGATGTAGAAAGTTTTGGTAGGCAGCGACAGGACAGGAGTGGGTAAAATAACAGTTTTGATAGAGACATATTTAGAAGCTCAGGTTTAGAAATGCAGGGACAGGTGGAGTGGAAATAAGAACCCATATCTGGGGATTGTTTAGGGGTCCAGTGTCAGGATTAGAGCAGGAATCTCAAACTCTGGTCCACCAGATGTTTGCGAACTACAAATCCCATGATTCTCTGGCCTTCTATTGCATTCAACGAATTTTAGGATTAATAGGCAATCAACATCTGGGGGCCAGAGTTTGAGATCCCTGGATTAGAGGAATAGGGACAGGTCTGAGGCTGCAGAAACAGGTTGGTGAGGTGAGTAGATGCTATTTGTGAGAGTTTTGGTGTCACATTTGTTGAGCAAGATGTGGAATTAACAAAGCTACGTAACGTTTAGTCCTGGATAGATTCAGAATTCTGAGCCCAGAACAGACAGACAATGAAATGGCACAATTTCTCAATTTCCTCTTGTCCTTATAGTGCAAAGTGATCATATTAGAACTGAAATCCCTGTTTTATAAATATTTTACTGTATGTTTACATTCCAAGGGCAAAGATTCTGTTTGTGCAAGTATTGATTATTTAGTTATTCCGGGTTCTCTCTGCTTTTCTTCTCCTGTAGCTATTGGTTTAATTCTGGCTGGGAGCGACAATTTAATTCAAATTTTGCAAAGTAAATTTGTTTCCCGTGACGTTATATTACATTATCTTCTGGACAACCACATTGCTGTTAAGAAGACAGAAGAAAAATATAAGTTGATCACGCACACAATGATGTTTTGGGACATGCTGCAGGTGACCAACTTTTCTAAATGTAAAATATTTACTTGTGGTTTTTATTAGAATATATTTTTGACTAATGCTTTATTATTTTGTTTTCTTAAAGTTACTGTTTTATTTTTTTATTTCAAACTTATAAAAGCTGTACATTTATCTGCGCCCTAGGAGAATTTTAAATATTGGTAAAAAATATTGAATAGTTTTCCATCCTTTATGTTTCTTTTTTTTATGATAATTTGTGACAAAAAACTAATATCGTCTTAACGTACAGTATTTATATTTTTTAAATTTGTTTCAATAAAATATTATACAGAGCAAAATGTTCAATACGCAGAATGGATCTCACAAAAATATGAGAATTGTTTTTGAGCCTGAAAACTTGAAAAAGGAATCATTTAAGGAGCCGCATTCCAATCCGCTCAATGGCAGATTTTGTTTAAAAGTGAAAAGTGACAATTTAGGCTAGGGTCAGACGAATGCATTTTTCACGTGCGTTTAGCCGCACGAAATCACGGCCGTGCTAGCAGCAAATGACGTCCAATGCCGGGGAACATACGACGAACGGCCGCACGAAAGTTCGTCCGTGCAATGCAAGTGGCCAACGAACGCATTTTTTCGAGAACGTCAAACCGCTACTACTGACGTACAGAGTGCGCTGCGGCCGCATAGCGGCGTGTGTGTGTGATTAGGAGACGTCAGATGCTGCTAATGTCCGGCTAACATAACGTCCAGACACAAAAAGTGTTTTATTGATGATCCGTACAAAATCACGGACGAAAAGGCGCATCGTATGACCGCTATCGCGTATTCCGTGAAAAAATGCGTCCATTCGTTCGAACGCACTTTTTCACGGACAACGTGAAAAATGCGTTCGTCTGACCCTAGCCTTAGACCTAATGGACCTTTCTCAAACCTTAGAATGGTCTGTGTTAGGAGGACTAAAACAACATCTTGTACATTTTTAATAAAGTCTGCCATTGAGATTATTGGGGTGTTGCGAGATACCTATGGAATATTGTGGTGTAATATTAGGATTTAATATGTTGTATTGCAAACATTATGAAAAGCGTCACATTTTTCTATTGAGTAATGGGCTTTGTGTACCGTATTTTTCGCTCCATAAGACGCACTTTTGCCCCCCAAAAAAGTGGGGGGAAAAGTCTGTGCGTCTTATGGAGCGAATACTGCACGTTGCAGTGTTCGGCTCCCTGCAAGCGTCCGAAGCTATGGAGCTTCGGCGCTCGCCTGGGGGAACCACGTCACCAGCCGAGTTCTCGCGAGATCGCGGCTGGTCACGTGGCTCCCCCAGGCGAGCGCCCAAGCTCCATGCCGCCGGATGCTCAGAGGGAGCTGAACACGCGGCGGCGGCGGTGGCAGGAGGTGAACTGGGGCCTGGGGGCAGTATCCATGAGAGCTGCTGGGGCAGTATATCCATGAGAGGAGCTGGGGCATATCCATGAGAAGAGCTGGGGCAGTATATCCATGAGAGCTGCTGGGGCAGTATATCCATGAGAGCTGCTGGGGCAGTATATCCATGAGAGCTGCTGGGGCAGTATATCCATGAGAGCTGCTGGGGCAGTATATCCATGAGAGGAGCTGGGGCAAAATCCATGAGAGGAGCTGGGGCAAAATCCATGAGAGGAGCTGGGGCAAAATCCATGAGAGGAGCTGGGGCAAAATCCATGAGAGGAGCTGGGGCAATATACATGACAGGAGCTGGGGCAATATACATGACAGGAGCTGGGGCAATATACATGAGAGGAGCTGGGGCAATATCCATGAGAGGAGCTGTGGCAATATCCATGAGAGGAGCTGGGGCAATATCCATGAGAGGAGCTGGGGCATTATCCATGAGAGGAGCTGGGGCAGTATATCCATGAGAGGAGCTGGGGCATTATCCATGAGAGGAGCTGGGGAATTATCCATGAGAGGAGCTGGGGCATTATCCATGAGAGGAGCTGGGGCAGTATATCCATGAGAGGAGCTGGGGCATTATCCGTGAGAGGAGCTGCTGGGGCATATCCATGAGAGCTGCTGGGGCATATCCATGAGAGCTCCTGGGGCATATCCATGAGAGCTCATGGGGCATATCCATGATTACACTATTTGATTCAGAATATTTTTTTCCCTGTTTTCCTCCTCTAAAAACTAGGTGCGTCTTATGGTCAGTTGCGTTTTATGGAGCGAAAAATATTTAAGGGTGCCACATGTAAGCTTGGTTTGCCCTTTAATATATAAAATGAGTTGGTACATTAAATGAGATTTTATTTATAAGTAGGACGAGATGTTTCGGTCCTAACAGGCCTTTTTCAAACCTAAGGAAGGTTTGTGTTAAGAGCAAAACATCACTTTGTGCATTTAAATAGATTCTGCCATTGAGGGGTTCGGAGTTGCCGTTCATTAAATGATTCTTTGTGGTTTCTGAGTTATTAGTCAACACTGGTTCGTGGTGGCAACCACTGTCGTCAGAGAGTACTTATATATCCAATATAACAGTGGACTAACTGGAGTAGCTGTGAATACTATTACAAGACATTGTAGGTTTCCCATTGTTGTAAATATATTTATTTATTTATAAAGTGTTTTACCAGGAAGGATACATTGAGATATCGGAGGCAGTATTTGGAAGACGTCGACGAGTAGCTTCAAGACGAATTACACCCCTGACGCTGCACTGGTAACTGTCTACCATATTTCCAGATGGCCGTCCGCAGATGAATATTAACTGATGAGAAGATTATGCCTTGCACAGTGAACGAGAAAAGTAAAAATCTACAAATGTTCATAAATATACAAATGAAAACAACATAATAAATACAAATTAACCCCTTAATGTGAGGTTGTTTTTCCTTCGGCGGCGCACAAACAAGCTATTTTATTTTAGTTTTGCCATTTTGTCTTCGAAATATAATTTTTCTCATATGATGTAGCAACATATATTATATATTGTTTATTAAAGAGCAAACAGGGCTTTTTTCTGTTACCCTGAATGTACACAAAACTCATTATTCAATAGAAAAATTGGATGCTTTTCAAAATTTTTGTAATACAACAAGTAAAAGGCTAATTCTACTGCATAATTTCCCCTAGAAAACTTTCACAAAGTATACAAAAGTACAGGGAAAAGTAACCACTTAGGTAAAATAAATTAAAAATACAATAAAGTATGTAAAATGCTGAAAAAAATGTAAAGATGCAACAGAAAATTAAGCCTTTAGGGTAAAAATTGCATCTGATCGCTGTGACAGTGATCACATGCTAAAAAAATTATTTAATATGTGCACTTCTATAGGGGTTATTAAGAGAGCATCGAAATGTCACCAACATTTCTGTGATCTCTCTAGTTCCCCGCAGTTCCCCTCACTTTGATACCCCAAAGTTCCCCACCTTGAGGTGAATTCAGCATTCACCGCAGGGTCGCCAGAGTGCAGGGAAAACCCGCCGCAAACCTGCTGCATTCCTGCTGAACACCGGCCGAAAACCCTCCGGAACTGCTGAAAAAAGTCGATGAGGGCCGCAGGGCCGCCGTAATGCAGGGAAAAGTCACAAACCAGCGCTCTGCCACCGCAGCCATCACCCACTCATTGCAGCTAAGCCTGCACCACGGTACAGAATGTCTCTGTGGCAAATGAGGGAAACTGAATCACTATAAAAGATACTGTATATTACTGACACACTGCACATTACAGAGCTCCACAGCAATAAAACTCACAGTAATGTGCGGTGTGTATGAGCGTATCACAGAACTCCACAGCAATAAAACTCACAGTAATGTGCAGTGTGTATGAGCATATAACAGAGCTCCACAGCAATAAAACTCACAGTAATGTGCAGTGCGTATGAGCGTATCACAGCTCCACAGCATTTTTGACACCCCCAGCCAATCCCATTCTTCATTACACACACCCCAAGGCCCCCTCCATTATTTTTACGCAGGCCCCCCATTTTTGTTTTTACGCAGGTCCCCTATTTTTGTTTTCATGCAGGTTCCCCTTTTTTATCTAGGCAGGTCCCCGTTTTTGTTTCTAGGCAGGTCCCCTTTTTGTTTTTATGCTGGTCCTGTTTTTTCCAGGCAGGTCTGCTTTTTGTTTATACGCAGGTCCCGTTTTTCTAGGCAGGTGTCCCCTTTTTTTTTTATCTAGGCAGGTCCTGTTTTTTTTTATCTTGGCAGGTCCCCTTTATCTAGATAAATCCAGGTAAAGTATCCATGTAATTGGGCAGACTAGATGGGCCGAAAGGTTCTTATCTGCCGACATTTTTCTATGTTTCTATGTTTCTATCTAGGCAGGTCCCCTTTATCTAGGCAGGTCCTGCTTTTTTTTTTTATCTTGGCAGGTCCCCTTTATCTAGGCAGGTCCTGTTTTTTTTTATCTTGGCAAGTCCCCTTTATCTAGGAAGGTCCTGATTTTTTTTAAAAAAGGAGGAGGGAGAGAGGAGAGTTGGGTAAAACCAAACTTAGAATCAACCTCAAACAATAGGGATTGAACCCGACAAAATATTTATAATGAAAGACTACAAGGTTCTTAGTGGAAACTCCGAGAAAGAGATTGATTCTTTATAAGCATTTAAAATTGAAAATCTTTAATAAGAATACTGGTTAAAAAACACACAGTATATGCGGTGTTTGTGCAACTATTTTTACAAATTGTTTATTGCCTCTCCAAGTAATTCCAATGGGGGTACAGCCACACGTCGTTGCACTTCACACCAAAAGACAAAAACATCAAACAAAAAAATAGAAAATAATAAGAATCACAATGGGCAGACACTACAATTGCTTTGTACGTTCCTAACACACTCTCAATGGACAGGGCATGTGGCTACTAATGTAGCACGCAAAATGATACTTTTAGTCTTATGGTATAGTACACATATACAGGGTTATTCAGAGAGCGTGAAAAGCTGGAGAATGACTGGAGAATGAAAAATTCTAGGTCAAAATAGCCAAACCAGAAAAATTCTCCCTTTCATCTCACTTTCCAAATCGGCTATTTTGACCTAGAATTTTTCATTCTCCAGTCATTCTCCTGCTTTTCACGCTCTCTGAATAACCCTGATAGTGGATAGAACAAAAGAGGGCAGTATTTCTCTACCCTTTGAAATTATTAATTACCTAAATTGGTATAAAAAAAAATAAAAAAAAATTCAGGGGAATAGTTTCTCTTGCTGCAGCAATTCACCTAAATCGAGGAATTAGACCACAATCGGTAAGTTATTATATTATCACCACATCTGTGTTATGGGATCATAATAACAAAGGTTTAAAAGTAACATCAGGAAGCATTATTTTACTGAGAGGGTGGTGGATACATGGAACAGTCTTCCAGTAGAAGTGGTAGAGGCCAAAACAGTAATTGAATTTAAGCAAGCATGGGATAGGCATAAGGCTATCCTAAACAAAAGATAAATCCAAGTAAAGTATCCATGTAATTGGGCAGACTAGATGGGCCGAAAGGTTCTTATCTGCCGACATTTTTCTATGTTTCTATGTTTCTATTCCATACCAACAGTGATGAAAATGCAAAAATTGCACCCTAATTTATAAAAGTTGTGCTCCACACCCTCTCAAACATCCGAGGGAATATCACAAGAGCAGCAGGCTCCTCATTAGGCCCCGTTCACACTGTGCGATTTGAAAATCACGTGACTTTCCTCACGATTTTCATATTTGCGACATGGTGCGATAATTATTATTATTATTCTTTATTTATAAAGCGCCAGCATATTCTGCAGCGCTGTACAATAAGCACAGTATAGACAGGGTTACAATACATTGAACAACATTTGACAAACAGTACAGGAGGAGATGAGGGCCCTATTCCCGTAGGAACTCACAATCTAGGAGGGTTGGGGTTGGAAACAGGAGGAGAGGACTGTAAGGTGAGAGTGATTGATGGTTGTGTCAGTGAGTTGGGTGGTAGGCTTCCCTAAATAGGAATGTTTTAAGGGAGCATTTGAAGGAAGAGAAGTTAGGGGAAAGTCTGACAGTACGAGGGAGAGCGTTCCAGAGAGTGGGGGCTGCGCGTGAGAAATCCTTCAGTCTATCATGGGAAGAGGTGATGCGGAGAGAAGCTAGGCGCAGGTCACTGTTTGACCTTAGGGAGCGGGCTGGGGTGTATCTGGTGATTAGTGAGGACAGGTAGTGAGGTGCTGAGTTAGTGAGGGTTTTGTAGGTAAGGATAAGGATTTTGAACTTTTGGGCACCTGTCTAAAAAAAGATATTATATCGTTAGAAAAAAGTGCAGAGACGGGCAACTAAATTAATAAGGGGGATGGGAAGGGTTAAGTTATGAGGAAAGACTAACAAGCTTAAACCTGTTTAGTTTAGAGAAAAGGCGCTTAGAGGGGATCTGATAACCTTATATATATATACGGGGCCATTATCAACCATTGTCTGATAACCTATTCATTAACAGGACTATACATAGGACAAGGGGTCATCCATTTAGACTGGAAGAAAGAAAATTTAGCTAAAGCATAGGAAGGGTTATTTTACGGTGAGAACAATCAAGCTGTGGAATTCTCTGCCTGTTGAGTGGTTGGGTCAGAGTCTGTACAGACTTTTAAAAAACGACTGGATGACTTCCTGCAGACACAGAATATTAAGGTTATAATATTTAATATGTGGGTAAAAGCTTCTTGATCCAAGGAAAATCTGACTGCCATTCTGGGGTCAAGAAGGAATTTTTTCCCAGTATGTTGCATATTGGCAAGCATTCAGACTGGGTTTTTTGCCTTCTTTTGGATCAACAGCAGTAGGTTATGTGGGAGAGGCTGACCCGATGGACGCATGTCTTTTTTCAGCTATATAACTATGTAACTATGTAACTTAATTCTGCAGTGGATGGGGAGCCAGTGAAGGAACTCGCAGAGGGGAGCGCAGAGACAGAGCGGCGGGTGAGGTGAATTAGCCTGGCGGAGGCGTTCAGGATGGATTGTAGGGGGGAGAGGCGGGACAGAGGGAGGCCAGATGAGAGATTATTGCAATAGTCGAGTCGGGAGATTACCAGGGCGTGTATGAGTTGTTTTGTGGTGACAGCGGTAAGAAATGGCCGAATTCTGGAAATATTACGCAGTTGGTATCGGCAGGAGGAGGAAAGAGACTGGATGTGGGGGATGAAGGAAAGAGCAGAGTCAAGTGTAACTCCAAGACAGCGAACTTGGTTTGATGGGGAGATGGTGATACCCTCCACCGTGATAGAGAAGTCAGGAGGTGGGGAGGCATTGGAGGGAGGAATAAGTAGGAGCTCAGTCTTTGACATGTTGATCTTTAGGTGGTGGGAGGCCATCCAGGAGGAGATGCCAGATAAACAGTCACTGACTTTTGAAAGGACAGGGGGAGAGAGATCAGGGGTAGAGAGGTAGATCTGAGTGTCATCAGCGTAGAGGTGGTAATTAAAGTCAAAGCTGTTGATGATTTTGCCCAGGGAGGAGGTGTAGATGGAAAAGAGCAGAGGACCAAGGACAGAGTCTTGAGGTACACCAACAGATAGAGGCAACAAAGAGGAGGAGTTACCAGCAAAGGACACACAGAAGGACCTGTTGGATAAATAGGAGTCAACCCAAGCAAGTGCAGTGTCACCGAGACCCAGAGAGTTGAGGGTCTGTAGAAGGAGGGGGTGGTCAACAGTGTCAAAAGCAGTCAAGAGGTCAAGCAGGATGAGAATAGAATAGTGGCCGTGTTTTTTAGCAGTTAGGAGGTCGTTGGTGACTTTGGTGAGGGCAGTTTCAGTTGAGTGTAGGGGACAGAAGCCAGATTGCAGGGGGTCAAGTAGGGAATTGGAGGACAGGAAGAGGGAGAGGCGGTTGATGACTAGTTTTTCTAAGAGCTTTGATGTGAAGGGAAGCAGGGATACAGGGCGGTAGTTGGATGGAGAGTTGGGGTCTAGGGATGGTTTCTTTAGTAAAGGGGTAACTAGCGCGTGTTTGAAGGTGGATGGAAAGGAGCCAGTGGAGAGAGATAGGTTGAAGATGTGTGTGAGAGCAGGGGTGAGGGAGGAGGAGAGGGGAAGAATTAGATGTGAGGGAATGGGGAATGGGGATAATGTCGCACGACATCGCTGTTTTGTGCGATTTTTGCAAAGCACCACCAATACAAATCGCAAAATCGCAGATAGCAAATCGCAAAAAAAGGGTCATGTATCAGCGACATGCTTCTGCGACGTGCGACGTGCGACATCGCGCGGCAAGATGTGAACAGCTCCATTGAAATGCATTGGAAAAGCTACACAGCGCGTCGTCGCGCGGATTTTGCTGCGACGTCACAGCAAAATCCACGCGATAAATCGCACAGTGTGAACGGGGCCTTAGTCTTGTAATGGGGCCATATGTAAGGAACCAGCACACATGCTCAAACCACAATTGGTAAAAAACCACAAGATGTATATAATTGAAATAGAGATTGAAATTTTTAGTCGCCACTTGACCAAACTTGGAGCTTAATAGTATAGGAATATAGCACAGTGCTGCTAAAAAAATAAAAGAAGAGGTGCTCGACGCGCATTTCGCTGTGTTGATAGCACAGCTTCCTCAGGAGCGAGTAACCTCCTTCACCATCCCCCCGCCACTTACCAGATGGCCTGGCTGCTCCTCCAGGCTGGCTCCGCTTCCTCCACGCTCTTGTCTCCTCCTCTGCCTGGGCCCTGGATGATGTGATGTCATGTTGGTGGGTCATGTGACCTGCCAACGTGAATCTCACCAGTCAGACGAGAGGGGGCGGCGCCAATGTAGCGTGCAACTCCCAAACTCGAGTTCTGAGTGTGGGAGCCGAGGCACGCTGCAGCACCGCCACCAACTCTGACCAGAAAACCAGCAAACCAGGCCCCCAGCAACCTGCGGGCCCTCGGGCCCGTCCGCCCCTGTACGTACCTGTCAGGTTAAGTACTGGATGGGTACCGGACAGGCTGGTATGAGTCCAGTATCCAGTGGTGCATTTGAGCAGGGATGAGTGGAGAGCAGTGGGTTGCAGGGTGCAACAGGATAAATAGGCTGAGAGGAAGGACACGGTGAAGACTGACCAGGATGAAGATAGTGGAAAATGTAGTTGCGTGGCACCGGAGGAAGGAAACCATCATGCAGGGTCATTGAAGGCAGAAGACCAGAGTTGCAGGAGCACTGGAGACCGGGAACCAGGATAGGCTTGGAGACACAGGGGACTTGAAAGGTACCAGGATACTTGAAGGGCATGTGGATCTGTGAAATACCAGGGTACTGTGGAAGCTTGGAACCAGGAGGGGTAAATGCAGGGGATTAGGATGAGGAAACTGGCTTGGATACAGGGGAATAGATGATCTATGGAGGAAACACACACACAAGGTTCTTGACTCAGAGAGTAAGAGGGCTACAATGCTGAAGCACTGGCTGATGGGAGGTGTTGCCTTTTAGTGGAATCAGACAGTGCTTAATTAGATCACCTGTGTGATTGTGCTTAAGTAGGCCTAATGTGCATGGGATAGTCTGTGAGAAGGACAGGAAGGGGGCTGCCAGGAGTTAGGGCACTGGTTTGGAGTCTGACAGCACAGCAACTGGATTTGTGCACTCTACGTGCGCAAGTTCCATAGCGCTTGCCCAGATCGATGGCTCTCTGCGTGCTGACATTACTAGTGACCAATCTGGTGACTGGCACCTGGAGAATTCAAAAATCCAAGCTGCTGGTGGTGCTTGGTGGGGTGGAGGAAAGTCCTCCACTTCACCCAGCATTTTCAACCAGTTTGGCGTGCCGGTGCGGGGGGGAGCAGTGCTCACATCTTGACCACTTCAAAAGAATAAAGTGGTCAGGATTAGGGATGAGCCGAACACCCCCCGAGTTCGGTTCGGGCCCGAACCCGAATTTTTCCAAATGTTCGGGTCCGAACCCGAACCCGAACCCCATGCAAGTCAATGGGGCTGAAAATTCGGTTTTTAGAGTGCCCCCCAAGAGGGCATACAGTTGTGTTCAAAATTATTCAACCCCCAAATTGGCCAGTTTGACATTGATTTTGATCATTCAGTCATCTTGCTTACAATTAAATCAAAGAGGCACGTGTAGGTCAGACAAATATAACATAACATTTATAATGAAATAACCACAAATGTCTTTTCTGTGCTCACATCATTATCAGTTTTATTCAACCCCCAAGTGACATTCAATCTTAGTACTTAGTACAACATCCTTTTACAGTTATAACAGCTTTTAAACGTGAAGCATAGCTTGACACAAGTGTCTTGCAGCGATCTATGGGTATCTTCGCCCATTTGTCATGGGCAAAAGCCTCCAGTTCAGTCACATTCTTAGGCTTGCGCACTGCAACTGCTTTCTTTAAATCCCAGAGGTTCTCAATCGGATTTAAGTCAGGCGACCACTCCAAAATGTTCCAGCCTTTAATCTGCAACCATGCTCTAGTGGACTTGGAGGTATGCTTGGGATCATTGTCCTGTTGAAAGGTCCAACGTCTCCCAAGCCTCAGGTTTGTGATGGACTGCATCACATTGTCATCCAATATCTCCTGGTACTGAAGAGAATTCATGGTACCTTGCACACGCTGAAGCTTCCCTGTACCTGCAGAAGCAAAACAGCCCCAAAGCATGATTGACCCCCCGCCATGCTTCACAGTAGGCAAGGTGTTCTTTCCTTCATAGGCCTTGTTCTTCCTCCTCCAAACATAGCGTTGATCCATGGGCCCAAACATTTCTAATTTTGTTTCATCAGTCCACAGAACACTATCCCAAAACGTCTGTGGTTTGTCCATATGACTTTTGGCATACTGCAGTCGACTCTTCTTATTCTTTGGAGACAGCAAGGGGGTGCGCCTGGGAGTTCTGGCATGGAGGCCTTCATTACGCAGTGTGCGCCGTATTGTCTGAGCTGAAACTTCAGTACCCACATCTGACAAATCTTTTCTCAGTTCTTCAGCAGTCACACGGGGACTTTTCTCCACTCTACGCTTCAGGTAGCGCACAGCAGTCGAAGTCAGCATCTTCTTTCTGCTACGACCAGGTAGCATTTCAACAGTGCCCTTTGCCTTGAATTTGCGAATGATGCTTCCTATGGTCTCTCTTGGTATGTTTAACATCTTTGCAATCTTCTTATAGCCATTGCCCTTCCTGTGAAGAGTAATCACCTCTTCTCTTGTCTTCCTGGACCATTCTCTTGACTTCACCATGTTTGTAACCATACCAGTAAATGTCTAGAAGGAGCTGAGTATCACTGCTGCTTAATTGGCGCTTATTATGCTTTATTGCTGCTCCGTGTCATCCACAGCTGTTTTCAATACCTGATTGAAAACACTTGAATGAACCTCTGTTCTTCAGAGTGGTAGTCTTTAAGGGGTTGAATAATTGTGTCAATGAAGAATTAACAAAAGAAACATTTACTACTGTATTACAAAACCAATTGATGTCATTTTAGTTGCATATGGTTCTTTAAAAAGTCCTTGTAGGATTTCATTCTGAATACAATTACAAATGTACACTAAATTCCCTAAAACCCTTGACTGATTAAACCTGGGACCTCCTTGACCCATACCCCTTAAATATAAAGAAGACACAACACCTTCTTAACTGGAAAGGGCATGGGCCACAGCTTTATTAAATATTTCCACCATGTAATCCAGCAGTGCTTTTCCTCCGTTATCCGCCCTACTACTCCTGTAATAGGCAGTTCACCGATCCAAAACCAGGAGCTCGTCACCCCGCCTGACCGAGATCAAGCGGGGCTCGTCTCGTTAATGCCTCACCCGAAGGCGGCTTAACCATTTTAAAGCACCGCTGTCCAGGAACCACGCCAACGCCAGGGGCACCATGGTCTCCTAATGGCTGCCCCTGCGCCCCACCGCAGACAGCGCCTCCTCAATCCCCGACATCAAACCAGTTAAGAATATATCCAAACCAATGTCCATCAAATGGACCCCATCACTGGGAATCACATTCCGATTGTCGCCTTCCAATTCCGTGTGACGGACTGAAACCCCCCCTAACTGCCGAACAAATTTAGAAACCTCCCTGTTAACCCTCTTCCTAGCCCTGTCAATTGCCCGTGGGGCTGCCATTTCCTCCCAACGAGGTCGAGAAATAATGTCGGACCACACCAGCGACAATCCCCCAAATTTAGCAAAACAGCGGGCCAGATCCAGCTTCATAGCCCGAATCAGGTCCACCGAACGAACCTTCCCCAAATCATTCCCCCCAGCATGAACAACTAAAATAACCTCCCTGGGAACCCTCCCAGCCAAAACATTGCATTCCTTCGACACCCGAGCCCAACGCAAACCCCGGATTTCCAACCAGTGAATCTCCGCTACCTCCGCCGGGAAACCAAGATTTTTGCCATGCGGCCGATGCTCAGCCCGCATGGCCGCCCAATGCACGAAGGAATGACCCAATCTCCAGACCATCCTTGGGGAAGCACCTGAAATTATAAAAGGTTAGGACGAACCTAAGAGCAAAAGCGATCTGATTCCACCCACCCAGACGCTGAATCATGCCGTCCGACGCGCCAGCACCCGCAGCCACAGTCGCTGCACCTATACGAAAAGAATGGGAGGCAAACAACCCCGGTTCATAACCCAAAACCTGAATGCATCGCTTAAAAACTGTAGGAACTTGGTATCAAGTCAAAGGAACCCCATCAATAAAAATCAAAAAAGAGTCAGTCAAAACCGTCCGAATAGCCAAATACTCCCGCGTGAGGCCCAAAGGACACCCGATCACCCCAATCGCATTTAAGTAATCAGAACGCCCCTACCCAAGCGGTCCGTCCTGTACCTGGCAATCAAAAACCTCACCTCATCGGCTGACAGAGAAACATGCGCAAGGCAGAATGCATCTGAGAGTTAGGGCACCATAAAAGGCAAAAGCAAACGCAACTCCAAACAATCGCGACCTCAAAAAGATCACGACAAACGCCGAGTAAAACATCGACCAGTTCCAAAAACATGGGGCCAGAAGCTGGGCGCCGAACCTCAGACACCGCAGTCCGCCACCAACCCGAAACAATCCCTCAAAGCAGGAAATCCCGACCAACATCCTCCCAACCAACCGCCTCGCACCAAAAGAAAGGGCAGTCAGTACTCCGGCCGCTCCCAAACCGGAGCCCCCTTACTCCCGGAGGGAATCGAAATAAATCAAGGTTGCCCCTACGATCCTCCGCAGAATGCCAACCCCATTCCCCCCGTGACCCCCACCTCCGCCAGACCTGAGAATATGCCGTCCCCCTCGCTCCCGACAGAGTCCCCCAACAAAATCCTCAGCCTGGCGAAGCGAGGGTCCAGAGCCACAGTGGAAAGGGTGTCGCATTCCTTGCTGCTCCCGGAGCCACTGGAAGCGGGAGAGAGCGTCAGCAATCACGTTCCGCACATCCGGCACGTGCCAGGCCCGCAACCACACATTCCGCTCGAGACCGCGCAGCACCAGGTCACACAAAAGAGCCAAGATGGGAGGGGAACTGGCCAACGAACGATTCACCACCCCAGGTTGTCCATCCAGAACACCACTCGCCTATTAGCTAGATGCTCCCCCCACAGCTCCAGGGCCACAATCAAAGGAAAAAATTCCCGACTTGTGAGATTCCTCACCAACTCAGACGCCACCCAGTGCGGGTGCCACACTTCGGCACACCAAGCACCCTGAAAGTACACGCCAAAGCCAGGAGCCCCAGACGCATCGGCAAAAACTCGAGGGACTGATTGTTCACGTCCGCCTCTTGCCAATACGTCAGCCCATCATAATGCAGCAAGAAGGATTGACACACCACAAGGTCCGCCTTCAAGGAACTGGTGATGTGAACAAAGTGGCGAGGTGCGCGTACCCCGGTGGTAAAGATTAAATATCAGAAAGCCGCAACTTCGCAACACCCCGCGCCCTCCCCACCAAACGCACAAGGTCTGAATTTCTCTACAGACACCGGAAAACACGGACAGTATAGATCTCAATGAACAAAAAAGGCAAGCGATTAAACTGGGCCCCCGTCGTATCATCGGCCAAAGGCACACCGAATTCCTCAGCAACCTCCCGAAAAAACTGCAGCAGCGCAACGCAATCGCCGGAATCCGCCAGCCCCACGAATAGGAAATCATCCTAATAATGGACCACCAAACTCCGTCCAGCGCTCCGACACACCACCCAGTGCAAACAGGAAGAGAACAATTCAAAATAGTAGCAAAAGATCAAGCAGCCCATCGGAAGACAACGGTCGTAATAAAAACCTCCACGAAAGGAACACGCCAGCAAGTGATAGCAATCCGGTCGAATCGGTAACAACCGAAATGCCGACTCCATGTCCGCTTTTGCCAATAACAACCAGGTCCAGCCACCAAATCGAGAAAAGTCAGAAGGCACATGTGGAATAACAAAACCCTCATGAAAACCCACAATAACAATGCAGCGCATCGCCTATTGGGGTACCGGTCTAGCCAAGGAGCCATGGCCCGCACGATCACCGGGGTGATCCCTTCTATCAGGCTGTCTGACCCGAAGCCCTAAAGGCCGAGCCATGGCCCTTCTGAAACATTGAAATCACGGTTGGGACCCCCCACAGGAAGAACATTCATGCTTGAACCTGCAATATGAGGACCAACGGCAATGGGACTCATTAAAGAGCCAGCATCACCCCCTCTCTGCACCCGCGGGCACTCCAGGGGCTCCGGGCACTGCGGATGCAGGAAAGGGTGACACCACTGGGCAGTTTGGCATCATGAGTAATAGCCGCAGTTTGGCGTCCTGCAAAACAAGCGGAGCACAGGACGCACCGCCATCTTCTGCCAAAACTGTTGGTCGTAACAAAACAAAATAGACCCCCGTAAATTTTGCAAGCCCCCAAACAAAGACACGCTGTGGTCGGGGAAACCCTCACACAAAATTGCGCTATAAGCTAGAAAAACCTTGAATCCAGTTGCCAAAGGTCTGTGGCAAAGTCTTCGCTTGGTCCTTATCCTTGCCCCCAGGCAAGGAATCAACACCTGGACGATCAATTGTCTCCCTATCCGAAGAAAACCAAAGTCAACATATTCACCTTTCCAAATTTTCTCCTTAATGTCATTAAAGACCTGTAGGCCCCTTGGACACAAACCACAAGCCCCATAAGAGCCTACCGCAGGACCAACTGCACCAGGCACAGGAATACCACTAGCGAGTGGCGCAGGAACATTTACCGCAGCAGGTACCGAAGGTCCAACCACCGCATCCAACGGGGAAGCCCCAGCTGCAAGCGCCGCTCCACCGAGCACAGCGGGATCCTGCACAGGAGCAGAAGCAGGCCCCCAAGCATTGTGAAAGAGCAGACTCAGGGGCTCCCATCCCAGCGGAACCAGGTGCAAAATTAACACAGACGCCGCGCCCCCAGCAACAGCATGCCCAGCTGAACCCAGCGACGCTTGCGCACGTGACGCAGCAACCGACCCATCCTGCCAGTGCCTAATAGCCGCAACCAGGGTCTCTATTAACCCCGTCGTCACCCCACTAGCCCAGCCAGACGCATCAGTGCCCGAAAGGCCCAGCGATCCAAACACCGCACCCTCAAAACCCGACTCACCAGCCGCCAGCATGGATGATCCTCCAGCAGCCCTTGGGACAGCAGTCAAAGGTGGATCCAGCGATGGTCGCCCAGAAACAGCACCTCCACTGATATTAGGCATCCACCGCAAACCTCCAGATCCAGAATCCAAGCCACCCCTCGGAAGAGAGCGCTGTAAACGACCATTCCGACCCATAAAGCCACCAACCGAAGTGCTAGGTAAGGGGCGCCGATCTGTCCACAGCCAATTACGGTATGTCAGCGGTCCTCACCAGCATGGCCAGCACCATCCGCTTGTTGCTCCTCACCAACCACTGCACCTAAAACCAGAGGGGAAAAAACCTGCAGCAGCAGCACGCACCATGCTCACCCTCCGCCACAATCCAGAACGCAGCTCACGAGGCAGCGTATCTAAGACGATAAACCCCTCAGATGACCAGGGAAACGGCGTCCTGCACCTCAGCTTCACCATCACGCCTCTGAACTCCGAGGCCTCGGGCTTAACCGAACTGGGGGCTTAGAGTGCCGTTCCCTCTGCCACTGGTGGGGCTCCTCAGCGTCCTCAGGAGACTGTTCATGGGCCGGCACCAAAGTCTCGTACAGCAAGTCCTGCAAAATGAAACCTCGAGCAGCAGAATGCTCCCTGTAATGATGTGTATGCTTCATATTATATATTAAATATATCATAATTATGCCTAGTTCATTCAGCATGTTAGGAAACAGTTAACAGTCATGTGATCCGGGGGCGGGGAGTGGCAGCCATTGTAAGATGATGCTGCTGAGTAAAATCTTTTCTTATCAAGCTCCTTGTTGTCTGCCAATACTTCAGTGGATTCATCACATGGAACCAGGAGTGAGGGTAGAGACATAGCAGCAAACAGAAACACAAAAAACATTCCTTCCCTGGATTTAGAATCAGGGAACATATCAGAAAATTAATCAAAATAAAGGGAGCTGATAAAACTTGTGTTTACAGGCCTAGATACAGCAAATGGACTGATCAACAAAAAGCAGCTCACATCCTGATATGTGTGACACAAAAAGCACCTCATAAGCTGATATGTGGGACACACTCCCTAAGCTGATCCAACAAACAAAATAAATAACAGCCATTTCAATCACCACATTTCCTGGTCTCTCACAGAATCTCCTTGATGCACAGTTGAAGCTGACAGGGAACAAAGAGACAGAACACACCCCCACAGATGCATATATAGGTAAGTGAAACAATGTTGCACACATAAGAAATGTGGAGCCATTGGTCATATCTGACCATCCGGCCCAGGCCATCAGTCATGTCCCCCTTCCTTAAAGGTGCAGGGGATTCTTTACAGCATTGGTGTTGAATAATTTTGAACACAACTGTATATGCTACATATTTGCCATAAAAGGTGTATGGGGGTCCGGGTAGTGCCCTGGGGACAGGAAACAAGGACAAAGTTTAAAAAAAATACGTTTTTAAAGGGACATGGAGTTTTCCATGAAATAAGGGTTAAAAATAAAAACGAAAAATTCCTTCAAATATCGTGCCTAGGAGGTCCCCATAACCTGCCCATGAAGTGGCGGATTTGTAGGATGTACAGAAACACTTAAAAACAAAAAAATGATGTTTAAAATTACGGTAAATGCTTTTCCTTTAATCTATCCATAAACAACTGCTTGGGGCGGCAGTCTGTATGAAAAGAGGAGACATTTTCGGACACGCAGAAAAAGTTTACTGATTTTTTGGGCTAAATTATTGTGAAACTTATGCAGGCTTTGGATGAAAGTAATAATAGGTGCTTCAAAATTGGTCCTTTAGTGTCCCCAACAGTGCCGTCACACCGTAACCCCTCTGAGGATATGAATCTGATACAGACGTCAGTGGCAGTGCACCCAAATATTGTGCTTTTGGTGCCAGGCCTGCAAGTACTGTCATACAGTAACCCCTCTGTGGTATTGTGGAAGAATGCAGGGGTGAACCTTGCGGTCCTATATTAAAAAGATATGCATCTGGTAAAGGCGTCAGTGCACCCAGATATTCTGCCTTTGGTGCAAGACTGCCAGGCCAGCAAGTATCATCATACAGTAACCCCTCTGTAGTATTGTGGAAGAATGCAGAGGTGGACCACGTGGTCCTATATTAAAAAGATATGATTCTGGTCCAGGCTAGGGATGAGCCGAACACTCCCCGAGTTCGGTTCGAGCCCGAACCCGAACTTCCCATTTGTTCGGGACCGAACCCGAACTCGAACCCCATGCAAGTCAATGGGGCTGAAAATTCGGTTTTTTAGAGTGCCCTCCAAGAGGGCATATATGCTACATATTTGCCATAAAAGGTGTATGGGGGTCCGGGTAGTGCCCTGGGGGACAGGAAACAAGGACAAAAAGTTTTAAAAAAAAACATTTTTAAAGGGACAGTGAGAGTTTTCCATGAAGAAAGGGAAAAAATAAAAACCAAAAATTCCTTCAAATATCGTGCCCAGGAGGTCCCCATAACCTGCCCGTGAAGTGGCAGATTTCTAGGATGTATAGTAACACTTAAAAACAAAAAAAATGACGTTTCATATGACGGTAAATGCTTTTCCTTTAATCTATCCATAAACAACTGCTTGGGGTGGCAGACTGTATGAAAAGACATTTTAGGATGCGCAGAAAAAGTTTAGTGATTTTTTTGGCTAAATTATTGTGAAACTTATGCAGGCTTTGGGTGAAAGTAACAATAGGTGTTTTAAAATTGGGCTTTTAGCGTCGGCAACAGTGCCGTCACATCGTAACCCCTCTGAGGATATGAATCTGATACAAGCGTCAGTGGCAGTGCACCCAGATATTGTGCCTTTAGTGCCAGGCATGCAAGTACTTTCATACAGTAACCCCTCGGTGGTATTGTGGAAGAATGCAGGGGTGGACCATGCGGTCCTATATTAAAAAGATATGAATCTGGGAATGGACGTCAGTGCACCCAGATATTCTGCCTTTGGTGCAAGACTGCCAGGGCAGCAAGTATCATCATACAGTAACCCCTCTGTGGTATGGTGGAAGAGTGCAGGGGTGGACCATGTGGTCCTATATTGAAAAGTTTTTGATCTGGTAATGGGCGTCAGTGCACCCAGATATTGTGCCTTTGGTGCAAGACTGCCAGGCCAGCAAGTATCATCATACAGTAAGGCTGGGGTCAGACGAATGCAGTGTTAACGTCCGTGTTGCCCGCTCATAAGTACAGTCATGGCCGAAATTGTTGGCACCCCAGACATTTTTCCAGAAAATCAAGTATTTCTCACAGAAAAGTATTGCAGTAAGATATGTTTTGCTATACACATGTTTATTCCCTTTATGTGTATTGGAACAAAACAAAAAAAAGGGAGGAAAAAAAGCAAATTGGACATAAGGTCACACAAAACTCCAAAAATGGGCTGGACAAAATTCTTGGCACCCTCAACTAAATATTTGGTTGCACACCCTTTGGAAAACATAACTGAAATCAGTCGCTTCCTATAACCATCAATAAGCTTCTTACACCTCTCACCCGGAATTTTGGACCACTCTTCCTTTGCAAACTGCTCCAGGTCTCTCTTATTGGAAGGGCGCCTTTTCCCAACAGCACTTTTAAGATCTCTCCACAGGTGTTCAATTTGATTTAGATCTGGACTCATTGCTGGTCACTTCAGAACTCTCCAGCGCTTTGTTGCCATCCATTTCTGGCTGCTTTTTGACATATGTTTGGGGTCATTATCCTGCTGGAAGACCCAAGATCTGACGCAAACCCAGCTTTCTGACACTGGGCTCTACAGTGCAACCCAAAATCCTTTGGTAATCCTCAGATTTCATGATGTCTTGCACACATTCAAGGCACCCAGTGCCAGAGTCAGCAAAACAACCCCAAAACATCATTGAACCTCCACCATATTTCACTGTAGGTACTGTGTTCTTTCTTTCTGTTTTCGGTAAGCAGTAAAATGATGTGCTTTACCAAAAAGCTATCTTGGTCTCATCTGTCCACAATACGTTTTCCCAGAAGGATTTTGGCTTACTCAAGTACATTTTGGCAAACTGTAGTCTTGCTTTTTTATGCCTCTGTGTCAGCAGTGGGGAACTTCTGGGTCTCCTGCCATAGCGTTTCATTTCATTTAAATGTCGACGGATAGTTCGCGCTGACACTGATGCTCCCTGAGCCTGCACGACAGCTTGAATTTCTTTGGAACTTGTTTGGGTCAGCTTATCCACCATCCGGACTATCCTGCGTTGAAACCTTTCATCAATTTTTCTCTTCCGTCCACCCACAGAGAGATTAGCTATAGTGCCATGGGTTGCAAACTTCTTGATAATGTTGCACACTGTGGACAAAGGCAAATCTAGATCTCTGGAGATGGACTTGTAACCTTGAGATTGTTAATATTTTTCCACAATTTTGGTTCTCAAGTCCTCAGACATTTCTCTTCTCCTCTTTCTATTGTCCATGCTTAGTGTGGCACACACAGACACACAATGCAAAGACTAAGTGAACTTCTCTCCTTTTTATCGGCTTTCAGGAGTGTTTTTTATATTGCCCACACCTGTTACTTGCCCCAGGTGAGTTTACAGGAGCATCACATGATTGAAACAATCTTATTTATCCACAATTTTGAAAAAGTGCCAAGTATTTTGTCCAGCCCATTTTTGGAGTTTTGTGTGACATTATGTCCAATTAGCTTTTTTCCTCCCTCTTTTTGTTTTGTTCCAATACACACAAAGGGAATAAACATGTGTATAGCAAAACATGTGTTACTTGATTTTCTGGAAAAATGTCTGGGGTGCCAACAATTTCGGCCATGACTGTACGTCCTTGATAGCATACAATTGTGTTAAATGGAGCCCCACACACGAAGTACGTCTGCACAGAAGTGCGGGGGCTGACGGACGCTGCAAACGGACGCAGGTTAGGCAAGAACGTAATACTGCTAGAACGGACGTGCAGAGTGTGCCACGTCCACAACGTCCGCATAGCTTTGTGTGTGAGTGATGCAACAAGGTCAGACGGACTGCATTTATACGTCCAGCATTTTTGACGGACAGAATGTTCTTTCATTGTAATTTATTTTCCATGCTACATCAGTCAAAAAATACGTCAGAGAAAAAAACCGACTGTGTGGCCACTACCTTATCGTCAGTCAGTAAGTATGTCCGTACTGCACGGACACACAGTCCGTAGAAAATGCGCTCATCTGACCCTAGCCTAACCCCTCTGTGGTATTGTTGAAGAGTGCAGGGGTGGACCAAGTGGTCCTATATTGCAAAGTGTTTTTTTTATCTGTTAATGGGCATCAGTGCACCCAGATATTGTGCCTTTAATGCCAGGCCAGCAAGTATCATCATACTGTAACCCCTCTGTGTTATTGTGGAAGAGTGCAGGGGTGGACCATGTGGTCCTATATTGAAAAGGTTTTGATCTTGTAATGGGCGTCAGTGCACCCAGATATTGTGCCTTTAATGCCAGGCCAGCAAGTATCATCATACAGTAACCCCTCTGTGTTATTGTGGAAGAGTGCAGGGGTGAACCTTGCGGTCCTATATTAAAAAGATATGCATCTGGTTAAGGCGTCAGTGCACCCAGATATTCTGCCTTTGGAGCAAGACTGCCAGGCCAGCAAGTATCATCATAAAGTAACCCCTCTGTGGTATTGTGGATGGAAGAGTGCAGGGGTGGACCATGTGGTCCTATATTGAAAATTTTTTGATCTGGTAATGGGCGTCAGTGCACCCAGATATTGTGCCTTTAACCCCTTAGTGACCGGGCGGTTTTACACGAATCCGTCCGTTCGTGACCGCTGCTGTTTTTACGTTTCTGCGCTCTTAGTTTTACGTCAAATTTTCCTCTTACTCGTTTATGTAACCCACACATATTTTACACTGTTTTTCTCGTCACTAAATGGACTTTATAAAGATACAATTTTTTTCATCATTTCATATAATTTACTATAAAAAAATATTGTGAAATATGACACAAAAATTGAAAAAACACCACTTTTCGAACTTTGACCCCCAAAATTTCTTATGTATCAACAACCGTCAAAAAAAAATTAATTCTTTAGTAGTTTCTAAATTTAGTACTGAGTTTAGCAATACCCAATGTTTACATATTCCTCGCTTTTTTCCTTATTTTATGCAACAATAAGTGCAAGTAGCACTTTGCCATTTCCAAAGAGTTTATTTTCAAAACTAGTGATAGTGACATTGTAACACTGATATCTGTCACTAATTCCTGAATAACCCTCCACATATACATATTTTTTTAAAGTACACAAATCAAGGTATTAAACTTGGGGTATTTTGACTCTTTCCATGCAAACCATTTTACCACAAATCTATGCCAAAGTTTGAGAAAAAAAAAAAATTGGTGATTTTTTTTTTTGAACGCAATTTAAGAATACATGTACTGTGAACTTTAAGGTTTACTGCCAAAAAGCACCCCAAAATATGTTCAGCAACATCTTCTGAGTAAATTAATACCACCCAAGTATAGGTATGTCGGGTCATTTGGGGGCTAAAAGGCCTTATTTGGGGGTGCGCATTTCAGTTTTCCAGCTTGGAATTTTCACATTTCGTCATCATGCACCCATGTCCTATTTGGGACATTTTTGAGCCGGCCAAAGTAATTTACCCCCATCAAACCATATATTTTTAGAAAGGGCACACCCTGGGGTGCTTCAAAGAGTTGTATTTTAACACTTTCCATGCACTAGCTCTATGTCAAACTTTCAGGTAGTCACTTTTTGTGTTATTTTTTTACACACATTGTACTTTAGGCATGAATTGTCAAATCCAGTTATGGGTTACTGCCAAAAAACACCCCAAAATATGTTCAGCAACATCTTCTGAGTAAATTGATACCACCCATGTATAGGTATGTCGGGTCATTTGGGGGCTAATAGGCCTAATTTGGGGGGTGCGCATTTCAGTTTTCCAACTTGGAATTTTCACATTTCGTCATCATGCACCCATGTCCTATTTGGGACATTTTTGAAGCCGTCCAAAGTAATTTACCCCCATCAAACCATATATTTTTAGAAAGGGCACACCCTGGGGTGCTTCAAAGAGTTGTATTTTAACACTTTCCATGCACTAGCTCTATGTCAAACTTTCAGGTAGTCACTTTTTGTGTTATTTTTTCACACACATTGTACTTTAGGCATGAATTGTCAAATCCAGTTATGGGTTACTGCCAAAAAACACCCCAAAATATGTTCAGCAACATCTTCTGAGTAAATTGATACCACCCATGTATAGGTATGTCGGGTCATTTGGGGGCTAATAGGCCTTATTTGGGGGGTGCGCATTTCAGTTTTCCAACTTGGAATTTTCACATTTCGTCATCATGCACCCATGTCCTATTTGGGACATTTTTGAAGCCGGCCAAAGTAATTTACCCCCATCAAACCATATATTTTTAGAAAGGGCACACCTAGGGTGCTTCAAAGAGTTGTATTTTAACACTTTCCATGCACTAGCTCTATGTCAAACTTTCAGGTAGTCCCTTTTTGTGTTATTTTTTCACACACATTGTACTTTAGGCATGAATTGTCAAATCCAGTTATGGTTACTGCCAAAAAACACCCCAAAATATGTTCAGCAACATCTTCTGAGTAAATTGATACCACCCATGTATAGGTATGTCGGGTCATTTGGGGGCTAATAGGCCTTATTTGGGGGTGCGCATTTCAGTTTTCCAACTTGGAATTTTCACATTTCGTCATCATGCACCCATGTCCTATTTGGGACATTTTTGAAGCTGGCCAAAGTAATTTACCCCCATCAAACCATATATTTTTAGAAAGGGCACACCCTAGGGTGCTTCAAAGAGTTGTATTTTAACACTTCCATGCACTAGCTCTATGTCAAACTTTCAGGTAGTCACTTTTTGTGTTATTTTTTTACACACATTGTACTTTAGGCATGAATTGTCAAATCCAGTTATGGGTTACTGCCAAAAAACACCCCAAAATATGTTCAGCAACATCTTCTGAGTAAATTGATACCACCCATGTATAGGTATGTCGGGTCATTTGGGGGCTAATAGGCCTAATTTGGGGGTGCGCATTTCAGTTTTCCAACTTGGAATTTTCACATTTCGTCATCATGCACCCATGTCCTATTTGGGACATTTTTGAAGCGTCCAAAGTAATTTACCCCCATCAAACCATATATTTTTAGAAAGGGCACACCCTGGGGTGCTTCAAAGAGTTGTATTTTAACACTTTCCATGCACTACTCTATGTCAAACTTTCAGGTAGTCACTTTTTGTGTTATTTTTTCACAACACATTGTACTTTAGGCATGAATTGTCAAATCCAGTTATGGGTTACTGCCAAAAAACACCCCAAAATATGTTCAGCAACATCTTCTGAGTAAATTGATACCACCCATGTATAGGTATGTCGGGTCATTTGGGGGCTAATAGGCCTTATTTGGGGGGTGCGCATTTCAGTTTTCCAACTTGGAATTTTCACATTTCGTCATCATGCACCCATGTCCTATTTGGGACATTTTTTGAAGCCGGCCAAAGTAATTTACCCCCATCAAACCATATATTTTTAGAAAGGGCACACCCTAGGGTGCTTCAAAGAGTTGTATTTTAACACTTTCCATGCACTAGCTCTATGTCAAACTTTCAGGTAGTCCCTTTTTGTGTTATTTTTTCACAACATTGTACTTTAGGCATGAATTGTCAAATCCAGTTATGGGTTACTGCCAAAAAACACCCCCAAAAATGTTCAGCAACATCTTCTGAGTAAATTGATACCACCCATGTATAGGTATGTCGGGTCATTTGGGGGCTAATAGGCCTTATTTGGGGGGTGCGCATTTCAGTTTTCCAACTTGGAATTTTCACATTTCGTCATCATGCACCCATGTCCTATTTGGGACATTTTTGAAGCCGGCCAAAGTAATTTACCCCCATCAAACCATATATTTTTAGAAAGGGCACACCCTAGGGTGCTTCAAAGAGTTGTATTTTAACACTTTCCATGCACTAGCTCTATGTCAAACTTTCAGGTAGTCCCTTTTTGTGTTATTTTTTCACACACATTGTACTTTAGGCATGAATTGTCAAATCCAGTTATGGGTTACTGCCAAAAACACCCCAAAATATGTTCAGCAACATCTTCTAAGTAAATTGATACCACCCATGTATAGTATGATCGGGTCATTTGGGGGCTAATAGGCCTTATTTGGGGGGTGCGCATTTCAGTTTTCCAACTTGGAATTTTCACATTTCGTCATCATGCACCCATGTCCTATTTGGGACATTTTTGAAGCCGGCCAAAGTAATTTACCCCCATCAAACCATATATTTTTAGAAAGGGCACACCCTAGGGTGCTTCAAAGAGTTGTATTTTAACACTTTCCATGCACTAGCTCTATGTCAAACTTTCAGGTAGTCACTTTTTGGGTATTTTTTCACACACATTGTACTTTAGGCATGAATTGTCAAATCCAGTTATGGTTACGGCCAAAAACACCCCAAAATATGTTCAGCAACATCTTCTGAGTAAATTGATACCACCCATGTATAGGTATGTCGGGTCATTTGGGTGCTAATAGGCCTTATTTGGGGGTGCGCATTTCAGTTTTCCAACTTGGAATTTTCACATTTCGTCATCATGCACCCATGTCCTATTTGGGACATTTTTGAAGCCGGCCAAAGTAATTTACCCCCATCAAACCATATATTTTTAGAAAGGGCCACCCTAGGGTGCTTCAAAGAGTTGTATTTTAACACTTTCCATGCACTAGCTCTATGTCAAACTTTCAGGTAGTCCCTTTTTGTGTTATTTTTTCACACACATTGTTGTACTTTAGGCATGAATTGTCAAATCCAGTTATGGGTTACTGCCAAAAAACACCCCAAATATATGTTCAGCAACATCTTCTGAGTAAATTGATACCACCCATATATAGATTTGTTCTGTTGTTTTTGGGGTGCTACGCCAATCTTTGACATGTGCTTGTCAATTTTCTAATTTGACATACAGTATCTTCTTTGCTTATCTTCTTTTTAGGGGCCTTTTTACATACCCCAGTTTTTATGAACGTGCATATATTTGGTAAGCTAACACCCCAAAGTATTGTAAATGGAGTGTTTTATGCTATGGATGCATCCGTTTGCTCCAAACAAATTGGATACAGTTTGGTGGTCATTTTTCATTTTCACACCCACATCAGTTTTGGACTGTGATTTAGGAGACACTGTTGTTTGTTACTGCATGAAAACTCTCCAGGTTGTTTTCTGCAAGGTCTCCTGAGTACACCCATGCCCCCCATGCATAGGTTTGCCAGGATTTTGGGAAGGTTCAAATACAATTTTTATGACTTTGTCATTGGAGTTGAAATTGAGATTATTCTTCAACTAGGCCTATCTTTGGTTTTGGTCTACCGCATACCCCAGTTTGAATTATTGCCAGAAAATTGTTTATATTTGTTATGTTGGCACCCTAAGGTATTGCATATGGAGTGCTTTGATGCATGGATGCAACGGTTTTAGCCCAAAACATTTGAGAAGGTGTGTGGTGTAATTTTTCAATTTTCAGATTTTTACGCCCACAGTAGTTTTGGACTGTGATTTAGGAGACACTGTTGTTTGTTACTGCATGAAAACTCTCCAGGTTGTTTTCTGCAAGATCTCCTGAGTACACCCATGCCCCCCGTGCATAGGTTTGCCAGGATTTTGGGAAGGTTCAAATACAATTTTTATGACTTTGTCATTGGAGTTGAAATTGAGATTATTTCTTCAGCTAGGCCTATCTTTTTTTGGGTCTACCGCATACCCCAGTTTGAATTATGCCAGAAAATTGTTTATATTTGTTATGTTGACACCCCAAGTATTGCATATGGAATGCTTTGATGACATGGATGCAACGGTTTTAGCCCAAAACATTTGAGAAGGTGTGTGGTGTAATTTTTCAATTTTCAGATTTTTACGCCCACAGTAGTTTTGGACTGTGATTTAGGAGACACTGTTGTTTTTGTTACTGCATGAAAACTCTCCAGGTTGTTTTCTGCAAGATCTCCTGAGTACACCCATGCCCCCCATGCATAGGTGTGCAAAGATTTTGGCAAAATACAGCACCAATTGTAGAACATAAAAATGTACGAATAAAATGTAAAAGTCTGGTGCCTGTCAAACTGGGGATGCTCTCTAGGAGGGCACAGGCTGTTGTCACTGAAGTGCATGAAACGCAAAATGTTTTCATACCTTCTACGTGACATTGATTGGGGGTAAATGGGGGTAGAGCAGATGGGGCTACTGCTCCAGTAGGAGCGAATTGAGGGCTTCTTTATGATGCCCTCAGCATAGTAAGTGCCCAGAATTTCAGAAATTCTGGCACATCTAGCGGGGTCCATTGCTGCCTTGCCAAGTAGGAGTCTGGCTTCGCAGCACAATGCTGATGGGCATACAGATTTGATTGGGCCACGATGTGGCCAACAAATCATCCCCCATAAACACCTGCAAAAAACTGTGTGGCGGTAAATACTGCAACATCAATATTGATGCCAGGATTTGCCGTGAAAGGAGGGATATCTGGCCTCTGGCGATGAGGCACTACCCACTCCTCAGCTGGAGCTGTGCGTCTCCTGCTGGCAGGTGGTGTCCCAGGATCTGCATCAGAAACATCACTAGATACATCAGCCAGCGTAGATAATGTATCTAGCGACGTCTCTGAGCAGTTAGCGGGGTCGAAATGAGGGTCTGAGTCTGACGCAGATGCCTCAGATTCTGACGCCAGGATGGCATATGCCTCCTCGGCGCTGTACGCCCTCTCAGACATTATATATAATAGATTATAAAATTTTATAATTATTATATATATATAAGCGGATTGTTGGTTCTTAGAAGAACCGTTGGGTTTCACAAGAAAATACAAATAAACACCTAAATCTCTCTAAATCCCTCTAAACCTGCCTCAATTCTTCTAAATCTCCCTAAAATCTCTCTAAATCTGCCTCAATTTTTCTAATCTCACTAAATCTCACTAAAATCTCTAACCTGTCAAATCTGATCTCTCTCTCTCGCTCACCAAAACACAAGTGAGGAGAGGGAGGGAGAATCACAGAGGTCAGAGCCAATATTTACAAAATATTGACCTGACCTGACAAATTAGAAATTTTATTTTGATTTTTTCTAACTTCCGATTGGATGTTGCTAGCCTGCCTCTCTGAGGCAGGCTAGGAACATCCCACTCAGCCCCAAGATGACCCTGCCCTTAGAACCCTAACCCTAGCCCTACCCCTAACCCTACCCCTAACCCTACCCCTACCCCTAACCCTAACCCTACCCCTAACCCTAACCCTAACCCTAACCCTACCCCTAACCCTACCCCTAACCCTAACCCTAACCCTACCCCTAACCCTACCCCTAACCCTAACCGTCAGTTTATTTTATTTATTTTTATTTTTATTTTACTTTTTATTTTACTTTTTTTTACACTTTTTTTTACACTTTTTTTTACTCTGCTGGGTGCCTTGATCCCTCGAGGCACCCAGCAGAGCACCTGATCACTGATGTGATCGTTTTTGTACTGAGTGCCACGATACCTCGTGGCACTCAGTACTTCCTGCCGCTACCGGAAGTGATCGCTCGGGGGGAGCGATCACGGACGGACCGGCGGCAGGTAAGCATATTGCAAGGATGCCTCGATGTCGAGGCATCCTTGTAATATACGCAGAGCAGCTGGAAGCGATACCGATCGCTTCCAGCGCTCTCTAGAAGTGCCGGGCACCTCTCCGGTGAAACCGGATGTTGATCGCTCCCGGGGAGCGATCACATGGTGCCCGGCACTTCTAACCGCCATTGCACGGCTGCCTGGACTCCCAGGCAGCCTGCAATGGCGTTTGAGCTGCTGGAAGCGATCCGATCGCTTCCAGCGCTCAAAAAACGGCAGGACGTACCATGTACGTCAGCGGGTCTAAGAGAGACCCGCTGCAATGACGTACATGGTACGTCCTCGGTCCTTAAGGGGTTAATGCCAGGCCAGCAAGTATCATCATACAGTAACCCCTCTGTGGTATTGTGGAAGAGTGCAGGGTTGGACCCTGCGGTTCAAAAAATTAAAATGATAAAAATCTGGCACAGGCGTCAGTGCAGCCAAATATTGTGCCTTTCATGGCAGCAAGTGCCTTCACACCGTAACCCTTTTGTGGTATTGTGGAAGAGTTCAGTGCTGGAGGTTTTGTGAATGCAGAAGAGGACATCCCCGATCTATTCCATTACTTCAGCATCAGGGGATTGATAGCTGCTGATCCAGGACTGATTCATTTTTATAAATGTCAGCCGGTCTACAGAGTCGGTGGACAGACGCACTCTTTTGTCTGTGACAAATCCAGCGGCACTGAACTTCCTTTCGGAAAGCACGCTAGATGAAGGGCAACCTAGTAGCTGCATAGCATATTGGCTAAATTCTGGCCAGTGATCCAATCTCAACACCCAGTAAGCCAGTGGATAATCTGCTGGAAAGGTATCCAGGTCTGCCCTTGCCCCTAGGTAGTCCTGCACCATATGGTGAAGACGCTGGCAATGGGTGCTTACATTTGACGTCCTTGGGCGTCGTGGACTAAAAAAATTTAAAAAAGCATCAGTCAAGCAGCCCTGGCCTTCACTGCTATTCCTCTGATCACCTGCAGCCTCAGAAGCACGTGTCTCAGCACTTGGTAATCTACCAGTGCCTGGAAAGGTGTTACACAAGTGTCTCTTTAGAGCGTCCTCAAGTTTTGTCATCCTGTGCTCCCTCTGTGCGGGCAGGATGAGCTCTGCAACTTTCCCCTTGTATCGTGGATCAAGAAGGGTTGCCAACCAGTAATGATCCCTCTCCTTGATAGCACGAATCCTGGGGTCCTTTAGCAGGCTTTGCATCATTAAGGAGCCTATGCAGCGTAGGTTGGAGGTGGCATTAGCTGCCGAGTCTTCCTGGTCAATGAGGATGACCGTATCGTGCACTTCCTCCTCCCAGCCACGCACAAGCCCTTCTGTTTCTGGGCACACAAAACCCTCCCTTGAGGAATCCCACCTTCAATGCCCCCACTACTTAAATAGTCCTCCTCCTCCTCCTCATCCTCCTCCTGTCTGATCTGAGTAGGACCCGCTGGAAAGCTGTCTGCGGAAAGACTGGGGCCTTGAGAGCAAGGGAAGGCCTCCTCTTCCTCCCGCTGCTCTGCCTCTAGAGCCACATCTATAATTCCCCACAGAGTGTGCTCGAGCAGGAACACTAAAGGAATTGTGTCACTGATGCATGCACTGTCCCTGCTCACCATCATCGTTGCCTCCTCAAATGGTGACAGTACAGTGCATGCATCCTTGATCATTAGCCACTGCGGGGGGAAATAAAACCAAGTTGACCTGAACCTGTCCTTGTGCCATACTCACACAGGTACTCATTGATGGCCCTCTGCTGCTTGTGCAGATGCTGCAGTATTGCTAATGTCGAGTTCTACCTGGCGGGCATGTCACAGATCAGACGGTTTGTGGGAAGGTGGAATTTTCTTTGAATTTCTGCCCGGCGAACGCTTGCTGGGAATGACCATCTGAAGTGGCTGCAGACCTTTCTGGCCTGGATGAGAAGCTCTGGCAGCCCTGGGTACTTGGTTAGGAAACGCAGTACCACCAGATTTAGGACGTGTGCTAGTCATGGTACATGCGTTAATTTACCCTTGCATAGGGCGGAGAGAAGGTTGCTGCCATTATCGCAGACGATCATTCCCAGCTGAAGCTGGCGTGGTGTTAACCATCTCTGCACCTGCCCCTGCAGAGCTGACAAAATTTCTGACCTGGTGTGGCTCCTGTCCCCTAAACAAACCATCTCAAGCACAGTATGGCATCTTTTTGCTTGAGCCATTGCGTAGACCCTGTCAGGCGTCGGTTTAACTGCCACTTCGCCAGAGACAGAGAAGGAGGAGGAGGAGGAGGAGGAGGAGGAAGAGGTGGTGGTGGTGGAGCAGACAGACCTCATACAAGCAACTTTCTGGAGGCGTGGTGGATGAACAAGCTCCAGCACAGAGCCCCGTATTGGATCCCTCCCAGCTGCAATCAGAGTTACCCAGTGTGCCGTGAAGGAAATGTAACGACCCTGTCCATGCTTGCTGGACCATGTGTCTAAAGTCACATGCACCTTGCTGCTGACTGCCTTTCCCAATGACTGGATAACATGGTCATCCACGTGCTGGAATGGCCTTGCGTGAAAAGTAATGGCGTTTTGGAACCTGCCACTGTGGTACAGCACATTCAGCAAATTCACGGAAGGGAACAGAGTCCACCAGCTGGAAAGGCAGCAGCTGCAATGCGAGAAATTTTGCTAAGCTGGCATTTAGACACTGTGCTTGGGGATGGTTGGGACTATATTTTTTCTTACGCTGCAGCAGCTGCGGCAACGTAATCTGACTACGTAAATCTTCAGCTGCTGGGAGGATGTCACATTGTGAGGAAGAACCTGGTACATCCATTAATGTAGCATCATCCCTGTCAGTGGAGGTTGTAGGCAATAACATGGCAGGACATACAGTGGGGGTAGAGACTGATGATGAGGAGGAGGAGGACCTACACAAAGTTTTGCGCCAACGGGATGCGTGGCGGGTGGTCATATGTCGCCTCAAGCACGTGGTACCCAAGTGTCCGGTGTTTATCCCATGCTTCAGCCTCCTCTGACATAGATTACAAATAGCAACGGTGGGGTCTGCTGCACATTTCTTAAAGAACTCCCAGACAGCAGAGTTCCTGCATGTGTTCTTTGAGACAACAGCGCTCTGCACCGGAGCAGCTCTGACATCTGATGCCATGGACTGGCTAGTGCTACGGTTGGTCACAGAGGATGTTGTACCTCGTGTTTGCTGTGCCTCCTCCTCCCCCTCCTCCTCACTTGATTCCTCAGTTCGATCTGGCACCCAGGTGGAGTCAGTGACCTCATCATCAATGTCATTTTCACCCCCTATCTCCTCGTCACTGGAGCCAACTTGGGAGTATGCTGCAGCTGCTGGGGCAACATGAGTGCCAGTTATTTGTGTGTCATCACTGGCACCCCCTTCCTCTAGGTTGATTATACTCCCTTGCTCAACCTCAGAGATTGAATCAGAGCACTGTAGTTGCTGCGCATCCTCAAGCAGCATGTCACGGTCTTTGTTGTCAAACAATTCAGCTGACTTCTCCGTGTGTGACAGCGAGGCTACGGCAGGAGTAGCTGTCGACATGAAGGCTGCATTAGATGCTTTGGCAGCTGAGGTGGACTGTAAAGCACTAGAAGCCTGGCTGGCAGAGGACTCGGAGGATGAGGGTGGCCTGGCTAGCCAATTCACCAAATCCTCTGTATTTTGCTGCAGGTTAAGAAGACGGCCAGCACCAGTTATAAAGGACAAGCGTGCCCCTGCAGAGGATGCACCACATCCACCACGACCAGAGGCACAGCCTCCCGACACAGGGGCTGCTTGCCCTCTGTGTCTGGGAGCGTCTGCCTGTCCTTTTTGTTCTTTCAGACATGGTGAGTGATATATAGATTAAATATATACAGAACTCTGATTCAACTCTGGTATAAAGATTAAAGATTTACAGAACTCTGGTATAACTCAGTGAGACACCCTGATAGCTGGCAGCCAGTGACAAGACACAGATTACAATTCGCAGAAACCTCCTATAAATCATTGAGACCCCCTGATGGGTGCCAGTGACAAGACACAAACTACGATTCGCAGAAATCTGCTACAAGTCAGTGAGACCCCCTCATAGGACCCCCTGATAGCTGGCAACAGTGACAAGACACAGATTACAATTCGCAGAATCCTCCTAAAATGCAGTGAGACCCCTTGATGGGCGGCAGTGAAACCTCCTATAAATCAGTGAGACCCCTTGATGGGTGGCAGTGAAACCTCCTATAAATCAGTGAGACCCCTTGATGGGTGGCAGCCAGTGAGAACACACAGATTATAACAATTCCCAAATATTTTGTAGAAATTAGTGACCCCAAAAATACTGCGTGGTACTGGCTGTGTGAAAAGACACAGAAGATCACCTCAATTCACAAATGTTTTAAAGAAATTAGTGAGCCCCAAAATACTGCGTGGTACTGGCTGTGTGACAAGACACAGATCACTTCAATTCACAAATGTTTTAAAGAAATTAGTGAGCCCCAAAATACTGCGTGGTACTGGCTGTGTGACAAGACACAGAAGATCACCTCAATTCACAAATGTTTTAAAGAAATTAGTGAGCCCCAAAAAAAACTTGCTGGCACAGTGACAAGACACAGAAGATCCTCAATTCACAAATGTTTTAAAGAAATTAGTGACCCCAAAAAAACTTGCTGGCACAGTGACAAGACACACATATCAATTCCCTGATATTTTGTAGAAATGAGACCCCCCCAGTAGCGTGGCAGACCGGCAGTAACAACACACAACAATCTCCTCTTAAATTTCCTCTGAAATGCGTGCAGAATCGGCGCGTGGAAACTTTATATAGTGTGCTGCGGGACTTAGCTCTGTGAGTCCATGATTGGGCAAAATTTGCCCAATCAGGACTCTGAGCGGTGATTAGCATACTGCTGAACCTGTCTTGCACCAGACCTGTGGTCAGGTGCAAGGCTGTAGCCAATTATGAGCTTCAGGCCAGTGGGAAAATGCATTGTGTGCCATTGTGATGCATTGTGGACTCGAACATGCACCGAACACCCGGAAATGTTCGGAGTTCGCGATCTACCCGAACAGGCTAGGTTCGGACTGAACTCCGAACTGTCCGACCCGAACAGCTCATCCCTAGTCAGGATGAGTAGAAGGCTCCATTAAGACACAAACAGGAGAGATCGGCAGTGGAGATTTGAGATCTGTGATTGTTTTCACTACTCAGTTTTGTTTTGTTTTTTTGTTGTCACAGTTGTGTGTGTCGAAGGAAATGACAGGTATCTAAAATATTTACACGCAATTACATGGGTTGTTCGCTCTTTGGGGCGTGTGTGAGTGTTGTTTTTCTCTTTGAGAACTTTTGGTTTTCTTCTAATGAACAGCCCTCAGGAAGCGTTACGATCAGTTCAGTTTTTAAGTTTCATTTTCAGTAGAAAAAATTCAGAACGACAGGTGAATCACACCACAACACAATCAATGGAAGAGCATCTTCTCTCTCCATACCCTCCCTGTGTATCAGCATGTTCAAGCGCTACGAGTTTTCCGCTCTATGCAGGATGACTGACTTCGAGAAACAAGGGATCTGTGACATATTAAATTTGATGAAAAGGACCACCTTGAGGAAACTAGCCAAGACAATCAGCGGGGCCAAGAGGGTCACCACCAAGAAAAGGTAAGAGTCATGGCAGGGGATAAATCAAACACTGATTGCACCCGAAAAAAGGCTTTTATGAAATCTATGGATTTATCTTCATGCTTTGTGTTGGGCATAACCATATTCTTGGTACACCCCTTAAATGCACACTCTACAAATACTGACCACTACCTTTTTGAAGTGGTCAGGATGTGAGGTGAGAAGTGCCCAGCCAAACGTGTGCCGACATCTCTATTAACCGACAGCCAAGAAATTCAAATTCCCCGGCTGCTGGGTGGGGTGGAGGAAACTCACCAGTTTGGCTGGGCAGGGAGAGGGTTAGAAAGGGGCACTCCTGTCCTCACATCCTGATCAGTTGAAAAATATAAAGTGGTCAGGATGAGTAGAGTGTTCCCTTAAGAAAGAAAAGGGCAAGATCGGCAGTGGAGGTTTTGAGATTGTATTTACTACTCAGTTTTGTTTTTTGATGTCTTAGGTATGTGTGTGTGTGTCAAAGGAGGTGACATATCTAAAAGTAACTACATGCGTTGCTCGATCTTTGGGGCGTGTGTGAGTGTTGTTTTTCTCTAACTGGGGGGGAACTTTCGTTTTCTTCCAACGTCAGTTTGTAAGTTTCATTTTCTGTAAAACCAAAATCAGAACGACAGGTGAATCACACCACAACACAATCAAAGGAAGAGCATCTTCTCTCTACATCCCCTCCCTGTGTATCAGCATGTACGAGCGCTACCAGTTTTCCGCTCTATGCAGGATGACTGACTTTGAGAAACAGGGGATCTGTGACATATTAAATTTAATGAAAAGGACTGCCTTGAGGAAACTAGCCAAATCCATCAGCGGGGCCAAGAGGGTCACCACCAAAGAAAAAGGTAAGCGTCATGGCAGGGGATAACATTTTTTTTTTATGTGTGCAGCACCTGAATAGAGGTAATACAGTAAGGGGAACAGGCCCGACCTGGGACAAAATATAGGCATTTTGGACTGAGCAGCCCACTTTTTTTTTTCTACACTGCGCACATTACTGTGAGTTTTATTGCTCTGGAGCTCTGTGATACGCTCATACACTGGACACATTACTGTGGAGCTCTGTAACACCCTCATAAACACTGCACATTACTGTGGAGCTCTGCATCCATCTACCAACACCCCCAGCCGCATAGCCTGCATTTGGACTCTGAACCTAAGCATTCATCTACCAACACCCCCAGCTGCAGAGACTGCATTTGGACTCTGAACCTAAGGTATCAGCGATCAACATGTCTTCTGCCACTCTACTCCACAATCTCGACTTTATTCCTACTGTTCATATTTTATGCTTGCATCTACAGTATGTATTAATATTTTGGCTGATTGTTTTCTTGTTAACGTTTTACTCTGCTTTGTTAAACCCTTGCTATCATATTGTCACTGAGCTCTACAGTAATGTGCAGTGTTTATGAGGGTGTCACAGAGCTCCACAGTATACACTGCACATTACTGGGGGGACTCTGACACCCATACAACACTGCACATTATGGGGGGTGTCACAGAGCTCCAAAGTAACTTGCAGTGTTTGAGGGTGTCAGAGCTCCACAGTAATGTACAGTGGTTATGAGGGCTTCACAGAGCACCACAGCAATAAAACTCAATGTAATATACCGATTTTTCAGTTTATTCAACCCCCCAGCATATCAATTCATACAACCTCCCCCGCATATCAATTCATTTAAACCCCCAGCATATTAATTCATTCAAACTCCCACCCTAGCATATCAGCACATGATAAGCCGAGCCCCGCCGCCCGCGCATATCTCGTTGCTGGCCCTGTGGTGTGTTTTGATGGGAGCTTGAAGAGAGACGTCCTGGCATACGCAGCAGGAGTGATCTGGCCCACACGCGCCTTACTCCCAGGCCACATTTGTCGTTGGTGTGCCCTTTGACCTAATCAGAGGCAGCCAGCCAGCTGTTGGCACCCGCTGATGACATCATGTGGCGCGCCATGTGACCTAATCAGTGGGGGCCGACGGCTGGCCAGCTCCCTCTGATTAGCTAAAAGAGCTCGCCAGATGGACGGCTGCCCTCTTCAGATGGCCTAGGCTGCCTTGCCGGACAGCTGGCTATGTCGGCCGGCTAGCAAGGGAGGCTAGCGGCCGACCGGCCCAGGAGGTTTGCCGATGGCCAGTCTGGGCCTGAAGGGGAAAAATTCTACAAACATCTTAACTCACATAAATAACTGTGTGTTTGGTTTTCTTTCTTTTTTATTTATAACACTGTTACCTCTCTGTAATCTAACAAGCCTTCTATGATCTGTGGATCACGGAGCGCACATTGCTGTAGTGCAGTGTTTCCCAATCCTGGTCCTCAAGACCCTGTAACAGGCCAGATTTTAAGAATTCCCGAGGGGAAATGCAAACTGAATCCTGCAATCACTGAGCAGCAAAATCATATCTCCTGTGCTTCAAATATCCTACAAACTTGGGGACACATTACAGTCTTACCGCTAACGTTAACTTGCGTGAGCATTAATGTTAGCTGGTGTGGATACCGCATATTACAATCCAAACGCAAACGGGTTAAATAACCCGTTAACGTTTGGTACCTTGCACTTCTCTGCGCGAGGTTACTGTACTTTGTGCTCCCTATACTTAACATGGCGAGCGCAAAGTGTTAATCAGCGCTGCATTACAAAGTCCTAAACGCTGATTAATGTCCGGCTCTGGTTAGCGGAAAGTTAACCAGAGCCAGGACTTGGTGTTAACGGATTCCGCTGCTGCAGAATCCATTAACACCAGCCTAAAAAAATAAAAAAACAATCGTATACTCACCCTCTGTCCACTGGTGTATCTTTGCCTAGGACAACAAGGCCTAGGCCTAGGGCGGCACTCTTCCTTTACCAGGAAGGAAACATTGAGATGTCACTAATTTTCAAGTATGTCCTGGGTAGGCAGCGCCTAGGCTTTCACTTTCCAGGGGGCAACAAAAAACCTCACCACTAATTGGGTTACTCACAGAGCACCGAAATGACGCCAATATTTTGGTGTTCTGTAGTTCCCTGCACTTCGGGGAATAAAATTTCCCCACCCTGCAGTGAATTCACCATTCACCGCAGGGTCCCCAAAGTGCATGGAGTCGGCCGCTGTATGCTGCCACCGCAAACCCATGGCCTGCTGTTTTCAAAAGAACTACTGAACGAAAATGTCTGGAATTTACATATAAGATCCTATGATTGATAATAAAATGTTCTGTTACAGAAAAAGAAGAACCGATATTAAAAAAAAGGGGGGGATTTTGCCCAAAAAATCCTGAAAAATTACTAAATGGTACTAAAAAAAAATAATCAATAAATAAAGACTTTTTACTGCAGATTAAAATAATAAGTGGTTTATTAGATATTGCATAAAAACGGGAATATTTTTAACATTGAATCCTATGGGGTTCGCCTGAATACCTGAACCTGCTGTTTGAAACCACCGAACATCAGGGTATTTCACTGACATTTCTCTGCTGTTTGGTGTTCTCTGAATAGATTAACCATTACTTCTCTATGGGGATTTGCACTGCATTCAAACAGCACCGTACTTGCTGGCAGTTCGCCAAACTTGTGTGTGAGCATATCACCAGAGCAGTGGTATACTTAGAGGAGTGGCGGAGGGCAGGCCGCCCCAGGTACCAGTGATTATTGGGGTGTCATTAGGGGGTACTAGGAGGTGCCACTGTCACTGTGTGTCAGCTTTGAGCTGTGTTCTCAAACAACGAGCAGCGGAGCATGGCGTTTGCATACGGAATAAAATCGAATAGAATAAAAATCCCCCTCTCCTCCCTCCATAGCTCCTCCCCGCCCCGCAGCAGCTCTAGGAGGGGGATGTGATTTGTGTCCAGAGAGAGAAGATGACAGTAAACGGCAGGTAAAGGGGGGGGGGGGTTATCAGCAGAATATGAAGCCCTGTCTGCTTACTGCTGTTTAAAGTGGACCTTTCCTTAACCAGCACTGCAGTGATAGAAATTTGTCATTGAGCTGCCTGGCTCCTGGTGAAGCTGCGTGCGTGCAGGTCACACTCGGTCCGGCCAGTCAGGTGGTACTGAGTCTCAGTACCACCTGACTGGCTGAACCACGTAACACGCACGCAGCTGCCCACCCTTTCGTTAACATGGACTGTCACTCTATTCTGGACTGAACACCCACCAGGAAGGGAATCAAAGCCACGGTGCACCCTCTGGCAGTGGCACCCCACTGCTGACAAGATAGCTCCACGCACAGGCACAGCCGCGATCCTAACGTGGCCTGGAGGGACCTCCTGCTGAATCTGTACACAGTCCCTGCTGACTCTGCACACAGCCCTACCGCGGATGGAGGCCGGTAAATGTAGAATAAATAATTGCTGTGTGCTCATATACACTCGGTTTGCTGGGAGTTTTATTGCAGTGGATTCTGATGCACTCATACACTCCACACATTGCATTGCTGGGAGTTTTATTGCCGTGGATTCTGATACGCTGACACACACCACACATTGCATTGCTGGGAGTTTTATTGCTGTGGATTCTAATGCACTCATACACACTGCACATTGCATTGCTTGAATTTTTATTGCTGTGGATTCTGATACGCTGACACACACCAAACATTGCATTGCTGGGAGTTTTATTGCTGTGGATTCTGTGATACACACTGCATAGTACTGTGAGTTTTATTGCCTTGGAGCTCTGGGATACACTCATACACACTGCACATTACTGTGAGTTTTATTGCTGTGCAGTTCTGTGATATGCTCATACACAGTGCACATTTCTGTGGGTTTTATTGCTGTGCAGCTCTGTGATACGCTCATATGCAGTGCACGTTTCTGTGGATTTTATTGTTCAACCAATTAGAGCGGCTGTGATCCAGTATACTTAACATGCGTGGCTGTTCTTTGTAAAAATGCTTGAATTTAAACATTTCATAATTTTCTTTATCTCAATAGATACATTTGAAATGGTATACAAAATATACAAGTAGGCACTTGGTATCCACTTTTAATATAAAGAGAGGAAAAGGCGGAGCTCTAAGAGGAAAAGGTGGAGCTTAAAGAGGAAGGGTGGGGATTAACCAGGAAGAGGTGTGGCCTTGACAGGAAGGGGTGCCTCAAATTTAAATTAGGGGGTGCACGAGTTTAGTCAGGCCTAGGGCAGCACAAAACCTAAATACACCACTGCCTCTGTCCCGCGGCGAGGACCGCGGCTCTGATCGCTTCCTCCGTCCGGCGGGAGCAAGGAAAGACTGGGGGAAAAAGTTCCCCCAGTCTCTCCCTGCGTATCACTACGCCGACCGGATCTCACGAAGCGAGATCCGGCTGGTCATGTGACCGGCAGGGGAAAACTCCATGGAGTCCTATGGACTCCATCGAGTGGATGCTCGTGACTAAGCTCAGCACTGCCGCGAGCATCGCGGGGCGGAAGCGCCCGCAAACAATGCAGGCAGCATTTTTTGCACCTGCATTGTAATCTAGCGTTAAAATGTGGGTGCAAGGCGGAAAACTGCGGGCGCTTTTTATCCTCCCTTCCGCCTGCGTTTTAACACTAGGATTGTAATAGAGCCCATGGGGCCTTTTCGGCAATACCTTAGGAACAGGGTCGGGAGCCACTGCTGTCGTGTATGTCTCTGAATGTATTGTTACAGATTTGGCTGAAACATAACATTAACCATTTGAATGCTGGGTTAGTTTTGCTCTGTCACTCTATAAAAGCAATTAAAGCCAGAAACATACTGGGTTAAAATCAGCATGATTAAAAGAAACATTATTTATAAAGGAGTCTCTGACATTTCATGGGTTAAATACACTGAGGAAACCAAACCTAACATCAGCCCAGGGCTTAAATAGGTGTTAAACTCATGAAGATGTTTAAAAACCAGAATAAGGCAGAAAAATAGCAATAGTTAACAATAGATTATAAATAAATAAATAATTGGATTTTTTTCAAAGTATTTCACCAGGAAGGATACATTGAGATTTCTCTCGTTTTCAAGTACGTCCTGGGTTCAAGAACATTAAATTGTTACAGAAATACAAAGTAATACAATGCAAGATATTTAAAAAAACACAATTGTGCTTGATGTATTATATTTTGTTCTTTTATTACAAGTATGAGTTATGCAAAAAATTTACGTACGTACATTATCTGTATTTGTGGTTTTTTTTTTAAAGAAACTTTACGCAATATAACCTGAAGAAGGCAAGGCGTGACGGGGGCTGGAATAAAACCACCAATAGCAAAAGACATCCTCACTTCAAACTGCTTAGTTATGTATAAGTGAGCAATTTGAAAACAAATGGGCTGCTGCCATTGGTCGCTTTAGACCTGTCAGGACACACTGTATCTCGAATAGGAAACGCACTCATTTAAATAAAATGCAGTTAAACTAGACACAGGACTTTGAAGTAGTGGTTAAGTAACTTTTTCACATTCTGTGTAACTGTAACTCAGCTTTTAATATCATTACTTAAAAGAGTCATGATTTTATCATTTATAGCACTAAATGTTCATAAAACAATACCACTGACCTAGGCGACTCTACAGGGGGGCAATTGCCCCCCCCCCTAGATTATTCCTTGCCACCTGATTCACTGATATTACATTTAATGGAATTTTTTTTCCTGTAAGCAAAACCCATCTAGTTCTAATGACGCACAGAATTATTTGTAATTTGTTGACATTTAAGTGATGTAACAAATTAGATATATTTGTACACATACAGTATGTGTTATTTCCTCTTATAACAGTGACATATGGAAAGACATTTTGCCAGAATTTGAGTGTACTGCTGATGCTTCCTTTATTACTGGGGTGTTCGTCCATCCCCTGCAAACCTCAGACAGTTTTTCCAGCTGGATTGTACTGTATATGTTGTTACGGGTAGAGCTGCCATCAGGGGTTGATACTACGGCAGCTCCAGGGAGCCGTTTGCGTCCAATAGACCCCTGGAAAATCCCGTACAAGCTGCCACTGGGCTCATGTAATATGTTGTTATATTCGTTGTGGTCTGGTAGCTATCTGGTTGCATAATAATTTGTGGTGGTCCTGTGGGCACCTCTATCAGGTGCAGACCACTTAGCTGCTCCCTCATGGTGCTGGTGCTCAATGTTAATCACAATGCAATGTGCGCTCTAACAAATCATCACTGAGCGCACCACGGGGGGAGAAGTTATGCAGTCTGCAGGCAACAGAGGTGTACATCACACTGCTCTCCCATAGACCCCCAGCAATTAGTATACAACTACCAGCTGGACGGACCACCAGGGTATGCTTTTATCCCCTCACTGAAACACCAGGGTATGCTTTTATCCCCTCACTGAAACACCAGGGTATGTTTTTATCCCATCACTGAAACACCAGGGTATGCTTTTATCCCCTCACTGAAACACCAGGGTATGCTTTTATCCCCTCACTGGACCACCAGAAATTTTGCCTCCTCCCTGCAATAAAAGGTAAGGAAAAAATAATATAAATTAAAACATCACCACACAAGTTGCACATATAACATCACACATACTCATTAGATCACAAAAAATAACCACAAATATGTAACATGTATCCAATTACACATCCCACACGTTACATATCACACACATACATCACACATTACACTCACATCATACTTTAAGCTTATCAACATTAGATACACACACTGTACATATTACACATCACATACAACCAGCCGCTGCCTACATCTCCTCTCTAACAAGCAGGTATGTTCCGTCCAGGTCACTTTGCACCTCCAAACGATCTATTTCCCTCTCCTTGTAACGGCCCTCCCTTCAGGACTTTTCTTGCATTGTCCCCTTATTATGGAATAGGGATGAGCCGAACACCCGTGTTCGGTTCGCATTTGAACAATTTCAAAAGTTCGAGTTCGAACGCAAACGCGAGCCGAACTCAAAAGTTTGATTTTTAGAGTGCCCTCCAAGAGGGCATATATGCAAGATATTTGCCATAAAAGGTGTATGGGGGTCCGGGGAGTGCCCTGGGGACAGGAAACAAGGACAAAAAGTTTTTTTTTTAAAAAAAGACGTTTTTAAAGGAACAGTGAGTTTTCCATAAAATAAGGGTTAAAGATAAAAACGAAAAATTCCTTCAAACATCGTGCCTAGGAGGTCCCCATAACCTGCCCGTGAAGTGGCGGATTTCTAGGATGTATAGAAATATCGCCATCAGAGACCTACACACGACACCTAGCCACCCTTAAGGGGTTAAAATGCACAGGGACTGGCTACTATCCTGTTAGATGAGGGAATGTATTATATGTATAAAGCAAGGTATATATGACAATGGATAGTCAGAGACTCTAGGGACTCAGCTTGTACGCTTTATGATAGAAATTTTCACGTTGTGTTGTGTCACTAATGCAGAAGCAGCAAGCCCTTCCACCACGCTTGCACCAAAACTATAGATCTAACACAATAATAATTGTATACTCACATATGCCCTTCAGGAGAGGTACATGACATACAAATACTGGAATATTACGTTTAAATCTAAGGAGTGTGATAAAGATTTTATTAAGCCCTTGATGACAAATGATGTAACATCTACATCATTAATGATTGGCTTTACAGAGCCCTGGTCCTTAAGGGGTTAAACAGCATATCAGAGGAAATGTAGTAGAAATTAGAATTCAGAAGCAGTGTTCATATATGTGCAGGAGCCACACTCAGTTTGCAGGCCATGTATCAAATTCATGAGACCAGACTAATTAGAAGGACATGTTATTTTCAAACACTAATTAACACCTGTTGTTTACGCCGTTTGAGAGTCCTGCTGCGAGCACATGTCATTTAGAGGTGAGAATCTTTGCACCTAGACATTACATTAGGCAGACTGTAAAGCATGCTTTCCTTGTAAGCTAGAAAATCCACATCACCCATTGCAGCATTTTAAAGATGAAACACACAGGCGGTGCAAAACATCCTATGCAAGCCTCATGCACAGTATGCCAGGGGTCTCAAACTCATGGCCCCCCAACATGATTTGGACTACAAGGCCCAGGATGATTTCAATGCAATACATGGCGATGGAATCCTGGGAGTTAAATTCAAATACATCACGGGCACCAGAGTTTGAGACTAGAGCCCTGCTGAGAGCACATGTCATTTAGGGGTGAGAATCTTTGCACCTAGACATTAGGCAGACTGTAAAGCATGCTTTCCTTGTAAACTAGAAAATCCACATCACCCATTGCAGCATTTTAAAGATGAAACACACAGGTGGCGCAAAAAATCCTCTGCAAGCCTCATGCACTCTAAGCACATGTAATTTAGAGGTGTGAAAGTTTCAGAAAAATGTACACGTGTGCAAATATTTTAAATAAAGCCAGAATAATTTTATGACAGTCACATTTGTCTGACAAACAGATAATACATTACGCTGCAGCATGTGTTGACATATGTTGGTAGATGTATGTAATGTGTGTTATGTGTATGTAACATATTTATGCTATTATACATACCGCTTCTTGATGACGTACACAGTCCGTCCATTACTAATCATCGTCCACATGCGTGCCTTCTTGCCCTGGGTAGTTTTTTAATTCAATATCTAATAAACCGTTGCTTATAATATGCTGCAGTAAAGAGTCTCTTTATTTCTAGCTTTAAGCATTTTTTATACTTTTTTCAAAATATATATTTTTTTCGAACTCGAACCGAACACGCCAAAAAGTTCGAAGTTCGCGAACTTGCAAACTGCCAATGTTCGAGTCGAACTCCGAACTGATCGAACCGAACAGCTCATCCCTATTATGGAACTCCCTCTCTAACATTCGACTCTCTCCGTGCAGGCAGTGTCTCAAGACATCTCTAAAAATGCATTACAGCAGAGAGGCCCATCATCGCACTCCATAATCCCCTTATTGCATTTTCCTGATCATCTCCCACACAGTCCCCATGTACCCCACTACTTCACATCCTGAGCTACTAACAATCACCTCAGTGTGTAACCTCACTCCTCTTAGATTGTAAACTCTCGAGCAGGATCTACTCTCCCACTGTCTTCATTGTGTCCAACTTGTATGCATATTTGTTATGCCCCATCTATTGTACAACGCTACGCAACTTGATGGTGCTTTATAAATACTTGTATCTGTAACTATTTATTTTTTGTGTGCTACATCATTTTGTTTGTAAAGAGCAAATAATTAATACTTACATTTTCATGCGGCTGAGGCATTTGTGTTGTGTAAGAACACGATTTGGGCAATGAGTAAAGCGGGCTCTTACATTAATTGGGAAAAGAACTGGTTGTTGGTCGGTGGGGAACCTTTTGGGGTGCAACGACAAGGGTAGGAACAGGGACTATTGTAGGAAGATGACTTAACTGAGGAAATTGGTGGAAGGATTTAAGGGTGCAGGGACAAAGGGAGAGTTAGGTAGTAGATTAAGTATGTAAGAAAAAACTGACAGCAATGGGCTTGATGTAGAAAATTTTGGTTTGCAGCGACAGGACAGGAGTGGGTAAAATAACAGTTTTGATAGAGACATATTTAGAAGCTCAGGTTTAGAAATGCAGGGACAGGTGGAGTGGAAATAAGAACCCATTTCTAGGGATTGTTTAGGGGTCCAGTGACAGGATTATGGGTCAGTGTAAGGATAAGAGCAGGAATTTCAAACTCTGGTCCTCCAGATGTTTGCGAACTACAAATCCCATGATTCTGACCTATTGCATTCAACGAATTCTAGGATTAATAGGCAATCAACATCTGGGGGTCAGAGTTTGAGATCCCTGGATTAGAGGAATGGAGACAGGTCTGAGGCTGTGTCAGGGTTCAGACTGTGATTGAAGCAGCAGGTGTGGTAGTGAGCCCAAGATGCAGTGAGGCAGGTTTGCAGAATAAACAGAGTTTATTAAATAATAAACACCAGAACATAAAGATACAAGAGATCTGAACAGGACAATAGAGGAGACTGGGCACAAAGGGGAATAGCTATAGGAGGAGGAGAGGAGATGCAGGAAAAGGAGGTTGAGACCAAAGGGATGGCTGAGAGTAGTGAGAAGGGAGGTTATGGAGAACAGAATATGAGAGCCATTAGAAAGCAGGAGAAATGAGGGATAGCAAGAGGAGACTAAGATACTGGAGAAGTGAGCAGAAAGACACAAAGGGAACTTAATACAGGGGGGCAGACAATGTATGACAATAATACAGATAACACAGAACAGATAAATGAGCAACAGTATCAGGCAGGGGGCAGGCAATAGAATGGTCGTGGGCAAAGCAGGGGATCTAGGCAAGGCGGCAATCAGGGTGGTCAGAGTCCAAAATCAAGGGGTCTGGTAGCCAGGGGTTCAAGATGGGGGGAATCAGGAAGCACAGGGGGGTTACCGGCTTGGAGGGTAAATGTCCAGGAAATAGACAGAGTCCTCTCAGGAAGGTCTGGATTAGGAGAGTTCAGGAACACAGTCTGGGACTTCAAAGATGATGTCCAGGGTAGAAAGTGTGACTTCCTTAAATGCAGGGCTTAATTAACAGCCTCAGTTCAGATGAGGCTGCAGGGCTTGAAAGCAGTTCTGCCAAGAAGTCCAGGAACCTGTATAAATCCTTCTTGCAGGTTTCAAAAAGGGGGCGCTAAAGGGTCAGGGGGTACAGGTCCTGACAGGCTGCAGAAACAGGTTGGTGAGTAGATGATATTTATGAGATTATTGGTGTGACATTTGTTGAGCAAGATCATATAAGAACTGAAATCACAGTTTTATAAATTTTACTGTATATTTTCATTCCAAATGCAAATATGCTCTTCATGTATTTGATTTAGTTATTCTGGGTTTTTAATCTTCTGCCATTCATTCTCTCTGCTTTTCTTTCCTGTAGCTATTGGTTTAATCCTGGCTGGGAGCAGAAATTCCACAGAAATTTTGAAAAGTAAAATTGTTTTCCGTGACGTTATATTAAATTATCTTCTGGAGAACCACATTGCTGTTAAGAAGACAGAAACAAAATATAAATTGATCAAGCACACAAAGGTGTTTTGGGACATTCAGGTGACCAACTTTTCTAAATGTATAATATTTACTTGTGGTTTTTAATGAAATATATTTTTGACTAATGCTTTATTATTTTGTTTTCTAAAAGTCAGTTTTATTTTTTTTTTATTTCAAACTTATAAAAGCTGGTACATTTATCTGCGCCCTAGGAGGATTTTAAATATTGATAACAAATATTGTTGAATAGTTTTTCATCCTCTATATTTCCTTCATGTGAGATAATTTGTGACAAACTAACATAGTCTTAAAGTATTTATATTTTTTAAATTTGTTTCATTAAAATATTATACAGAGCAAATGTTCAATACACAGAATGGATCTCACAAAAATATGAGAATTGTTTTTGAGCCTGAAAACTTGAACAAAGAGTCATATAAGGAGCGCGCTCCAATCCGCTCAATAGCAGATTTTGTTTAAAAGCGCAAAGTGACATTTTAGTCCTAATGGACCTTTCTCAAACCTTAGAAACGTCTAAGTCAGGACTGAAAAAACACCATGCAGATTTTTAATAAAAGGGGTTATTCCGAGAGAATCAAAAAGTCACTGCACATTCGGTGACCTTTCGTTCCCTGCACTTCAGGGCAATTCTGCGATTCTAGTTCTCTGACCCTGCAGTGTATTCAGCAAGCACCGCAGGGCCTCCGTAGTGCAGGGAAAACCCGTTGAAACCTGCAGAAACCGCTGCAAAAACCCTGCGGAACACATCAGAAAAACCCGACTAGGCACCGATCACAGCACAGAGCAGCCGCCGGACAAGCAGACAAACGTGGTTAAAAAAAAAAAAAAAAACAGAACACTTGTAAGTTTGAAACGCTGTTTGCAAAGAAACTACTGAACAGAAATACTGGGAATTTACATAAGATCCAATGAATGATAATAAAAAGGGCTGTTAAGGAAAAATGTAAAAATGATTTAAAATAAATGAAAGAAAAAAATTGCCGAAAAATATACCGGAAAATGGCTAAAAGATCCTAAAAAAAAAAAAATCAATAAATTGTAGCGCTCACTCTCGGGTTAGTCCCTCCGCACTAGGGAATAAATACACACCAGCACTGTTGTGGATTTTATAAATTATATACTTTACTGGTCTCAATAAAGTGGCATATATAATGTAAGCACGGTATATGGAAAACAGGATTTCGTAATGCGGGAAATGCGCAGCGGTAAAAGAAAAGTTTAAGCCCTTCGTTTCTGGAGTGTAAGTCTTGTGCAGGTTATGTCCCAAAAAAGTGCGTGTGTGTGAGCTCAGGTACTATATTTCAACTGGCCAGTGAATGGATTTAATAAATCTTTGACTAGTCACGTTGGGGCCCTGTAGATTTTAGCAATGCTGCAGCGTTAAACTTTAACTGTGGCTTAGGAGGCCTCTCACCCATCCGCCAGACAATCTGTTCCGCTGCCCGATCAAGGACGTCTCTCCGCTGAATTATGCTGGGACTCTGTGCCACCGGATCCGCTTCTCTTGCTTGTCCATCTTTACAACAAGATTTACAGCTTACCGCCTGCACTCCCAGTGGATCATCGCGGTCTCCTAACTCGGGGTCCAATCTGCAACTCTGTGTCAAACCTCTCAGCGGTGGATTACTGGGTCTCTGGCAAGTCACTGTATCGATCCCCAGCGTCGGCAAGGCAGCGCCTGCTCTCCGGCCTGGTTACAAAATCGCTCACAGTCTCACATGCATCTCACTCGGTTCACTCCTCGGCTCACACTGGCTCTCCTTCCACGAGGCTGTGGATGTCCTCTCCTCCTTCCCCACCCACTTCCTCCCTCTGCCCCAAAGCATGCTGGAAAACGTAGTCCCAATGTGTCCAGTATAGTTTACATTGCGCTTGTCTCCCTCTGGTGGCCAAAAATGAGCAATACAGCAACAGAGTTTTAAACAGCGCTACACTCTCCCCCTCCTAGAACTCTTGGGTCTCTCCAAGGAGGTATAACAATTACATAACATTAGGCAATGTATACAGGTTCATCAGCAAATAGACAATGGGTCAGATACACGTCCTCAAGTTGACTCAGCAGACACTTCGGGCAACCTTCGCACTGTGGTGACAGCCTCTTCAGTGCTATGTCCTGGGGAGTCGTAGGTAAGTCTCTGGGGGGTCGGATAGAACACTTTGATTCGGGCTCAATCAGCTCCTCTTCAGGTAGAAGTACTACAGGTATGGGTTTGATTCTTTCTTCCACAACTGGAACAAACATCTCTTCAGAGTATGATCCTTCCAGTGAAGGCATAGAACTGTAATCATAGGACACGTTTTCAGGAACTACAGGTATTTCTAAAGTTTCGGGAACTTCCAATTGAAACTCAGGAGCATCAGGCCTCAGGTTACTTTCCCACCACTCGGGAACTGGAATGACCTCTTCAGGCTCTGGCGAGCGCACCCAGTCCAGACAAAAACTTCCTTCTTCACTATCCCCTTCACTCTCCTCGACAACCCGTGTCTGTTGAGACCGAGTAACTAGAGTCAAACGTGGAGCAGGTGGGTTCGGCAGAGAAAGTTCGTCTCCAACTGGTATCCTTACAGCCTCCCTCAAAAGGTAACAGATGATTTCAGTGCCAATTCTTAAGAGGCCCAGCCTTTCCATCCGGTCGGATTTGGTAAACTGGCAAACCTGGCAGTTGCTTGCAGACAATGTAGACTTGAGAACTCCATCTATCCGCCAACTTATGCCTTGCAGAAGCACCCAAGTTCTTCAATAAAACCCTATCACCGGGTTGTAGATCCTGTACCCGAACTCTCAAGTCGTAGTTTTGCTTATTTCTCTGTTCCCGATTTCCTGAGGTCAAACGGGCTTGTTCAAACGCAGAGGCCAAATTCTTACGAAGTCTATCCACATAATTTCTATGAGAGGCTACAGACGTCTGGTCTAGAGATAACCCAAACGCCAAATCAACCGGCAATCGAGCTTCTCTTCCCAAACATAAGACGGTACGGTGAGTATCCAGTAGCGTCACTCTCCGTACTGTTGTACGCATGCACCAGCATAGCTATGTGATGACTCCAGCTCTGCTTCTCTTTGTTCGACAACGTCCCCAACATATTGAGCAGCGTGATTGAACCTTTCTGGTTGAGCATCCCCTTGAGGGTGATATGGTGTAGTTCGGGTCTTCTGAATCCCTAGTAGTACCAGCAATTGCCCAACAAGCCTGCTCTCAAAGTCTCTGCCCTGATCCGAGTGTATTCTCCTTGGTAGGCCATAGTGAACAAAAAACTTTTCCATTAAAACCTTCGCCACCGTAGGAGCACGTTGGTCTTTCGTAGAAAAAGCTTGGGCATAATGCGTGAAATGATCAGTCACTACTAGAATATTTCCCTGCCCACTAGCATCCGGCTCAAAGCACAGGAAATCAATGCACACCAAGTCCATGGGTCCTTGACTTTGCAGGTGGCTCATTGGAGCATTTCGGGTTGGTAGGGTTTTCCTCTGGATACACCTCAAGCACGAATGACAGTAACTTTCAACTTCAGATCTCATACAGGGCCAATAAAATCTGTCTCTCACTAGCTTAAAAGTTCTCTCAGCAACCAAATGTCCATGGTCGTCGTGTAACGACCGCAGCACACCCTCTCTGTGTTTGGTGGGAAGGAACAATTGTTGGGTCTCTTCAGCATTGTTTGAGGGGCCCCTTCGGTAGACCAGCCCATCCAATATCTTCAACTGTTCCCGCTCTTTGTATACCAATCGGGCTCTTTCTGGGGAATTTGTCAGTAGAATTTCCGGTTGGTTCGCGGTTAGGGCCTTCACGGTTAGTGCAATCAAAGGGTCTCTAGCCTGATCGTCTCTCAGGTCCTGTTTCGAGAAAAGTAGGCAAACTTTCATCCCTCAGCTGCGTAGGATTACAATAGAACTCTGGAACAGCCGTAGCCATAACTCCTATGGCTTCTGCTTCAATCCCTCCCTTGACCCGGCGCTCCGCTCCTTGACATAAAGCTTGCACCCCATCTGGAGTTAACTGAGTCCATTCCGTAGTGTAGGGTCTTCTTGACAAAGCATCAGCATCTCGATTATTCACCCCAGGGCGATACTTCAGGCTGAACCGAAACCCTGACAGAGCGGCCAACCACCGATGTCCCGTTGCATCCAGCTTCGCCGTAGTAATGACGTAGGTAAGAGGATTTTTATCAGTCTTTATTACAAATTCGGCTCCGTACAGATAATCTTTCAGCTTGTCCACTACCGCCCATTTCAAGGCTAAGAACTCCAACTTGTGGGTAGGATAGTTCTTCTCTGAAGGCGTAAGACTTCGGCTCACATATGCTACAGGCCTCAGCAATCCACCATATTCCTGGTATAGAACTCCCCCTAGACCTTCTCTGCTGGCATCCACATGCAATTCGTACGGCTTATGAGGATCCGCGTAAGCCAAGACAGGAGCTCGAGTTATTCTCTTTCAGCTTCAGGAAAGCACCTTCACATTGAGTAGTCCATTCTTCTTGGATGGATTCTCGAGCCTTCCTTGGCCCTGGAGCCGATGAATTTTGATCAGAGGCCTTGTGGCCTTCTTCTGCGTCTTCCTTCTGTAGGAGCTTGTTCAGTGGTTGAGCTATCTTGGCAAATCCTCCTACGAATCTTCGGTAATAGGAGCAGAACCCCAAGAAAGATCTAAGTTCAGTAACATTTCGGGGTCTAGGCCAGGAAGCTACGGCTTCCAACTTCCGAGGGTACGTCGAAAACGCCTTCTGCTGAAACAACATGTCCCAGATACGTAACAGAAGGTAAACAGAATTGACACTTCTCTAGAGACAGTTTCAACCCCTCTTCATGGAGCCGCTTCAAGACCTTCTCCAACCGTTGCTCATGTTCTTCCAAAGTCTTCCTGAACACAATAATGTCATCCAGATACACTAACACTTCGATCAGGTTCATGTCCCCGACTGTCTTCTCCATTAACCGTTGGAACGTGGCTGGAGCCCCCGTAAGGCCTTGAGGCATTCTGTTGAACTCAAAGAACCCTAGTGGGCAGATGAACGCAGTCTTTTCTTTGTCTTCAGGATGCATTGGTATCTGGTGATACCCACTTCGCAGGTCCAGTACACTAAACCATTTTGCTCCAGACAAACACTGTAAAGGCATCTTATATCCGAGGAGTGGCATATTGATCCGGAATGGTTCTCTGATTTAGCATGCAATAGTCTATACATAGACGGATAGAACCATTCTTCTTCCGAACCATCACTATTTGAGATGCATAAGGGCTCCTGGACTCTTGAATCACCTTAGTTCTTTGCAGTTCATTCAGCTGTTCTCGTAGATCATCCAAGTCTCCCAGCGGAACTCGTCTTGACCTTTCTCGAAACGGCTTATCTTCCTGTAGTCGAATGCGATGCTCAGTACTCTTAGCTAGGCCCACATCGAACTCGTCTTTTGAGAACAAGTCCCTCCACTTTAGGATCTGGGACTGCAGACGTTTCTTCCATTCAGGTGAGATGGGAGCGTCCTTAGGATAGAACCTTTCAGCTGGAATCTCTTTATTCACTCCCCCTCCTAAATCGGTAGGAGAGAGAGGCATAGCGGACGCTACTTGCCCGATTGGAGAATCAGACACATTACATACACTGAGACTCTTCCTCGTGTTCATTTCAAAGCTCTTGTGGAGATTATTTCAGGGATTACTTCTACTCCGGCTTCACTCCCATGATTGAAATCAGTTTCCAGTACCACATAGGGACCCAGTTGTGATCCGTTCAACTTGACTGAAGCCCGGAAACTCGCCACTTCTCCCGATTGCAGAACTTTCTCTGTACCTGCCAATCTCCACAGGCGCCCCACTTCGGCAGCTGCCTTCTGCTCTTCGACCATTCGCTGATAGACTGGACGTAACATCGGGTGTACTCCCCTGGTAGAACCTTCATCCATTACTATAGGAGTCAGGAGACGTCGCACCAGATCAGTATTCATCCCCACTATCAAACTTCTGTTGGCCCCTGAAGGCTGAGGACACACAATGGCCAATGCATCACAACCCCCAGACTGTCCGATGACTTCGGATCCGATCTCTAACTTCACCTGTAGATATTCGTCATAGGGAAGTTTCTCAGTTCCGATACCCCAGATCTCAAGGTCCTTTAATTTCTGTAGAGGTATGTGCTTCAAGTGCTTCTCATAGAAGTCTCGGTAGATCAATGTCACTTGAGCCCCTGAGTCCAACAGAGCTTTGGTGTAGACTCCCTCTACTTGGATTGGAACGATGGGAGAAGGACCTATCAGCTGGTCAGGAAACTTTGTTGTAGCAGCAGGAAATTTAGACCCCGTTTGCTGTACCCTGGCCTTCTTCTTGGCCCGTGTAGGTTTTGGATGTGCATTGTTTCCCCATGACGTAGGACCGGATGCTAAGGGAGTAACTCTTTCAGTCCTGGTTGGCTCAGCAGTTGGCAAAACTCTGGGCCCTCTTGGCCTTTCAGTTCTGGCTTGATTTTTGGAGCGGTTTTCAACCATTGGGCACCTAGTTTGCTCCTTCACTTGGGCCCTCTGGCGTTTCCGGCCTGTGAGGTAGATAGCAGCCCTTCCAAGGCTTTTAGGCCTTCTACCCTATTTCCTTCAGACTTTTGGCTTTTGCATTGTGCTTGGAAATGACCCATTTCGCCACAACTAAAACAGCTCTTCTTTGAGAATGGAGACGCACTTGCTTGTGGTGATTCGGTTGAAGGACCCTGGCCAGACGCCACAGCAACTCCAGTTGTCCGCATATCAGTAAGGAACTTCTGCATATCAGTCTGTGTCCCTGCCACCTTCAGAAGTACTCGGCACAGATCAGTGTGTGCTTGTTTCAGCTCAGCTTGAGCTTCTTGTACCTTCTTAACGGTTTTGTGTAACTCACTATATGCAGGAAAGGTTGGTTCTTTGGCAGTACTCTCTGTGGAAATAGGAACTAGCAGATGCTCTTGTCCGTCAATTTCAGATCCATAGGTGTCCGACGAATCATCTTCAGTTTGCAAATATTCGTTATACCTTACTGGTTGTGCGTAAGCTCTTTCTCCTCTCCTTAAGGACTTTTCCTCTAGCAGAGCCTCTTCCTCTCTAACAGCTCGAATCAGTTCCAGGTATTTCAACTCTCGGTTACCTTCTCTGGTTCTCAGCTGTAACATCACCGGATCTAGAGGTTGAGCGCCCCTCAATATCTGCTGCCTTCGGATTTTATCTATCGTGGCTGGTTCGGCCCCTTTCTTAAGAAGTATCTGGTGCAGAATCTTATCTAGGCGCCTCATGTATTCAGTCATCTTCTCACCTTTTCGTTGGTAGGTATGTTCATACTGGTACATGAGCTCAGCGGCCTTTTCTATTCGCCCAAAGACTTCCTGTAATACGTTTAGGTAATCTAAAGCAGTGCAGTCTTGTTTACTCAATTTTAGGTTTCTGACAGCCTCTGACGCAGGTCCCTTTAAGCTCTCAGTAATCCTTTGCTTCTTCTGCGCTTCAGGGATGTCCCACTCATCCAGAGCCTGCATCGCCTGTTCTACCCATTCTTCGAAGGTTTCTTCTCCCGCCGGAGTTGGTACGTTTCCTGTAAAGTTTCTCAACCGTAGATAACCAAAGTTAGTGTGTGGAGGGCTTGTTCTTTGACATTTAGCCAGCAAATCTCCAATAGCCACTATAAATTCAGGCCCGATCATGGCCAGCGGACTGGGCGCGGGAACACTCGCGGGGTCGTCACGTGGCGCACTTGGCTGAATCAGTTGAACTTCCACCTCATCGGTCAGCTTCACGCTCGCACCCTGAAAACACACTGGAACACCCTTTCTCCACTCGAAAAGAACATACGTGTGAGAGGTATCTGGGTTCGCTCTAATGTCTAGAATTAACCCCCGATGATCTGGTGTCAGCGCGGCCACGGCCCGGCGAATCTGATCTTCGGCCCAAGTGCCTGCAGGAATATCCATGACTATGCATAACTCTGACTACTTTGCTCCTCACACCATTTGGCTGTCGTGATCATCGCCGCCGGCGTAATAAAAAGCCTAAACCCAGTGCTGGCTCATAGTAGTGAGACTTTCACATGCAGTACCACTAGTCGCCTCTGCCTGTGCAATGCTCAGGTGTTGCCCAGATCACCACCTACTCCTGCATAAAACCAGGCCACACCTGAAACCCAACACTTCCACATTGCCTTGGAAATATCCAAGCTGTTAGGAGCTACCTGCGATTCCTCCAAGAAACCTATGACCCATACTCTGCTGGATCCTACCCTCTCAAGACTACCACTGTTACAGTTCCCCCCCTGGACTTATTATTTACAAACCTTCTGGACCTCCTGTTTACTACAGTGCCTCTGGACTTGGCATCTTCCTGGATCTCCCAGTTTTCCTTACCTGGATCACAAGGACTTGCCCACATCTCTAGTACTGATATATTCATATATATAACCTTGAGTATACTGTTCTGTTTTCCCATTTTGTTATCTGCAGTTCCTCTAGCCCGTAAACCTGTGTATACATATATACAATCTCTCCTTTCTCTTATCCATATATAGTAATTCTGCTCTAGCCCTGTAACCTGTATATGCTCTGCTCTAGTTCCCTCTAGCCTGTAACCTGTATATGCTCTGCTCTAGTTCCCTCTAGCCCTGTAACCTGTGTATGTTCTGCTCTATTCCCTCTAGCCTGTAACCTGTGTATGTTCTGCTAGTTCCCTCTAGCCCTGTTACCTGTATATGTTCTGCTAGTTCCCTCTAGCCCTGTTACCTGTATATGTTCTGCTAGTTCCCTCTAGCCCTGTTACCTGTATATGTTCTGCTAGTTCCCTCTAGCCCTGTTACCTGTATATGTTCTGCTAGTTCCCTCTAGCCCTGTTACTGTATATGCTCTGCTCTAGTTCCCTCTAGCCCTGTTATGTATATGCTCTGCTCTAGTTCCTCTAGCCCTGTTACCTGTATATGCTCTGCTCTAGTTCCCTCTAGCCCTGTAACCTGTATATGCTCTGCTCTAGTTCCCTCTAGCCCTGTAACCTGTTATGCCTGCTCTAGTTCCCTCTAGCCCTGTACCTGTATTTCTGCTCTAGTTCCCTCTAGCCCTGTAACCTGTATGTTCTGCTCTAGTTCCCTCTAGCCCTGTAACCTGTGTATGTTCTGCTAGTTCCCTCTAGCCCTGTTACCTGTGTATGTTCTGCTAGTTCCCTCTAGCCCTGTTACCTGTATATGTTCTGCTAGTTCCCTCTAGCCCTGTTACCTGTATATGCTCTGCTCTAGTTCCCTCTAGCCCTGTTACCTGTATATGCTCTGCTCTAGTTCCCTCTAGCCCTGTTACCTGTATATGCTCTGCTCTAGTTCCCTCTAGCCCTGTAACCTGTATATGCTCTGCTCTAGTTCCCTCTAGCCCTGTAACCTGTATATGCTCTGCTCTAGTTCCCTCTAGCCCTGTAACCTGTATATGCTCTGCTCTAGTTCCCCCTAGCCCTGTAACCTGTATATGTTCTGCTCTAGTTCCCTCTAGTCCTGTATATGTTCTGCTCTAGTTCCTTTTAGCCCTGTTACCTGTGTATATACATATATATACAATCTCTCCTCCCCTATTCCTTAGCTTTCTCCCACTTCTCTTGTTTTCCCCTCCTAGATTCTGTTGTTGCCTCCGGCCAATCCCTTTTTGTGCCTTTTCTCAATAAATCCTTATATATAAATATATCTGGTTTACTAGTATTCATTGCATATTGGCTCGCACCTACCGCCCCGGAATCAGCGCATGACAGAATGTGGAAGTCAAATACTAACGAGCCAGCAATGAATCAAGTACTCACGGGGTTAATCCAGAAAGCCCTCCATGAATTCCTCACCCAACTGATTGGATTCCTGCAATTGCAACTCCAAGGATTTTGCAACCCTGCTGCAAAAGACAATATTTCAAAGATAACCCGTGGTCCTTTAACTCCGGCAGAGCGTGCCAGGAGGCAAGCGGCTGGCGTCTGCATTTACTGTGGTTCGAGGGGGCACTGGATCCCGCTTTGCCCAATAAGACCCCAGAGACAGACCTGAAGTCTAAAAATCCTGCACCTGCACTAAAGAATCCTGTGACCAAAGCTATGAGCAGGAGATCCACCCCATTGTCTAAACCTGCACCAGTACCTGATCGCTACTGCAGAGAACCCGCCACTCCAACTCTGTCTCCTGTAACACCGCCTACATCTCCAAGGCCCACCAGACCACAAACTCTTTCACCTACACCTATGTCTTCTGGAAATATGGAGTATGAACCATCGGTACCTGAGTCATATGGTGTTCCTATGGATATTACATCTATATTTGCTGCCAACACCTCGCCATCCATTGCTCCCAGCCAACCACCCATCAATGCAACAGTGTATCCTGCACAAATCGGTGTTTCTATGGAGCCCATACCTACAGACTGTACAATTGCCTCCAATGGGACATTAGTTCGCAAAAAAGGACTTGACTATATTTGAATCAGCCTTGAAAGCTAGGAGAGGTGTGTACCAATCTGAAAGAGTTAATGCCACTACAGCTACTGTTCCAATCACTCCCAGCCATCATAGTACAGACCAATGTCTCTCACGGTTCCCCATGTTTAGCAACAGTTCTGAAGGCTGGGACAGTGATGACTCGACCGAGATATCTCTGCAATTAACACAGCTTCCCAAAGGTGGTCCTGGGCGACGTACTGGCTTCATTAGGTCGGCCACAGTCGTTCCTCAGAGATCCACGAAAAGATTTTATACCCTTTGACTGTTTCTCGTCTGACGAATTCATAGACACAGAAGATACACCCCCCTCGCCTATCTATGGTACAGCATCAGTGTCTATAGTCACCCAACCCTTTCAAGGTCCTCAGGCTACAGAATCTGGTACCTGTTATCCGGTTCCCTCCAAGAAAATCCCAGAGGTTGAACCAAAAGATCCTAAGACCTTCACTGTGCAAACAGATTTGTGTCTGGAAACCTCAACCCAAGCCGCAGTGCCCGCTGCTGAAGCTCCACTCCATACCAAACAGCCTGTCGCCGACACCTTGGTCTCCGCTGAGGTGTTCGATTCCACGCTGTCCGTTGATGGAACTTCAGTCCATGCCAAAGTGCCTGCTGACAGAATACCAGTTGCTGAGGTACCACCAGCTCACATCTCTGCTACGGAAACACAAGTAAGCGATACACCTACTTTCAAGATGCCTACAACTGGCATGTCATCAACTACTATGCCCGCTGCCAAGATACCACTGTATGGTACCAAGGATCTGCCAACTAAAGTACCTGACCCAGAACCAGTGTTGATTAGCCAGACACCATCCATTGACAAGGATCCTCCTGATGCTGGACCACTTGGTGAAATTACAGTTTGTGCTGAGACTTCTACCACCCAATACTTACCTGCTGTTGCAGGAACAAAATCTGTAAAAGAATCTATTGAGACTGCAACTATACCCGTTATTGTATCCACCATAAAGACACTCGCTAACCAAGTTAATGATGTCGTTCAGTCTGTGAGCACACAGCAAAAAATTCTTATGTTCTTGCAGAGTCAACTACAGGATGTTGCGAACCACATATTACATCCCTTGACTGATCCTGTAAAAGACACTGTACCTACATTCTCCCCGGCTGTACAACCATATGGGAGAGCTTGTCCTGAAAGGAGACCTGGAGTAACTAAAATTGACTTCCCTATCATCAGTACCAGGAAGCTTAGACCAAGAACGTCTTTATTAACAGATACAATTATACTGGATTCCATATTTTCTGAATCCGAAGATCTTCTAGAGTCTACTCACGCCGTCACCGATTCCAAGGACATTGTGGGCACCCGGAGTGTGCCCTTAGGGGGGGGCATATGTCATGATCATCGCCGCCGGCGTAATAAAAAGCCTAAACCCAGTGCTGGCTCATAGTAGTGAGACTTTCACATGCAGTACCACTAGTCGCCTCTGCCTGTGTAATGCTCAGGTGTTGCCCAGATCACCACCTACTCCTGCATAAAACCAGGCCACACCTGAAACCCAACACTTCCACATTGCCTTGGAAATATCCAAGCTGTTAGGAGCTACCTGCGATTCCTCCAAGAAACCTATGACCCATACTCTGCTGGATCCTACCCTCTCAAGACTACCACTGTTACAGTTCCCCCCCTGGACTTATTATTTACAAACCTTCTGGACCTCCTGTTTACTACAGACCTCTGGACTTGGCATCTTCCTGGATCTCCCAAGTTTTCGTTACCTGGATCACAAGGACTTGCCCACATCTCTAGTACTGATATATTCATATATATAACCTTGAGTATACTGTTTCTGTTTTCCCATTTTGTTATCTGCAGTTCCCTCTAGCCCTGTAAACCTGTGTATACATATACAATCTCTCCCTTTCTTCTTATCCATATATAGTAATTCTGCTCTAGCCCTGTTACCTGTGTATATACAATCTCTCCTCCCCTATCCTTAGCTTTCTCCCACTTCTCTCGTTTTCCCCTAGATTCTGTTGTTGCCTCCGGCCAATCCCTTTTTGTGCCTTTTCTCAATAAATCCTTATATATAAATATATCTGGTTTACTAGTATTCATTGCATATTGGCTCGCACCTACCGCCCCGGAATCAGCGCATGACATTGGCAGCAGTGTCCGGATCCATATTTAACCCTTTAAATGCATTTTTTCTAGAGACTGTATCCCGGAAACGAGCCCCCACGTCTAGCACTCACTCCCGGAGGAGCCGCTGAATTTAAACTTGGGTTAGTCTCTCCGCACTAGGGAATAAATATACACCAGCACTGTTGTGGATTTTATAAATTATATTCTTTACTGGTCTCAATAAAGCGGCATATATAATGTAAGCACGGTATATGGAAAACAGGATTTCGTAATGCGGGAAACGCGCAGCGGTAAAAGAAAAGTTTAACCCCTTCGTTTCTGGAGTGTAAGTCCCGTGCAGGTTATGTCCCAAAAAAGTGTGTGTGTGTGTGAGCTCAGGTACCCGGGTACTATATTTCAACTGGCCAGTGAATGGATTTAATAAATCTTCGACTAGTCACGTTGGGGCCCTGTAGATTTTAGCAGTACTGCAGCGTTAATCTTTAACTGTGGCCTAGGAGGCCTCTCACCCATCCGCCAGACAATCTGTTCCGCTGCCCGATCAAGGACGTCTCTCCGCTGAATTATGCTAGGACTCTGTGCCACCAGATCCGCTTCTCGTGCTTGTCCGTATTTACAATAAGATTTACAGCTTACCGCCTGCACTCCCAGTGGATCATCGCAGTCTCCTAACTCGGGGTCCAATCTGCAACTCTGTGTCTGTGTCAAACCTCTCAGCGGTGGATTACTGGGTCTCTGGCAAGTCACTGTATCGAGCCCCAGCGCCGGCAAGGCAGCGCCTGCTCTCCGGCCTGGTTACAAAATCGCTCACAGTCTCACGTGCATCTCACTCGGTTCACTCCTCGGCTCACACTGGCTCTCCTTCCACGAGGCTGCGGATGTCCTCTGCTCCTTCCCCACCCACTTCCTCCCTCTGCCCCAAAGCATGCTGGAAAACGTAGTCCCAATGTGTCCAGTATAGTTTACATTGCGCTTGTCTCCCTCTGGTGGCCAAAAATGAGCAATACAGCAACAGAGTTTTAAACAGCGCTACAAAATAAAGAGACTTTTTACAGCAGAATAAAATAAATGGTTTATTAGATATTGCATTAAAACTGGAATATTTTTAACATTGAAGCCTATGGGATTCTCCTGAATAAACCTGCTGAATGAAACCACCGAACAGCAGGGCATTTTGGCAACTTTTCCCTGCTGCTTGGTGTCTCTGAGTAGACGATCCCAGGGGGGGACTGACCCATCGGGAACTCAGGCACTGCCCGAGGGCCGGATGGGAGGGGGGCCTGGATTGGCCCTGCTGCCCCCTGCAGGACATGCGTGGAGCGTCTTGGGGATTCCCTCCCCAGCATGCAGGACGCTCCACACCTGTTCTGTGTCTGCAGAAAATAAATTTTATTTATTCGTAGGAAGCATCATTTCAGTCCTAACAGTCTTTTCCTCAAACCTAAGGAAGAATTGTGTTAAAAGCAAAACATCACTTTGTACATTTAAATAGATTTTGCCATTGAGGGGTTCGGAGTTGCCGTTTCGTAAATGATTCTTTGTGGCTTCTGAGTTATTAGCCAATACTGGTTCATGGTGGCAACCACTGTCGTCAGAGAGTACTTATATATCCAATATAACAGTGGACTATTTGAAATAACTGTGAATACTATTACAAGACATTGCAGGGATCCCATTGTTGTAAATATATTGATTCATAGAGTATTTTATCAGGAAGGATACATTGAGATTTCTCTTGTTTTCTGGTATGTCCTGGGTTCAAGAACATTGAATTGTTACAGTCGCTACAGAAATACAAAGTACTAAAATGCAAGATATTAAAAAAAAAACACAAATATACAGATTAATACAGAAAATAAATATGTAGGAAATATAGTCACTATGTTACATGTTTACAGGTGCATTCTGTATATAGTCATTATGTTACATGTTTACAGGCGCATTCTGTATCGAGCTATGTTAATAGGGAGCTCGAGTGACTTTAGACGGGGGACGATTTGATGGCATCTGGGAGGTTGTTCCATAATTGCGGTGCTCTGTAGGAAAATGAGGATCGAGCCACTTTCTTTTTGTATTGTAGTATTACAAGTAAGTTGCAGGTCCTGGATCGGAGGTTATAGGATGAGGGAACTGCTGGTGGAAGCAGCCTATTCGGGTAGGGTGGTAGCTTTCCAGAAAACCTCTTAAACACCAGGGGCCAAATTACATACAGTACTTGGTGCTAACGTTAGCGCTCACCTGCGTTAACGTTAGCCCAAATATTTTCCGCATATTACAATATAAAACGCTAATGGGTTAAGTAACCCATTAGCGTTTGGTATCTTGCGCTTTTCAGCGCGAGGTTACTGTACTTTGTGCTCCCTATACTTAACATGGGGAGCGCAAAGTGTTAATCAGCGTTAGGATTACAAAGTCCTAACGCTGATTAACACTTTACCGTCCGGATCTGGTTAGCGCAAACAACAGCCAGGACTTGGTGTTAATAGGATTCCGCTTCTGCAGCCAAAAAATAAATAAAAATAATCGTATACTCACCTCCTGTCCTGCAGCGTGGACCGTGGCTCTGTCCGCCTCCTCAGTCCGGCGGAAGCAGGGAAAGACTGGGTGAAAACGTCCTCCTAGTCTCCCCCAGCGTATCACTACGCGGACTGGCCAGATCTCACGAGGTGAGATCCGGCCGGTCATGTGACCACCGACGTCTGACTCCATTGAGAGGATGCGCGCGGCTGCGCTTAGTGCTGCCGCGCGCATCCCAGGCTTAGCACCCACAAACAATGCAGGCAGCTTTTTTAGCGCCTGCATTGTAATCTAATGGTAAAACAGGCACGCTAGGGGGAAAAATGTGGGCGGAGTTTTTACTCCCTAGTGCCCCCGTTTTACCGCTAGGAATGGAATTTGGCCCCAGGTTGGAAAGGTGAAGGGTGCGTCAAGTAAAATATGTAAAGTACGTAAATAAACTAATAGCTACAAACATGTAAAATGCTAAAACCTTAATTCATAGAATATATGTATGAGTGCTGGGTAGGGGTATATCCATGCAAAGCCGAGCAGGCCTGGGTATAGGGTGTCAAGTTAAAGAGGAAATGTAGCATTCTATTCCTAATCTCATTTCTTTGCGAGGTCCAATATATTTGGGGTGAACGAATGTATATGTGACGGTGGCCCCCGCACACCCCCGGCGCCTGGCAGCGGCTTCCTCGCTGCTCGCTGGCCAGGCGCCGAGTGATATCGCGGAACGCTTCCGCACACGTGGGGCGCCGGGGGGCGGGGCCAGGCGCATGACGCGGACCCGCAAAGTTTAAAGCCCGGCTTCACATTCTCACTGGTGCCCTGACGTGGTAGTTACTTCCCGCAGAGCTCTTGTGTGTTATTGGCAAAACGATTATTCTGTGTACCGAACCCTGGCATTGGCAAAACGATTATTCTGTGTCTCGACCCCTGGCATTGGCAAAACGATTATTCTGTGTACCGAACCCTGGCATTGGCAAAACGATTATTCTGTGTCTCGACCCCTGGCATTGGCAAAACGATTATTCTGTGTACCGAACCCTGGCATTGGCAAAACGATTACTCTGTGTACCGAACCCTGGCATTGGCAAAACGATTACTCTGTGTACCGAACCCTGGCATTGGCAAAACGATTACTCTGTGTACCGAACCCTGGCATTGGCAAAACGATTACTCTGTGTACCGAACCCTGGCCTTGGCAAAACGATTATTCTGTGTCTCGACCCCTGGCATTTGTATCACTCCTCTATTCTGGTACGGAGGTCAGTCCGTGTGGCACCCCAAGCACACCAGACCACCCCTTGTATGTTGTATGTGCTCTGTACTACCATCCTAGTAGCCTGTCTAGACGTGCCGACCACTCTAAGGATCGGAAGGGTAGTGAGCGGTCTGCGTAAAGGGACCACCATCTTGGTAATCAGGGGGATCCGTGACAGTATAAAAGAGCTGCAAAGCAATAAAACGTAATAAATGTTGCTAGAAATCAAGCGGGTGTAAATAAGATGCTTTTGTTCTAAATTACAGTTTTGACATAGCTTTGAATATGTTTTAATTCCATATTTATGTTCATTCTTATTTGACATCAGGCACACAGGCAGTATTTGGAGGACCTCGAGTAGTATCAAGACGAGTTACACCCCTGATGCTGTGCTGGTAACTGTCTACCATATTTCCAGATGGCCGTCCTCGGATGAACATTAACTGAGTAGATTATGCCTTGTGCAGTGAACGTGAAAAGTAAAAATCAACAAATGTTCATAAATACACAAATAAAAACATCATAATAGCTACAAATTAACCATTTAATGCGAGGTGTTTTTTTTTTGTTTGCGCACAAGCAATTTTATTTTAGTTTTGCCATGTTCTTTTCTACACTTAATTTCTCTCATTTGATGTACCAACACATGTGTTATGTATTGTTTATTAAAGAGCAAACAGAACTTTTTTGTGGTACCCTGAATGTACACAAAACTCATTCAATAGAAAAACTTGTATTACAAAAATTTTGAAAAGCATCAACAAATTAAAGCTTAATCCTAACACGCAATTTTACCTAGAAAAGTTGCACAAAGTATACAAAAGTACAGGGAAAAGTAACCACTTAGGGTTAAATAAATAAAAATTACATCATATTATTTAAAATGTTCAAAAAAATTTAAAGATTCAACAGAAAATTAACCTTTTAGGGTTAAAATTGCATCTGATCACTGTGACAGTGATCATATGCTGAAAAAATACTGTGCACCTCTATGGGGGTTATTCAGAGAGATTTGAAATGTTGCCGCACGTTCGGTCTCCTTTCATTCCCCGTACTTCGGGCGATTCTAGTTCGCCGACCCTGCGGTGTATTCAAGTACAACCGCAGGGACCCCGTAGCGCAGGGAAAACTCACTGCAAACACACCAACACTCACTGCAAAGCCGCCGAACATTCAACGAAAACCTGCAGAAACCGCCGCAAAAACCACAAACACCCCAGAAAAATCCAAGGAGTCGCCAATCACAGCGCAGAGCAGCCGCTGGAAAAAGCCGACAGGCAGACGAACGGGGTGGAAAAAAATAAAATAAATAGTACGATTGAAAGTTTCAACATTGAAACGCTGTTTGCAAAAAAACTACTGAATGAAAATGTCTGAAATTTAAATATAAGATCCAATGAATGATAATAAAAAAGTCTGTTACAGAAAAAAGAAAAAATGCTTTAAAATAAAAACGGAAAAAAGTTTGCCAAAAAAAATCTCAAAAAATGCATAAAAGATCCTAAAAAGTCTATAATTAAAGAGACTTTTTACTACAGAATAAAATAAACGGTTTATTAGATATTGCATTAAAAAACGGGAATATTTTTAACATTGAAACCTATACCTGTCGAATGAAGCCACCAGTTTTTCATTCTTTTTTCTTTCCTTTTTTTAAGATAATTTGTATCAAACTAATATAGTCTTAAAGTATTTATATTTGTAAAATTTGTTTCATTAACCACTTCCCTGCGGAGGACGTGTGGGGAACGTCCTCATTGACCCCAGCTGTATGCGGAGGACGTTCCCCACATGTCTTCCGCTCGGCAGGGGGGCTAGAGAAATACTCACCTCTCTGGTCCGGGTCCCACGGCGTTCTGACTTCCTTGATGTCAGACGCCACTTTTATAGACCCTCCCACCGTAATGACATCATTGTGACGGACGCGATGACGCCATTTCCAGGCAACCCCCGGGAGATCGCCTGAAGGGAGGGGGGATATCCCTCTCCCTCCCGAACGGGGGGGGGGGGTCTACACACAAAAGCCAGGCACCACTTTGAAGGGCAGGGTCTGCCCTTCAAAGAGGTGCCTGGCCTTAACCCCTTACATGCTGGACCACGATCTGGCGCCATTCGAAAAAAGTTCAACCAAAAAAAAAAAATCTATATATATTTTTTTAAAAATGCTTAAAAAAATCCTAAACAAAGCTAACTATAAAGACACTCTTACCTGCAGAATATTATAAGCAACGGTTTGGTAGATATTGAATTAAAACGGAAATGTTTTACTCCATAGGCTTCAATGTTAAAAATATTCCCCACACCTTTAACATTGAAGCCTATGGGATTCAACATTTCCCACACCTTTTTTTTAACATTTGAAATAAACTACCAAATGCATATCGACTATCGAATTTGAAATGAACTATCAAATGGATATCCATTTGATAAATCATTTCAAATGCGATAGTCGATATCCAAAATCGGAGCACTTTTTAAAAAAAGATTTTTTTTTTTCTTCATTCATTGTTTCCTGTCCCCCAAGGCAGTACCTGGACCCCCATACACCTTTCATGGCCAATATCTGTTACAGTTGCTCCCCTAAGGAGCCAAAGGTGGGTCCTTTGTGCTGTGTGTTTTTGAAAGCCCTTTAGGCAGGTATGGGTCTTTCTGCATCATGCAGAACCCTGGACCCAGGATACACTAGAACCAGACAAAACAGGACAGTATACACACACAAGAGGAAATCCCTGCACTGGGGTAAGGTCCTTGGATGACCTTCTGTCTATACAGAGTACAGGGTGGGAAATGTAGACAATGAAATAACAGGGGTTAACCAGACTTGACAGAAAGGAATATCTAGCACCAACGATCTTAACTAGAAAGAGATCCTTGAGGTGGTCTCTATAACCCAAAACAATAAGTTGCTGCACTATACACGAATACTGAAAACTAGGGATGGGCTGGCGGTTCAATCTGAACATGAGTTTGATTCGAACATTGCCCGTTCGGCGAACATCGAACATTTCCGCATGTTCGTCGCGTGTTCACCCACAATGCACTTTTCCACTGGCCTGAAGCTTGTAATTGGCTACAGCCTTGCACCTGACCACAGGCAGGTGCAAGACTATGGGCAAATTTTGCCCAATCATGGGCTCACAAAGCTAAGTCCCGCAGCACACTATATAAGGCTTCCCCGCAGCCCCAGCACGTGTTTTTTTTGCAGGAGTGAATCAGAGAGGAGAGGAGATTGTTTGTTGCATAACAGGCTGTATCACTGAGTTATATCTGATTTCTGGAAATAGGAATCTGTGTGTTGTCACTGCCAGCTATCAGGGACAGGCTGTATCACTGAGTTATAGCATAGTTCTGAATATCATTAATCTAGATAACAGTTGAATCAGAGTTCTGCATATCTCCAATCTTTAAACCAGAGTTCTGTATATATTTAATTTATATATCACTCACCATGTCAGAAAGAGCAAAAAGGACAGGCAGACGCTCCCAGACACAGATAAGAGGGCAAGCAGCATCTGTGTCGGAAGGCTGTGCCCCTGGTCGTCGTGGATGTGGTGCATCCTCTGCAGGGGCACGCTTGTCCTTGTTTCTAACTGGTGCTGGCCGTCTTAAGCAGCAGCAACATAGAGGATTTGCAGGATTGGCTAACCAGGCCATTCTCATCCTTCGAGTCCTCTGCCAGCCAGGCTTGTAGTGGTTTACAGTCCACCTCAGCTGCCAAAATATCTAATTCAGCCTCCATGTCCACAGCTACTCCTGCTGTAGCCTCACCATCATACACGGAGGAGTCAGCTGAATTGTTTGACTACAGTGACAGTGATGTGCTGCTTGAGGATGTGCAGCAACTCCAGTGCTCTGATTCAAACTCTGAGGTTGAGGAAGGGAGTATAATCAGCCTAGAGGGAGGGAGTGCCAGTGACACAGAAAGAACTGGCACTCATGTTCCCCCAGCAGCTGCAGCACACTGCCAAGTTGGCTCCAGTGACGAGGAGATAGGGGGTGATGACGATGAGGTCACTGATTCCACCTGGGTGCCTGATCCAGGAGTCGTCAAGGGAGGAGGAGGAGGCACAACAAAAACGAGGCATAACGTCCTCTATGAGCAACCGTAGCCAGTCCAAGGCATCAGATGTCAGAGCTGCTCAGGTGCAGAGCGCTGTTGTCTCGCAGCACACGTCCAGGATCTCTCTGGGAGTTCTTCACGACATGTGCAGTAGACTGCAGCGTTGCTATTTGTAAGCTATGTCGGAAGAGGCAGAAAAAAATGGCGTCGCGCCCATACTCACCGGAGCGGCAGCAACTGCCAGGAGTAACAGCCCAGTCAATGTATAAAACATAACAAGGAAAAAGAGTGTCATCTGCGCTCGTTTCTATGTGTTCCATGTACAACAAAAATGAGGTTTGTTTGTTTCAATGGCCATTGCAACGTAAGCCCACTCGCCACTTCAAGGCACCTCTTTAGAGTGGGTACCTAACAATTGTAACCAAAAGGCCGCTCTACTGAGCAGCTCCAAGCCCCTCCAGCTGCTTTTCAGCCAAGGAGAGGCAAAGATGGTGGCGTGTGTTTGGTGCGTGTATAAATAAAAGCCACCATCTTTGCCTCTCCTTGGCTGAAAAGCAGCTGGAGGGGCTTGGAGCTGCTCAGTAGAGCGGCCTTTTGGTTACAATTGTTAGGTACCCACTCTAAAGAGGTGCCTTGAAGTGGCGAGTGGGCTTACGTTGCAATGGCCATTGAAACAAACAAAAACCTCATTTTTGTTGTACATGGAACACATAAAAACGAGCGCAGATGACACTCTTTTTCCTTGTTATGTCGGAAGAGGATCAAGCGTGGGAGAGACAGACACTTGGGTACCACATGCTTGAGGCAACATATGACCACCTGCCACGCCTCCCGTTGGCACAACACTTTGCATAGGTCCTCCTCCTCATCTTTCTCTACCCCCACTATATGTCCTGCCATGTCATTGCCTACAACCTCCACTGACAGGAATGATGCTACAGTAATGGGTGTACTACGTCCTTCCTCTGAATCTGCCAGCATCCCATCAGCTGTAGATTTATGCAGTCAGATTTCGTTGCCCCAGCTGCTGCAGCGGAAGAAAAAAATATTGTCCCACCCATCCACATGCACAACGTCTAAATGCCAGCTTGGCAAAATTACTCGCATTACAGCTGGTGCCTTTCCAGCTGGTGGACACTGCTTCCTTCCGTAAATTTGCTGTACCACAGTGGGAGGTTCCAAAACGCCATTTCTTTTCACGGAAGGCTATTCCAGCACTACCCCAGCACGTGGAAGACAATGTTATGGAGTCATTGGGAAAGGCAGTCAGCACTCTTTAGTGCATTACTTTAGACACGTGGTCCAGCAAGCATGGACAGGGCCGTTACATTTCCTTCACGGCACACTGGGTAACTCGGCTTGCAGCTGGGAGGGATCCAGGATGGGGCTCTGTGCTGGAGCTTGCTCATCCACCACGCCTCCAGAAAGCTGCTTATATGAGGTCTGTCTGCTCCACCACCTCTTCCTCCTCCTCCTTTAATGTCTCTGGCAGTTAAACTGACGCGTGGCAGGGGCTTCGCAATGGCTCAAGTAAAAAGATGCCATACTGTGCTTGAGCTGGTTTGTTTAGGGGACAGGAGCCACACCAGGCAAGAAATTCTGTCAGCTCTGCAGGGGCAGGTGCAGAGATGGTTAGAACCACGCCAGCTTGAGCTGGGAATGGTCGTCTGTGATAATGGCAGCAACCTTCTCTCCGCCCTACGCCAGGGTAAGTTGACGCATGTACCATGCCTAGCACACGTCCTAAATCTGGTGGTACAGCGTTTCCTAACCAGGTACCCAGGGCTGGCAGAGCTTCTCAGCCAGACCAGAAAAGTCTGCAGCCACTTCAGACGGTTATTCCCAGCAAGTGTTCGCCTGGCAGAAATTCAAAGAGAATTCCACCTTCCCACAAACCGTCTGATCTGTGACATGCCCACCAGGTGGAACTCGACATTAGCAATGCTGCAGCATCTGCACAAGCAGCAGAGGGCCATTAATGAGTACCTGTGTGAGTATGGCACAAGGACAGGTTTGGGTCAACTTGGTTTTTTTTTCCCCCCGCAGCAGCTGATGATCAAGGATGCATGCACTGTACTGTCACCATTTGAGGAGGCAACGAGGATGGTGAGCAGGGACAGTGCATGCATCAGTGACACAATTCACTTAGTATTCCTGCTGGAGCACACTCTGCGGGGAATTTATAGATGTGGCTCTAGAGGCAGAGCAGCGGGAGGAAGAGGAGGCCTTCCCTAGCTCTCAAGGCCCCAGTCTTTCTGCAGACAGCATTCCTGCGGGTCCTCAGATCAGACAGGAGGAGGATGAGGAGGAATATTTAAGTTGTGGGGGCATTGAAGGTGGGGATTCCTCAAGGGAGGGTTTGTGTCCCCAGAAACCCAAGGACTAGTACGTGGCTGGGAGGAGGTAATGCACGATACGGTCATCCTCAGCAACCAGGAACACTCTGAAGCTAATGCCACCTCCAACCTACACTGCATGGGGTCCCTTATCCTGCAAAGCCTGCTAAAGGAACCCAGGATTCGTGCTATCAAGGAGAGGGATCATTACTGGTTGGCAGCCCTTCTTGATCCACGATACAAGGGTAAGGTGGCAGAACTCATCCTGCCCACAGGATGAAACAACTTGAGGACGCTCTAAAGCGACACTCGTGCAACACCTTTCCAGACACTGGTAGGTTACCAACTGATGAGACAGGTGCTTCTGAGGCTGCTTTTTATCAGAGGAATAGCAGTGAAGGGGGCCACTTCACTGATGCTTTTTCCAATTTTTTTAGTCTACGACACCCAGGGACGTCAAATGTGGACACCAATTGCCAGCGTCTTCACCATATGGTGCAGGACTATCTAGGGGCAAGGGCAGACCTGGATACCTTTCCAGCAGATGATCCACTGGCTTACTGGGTGTTGAGATTGGATCACTGGCCAGAACTTAGCCAATTTGCTATGGAGCTACTAGGCTGCCCTTCATCCAGCGTGCTTTCTGAAAGGACGTTCAGTGCCGCTGGAGGTTTTGTCACAGACAAAAGAGTGCATCTGTCCGACTCTGTAGACCGGCTGACATTTATAAAAATGAATCAGCAGCTATCATTCCCCTGATGCTGATGTAACTGAATAGATCGGGGATCTCTTCTGCATTCCCAAAACCTCCACCACTGCACTCTTCCGTAATACCTCAGAGGGGTCACGGTGTGAAGGGACTAGCTGCCACCAAATGCCCAATATTTGGGTGCACTGACACTGACGCATGTACCAGATTCCAATCATTTTAATATTTGAATGCAGAGTCCACCCCTGCACTCTTCCACAATACCTCGGAGGGGTTACGGTGTGAAGGCACTAGCTGGCACCAAAGGCCCAATATTTGGGTGCACTGACGCGTGTACCAGAATCCAATCATTTTAATATATGAATGCAGAGTCCACCCCTGCACTCTTCCACAATACCTCAGAGGGGTTAAGTGTGAAGACACTAGCTGCCACCAAAATTCCAATTTTAATGCACCTGTTGTTACTTTCATCCAAAGCCTGCATAAGTTTCACCATAATTTAGCCAAAAAAAAAAAAAAAAATCACTAAACTTTTTCTGCGTGTCCTAAAATGTCTCTTTTCATACAGGCTGCCGCCCCAAGCAGTTTATGAATAGATTAAAGGAAAAACATTTACCGTCATATGAAATGTCATTTTGTTCTTTTTAAAGGTTTCTATACATCCGACAAATCCACCACTTCAAGGGCAGGTTATGGGGACCTCCTAGGCACGATATTTGTAGGAATTTTTTGTTTTTATTCTTAACCTTTATTTCTTGGAAAAATCACTGTTCCTTTAAAAATGTCTTTTTTAAACTTTTTTTCCTTCTTTCCTCTCACCCAGGGCACTACCTGGACCCCCATACACCTTTTATGGCAAATATCTTGCATATATGCCCTCTTGCAGGGCACTCTAAAAATCGAACGTTCGAGTCCCATTGACTTGCATTGAGTTCGGATCGTATTCGCGTCCAAACTCGAACTTTTGAAATTGTTCGAATGCGAACCGAACACGGGGTTGTTCGGCTCATCCCTACTGAAAACATGAACCACATTACTAATAAGCAGTACCAGGGATATCTGGGAGAGGGAGTACAGTGGAGGCGCTAATATTGGTAGATACGTATTATGTTGTGCAGCCGACTGGGATTAAAACACAAAACCGCGACAGAAATGTGTGAATGTACAGTAGGAAAAAAAGAGAGGGGATCCTAGTGGCGCAGTCTCTTTTGAGAGCAGTCAATATAAATTCTAATACAAATGATAAATGGGTATGGTATTCCCACTATTCCAAATAGTGTACGGTCGAAATGACCACTAAAGTGCTACTGTGAATAAAGCTATGTACAGTAGTTTCACTGTGCAAAAAAGGGTATATAGTGCAAGGTGACAGTTAATGTCCTAATATATTAAAAAAAAAATCACATAAAGTGCAAATGCAAGTAGGAAGTGCATATATAAGTGCATATAATGCAATTGAAAGTCTTTCAAAAAGTTATCGTCAACGAGTCTCGTTTTCCAGATCACTTGTGAAGGCAAAAAAAAACAGTCCAACCGACCGTATGTTCTGTATTGAAGACAAAGGTAGTCTGGTTGAGTCTCCACAGGGGCAGTCCAGAGGCGTGCGTGAGGTCCTGGTGCACTGTCTTCACCTAAGTCCTATATAGACTCCCGATTCCCAAAAAATGGGAGGAAAGGAGGAGAGGGGTAGAAGGGGAACAGAAAAAGAAAAAAAAAAAATAGTGCAATATTGACTGGTAAAGAGTTAAGTGCCCATAGATAAGGGAACACTTACACTTTTTAGAGCCTCATGTACCGGCTCTGGTGTGCAATGCCTTGGGCCTAATTGAGGGTAGCCTCTGCCCCTCAGAGTTTTCTTGGGGTAGCCTCTGCCTTTCCTTAATGTTTGCTCTATCGTCTCAGATATAAAAAAGAGAGATCCTCATAGCGCAACTTGTAACCAATGGTTAAAATAAGGTAAGTAGAGGTCAAAACAAACTCAGCGATGTTGGAGCCTTAGGTTCCAGGCTCAACGTGTAAGCGTGTGGTACTGCTTATTCGGTGGGTACCTTCACCTCTTTCATCTGCAGGTGGTCTTGTTTTATGTAGATGGAAGAAATAAAGAGACTGAGCATATGGGGCATATGCTGTTTAAAAAATGGCTCTTAAACGGATGCAGATAGTAAAAAGGGGTTTATTGGTTAAGAGCAAATATGGGATACGCGTTTCGGCTATAAACAAAGCCTTCCTCAGTCCATGTACAGGATAAGATCAAAACTTGGACGCCAAGTTACAGATACAGTTATTTATAAAGTGCTAACAAGTTCCATAGCTCCATACAATAGGAGAGGGAGAAAAAAAAATACACGTACAAGTTAAACACACAGAACAGTAGGAGAGAGGACCCTGCTTGAGAGTTTATAATCTAAAAACACACATAGAATGTACCTATCCACATTACAACTCCCATGAGCATCTGCACTAGAGAAATAACCTCTTCACTACTGAGAGTGAGATATCTCCGGCTTCAAAAGTCACCATCCGGACAGAGCCGGTGCTCCCACTAGGCAACCGCCTAGGGCGCACTACTGCCTAGGGGCACAGCCGGCCCCAAACCGGGTTCCATTGTGTAGCTGGGAGAGGCAGCTCGCAAAGCTGACATTATCGGCTTGCAGACCCCCGCTAGTGGCGCAGAAGGTGGGTGTCTTATGGCGATGCACAGGCGCCACCAGATGATCTGCCTGTGGTGGCGCTGGCACATGAAAGAAAAAAAGATGAAGAAAGGCGCATAAGAAAGAAAACAAGAGGCAGATGAAAGAACGAGGCAAAAGAAAGAAAAGCAAGAGGAAAGAAAGAGGCAGATGTAAGAAAAAAAAGAGACATATCAAAAAAGGCAGAGGAAAGAAAGAGGCAGTTGAAAGAAAGAGGCAGTTGAAAGAAAGAGGCAGTTGAAAGAAAGAGGCAGTTGAAAGAAAGAGGCAGTTGAAAGAAAGAGGCAGTTGAAAGAAAGAGGCAGTTGAAAGAAAGAGGCAGTTGAAAGAAAGAGGCAGTTGAAAGAAAGAGGCAGTTGAAAGAAAAAGGCAGTTGAAAGAAAAAGGCAGTTGAAAGAAAAAGGCAGTTGAAAGAAAAAGGCAGTTGAAAGAAAAAGGCAGTTGAAAGAAAGAGGCAGTTGAAAGAAAAGAGGCAGTTGAAAGAAAGAGGCAGTTGAAAGAAAAGAAAGGCATATCAAAAAAGGCAGAGGAAAGAAAGAGGCAGAGGAAATAAAGAGGCAGAGGAAAGAATAGAAAGGGGCAGAGGAAAGAGGCAGATGAAAGACAAGAACGAGGCAGAGGAAAGCAAAGAGGGGCAGAGGAAAGAAAGAGGCAGATAAAAGAAAAGGTGAAAGAAAAGGTGGAAGAAAGAGGCACAGAAGAAAGAAAGAAAGAAAAAGGCACAGAGGGCAGAGGAAAGAAAGAGGCACAGAGGGCAGAGGAAAGAAAGAGGCACAGACCAATCCCGTGCCCGACCAGCATAGGGGTAAGATGAGCAGTGGCACTGAAAGACAGTGTGCAGCCCCCGTGCACAGTGTCCCCCCACCCCGCAATGTGTGTTTCCATGCACAGTGTGTGTCCCCCATGCATTTCAACAGTTAATTGTTTCTGGGGGGCGCAAGCAAAATATTCTAGCACTGGCCCTGCATCCGGTGCCCCGATAGAGATCTCAATCTGCTGATCTGCAGCACAAAAGCAAATGAAATTTGTTTGCTGTAAATTAATTTCACTTGTTATTGGGCTGCAGAAGGCACCCAAAGTTTTAGCCCTGTGAGCATAATGCCCAAAGTAAAATCGGCTGCTGAAAGCTCTGAAATTTTGGGCTTTCAGCAGCCGGTGCATGGGAAGTAAAAAAAACAGCTACAGCCATGATGACTGTAACTCACTTTGGCAGTAGATAGTGCCATCCACTGGCTGGGCAGGGAATTCCCAATGATGAAGATACAGGGGTCCTTTGGACCGCTGTATCTCCTGAACCATACCAGGTTATATGGGGACATGGCCTTTCCAGTGATACCAAGCATAACCAGGTTATATTTAAAAATAATATAAAAAAATATTTTTTCTTTCTCTTTTATAATGCAGCACTATTGTACACTTTTCGATTATAACATGAACAGCGATGCTGCACTCTCACCTTCTCATTTTCTGTCGCTGTTGCTATATTGCTTATTGTACTACTGCCGGTTGCGGTGGAGCTGTAAGGTTCACCCACCTGAGTAAAGCCCCTGACAGAAAGGTTTGTGCTGGTTTTCTATTCCTGACTGTAACATTTTTATCTAGTCTTATGTTATATGTTGTATTAATAAACCTTTGTTTTATATACACCACTTGGATGTCCTCAGTTCTTTACCCACAAGGTAGGACCTGCTGGATGCCTGAATCCCTTTCCTGTCACTACTGAGCCATGTTGCTAGATATTGTAGCGAGTAAGGCTGCAGTCACACAAGCGTTTAGAGCGGAAGGAACATTCATGAGAGTGGGCTTTCCTTCCACTCTGATGCCCGTCTGGCCACCTCAAAGCATAGTTATTGCACTCAGCGCTACAAAGCTCGATCCTCCTACAGAGGATCGTGCTTTGTAGCCCCGACCTCCTTCCGTTGCAGCTTTTTGATGGGGAGGCTGAAAGCATGTCCGGTAATGCGCACACTACACTGTGTGGCCCTCCCCACCGAGACCGAGGAGGTGTAACATCCTATATCTACATGTAATTATTTGCTTTAATTGTATCGAGTATAACTCATTAGGGGGCCAGTGTATTTTATATTATCTGTGTGATCTATTGCGCTGTGACTTTGTTTGTGTCTTTTGCGTAGAGATACTCCTGTTTTCTTATTGATTACACTGGCCAACACACATTTTGGTGCCTCAAATGTTAGACCTGTTTCTGGTATGTGACGGATCCGCCGCCAAAATATTTAGTTTAATTTCATTCTTATTTTGTTATATTTCATTTACCCTTTATTTATATGAACAAATTCCCCTGTTAGATTTACTGTAAAATGTTCCCAGTTTGGAATTTAATTGTGTTTCCCTTGCAATTTCCCACACCGATCAGGCTTGCAGAAATGTATCAGGTCCTTGAAACAGCCCGGCTGCTGGTTTGTCGGTTATGTCCCCTGTGCTGTTAATAACTTGCTCCCTTTTGTGTGCAGCTTGTACCAGTGTCTGTCAACTGTACAAAATTTTTTTTATTAGTGTTCCTGTAAAGTGTACCCCAGCTTGCCTAAAATTGTATAATGCAGGAGGCTTCCCAGGAGATCGCAAATACCGATGGCAAGCTGCCAAAACTCGACTCCTGCTCACCAGCCTGCCCTGGAGCCCCCCCCCCTTTACCCCCACCATGGCGCTTTTTGGACATTAGGTCCCCAGGGATGGTAGCTTGGTGTGGGGTGAATTACAAGAGGAAGCGCCACTGGGATCACCCCTCAATTAGCCACCAAATCCAGGTTGTGCTTCCAAGCCACAAAGGGAGCCATGTGCCGGAAGCAGAGCTCACACTCCGGGGGTGTGGCCCAGACGGTACGGCACCAAAAACGGGGCTCGAGCTATAGGCAGTGGCAATCCATTGTAAGTATAGAAAAAGGGTTATGGCTAGAGGCAGTAGCAAAACTGGCACCGGGATGTCGGAGGGCAGGCAGGGGAGAGAAGAATGGAACTGTCTCCTATAAATGTACACTGTGTGTTCCTGAATAAAGCATTCCTTCTGTTTATCCCAATACTGAGTCCCAACTAGTATGTGGGGGGGAATAGACCGCGTCTGAGCTTTCACAACAACTCGTCATAGCTGACGCCTCGACAGGCCATCATCCCGGGGTGCTCTTTCAGAACGGCGGATCTACTGAGGAACAGTAGCGGTAATCTGTCACCGGGTATATTTGACCTGTTAATTCCAAAAATGACTCCAGTTTTCCCCCCATCATCTCTAGTTTTTGAGATACAGAACATATGCCATATAACATTCTGCCTTCTGCTCGCCCTTAAATAATCAGGATATTTTAATGTAGGGTTTAAATTAATATTGTTAAAGCATAAACAAAACATTAAGTAAAAGAAAAGTGTACTACATTGAAATCTACTTATTTCATACCAAAAGCACGTTTATGACACACTTTCCAGCTATTCGACACACAATAAGTCTTTTGTAAGACTTACGAGAGTGTGATCTGCCAGGACAATCCTGCATAAGATTCCCACAATAGTCAGCCATCATGTGTGCATCCCATCTTCCTTGGTATCTGGCTTTCATTGTTTTTATGTCTTGGTGAAATCTTTCACCTCGCTCTTTACTTAAGTCACCATGGTTCTCTGGAAAGCGATCTTAAAAATAAAAAATAAAAAAAACACACAAAACATACATAAAAGAATGGTTAATTTTCTTTTCTGTTCCAAAGCAATGACATCGTCCAAAATAAGCTATACCACTGTCGTCACTCACCTCGTTTCCTGCGCCGCGAGCAAGGTCAGTATTTTATAGTCATATTAGTCCTAAAACACAATGCGTAAAAATACAAGCAAAAATTAAGTTTTTCAGTTTTAGTTACAATTACGAATTTTTTCAGAAAAATGCAGTAAAAGGTTCCGATTTCTATTTGTTTTTTTAACAAGAGTGCCCCATAGAATATATAACCACAAAGGTTTGGATGATAAAATGTGAACTAAAATATTTTTACACTCTGTAAATGATTGAAATCTTAACGGAAAATTACCTTTTTTACATTTTGTTAGACATAATAATGATATATATTGAATCTGCAGAGTCTGCTGAAAATAAGGAAATATAATCTGTCTGGGTCCTACAATAAAACATGCCTTCAAATCGCGTTTAAACAAGATGAGCACAAGACGGTCAAAAAGAGCTCAGCTCACAAGGGTGATATTTATTATTATTATTCTTTATTTATAAAGCGCCAGCATATTCCGCAGCGCTGTACAATAAGCACAGTATAGACAGGGTTACAATACATTGAACAACATTTGACAAACAGTACAGGAGGAGATGAGGGCCCTATTCCCGTGGGAACTCACAATCTAGGAGGGTTGGGGCTGGAAACAGGAGGAGAGGACTGTAAGGTGAGAGTGATTGATGGTTGCGTCAGTGAGTTGGGTGGTAGGTTTCCCTAAATAGGAATGTTTTAAGGGAGTGTTTGAAGGAAGAGAAGTTAGGGGAAAGTCTGACAGTACGAGGGAGAGCGTTCCAGAGAGTGGGGGCTGCGCGTGAGAAATCCTGCAGTCTATCATGGGAAGAGGTGATGCGGGGAGAAGCTAGGCGCAGGTCACTGTTTGACCTTAGGGAGCCGGCTGGGGTGTATTTGGTGATTAGTGATATTGCACAGCAGTGAAGGGGTTAATTGATAAATCCAGAAGTAAAAGGAAGATCTGCAGTTACAGTTTGAGATTATTTCCATTACTGACTTGTGGTTATATTTCAGAGGTTGTTATCTAAAGCACTCACTGTAAGAACTTGGATTTTTCATCGTTTACAGATGTTTGTACTTTAGGAACCAGTTACCTTACAGAAAGGTCTTCTGGCAGGATGAGGTACAGCTTGTAAGTTTCGTTTTCTAACTTCTGCATCAAACTGAGAGTGGATTCAAAACAACATTAGAATTGAAGAGAAGATCCTTTTTCCGTGTCAGCATGCAGCGCCTGCAGTACAGGATCCCTGCTCCTCGCCAGCTGAATAACTGCGAGAGACAGGGCATCAAGGACATACTGATCTCAATGGATAATGTCATTGTGCGAAAACTAGCCAGGACCATCACCCGGGCAAAGCGGGTCACCGATGCAAGAGGTGAGGGGCTTCAAAACAATGTGTATGTGTGCGCATGTGGATTCTTTATATATAGTAAAGAGAAAGGACTCCAGAAAGGCTATAAAACATCTTAAACGTGAAACTGTATGTCAGCTCAGTCCCTCCAACCATCTCACCCTCTCTCTTCCCAACTCCCCCTCTGTCTCCCTTCATTCTCTAACCCTCTTTGTCTATCTATATTCTCTATCCCCCCTAAGTTTCCCTCCCTTCCCTCTCCCCCTCTGTCTCCCTCCATTCCCTATCCCCCTTTTTCTCCCTCATTCCCTATCCCCCCTCTGTCTCCCTCCATTCCCTATCCCCCTTTTTCTCCATTCACTATCCCCCCTCTGTCTCCCTCCATTCCCGTGTCTCTATTCTCTTTCTCCTGCTTCTTAATTTTCCCTTCCTTCTCTACTCCTCTCTCTCCCCCATCTGTCCCCCTCCCTTCTCTATCCCCATCTGTCCCCTCCCTTCTCTATCCCCATCTGTCCCCCTCCCTTCTCTATCCCCATCTGTCCCCCTCCCTTCTCTATCCCCATCTGTCCCCCTCCCTTCTCTATCCCCATCTGTCCCCCTCCCTTCTCTATCCCCATCTGTCCCCCTCCCTTCTCTATCCCCATCTGTCCCCCTCCCTTCTCTATCCCCATCTGTCCCCCTCCCTTCTCTTACACCATCTGTCTCCCTCCATTTGCTAACCCCCATCTGTCTCCCTTCATTCAATACACTATCCCCTTTGTCTCCCTCCCTCCTCTCTCTTCCCCGTAACTTCCTTTTTTCCGCTCAATCTCTTACATCTCCAAGAGGGCAGCACTCAACCTTCACTAAGCATAGAGGGCGGATGCTTCTCAAGACAAAAAAAATACAACAAACCAGGAGGAGAGCACACCAACTAACACATTCTAATATCTCAACTGTAGCTGATACAGTTAAACATTTAACCCTGTGTTAACCCGTTAAAGATTCTTACAATGCTTAACCCTTTTAGGATTTCGGCAGTTTGTAACCCATTCATGATTTTTTTGCAAGGTTTTTAACCTTAAGCTCTGTTAGAAAATGATGGTAAATTTGTTCACAATATATGGCCATAAATTGCTTAAGGCAGTCAACAGCGCCAATGTATCCCACCTTTGACAGGTCCTACTTGTCAGGGGGTCTGTGTGCGAGAAGCAGGTTCAGTCCAGTTTGTGCAATTACAGGAGGCCAGACAGGTTACACAGCACATCAGGGCAGCCATCAGAAATGATGGGGCCCCTTACTAAACCTCACGATGGCCCCCCCCAGCACACAGCTTTTCTCCCCTTCAAAAAAAAGGACATAACATAGCACCACGGCAATAAAACTCCCAGTAATGTGCGGTGTGTATGAATGTATCACAGAATCCACAGCAATAAATCTCACAGTAACGGGCTGTATATGATGGCCTCTGGGTGTGGTTTGGGCCTTGGGGTCTGGGCCCTGGGGTCTGCGCCCTGGGTCCGGGCCTTGGGGGTCTGGGCCCTGGGTCTAGGCTGGGCCCTGACTCACCACTCCACTGTCTTCATTCCTTCAGCTCTTTTCTTCTGATCTTCAGCCCGGGCCCTCCAGCTCAGGCGCGCAGCTTCACTGAGTGGAGGGGGCGGAGCCAAAGCAATGTGCTTGGCAGGCCCCCACACGCTGCTTGGTCCCTCCCAGCCAGTCATTGAAGCTGCCAGGAGCCGGAGGAGACACAGTGTCTCCTCTGGCTCCTGCTGCAGAGACACAGCTCCGGATTCGGACTCTGAGTCCGATACCGGAGCTGTAAAAGGGTGACGCCGCTGACGAGGGGGGCCCGCCCCCCAGCGGCCCAGGTCCCTTACCGCAGCATGGGGCGTAATGCCCTGATGGCGGCCCTGCAGCACATGATAGGTTTAATAGAACTGAATGCAAGGAGGAGACCAGAAGGTGGCTAGACACAGGGGCGAGACAGGAAAGGGGCTGACTAGGAAGTACAGGGAGACGGGACATGAATGGGGTTAACTAAAGAACATGCAGCATACAATAGGCAGGAATATGGGACAGGAATCAGGAGAAAAGGTATACAGGTGAATGTCCCGGGGGCAGTGTGAGTGAGAGTCCGGTGAAGGTTATATGCCGAAGTTCAAGGGAGACACGGAAATTTCATTGAAACAACAGCAGGGTCCAGTAAAGCAATGACAGGGTCCAGTAAAAGACCCTTGAAACAAAGCAGGGTTCTTCACAACACAAAGCAGGGTACCTGGGCACAGTATCCAAAGGGTAAATCCATAGGCATAGGTCCAGTAAGATAGGCAAGAGGGCTGGTACACTGGGAATGTTAAAAGCAGAGCTTGAACACATGATCTCAGGAGCAAGGGAAAGGTTCGCCCAGCGCATAGGACTTCAATGCTGGGAAAGGGGCTTAGCTTCCATATGTGGAGGCTTGATCACGTATGGATTAATTCCACCTGCGGACTCCACAATCCTCTGGAAACCCAAGACTGGAGGATAGGGGACTGGAAATGGTACTGGGCTAGGTGGGAAACCCGGTATGGAATGTGACAGGCATAACAGGAAAGGTGCTGCCAGGTTCATGTTACAGCTGCACCGGTTTTGCCCTTCCTGCGACGTGATCACTACTCTACATCACCTAATGACCACCATTATGGAACTAACTCACTTAATGAGGACTGAATCCTTTCTGGAGCTCCCTGCGTTTCAAGGTTAAATAGAGCTTGGAAGTGGAACACCTGTGACAGGGATACATTGGCATTTGTTGATAGGGTTATGGAATTCATGACCATATATTGTGAACTAAATTTCCATAATTTTATTTTACAGAGTTTAATCTCGAATGAGTTAAAAACTGCTGAAATCCTGAAAGGGATAAGCATTGCTAGAATCTTTAAAGGGTTAAAACTTGGTAAAAACGTTAAATGGCAAACTACTGTTGAAGTCTTTGAATGTGTTAACTGGAGTGCTCTCCTCCTGGCTTATTATATATATGTACAAATATGATATATATATATTTGAATATTTTGTAGTTAACCCCTTTTAATTAATTATACAATAAGAAATATTTGGGAATGTTCCCCATTTATTTCCTACTGTAATAACCTTGTTAGGCAGATGTCGCCATCTACAGGCCAGATGAAGTTACTGATGTCAAATTGAAGCACAAAATCTGCAATCCAACAAATATTTAAAAAAACAACAACTTTTCTCTAGTATTTTGTGCATTGCATTTCATATATGTGACTATAGGGGTTATTCAAAGACAGCCGAATTTGCCACCACATTGCACTCCCCATATGCAATGTGCAATTTCGTGGCCATTCGGCTATTCAAAAAGCTGACAATTCACCAAATATTGGCGAATTGCCAGTGAAATACGGTGGAATTCAGCGGCAGTGAAATTCCTCATAGAGAAGTAATGGTTAATCTATTCAGAAAACCCCGATCAGCAGCGAAAGGTTGTCGAAATGCCCTGATTTTGGTGGTTTCATTCGACAGGATCAAGCAGGCGAATCCCATAGGTTTTAATGTTAAAAAATTCCCCGTTTTTATCAAATATTTATTCACCTGTTTATTCTTTTCATTTGCAGCAAAAGTCTCATTAGTTTCTTTTTTTAGAATTTTTTCGTCACTTTTTGGGATTTTTCGGCAAATTTATTATTCCGAAATTTTTCACATGACATTTTTTTTATTTTGTAACAGACTTTTTTCTGTTATTCAAAGGACCTTACATATTACTTCCATGCATTTTCATGCACTAGTTGAGACGTATTTTTTTTTTTTGGTCAGCTTTTGTCGGATGCGTTCGGCGTTCTGTTTGGCAGATCGTTGGATGCATTCGGTGGTTTATTGGATAGATTCGGTGTTTTTTCTGCGGTTTGAGGATGCTTTCAGTGGATCGTCGGATGCATTCTGCTGTTTATTGGATCTATTCAGCTGATTTTCTGGCAGTTGTTTGGATCGATTCAGCGGTTTGAGGATGCGTTCGGTGTTTTTTCAGCGGTTTATTTGATCGATTTGGCAATTTATCGAATGCGTTCACCGGGTCAATTTGGCGTAGTGCGCCGATCAAGAGAGCACCGAAATGTTGGTGACAATTTGGTGCTCTCTGAATAACCCCTTATGTATAAAGTCCTTAACGTGCTCCTGCCGTGGGAATTGAGAAGGTGAGCTTCTGGCTTTTCTAGTGGCACCTTAACTGACCTTGTGGGATTTATAGAATGGTGATACAGGGGTCCAAAGAACCCGTGCCTCGTCTACATTCTGTCAAACAGCCTATGTTTTAGGAGGCAAATAAATCACTGAACATTTGTTTATCACTTCTTTCAATTTTTGCCTTTTTTTCTCAATAATGCATAAGCATACCGATACACCTTCTTTCAGTCTGCAAAAATTCACAGTAATGTATGAAACACTAAATTCAATGGGCCCTATTACAATCATGACGCTAAAACAGGGGACACTAAGGAGAAAAACCTGCGCCTGCAAGTTTCTGCTTAACGTCCCCATTTTAGTTTGAAATAACAGTGCAGGCGCCAACTCAGCAGCCTGCATCGTAACACAGGGCTAAGCCATGGGATGCTCAGGTCGGCGCAGTGACTCGCAGAGGGAGACTGGGGGACTTTTTCCCCCAGTCTCACTCTGCTCCTGGCGGCAAGAAGAGGCGGATGGAGCCGCCGTTCTCGCTGTGAGATGAGAGGTGAGTATGTGATTTTTGGTGGGTTTTTTATCTGATGCTAACTGATTTTGTAGAAGCGGAATCAGTTAGCACCAACTCCTAGCTGTGGTTAACTTTCGAGTTAACCACAGCAGGACGGTAATTAGCGTTAGGACTTTGTAATTAGGGATGAGCTGTTCAGTTCGATCAGTTCGGAGTTCGATTCAAACTTTGGCCGTTTCGCAAGTTTGCGAACTTCGAACTTTTTGGTGTGTTCGGTTCGAGTTCGGAAATTTTTTTTTGAGAATAATATAAAAAATGCTTAAATACTAAAAAATCTAGAAATAAAGAGACTCTTTACTGCAGAATATTATAAGCAACGTTTATTAGATATTGAATTAAAAACTAATGTCTAAGTGCAAAGATTCTCACCTCTAAATGACCTGTGTTGTCAAAGTTGTAAACAACAGGTGTTTTTAGTACGGTGTAATGAATTTGATACATTGTATGTATGTAGAGTATACTGAGGGTGTGGTGTCTGCTTATGAGAAGTGTTAATTTCGCTACTAAATTTTCCTCTAATATGCTGCATATCACTGCTGTGTGCTCAGCTCATTTTTACCGCTTTCGCTCATCATGTTTAAACGCGATTTGAAGCCACATTTTATTAAATAACCCAGACATATTAGATATCGTTCTTTCCGTCAGACTCTGCAGATTCATAATATATCATGTTTTATATATATTATGACAAAAAATGCAATAAAAATTGAATTTTTAATCATCTGTAGTGTGTAAAGTGTTTTTTTTCACATTTTAGCACATGAGCGTTTGCGGTTATGTTTTATATAGGGTGCGCTTGTACAAAAATTAGAAATGGGGACTTGTTACATTTTGTGGGGGGAATTACGTGATTTATAGCAAACACACCCCATAGAAAAAAATCATTATTGTATCATCGTTCACATTATAATTGAAATGTGAACAATATTGCTGCATTAATAAAAATAACACACAAAAAAAACCACATGTTTTTCTTTTCTTTTTTTTTTACTTTATACCTGGTCATGTTGGGTATCATTCGAAATCGGGTACCGGAGATACCCCTGCAGTATAAGCAGAATGTACCGGAGATACCCCTGCAGTATAAGCAGAATCTACCGGGGATACCCCTGCAGTATAAGCAGAATGTACCAGAGATACTGTAACAGCAAATTCAGCCGGGAACTTGTGGGTGATGGATCGACCAAGGAAGCAGATGGAGGCCTTTGTTTCAAGGAAAATGGCGTTATATCGGCTGGCACCTGCCGGACTCACGAGACAGATTGCAACTGTCCAAAGTCATGAGTGACAAGAACAATGTACATGGATTCTTTTTATACATTAGTCCAAAAATACAATTCCCTCCCATCATACCCAGATAGTCACGTGACAGTTACCATATGTCTGAGTTAGGACCTACTTTACACATGATGTCAGCTTTCCTCTTCATTCTCATTTTGGACATGCAACTATTTCTATTCTTGACGGTCAGCATTTCTATTTAGTTTTGCTGACAAACTGACTTCTTTTAAACACGCGGACTAAAATAGGGTCTCAAGAGCACTCAAGGACAGCAAAGTTATTTTAAAACACAAAAAAAGAATGAACATCGAAATGGCAGATCACTAGATTAGTATAGTTTTTAAGTTAATAACCGAGAATTGCTATCTCAATACCCCTGCAGTATAAGCAGAATGTACCGGAGATACCCCTGCAGTATAAGCACAATGTACCGGGGATACGCCTGCAGTAAAAGCACAATGTACCGGGGATACCCCTGCAGTATAATCAGAATGTACCGGAGATACCCCTGCAGTATAAGCACAATGTACCGGGGATACCCCTGCAGTATAAGCAGAATGTAACGGAGATACCCCTGCAGTATAAGCAGAATGTACCAGAGATACCCCTGCAGTATAAGCAGAATGTACCGGAGATACCCCTGTAGTATAAGCACAAGTACCGGAGATACCCCTGCAGTATAAGCAGAATGTACCAGAGATACCCCTGCAGTATAAGCAGAATGTACCGGAGATACCCCTGCAGTATAAGCGTAATGTACCGGAGATACCCCTGCAGTATAAGCAGAATGTACCGGAGATACCCCTGCAGTATAAGCAAAATGTACCGGAGATACCCCTGCAGTATAAGCACAATGTACCGGAGATACCCCTGCAGTATAAGCACAATGTACCGGGGATACCCCTGCAGTATAAGCACAATGTACCGGGATACCCCTGCAGTATAAGCAGAATGTACCGGGGATACCCCTGCAATATAAGCAGAATGTACCGAGATACCCCTGCAGTATAAGCAGAATGTACCGGAGATACCCCTGCAGTATAAGCACAATTTACCGGGGATACCCCTGCAATTAAGCAGAATGTACCGGAGATACCCCTGCAGTATAAGCAGAATGTACCGGAGATACCCCTGCAGTATAAGCACAATGTACCGGGGATACCCCTGCAGTATAAGCAGAATGTACCGGGGATACCCCTGCAGTATAAGCACAATGTACTGGGGATACCCCTGCAGTATAAGTGGAATGTACCGGGGATACCCCTGCAGTGTAAGCAGAATGTACCGGAGATACCCCTGCAGTATAAGTGGAATGTACCGGAGAAACCTCTGCAGTATAAGCACAATGTACCAGAGATACAGAGATACCCCTGTAGTATAAGCAGAATGTACCGGAGATACCCCTGCAGTATAAGCAGAATGTACCGGAGATACCCCTGCAGTATAAGCAGAATGTACCGGGGATACCCCTGCAGTATAAGCAGAATGTACCGGAGAAACCCCTGCAGTATAAGCAGAATGTACCGGGGATACCCCTGCAGTATAAGGCTAGGGTCAGACGAACGCATTTTCGCGTTGTCTGTGAAAAAGTGCGTTCGAACGAATGGACGCATTTTTTCACGGAGTACGCGAGAGCGGTCATACGATGCGCATTTGCGTCCGTGATTTTGTACGGATCAGCAATAAAACACTTTGTGCATCTGAACGTTATGTTGGCCGGACATTAGCAGGGTCTGACATCTCCTAATCACGCACACACACCGCTAGCGGGCGCAGCGCACTCTGTACGTCAGTACTAGCAGTTTAACGTTCTCGAAAAAATGCGTTCGTTTGCCACTTGCGTTGCACGGCCGGACTTTCGTGCGACCGTACTTCGTATATTGGCCGTCATTGCCCGTCATTTGCTGCTAGCACGGCCGTGATTATGTGCGCCTGCACGCGCGTTCACACTGCCTCAGTCTGACCCCAGCCTTAGTGGAATGTACCGAAGATACCCCTGCAGTATAAGCAGAATGTACTGGGGATACCCCTTCAGTATAAGCACAATGTACCGGAGATACCCCTGCAGTATAAGCGCAATGTACCGGAGATACCCCTGCAGTATAAGCACAATGTACTGGGGATACCCCTTCAGTATAAGCACAATGTACCGGAGATACCCCTGCAGTATAAGCGGAATGTACCGGAGATACCCCTGCAGTATAAGCACAATGTACCGGGGATACCCCTGCAGTATAAGTGGAATGTACCGAAGATACCCCTGCAGTATAAGCAGAATGTACCGGAGATACCCCTGCAATATAAGCAGAATGTACCGGAGATACCCCTGCAGTATAAGCAGAATGTACCGGAGATACCCCTGCAGTATAAGCAGAATGTACCGGAGATACCCCTGCAGTATAAGCAGAATGTACGGAGATACCCCTGCAGTATAAGCACAATGTACCGAGGATACCCCTGTAGTATAAGCAGAATGTACCGGAGATACCCCTGCAGTATAAGCAGAATGTACCGGAGATACCCCTGCAGTATAAGCAGAATGTACCGGGGATACCCCTGCAGTATAAGCACAATGTACTGGGGATACCCCTACAGTATAAGCACAATGTACCGGGGATACCCCTGCAGTATAAGCAGAATGTACCGGAGATACCCCTGCAGTATAAGCAGAATGTACCGGAGATACCCCTGCAGTATAAGCAGAATGTACCGGAGATACCCCTGCAGTATAAGCACAATGTACCGAGGATACCCCTGTAGTATAAGCAGAATGTACCGGAGATACCCCTGCAGTATAAGCAGAATGTACCGGAGATACCCCTGCAGTATAAGCAGAATGTACCGGAGATACCCCTGCAGTATAAGCACAATGTACCGGAGATACCCCTGCAGTATAAGCACAATGTACCGGGGATACCCCTGCAGTATAAGCACAATGTACTGGGGATACCCCTACAGTATAAGCACAATGTACTGGGGATACCCCTGCAGTATAAGTGGAATGTACCGGGGATACCCCTGCAGTATAAGCAGAATGTACCGGGGATACCCCTGTGCAGTATAAGCACAATGTACCTGGGGATACCCCTGCAGTATAAGTGGAATGTACCGGGGATACCCCTGCAGTATAAGCAGAATGTACCGGGGATACCCCTGCAGTATAAGCAGAATGTACCGGAGATACCCCTCCAGTATAAGCAGAATGTACCGGAGAAACCCCTGCAGTATAAGCAGAATGTACCGGAGATACCCCTGCAGTATAAGCAGAATGTACCGGGGATACCCCTGCAGTATAAGCACAATGTACTGGGGATACCCCTGCAGTATAAGCACAATGTACCGGGGATACCCCTGCAGTATAAGCACAATGTACCGGAGATACCCCTGCAGTATAAGCGGAATGTACCGGAGATACCCCTGCAGTATAAGCAGAATGTACCGGAGATACCCCTGCAGTATAAGTGGAATGTAAGATACCCCTGCAGTATAAGCAGAATGTACCGGAGATACCCCTGCAGTATAAGCACAATGTACCGGGGATACCCCTGCAGTATAAGCACAATGTACCGGGATACCCCTGCAGTATATGGAATGTACCGAAGATACCCCTGCAGTATAAGCAGAATGTACCGGAGATACCCCTGCAGTATAAGCAGAATGTACCGGAGATACCGCTGCAGTATAAGCAGAATGTACCGGAGATACCGCTGCAGTATAAGCAGAATGTACCGGAGATACCCCTGCAGTATAAGCAGAATGTACCAGATACCCCTGCAGTATAAGCACAATGTACCGGGGATACCCCTGCAGTCTAAGCACAATGTACTGGGGATACCCCTGCAGTATAAGCACAATGTACTGGGGATACCCCTGCAGTATAAGGGGAATGTACCGGGGATACCCCTGCAGTATAAGCAGAATGTACCGGAGAAACCCCTGCAGTATAAGCAGAATGTACCGGAGATACCCCTGCAGTATAAGCACAATGTACTGGGATACCTGCAGTATAAGCACAATGTACGGGGATACCCCTGCAGTATAAGCACAATGTACTGGGGATACCCCTACAGTATAAGCACAATGTACTGGGGATACCCCTGCAGTATAAGCAGAATGTACCGGAGATACCCCTGCAGTATAAGCAGAATGTACCGGAGATACCCCTGCAGTATAAGCAGAATGTACCGGAGATACCCCTGCAGTATAAGCACAATGTACCGAGGATACCCCTGTAGTATAAGCAGAATGTACCGGAGATACCCCTGCAGTATAAGCAGAATGTACCGGAGATACCCCTGCAGTATAAGCAGAATGTACCGGAGATACCCCTGCAGTATAAGCACAATGTACCGGGGATACCCCTGCAGTATAAGCACAATGTACTGGGGATACCCCTACAGTATAAGCACAATGTACTGGGGATACCCCTGCAGTATAAGCAGAATGTACCGGGGATACCCCTGCAGTATAAGCACAATGTACTGGGGATACCCCTGCAGTATAAGTGGAATGTACCGGGGATACCCCTGCAGTATAAGCAGAATGTACCGGGGATACCCCTGCAGTATATAAGCAGAATGTACGGAGATACCCCTGCAGTATAAGCAGAATGTACCGGAGAAACCCCTGCAGTATAAGCAGAATGTACCGGAGATACCCCTGCAGTATAAGCACAATGTACCGGGGATACCCCTGCAGTATAAGCACAATGTACTGGGGATACCCCTGCAGTATAAGCACAATGTACTGGGGATACCCCTGCAGTATAAGCACAATGTACCGGGGATACCCCTGCAGTATAAGCACAATGTACCGGAGATACCCCTGCAGTATAAGCGGAATGTACCGGAGATACCCCTGCAGTATAAGCAGAATGTACCGGAGATACCCCTGCAGTATAAGTGGAATGTACTGAAGATACCCCTGCAGTATAAGCAGAATGTACCGGAGATACCCCTGCAGTATAAGCACAATGTACCGGGGATACCCCTGCAGTATAAGCACAATGTACCGGGGATACCCCTGCAGTCTAAGCACAATGTACTGGGGATACCCCTGCAGTATAAGCACAATGTACTGGGGATACCCCTGCAGTATAAGGGGAATGTACCGGGGATACCCCTGCAGTATAAGGCTGGGGTCAGACGAGCGTAGTGTTCACGTCCGTGATTGCGCCTAAAAGTACGTCCGTGATAGCATGAAAGTAAGTCCATTGGAGCCTGACACATGAAGTACGTCCGCACTGAACTGCGGACGCACAACGGCCGCGGCAAACGGACGCAGGTTAGGCAAGAACGTAATACTGCTAGAACGGACGTGCGGAGTGCGCTGCGTCCATAACGTCTGCATAGCTTTGTGTGTGAGTGATGCAACAAGGTCAGACGGACTGCATTTATACGTCCAGCATTTTTGACGGACAGAATGTTTTTTCATTGTAATTTATTTTCCCCTCCTACATCCGTCAAAAAATAACTTCAGTGAAAAAACGGACTGTGTGACCACTGCTGCGTCATCCGTACTGACGATGTCCGTACTGCACGGACGTACAGTCCGTAGAAATCACGCTCGTCTGACCCCAGCCTAAGCAGAATGTACCGGAGAAACCCCTGCAGTATAAGCAGAATGTACCGGAGATACCCCTGCAGTATAAGCACAATGTACTGGGGATACCCCTGCAGTATAAGCACAATGTACCGGGGATACCCCTGCAGTATAAGCACAATGTACCGGAGATACCCCTGCAGTATAAGCGGAATGTACCGGAGATACCCCTGCAGTATAAGCACAATGTACCGGAGATACCCCTGCAGTATATGCACAATGTACCGGGGATACCCCTGCAGTATAAGCACAATGTACCGGGGATACCCCTGCAGTATAAGTGGAATGTACCGGAGATACCGCTGCAGTATAAGCAGAATGTATCGGAGATACCCCTGCAGTATAAGCAGAATGTACCGGAGATACCGCTGCAGTATAAGCACAATGTACCGGGGATACCCCTGCAGTATAAGCACAATGTACCGGGGATACCCCTGCAGTATAAGTGGAATGTACCGAAGATACCCCTGCAGTATAAGCAGAATGTACCGGGGATACCCCTGCAGTATAAGCAGAATGTACCGGAGATACCGCTGCAGTATAAGCAGAATGTACCGGAGATACCCCTGCAGTATAAGCAGAATGTACCGGAGATACCCCTGCAGTATAAGCAGAATGTACCGGAGATACCCCTGCAGTATAAGCACAATGTACCGGGGATACCCCTGCAGTATAAGTGGAATGTACTGAAGATACCCCTGCAGTATAAGCAGAATGTACCGGAGATACCCCTGCAGTATAAGCGGAATGTACCGGAGATACCCCTGCAGTATAAGCAGAATGTACCGGAGATACCCCTGCAGTATAAGCAGAATGTACCGGAGATACCCCTGCAGTATAAGCACAATGTACCGGGGATACCCCTGCAGTATAAGTGGAATGTACTGAAGATACCCCTGCAGTATAAGCAGAATGTACCGGAGATACCCCTGCAGTATAAGCAGAATGTACCGGAGATACCCCTGCAGTATAAGCAGAATATACCGGAGATACCCCTGCAGTATAAGCAGAATGTACCGGAGATACCGCTGCAGTATAAGCAGAATGTACCGGAGATACCCCTGCAGTATAAGCACAATGTACCGGGGATACCCCTGCAGTATAAGCACAATGTACCGGGATACCCCTGCAGTATAAGTGGAATGTACCGAAGATACCTACCCCTGCAGTATAAGCAGAATATACCGGAGATACCCCTGCAGTATAAGCAGGAATATAGAATATACGGAGATACCCCTGCAGTATAAGCAGAATGTACCGGAGATACCGCTGCAGTATAAGCAGAATGTACCGCGGTCTCCTCTTTTCATACAGACTGCCGCCCCAAGCAGTTGTTTATGAATAGATTAAAGGAAAAGCATTTACCGTCATTTGAAACGTCATTTTTTTAAAAAAAATGTTTCTATACATCCCTTTAAAAACGTTTTTTTTTAAAACTTTTTGTCCTTGTTTCCTGTCCCCCAGGGCACTACCCGGACCCCCATACACCTTTTATGGCAAATATCTTGCATATTTGCCCTGTTGAAGGGCACTCTAAAAATCGAATTTTGAGTCCCATTGACTTGTATTGAGTTCGAGTTCGAATTCGAACATTTGAAAAGTTTGAGTTCGAATGCGAACCGAACTCGGGGGTGTTCGACTGTTCGGCTCATCCCTAATTGTAATCCTAACGCTAATTAACTCTTTTGCGGTCCCCATGTTAAGCATAGGGAGTATGCACGCGCTGAAAAGTGCAAGATCTGATCTGCTAGCGTTTTCTTAACCCGTTAGAGTCCAGAATGTAATATGGTGCACCCGTGCTAGGGCCACCAGAGCTACCGTTAACGCTCACATAGCTGAGTGCTAACATTAGCATTATGTATGTATCGATTTAATAGGAGTAAGTAAGCATAAACGAGAGATCATTCATGCAGTTTCTGGCCTCTTCGTATCCAATACACTGCCTTGTATTCTACCATTGGGTCTCATCAAAAATATTTATATCTATCCCCACTTTACTCCTCATCACTCACACTATAGAGGGAGACATAATGAAATTGCGTCATAAATGTAAATAATCCTGCTGAATTTGCAAAGCTTCTCTGTAATGTGTACAGGGTGAAAACAGTGTACTCTGGTGATATCATACCTTGAATTTATTTAGGGATGTATGATCCATTCCCGATGACAGACACACTGTTTATGTATGTTATTCTCCTTTTGTTAAAATGCGTAATTTCTCATTCTATTATCTGTTTTTTTCAATTTTGCAGCACGTGAGTTAATACTAAACAAGAGTAAAACAGCTGGAGGGTTTTTGAAAAGGAAAGTGGTTACTCGTGAAATTATTTTTGAGTATCTTTATAGAAACAACTTTCATGTAGAAGAAACAAGCAGAAAAACTGAATTGATCAGACAAACAAAGGCATTTTGGCGCCAACGGGTGAGTAATAATGGGTAAATTATATATATTTTATTAATTACATTTCCCCTCTCTCCATTTTCTTTTTGCCCTCAATGTTATAATTTTTCAGCTGTTTTTTTTTTACATTTAAAAATGTTCTATTATTATTATCCTCTAATTATATAGCACCACAAATTCCTCAGTGCTTTACAAGATTGGTGTTGTTACATTAGAATAGCACACTTGGATAATACAGCATGGGGATTCTGTTCCATCAGTGGCGTCGCAAGGGGGGGCGGGGGGTGCGGCCCGCACTGGGTGACACCACCCCTAGGGTGACACCCTAAAAAAAAATATATATATATTTTCTTTAACACAAAATATTTTGCCAGGAAGGATACATTAAGATGTCTCTAATTTTAAAGTATGTCCTGGGTAGACAAGGTCTAGGCTGGCACTTTCCAGGGGGTGGCAAAAAAAACACCACTAAAAGGGGATATTCACAGAGCAATGAAATAACTCAGACATTTCAGTGTTCAGTTGTTCCACGCACTTTGGGGAATCAAATTTCCCCAGTGAATTAACCGCAGGGTCCATGAAGTGCAGGGAATCAGCCACCAAATGCTGCCTCAAACCCGTCACCTGCTGTTTTCAAAAAACCTACTGAACGAAAATGTCTGGAATTAACATATAAAATCCTATGAATGATAATAAAAAGGTCTGTTACAGAAAAAAGAAAAACTGCTATTAGAAAAAAAAATGGAATTTTGTTTTGAAAAATGCCTAAAAGATACTAGAAAAAGAAAAATCAATAAATAAAGAGATCATTTATTATGGATTAAAGGAATAAAGGTTTATTAAATGTTGGATAAAAACGGGAATATTTTTAACATTGAATCCTATGGTGTTCGCCTGAAGAAACCTGCCGTATGAAACCACCGAACATCAGGGCATTTCTCTGCTGTTCGGTGTCTCTGAACAGATTAACCATTACTTCTCTATGGGGACTTTCACTGCCGTCGAACAGGCAACGTACTTGCTGGCAGTTCGTCAAAATTTGTGTGTGAGCATATGAGAGAGCTCCATAGCAATAAACCTCACAGTAATATGCGCCGTGTATTATGAGCATTCAGTGTTATATGGGAGTACTGATTTATGAGTAAGAGTAGTTAAAAAAATAAATCGAGGAGGCGTGTCCTGACCCGTGACCAAGATGGCCGCTTGAACGCAGAGCTCCTGAGTCCCCTCCGACGATACCACACTGCTCATCGGCGTTTCAGGTCATGGTGCGAGGTAAACCGCGCCCGAATACCCCCAAGACCCCAGCGCTCCGATCAACCCGCACAGCCGGACCGCTGGACGCTTTTATCACCGCAACCCCGGCTCCGACCCCGTCCCCGCCACGAGGCAAGATGGCGGGTGGGCCTACCACTCCGCACCTGACGGTCGAGTCCTCGGACGCTGCCTGCCGCCTGGAGCGTCTCATTTCAGCTCTCCCCACCAAGGCAGACCTAGCGGACCTGGTGGCGGATCTTAAGGAGAGCTTCGCTGGCGACTTGAGGGAGGTACGGTCGGACGTGGAGGCCTTAGCGTCTCGTGTGGGTCTCCTAGAGGATCGGGGGAATCATCCCCCCCCCACCGGCGGCTTACGGCGACCTACAGCGCCGCATCGATGACCTCGATAACCGAGGCCGGAGGCACAATATACGGATCCGAGGGTTATTGGAGACAGACGGCCCCGAAGATTTACGTGCCACCCTTATGGAGATCTTTACACTGGTGCTGGGCCAGGAACCTGATACCCCGCTTTTAATGGACCGCGCTCATAGGGCTTTGCGCCCGAAACCACCTCCGACGGCGCCCCCCCGAGATGTAATATGCTGCCTACCGGACTATACATTGAAGGAGAGGATCATGGGGGCGTCTCGGGCGTCCCGCACCTGGAATTTCCATGACAGCTCACTGGAATTCTACCAGGACCTTACACCTTTTACTCTTACTGCGAGGCGTTGCCTACAGCCAGTGACTCAAGCCCTGCGCCAGGCTGGAATTCAGTACAGATGGGGGTTCCCCTTCGCTCTAACGGCTACGAAAGACGGTGAACGCCACTCTATCTGCTTCCCTTCTGATGTCCCCCAGTTCGCAGACCTGATGGGTTTGACGGTGCCCCCCGTTCGGAGCTGGGAACTAGAAGGTAACCACTCGGCACCAATGGCCCCATACAGACCACGCAGACGTCGTTCACGTGGTCGCCAACGACGACCCCGCAACGGAGATGGAAACCGACCCGACCCGGATGACGGAGTTTGAGATGACCCCCCCCCTTTCCGAGGTCATGGTAACGTTTATGTGACCCTACTGTGAGTACACTTTTGAGGGGAGACACTTGCATGTGATCAGCCCCTATACCATGCTGGTGGCCATTGTATGAACCCTCCGCGACCCTAATGCACTTGGAGCTCCCTTTTTTTTTTTTCTCTTTGCTCTCTCATTTTTTACACAGGCCCATTATATGGACTGACTGATCACGCCTGTTCGGGACACTGACCGGACTCTTTTCCTCGGCACCATCACTCCTCACACCGGATATATACTTTTACTGCGCACTTGCCCCCACTTCCGGGCAAGGGAGGGACTGGGTGGGTGGGCGGGGAGGGGAAGCAGCCCAAAATAGAACTGGGACAGATGAGGATGACGGGTCCTTGGAGCTCAACCCCTACAACAGCGTTACCCCTGCTGTGGCAGAGGTGGCCCCGCCTTGCCTCTGGGGGCCATGACTTGACACTGGTTTCCTGTCTCCTCGGGGACCTGGGTGGGCCTTCGGTGGTCGCAGAGGGGACGTGTATTGATTTGTCTTAGACCTGCATAGTCCGTCTGTCCGCGACACTGTCATATTTCCTTCTCGGGGAGGGGATTGTGTATGCTCTGTGGGGAGGGTGGTCGCCCCTAGATTGTGGTGTAGGTCCAACAACCCCCTTTCCCCCTTTTTTTTTTTTTTTTTCTCTTCCTCATAACTCATCAGTGGGGGCACTCCCTGAACCTCGGGTACCACAGGGGGACTTATAGTTATAAGTATTACTTGGTTAAGACGGGTCTCTCTTTAGGAGAGTCCCCTGTTTTTTCATGCTACTTACTGTTATTGCCGCTTTTTTCGCACTTCTCATATTTAGAAGTCGGAGGGGACTTCTTGGTGCTCGACTTTTGGTTTTTGACTCTCATTTTTGATATTTAAACACTGTTGCCTTTTCTGGTTGTGCAATTGGGCGACAATTTTCTTGGCCGCTCGGGTTGCGGTTACTGGACCTTCGCGCCCACAAGGACCGGACGTCATTCTTTCCACGGGAAGGTAGTCAACCTCTCTAGGGTGCAGACTAGCCTCTCCCGGAGACGTACCATTCCTTATTCTCTTCTTTTGTTTTCTTTACTTTCTTTCTTCTTTCTCCCTTTCTCCTTCTCTTCTCCCACCCTTCCCTCCGTCTCTCTCCCGTTGTTTGTTTGTCAGACCGCTGGAGATATGTCTTCGTCGCCAGGCTTTTCCCCAAAGCCCCTCCGCTTTCTCACATATAATGTGAAAGGCCTGAACATCCCAGAAAAACGCCGCCGTCTCTTCCGGGAGGTCCGGGCGCTGAGGGCATCGGTGGTCTTCCTCCAGGAAACACACTTTCGACAGGATGCTGCCCCGTCTTTGAGTGACCCAGCTTTCCCAATGGGCTATTACAGCAACTACTCCGGGGGCAAGAGTCGTGGAGTGGCGATTCTTTTTTCTAGGGACACCCCTGTGGTCATCGATGGCGTGCTCTCTGATGATGGAGGCCGTTTCTTGTTTGTGAACTGTACAATAGTGGGTGTTAAATACACCTTCGCATCGGTATACCTCCCAAACACTAATCAACACCATTGCCTAGCAGCGATCCTCCGTCGCCTTACTTCTTTTGCGGTAGGCACCCTGGTATTGGCGGGTGATTTTAATGTCCCACTGGACCCACATCTAGATACTTCTGCGGGACACTCTTCTATCCCGTCCTGTATCCCTCGCCACATCCGCCACACCCTGGACGCGCTGCAGCTGGTGGATGTGTGGAGGGCCTTCCACGCAGGGGAACGCGACTACACCTTCTATTCCTCAGTCCACGCTACATACTCGCGCCTCGACTATCTGTTTGTCCAACAACGCTCAGTGCTCTGTGTTGAGGACTCTGTCATACATGCGCAAACGTGGTCTGACCACTGCCCTCTCCTGACAACCTTCTCCTCTCCCTTGTCGCGCCCCTCGGAACGACAATGGCGTCTAAACACATCTCTGTTACTGGATCCCGCTTTCTCTACAGAAGTTGACGCAGGCCTACGTAATTACTTCTCTGATAACGCGGATTCAGGCGTTTCCCTCCCTACGATATGGGAAGCACATAAGTCTGTTGTGCGAGGTGTCTTTCTCAGTAGAGCCACAGCACTTAAACGTGAGAGATCGGACGCTTTAGCGGCTCTCTTTGCAGAAGTAAGAGACCTTGAACTTGCCCATCATGCGTCAGCACTCCCCGCAGACTACGACCTTCTGCTCGCCAAGCGTAGGGCGCTGAATGACATCCTTGACAAAGACATCCGCTTCGCGGCCCAGAAAGCTAAATGCTCCTTCGCTCTCAAAGAAAACAAACCGGGCAAATTGTTAGCTAAGATCCTACGCGGGAGACGGGAAGCAACTTATATAGCCAAACTTAAACTCCCCTCTGGAGAGATAGTTACACGACCCGACCGGATCTTGGGCGAATTTCGCAATTTTTATGAAAAGTTATATAGTATGGACATGGCATCCGACGACAACATACCCTCCTCGGCGAGCATTGATGGATATCTGGAGGGCAAACTGAACCGCACCCTCCCTCAGGAGTCATCCGACTCTCTTGATGCCCCAATTTCGGCCGCGGAGATACAAAGGGTAGTGACTGGACTTAAAGGTGGTAAATGCCCAGGTCCTGACGGCTTACCGGCCGAATATTATAAGTCCTACTCCGACGTTTTGATCCCCCACATGGAATCCCTTTTTGCCTCGCTGAGAGATGGAGGTAAACTTCATCCTCATACTTTATCAGCCACTATCTCGGTCATCAAGAAACCGGGAAAAGACGACACGGACGTGCGTAACTACCGCCCCATTTCCTTACTGAATACGGACCTCAAGATACTTGCGAAAATAATGGCCACCCGTCTCGCGCCTCTCTTGCCTGCGCTCATTCATACCGATCAAGTGGGTTTTATCCCTGGACGGGAGGCGCGAGACGCAACGACTCGGGTCTTAAGCGCTATTGGTCTGGCTAACCGTACGCATACTGGAATACTCTTGCTTTCCACCGACGCGGAGAAGGCCTTCGACCGGGTGAGTTGGCGCTTTCTGTTTTCGGTCCTGACACGCCTGGGAGTGGGCGGCTTTTTCCTTTCTTGGTTGGAGGCCCTGTACGCTAATCCTACGGCTAGGGTAAAAGCAAATGGTGCCCTGTCTACGATGTTCAATGTCCGAAACGGGACACGCCAGGGTTGCCCGTTGTCCCCCCTTCTATTTGCCCTATCGCTCGAACCTCTTTGGAATCGATTCGCCTCAATCCCTCCATCACGGGCATCCAGGGACATGCCTCGGAGCACAAGGTCTCAGCGTACGCTGACGATCTCCTGTTCCTTCTCACAAAACCAATTACCTCTCTTCCCGCGGTCGTACAGACGCTCGAGGAATACGGCACCCTAGCTGGATATTGTATCAACCGAGCCAAATCGGAATTTCTTGGCATTTCCCTGAGCCACTCCTCCATCTCCTATCTCAGACGTTCCTACTCGTTCCGATATTGTCCGGACCGAATGAGATACTTAGGCGTCTGGTTAGCTCCCTCGACCAGATTACTTCACGATCTTAACTTTCTTGCCATCCTTCATTCCTTTCGCACGGACATGGCGGCCTGGACTGGGGGGATGCTGTCATGGTTTGGTAGAATTGCAGTGCTTAAAATGAACCTGATGCCCCGACTGCTCTACCTCTTCAACGCTCTACCGATCATGATCCCACTGTCGTTCTTTACAGCCCTCAGATCGGAATTGTTAAAATTTGTCTGGCCCAGGGGACGCCCACGGGTGGGATTTACGGTGCTCTGCCGCCCCAAAGCGAAAGGTGGCTTGGCCCTGCCTGACCCTAGAAAGTACTACCTCGCCTGTCATATGGCGCGAGTGGTTGAGTGGTCTGGAATTGGCCTGGAAAAACGATGGTTAGACCTGGAACGAGCACTTACTGACCGTCCCTTATGGACTTTGCCCTGGCTGCCCCCTCCCCGACTGACGGCCCCGAGGGCAGACCCTGACCCGATGTCGGCAACATTACACATCTGGCATACACGGAAAATTTCTCTTGGACTCTCTTCCTCCCGTTCCCCATTGCTCCCGCTGTCGCATAACCCGGAGCTGTTAAGCGGCATATTGCCCTCCCTGCGGGCCCGGATGACGGACTCGGACAGGCTTCGGGCGATAGATTTCCCTCCGGATGGCAACTTGGAACTATCCCCTCGCTCAATTCAACAGGGCCCTCTTTCGTACTTGGAACAATTTAACTTCCACCAGTTAAAGTCGTACCTCAGGAGCCTCAACTGTAGTTACAGTCTGAGTCGACCTCTACTGCCTTTCGAACGCCTTTGCCATACGGGTCACCCCTTAACCAGAGGGATCTCCACCCTCTATGGGATGATCATGTCTACGGACACAGAGGCCCCCTCTTTCGAAGCTAGATGGGAGAGGGAACTTGGGTTCTCGATCTCCCCGGACCAGTGGTCGAAAACGTATACCCTGGTTCATAAGGGTAGTGGCGCCACCCGCATCCAAGAAACGTCCTTTAAATTGCTTTCTTTTTGGTACAAGACTCCTAGCCTTCTTCATAGTATCTACCCATCGACCCCGTCAGAGTGCTGGAGATGCGCCCAAGATACCGGGACACTCTCCCACATATGGTGGTCTTGCCCCCGGATCAAGGACTTTTGGGATGTAGTTCGGGATGCGATCCGCCAGGTCACCGACGTCAAGCTACCACATACACCGGAGTGTTTTCTGCTCTTCCACATAGACCTACCTCTTAAGACACTCAAACGATCGGTGCTCCTCTACATGATCCTGGCAGCCCGCGCACTCATTCCCGCTCTCTGGCGAACTGACAGAACTCCCTCCACGGGTGAATGGGTCGGCCGTGTTGAATCTTTTCGATCTATTGATCACCTTGATGCTGAGTCTCGGGGAGAGATGGATGGCTTCGGTCTGAAGTGGTTCCATTGGGAGCGGTATGCCGCGTCCTGGCGGTCGGAGCCCGGGAGGGATCGGATGGCGTAACATCTTCATTCTGCACTAACCGTATGATACAATATCACCATTCCTGGCCCATAGACTGTCTCTAGTTGTAATGTATATGTCTCCCATATGTTTCCCATATGCTCCGACCTTCCCCCTTTTCCTCCTCTCTCTTTTTCTCCTCCTTTGCTGCCACTCTCTCTGCCTTCACTTTATCTATGTCCTTTACCTCTCTCTCTGACGCTTATCTTACTCTTTGGATGGAGTCTCTTGCCATAGATATGGGCGAGACGTACTCCTCCCTCTCACGATTGTATTATTCTGCACTACTTACTATGGTACCCTCCGAGGTCCAGACGGTTCATTCACCATTGTGTGACTTGAGAGGGGGTTAGGAATGTTAAGACTATTTACTCTGCTTCAAGAAAGTGAATGCCTATTGTAATGTTTTTTTTTTTTTTTTTCTCCTGTCTCTGTATTTTACATATCCACTGTTCCTGTATTTCTCTGTTTATGGTCGTTTGACCACAGCTATATTTCCTGTTATTTCTTTGTCTATAATAAAGAAAAATTTTGAATTAAAAAAAAATAAAAAAAATAAAAAATCGTAAAACTCGGGGGGAGGTGACATCATGAGTTACTGCACCAGGTGTCACCAACCCTAGTGACGCCACTGTGTTCCATTAGAGAAATATCGTTGAAACAAAAGATTCTGGACTCAAGATGGTGTCCTTCATCTTGCACAGTGCCGCACGGGATCTGCATTATCAGCATACAGGCAGAAATTGACTTTGTGTCAGATACTGTGATAAAGATAATAAAAATGTTCAGATCTCCTGCTTATGGGGATTTGTATTGATCATAATGAGATTAATAGCAATGCAACTTCCACAAAATACCAATAGACAGGGCCGGATTAATGTAGGGGCGGATGGAGCGGCCGCTCTAGGCCCCTTCCATTAAATAGGCCCACAGCTGCCCCAAGAATAGATAAACTGCTGGCACACATAGTCACCGCACGCCCGAAAAGCGCCTGCCACACACACACTGTGCGGCCGATGTAAATGTGTGAGTGAGACACATCCAGCTGCTCCTCCCCATCCTCCTGCAAGCCTTCCTGTTTCCAGCCATGTGGAAGTGGAGGAGAGGAAACACCGGGAGCAGGACCAGCAGCCAGGGGGAAAGGTAAGATTCCCCCAGCTGATTCTCCTGGGCAGCGTTTTTTTTTTTTTAACTTTCTGAGCCCCCCCTCAGCTCCCCTCTGATCTCACTCGGCAGGGAGGAGGAGGGGACAGCATGGGGGGGCAGTACACAGTGGAGACAGACCGAGAGGGATGAAAGAGAAAGGGGGTCACAGGGAGAGTGAGGAAAGAGAAAGGGGGTCAAAGAGAGAAATGAAAAAAGGGGATCACACAGAGAAATAAAAGAGAAAGGGGTCACACAGAGAGAAATTAAAAAGGGGGATCACACAGAGAAATGAAAGAAAGCGGGTCACAAGAAATGAAAGAAAGGGGGTCACAGAGAGAAATGAAAAAGAAAGGGGGTCACAGAGAGAAATGAAAAAGAGTCACAGAGAAATGAAAGAAAGAGGGTCACACAGAAATGGGGTCACAGAGAGAAATGAAAGAGAAATGGGGTCACAGAGAAATGAAAAAGAAAGGGGTCACAGAATGAAAGAGAAAGGGGGTTACAGAGAAATGAAAAAGAAAGGGGGTCAGAGAGAGAAATGAAATAAAAGGGATCACAGAGAGAAATGAAAGAAAGGGGGTCAGAGAAATTAAAAAAGAAAGGGGGTCACAGAGAGAGAAATGAAAGAAAGGGGTCACAGAGAAATGAAAAAGAAAGGGGGTCACAGAGAGGGATCAAGCGAAGGGGGTCACAGAGAGGAATGAAAAAGAAAGGGGGTCACACAGAGAAATGAAAAATGACTACTAATTCACACTGCACATTGCTATGGAGCTCTGTGATACGATTATACACACTTGACATTACTGTGAGTTTTATTGCGGTGGAGCTCTGTGATACAGTAATGTGCGGTATGAGCGTATCACAGAGCTCCACAGCAATAAAACACACAGTAATGTGAAGTGTGTATAAGTGTATCACAGAGCTCCACAGCAATAAAACTCAGTAGTGTGCAGTGTGTATGAGTGTGAGTATTATTACTGCGAATATCTGAGGCACTCACACACACCGCACATTACTGTGAGTTTTATTGCTCTGGAGCTCTGTGATACGCTTATACACACACACTGCACATTACTGTGATATTTTTTTTCCGTGGAACTCTGTGATACGCTCATACACACTTCACATTAATGTGAGTTTTATTGCTATGGAGCTCTGTGATATGCTCATACACACCGCACATTCCTGTTTTATTGCTGTGGAGCTCTGTGATATGCTCATACACACCGCACATTACTGTGAGTTTTATTGCTGTGCAGCTCTGTGATACGCTCATCTGTGAATAGATTAACCATTACTTCTCTATACTGAAATTTCTCTGCCACTGATCGCCTAATTGTGGCGAACTGCACCGTATTTCTCTGTCAAATCGGCAGTATTTGGCGATTTGACAGTTTAGTTGGCGATTGTTGCCTCTGTATCTAAAAATAGGCCCAACAAAATCCTCAGCACCAGGCCCATGATACCCTTAATCCGGCCCTGCCAATAGAATATAAAAATAGTATATGTATGTGGCATAATGCCTGTATATGGAAATTACAGTAACACCTTGTATCTGTACTGTACTGGGATTTTTCACTCATTATAACCACTGGATCTTATCCCTTGTACAGCAGTGAGTGACCCCAGAGCTGTCCATGTATTCTGCCAAATCCCAGGCTGTTGTACTGCAACAGCACTGCGTTTGAACTTTTTGTTACAGTGTGGATTGGGGTGCTGATTACAGCTTGTTTTATCACTTTCCAGGGTGCCTGGTAATAGAACTTTCCACAGGGGCACATTAATCTGTCTCTAAAAAGATGTGAAAATTGAGTTTTGATATGCTAGTGAGTAGGGATGAGCCGAACACGTCCGAGTTCGGGTTCGTATTCGAACCCGAACTTTCCAAATGTTCGGATCCGAACCCGAACTCGAACTCAATACAAGTCAATGGGGCTGAAAATTTGGTTTTTAGAGTGCCCTCCAAGAGGGCATATATGCTAGATATTTGCCATAAAAGGTGTATGGGGGTCCGTGTAATGCCCTGGGGGACAGGAAACAAGGACAAAAAGTAAAAAAAAAAAACGTTTTTAAAGGGACAGTGAGTTTTCCATGAAATAAGGGTTAAAAATAAAAACTAAAAATTCCTTCAAATATCGTGCCTAGGAGGTCCCCATAACCTGCCTGTGAAGTGGCGGATTTCTAGGATGTATAGAAACACTTAAAAACAAAAAAATGACGTTTCAAATGACGGTAAATGCTTTTCCTTTAATCTATCCATAAACAACTGCTTGGGGCGGCAGTCTGTATGAAAAGAGGAAACATTTTCGGACACGTAGAAAAAGTTTAGTGATTTTTTGGCTAAATTATTGTGAAACTTATGCAGGCTTTGGATGAAAGTAACAATAGGTAATTTAAAATTGGGCCTTTAGCGTCGGCAACAGTGCCGTCGCACCGTAACCCCTCTGAGGATATGAATCTGATACAGGCGTCAGTGGCAGTGCACCCAAATATTGTGCTTTTGGTGCCAGGCCAGCATGTACTAACATACAGTAACCCCTCTGTAGTATTGTGGAAGAATGCAGGGGTGGACCATAAGGTCCTATATTAAAAAGATATGCATCTGTTAAAGGCGTCAGTGCACCCAGATATTGTGCTTTTGGTGCCAGGCCAGCAAGTTCTATCATACAGTAACCCCTCTGTGGTATTGTGGAAGAATGCAGGGGTGGACCATGTGGTCCTATATTGAAAAGATATGATTCTGGTCAAGGCGTCAGTGCACCCAGATATTCTGCCTTTGGTGCAAGACTGCAAGGCCAGCAAGTATCATCATACAGTAACCCCTCTGTGGTATTGTGGAAGAATGCAGGGGTGGACCATGTGGTCCTATATTGAAAAGATATGAATCTGGTCAAGGCGTCAGTGCACCCAGATATTCTGCCTTTGGAGCAAGACTGCCAGGCCAGCAAGTATCATCATACAGTAACCCCTCTGTAGTATTGTGGAAGAATGCAGGGGTGGACCATGTGGTCCTATATTAAAAAGATATGCATCTGTTAAAGGCGTCAGTGCACCCAGATATTGTGCTTTTGGTGCCAGGCCAGCAAGTACTATCATACAGTAACACCTCTGTAGTATTGTGGAAGAGTGCAGGGTTGGACCCTGCGGTTCAAAAAATTAAAATGTTATAAATCTGGCACAGGCGTCATTGCAGCCAAATATTGAGCCTTTCATGGCAGCAAGTGCATTCACACTGTAACCCTTTTGTGGTATTGTGGAAGAGTTCAGTGCTGGAGGTTTTGTGAATGCAGAAGATATCCCCGATCTATTCCGTTACGTCAGCATCAGGGGATTGATAGCTGCTGATCCAGGACTGATTCATTTTTATAAATGTCAGCCGGTCTACAGAGTCGGTGGACAGACGCACTCTTTTGTCTGTGACAAAACCTCCAGCGGCACTGAACGTCCTTTCAGAAAGCACGCTAGATGAAGGGCAACCTAGTAGCTGCATAGCATATTGGCTAAATTCTGGCCAGTGATCCAATCTCAACACCCAGTAAGCCAGTGGATCATCTGCTGGAAAGGTATCCAGGTCTGCCCTTGCCCCTAGGTAGTCCTGGACCATATGGTGAAGACGCTGGCAATGGGTGCCTACATTTGACGTCCCTGGGCGTCGTGGACTAAAACAATTTAAAAATGCATCAGTCAAGCGGCCCTGGCCTTCACCACTATTCCTCTCATCATCCGCAGCCTCAGAAGCACGTGTGTCATCACTTGGAAACCTACCAGTGCCTGGAAAGGTGTTACACAAGTGTCGCTTTAGATTGTCCTCAAGTTTTTTCATCCTGTGCTCCCTCTGTGCAGGCAGGATGAGCTCTGCACTTTACCCTTGTATCGTGGATCAAGAAGGGTTGCCAACCAGTAATGATCCCTCTCCTTGATAGCACGAATCCTGGAGTCCTTTAGCAGGCTTTGCATTATTAGGGAGCCCATGCAGCGTAGGTTGGAGGTGGCATTAGCTTCCAAGTCTTCCTGGTCAATGATGATGACCCCATCGTGCACTTCCTCCTCCCAGCCACGCACTAGCCCTTGTGTTTCTGGGCACACGAAACCTGCCCGTGAGGAATCCCCACCTTCAATGCCCCCACTACTTAAATATTCTGCCTCCTCCTCCTGTCTGATCTGAGTAGGACCCGCTGGAATGCTGTCTGCGGAAAGACTGGGGCCTTGAGAGCCTTCCTCCCGCTGCTCTGCCTCTAGAGCCACATCTATAATTCCCCGCAGAGTGTGCTCCAGCAGGAATACTAAAGGAATTGTGTCACTGATGCATGCACTGTCCCTGCTCACCATACTCGTTGCCTCCTCAAATGGTGACAGTACAGTGCATGCATCCTTGATCATCAGCCACTGCGGGGGGGGGGACACCAAGTTGACCTGAACCTGTCCTTGTGCCATATACTCACACAGATACTCGTTGATGGCCCTCTGCTGCTTGTGCAGACGCTGCAGCATTGCTAATGTCGAGTTCCACCTGGTGGGCATGTCACAGATCAGACGGTTTGTGGGAAAGTGGAATTCTCTTTGAATTTCTGCCAGCGAATGACCGTCTGAAGTGGCTGCAGACTTTTCTGGCCTGGCTGAGAAGCTCTGGCAGCCCTGGGTACTTGGTTAGGAAACGCTGTACCACTAGATTTAGGACGTGTGCTAGGCATGGCACATGCGTCAATTTACCCTCGCGTAGGGCAGAGAGAAGGTTGCTGCCATTATCACAGACGATCATTCCCAGCTGAAGCTGGCGTGGTGTTAACCATCTCTGCACCTGGCCCTGCAGAGCTGACAGAATTTCTGGCCCGGTGTGGCTCCTGTCCCCTAAACAAACCAACTCAAGCACAGTATGGCTTCTTTTTGCTTGAGCCATTACATAGACCCTGTCAGGCGTCGGTTTAACTGCCACTTCGCCAGAGACAGAGGAGGAGGAAGAGGGAGAGGTGGTGGTAGTGGAGCAGACAGACCTCATACAAGCAGCTTTCTGGAGGCGTGGTGGATGAACAAGCTCCAGCACAGAGCCCCATCTTGGATCCCTCCCAGCTGCAATCAGTTACCCAGTGTGCCGTGAAGGAAATGTAACGACCCTGTCCATGCTTGCTGGACCACGTGTCTAAAGTCACATGCACCTTGTTGCTGACTGCCTTTCCCAATGACTGGATAACATTGTCTTCCACGTGCTGGTATAGTGCTGTAATGGCCTTGCGCGAAAAGTAATGGCGTTCCGGAACCTGCAACTGTGGTACAGCACATTCAGCAAATTCACGGAAGGGAGCAGAGTCCACCAGCTGGGAAGGCAGCAGCTGCAATGCGAGTAATTTTGCTAAGCTGGCATTTAGACGCTGTGCTTGGGGATGGTTGGGACTATATTTTTTCTTACGCTGCAGCAGCTGCGGCAACGTAATCTGACTGCGTAAATCTTCAGCTGCTGGGATGATGTCACATTGTGAGGAAGGACCTGGTACATCCATTACTGTAGCATCATCCCTGTCAGTGGAGGTTGTAGGCAATGACATGGCAAGACATACAGTGGGGGTAGAGACAGATGAGGAGGACCTAAGCAAAGTTTTGCGCCAACGGGATGTGTGGCAGGAGGTCATATGTCACCTCAAGCACATGGTACCCAAGTGTCCGGTGTCTATCCCACGCTTCAGCCTCATCTGACATAGATTACAAATAGCAACGGTGGGGTCTGCTGCACATTTCTTAAAGAACTCCCAGCAGACAGCAGAGTTCCTGCGTGTGCGCTTTGAGACAACAGCGCTCTGCACCGGAGCAGCTCTGACATGTGATGCCTTGGACTGGCTAGTGCTACGGTTAGTCATATAGGATGTTGTGCCTCGTGTTTGCTGTGCCTCCTCCTCCCCCTCTTCCTCACTTTATTCCTCTGTTCGATCAGGCACCCAGGTGGAGTCAGTGACCTCATCATCATTGTCATCATCATCCCCTATCTCCTCATCACTGGAGCCAACTTGGCAGTATGCTGCAGCTGCTGGGGCAACATGAGTGCCAGTTATTTGTGTGTCATCACTGGCACCCCCTTCCTCTAGGTTGATTATACTCCCTTCCTCAACCTCAGAGATTGAATCAGAGCACTGTACTTGCTGCGCATCCTCACGCAGCATGTCACTGTCATTGTAGTCAAACAATTCAGCTGACTCCTCCGTGTGTGATAGCGAGGCTACGGCAGGAGTAGCTGTGGATATGGAGGCTGCATTAGATGCTTTGCCAGCTGAGGTGGACTGTAAAGCACTAGAAGCCTGGCTGGCAGAGGACTTGGAGGATGGCCTGGTTAGCCAATCCACCAAATCCTCTGTATGTTGCTGCTGCTTAAGACGGCCAGCACCAGTTAGAAAGGACAAGCGTGCCCCTGCAGAGGATGCACCACGTCCACCACGACCAGAGGCACAGCCTCCCGACACAGGGGCTGCTTGCCCTCTTATCTGTGTCTGGGAGCGTCTGCCTGTCCTTTTTTGTTCTTTCAGACATGGTGAGTGATATATAGTTTAAATATATACAGAACTCTGATTCAACTCTGGTATAAAGATTTAAAGAACTCTGGTATAACTCAGTGAGACACCCTGATAGCTGGCAGCCAGTGACAAGACACAGATTACAAATCTCAGACACTTCCTATAAATCAGTGAGACCCCCTGATGGGTGGCAGTGAGAAGCCACAGATTACAAGTCTCAGAAACCTCTTATAAATCAGTGAGACCGCTTGATGGGTGGCAGTGAGAAGCCACAGATTACAAGTCTCAGAAACCTCTTATAAATCAGTGAGACCCCTTGATGGGTGGCAATGAAAGCTCCTATAAATCAGTGAGATCCCTTGATGGGTGGCAGTGAGAAGCCACAGATTACAAATCTCAGAAACCTCTTATAAATCAGTGAGACCCCTTGATGGGTGGCAGTGAAACCTCCTATAAATCAGTGAGACCCCTTGATGGGTGGCAGTGAAACGTCCTATAAATCAGTGAGACCCCTTGATGGGTGGCAGTGAAAAGCCACAGATTACACTCAGAAACCTCTTATAAATCAGTGAGACCCTTGATGGGTGGCAGTGAAACCTCTTATAAATCAGTGAGACCCCTTGATGGTGGCAATGAAAGACTATAAATCAGTGAGACCCCTTGATGGGTGGCAATGAAAGCTCCTATAAATCAGTGAGATCCCTTGATGGGTGGCAGTGAGAACCACAGATTACAAATCTCAGAAACCTCTTATAAATCAGTGAGACCCCTTGATGGGTGGCAGTGAAGCCACAGATTACAAATCTCAGAAACCTCTTATAAATCAGTGAGACCCCTTGATGGGTGGCAGTGAGACGCCACAGATTACAAATCTCAGAAACCTCTTATAAATCAGTGAGACCCCTTGATGGGTGGCAGTGAAACCTCTTATAAATCAGTGAGACCCCTTGATGGGTGGCAGTGAAAAGCCACAGATTACAAATCTCAGAAACCTCTTATAAATCAGTGAGACCCCTTGATGGGTGGCAGTGAAACCTCTTATAAATCAGTGAGACCCCTTGATGGGTGGCAGTGAAACCTCCTATAAATCAGTGAGACCCCTTGATGGGTGGCAGTGAAACCTCTTATAAATCAGTGAGACCCCTTGATGGGTGGCAGTGAAAAGCCACAGATTACAAGTCTCAGAAACCTCTTATAAATCAGTGAGACCCCTTGATGGGTGGCAGTGAAACCTCTTATAAATCAGTGAGACCCCTTGATGGGTGGCAGTGAGAAGCCACAGATTACAAATCTCAGAAACCTCTTATAAATCAGTGAGACCCCTTGATGGGTGGCAGTGAAACCTCCTATAAATCAGTGAGACCCCTTGATGGGTGGCAGTGAAACCTCTTATAAATCAGTGAGACCCCTTGATGGGTGGCAGTGAAAAGCCACAGATTACAAATCTCAGAAACCTCTTATAAATCAGTGAGACCCCTTGATGGGTGGCAGTGAAACTCTCTATAAATCAGTGAGACCTTGATGGGTGGCAGTGAGAAGCCACAGATTACAAATCTCAGAAACCTCTTATAAATCAGTGAGACCCCCTTGATGGGTGGCAGTGAAACCTCCTATAAATCAGTGAGACCCCTTGATGGGTGGCAGTGAGAAGCCAAAGATTACAAATCTCAGAAACCTCTTATAAATCAGTGAGACCCCTTGATGGGTGGCAGTGAAACCTCCTATAAATCAGTGAGACCCCTTGATGGGTGGCAGTGAAACCTCCTTTAAATCAGTGAGACCCCTTGATGGGTGGCAGTGAGAAGCCACAGATTACAAATCTCAGAAACCTCTTATAAATCAGTGAGACCCCTTGATGGGTGGCAGTGAAAAGTCACAGATTACAAATCTCAGAAACCTCTTATAAATCAGTGAGACCCCTAGATGGGTGGCAGTGAAACCTCCTATAAATCAGTGAGACCCCTTGATGGGTGGCAGTGAAACCTCTTAAAAATCAGTGAGGCCCCTTGATGGGTGGCAGTGAAACCTCCTATAAATCAGTGAGACCCCTTGATGGGTGGCAGTGAAACCTCTTAAAAATCAGTGAGGCCCCTTGATGGGTGGCAGTGAAACCTCGTATAAATCAGTGAGACCCCTTGATGGGTGGCAGTGAAACCTCTTATAAATCAGTGAGACCCCTTGATGGGTGGCAGTGAAACCTCTTATAAATCAGTGAGACCCCTTGATGGGTGGCAGTGAGAAGCCACAGATTACAAATCTCAGAAACCTCTTATAAATCAGTGAGACCCCTTGATGGGTGGCAGTGAAACCTCCTATAAATCAGTGAGACCCCTTGATGGGTGGCAGTGAAACCTCCTATAAATCAGTGAGAACCCTTGATGGGTGGCAGTGAGAAGCAACAGATTACAAATCTCAGAAACCTCTTATAAATCAGTGAGACCCCTAGATGGGTGGCAGTGAAACCTCCTATAAATCAGTGAGACCCCTTGATGGGTGGCAGTGAAACCTCTTATAAATCAGTGAGACCCCTTGATGGGTGGCAGTGAAACCTCTTAAAAATCAGTGAGACCCCTTGATGGGTGGCAGTGAAACCTCGTATAAATCAGTGAGACCCCTTGATGGGTGGCAGTGAAACCTCTTATAAATCAGTGAGACCCCTTGATGGGTGGCAGTGAAAAGCCACAGATTACAAATCTCAGAAACCTCTTATAAATCAGTGAGACCCCTTTGCTGGGTGGCAGTGAAACCTCCTAGAAATCAGTGAGACCCCCTGATGGGTGGCAGTGAGAAGCCACAGATTACAAGTCTCAGAAACCTCTGATAAATCAGTGAGACCCCTAGATGGGTGGCAGTGAAACCTCCTATAAATCAGTGAGACCCCTTGATGGGTGGCAGTGAAACCTCTTATAAATCAGTGAGACCCCTTGATGGGTGGCAGTGAAACCTCGTATAAATCAGTGAGACTCCTTGATGGGTGGCAGTGAAACCTCCTATAAATCAGTGAGACCCCTTGATGGGTGGCAGTGAAACCTCTTATAAATCAGTGAGACCCCCTGATGGGTGGCAGTGAGAAGCCACAGATTACAAGTCTCAGAAACCTCTTATAAATCAGTGAGACCCCTAGATGGGTGGCAGTGAAACCTCTATAAATCAGTGAGACCCCTTGATGGGTGGCAGTGAACTCTTATAAATCAGTGAGACCCCTTGATGGGTGGCAGTGAAACCTCATATAAATCAGTGAGACCCCTTGATGGGTGGCAGTGAAACCTCCTATAAATCAGTGAGACCCCTTGATGGGTGGCAGTGAAACCTCTTATAAATCAGTGAGACCCCTTGATGGGTGGCAGTGAAAAGCCACAGATTACAAATCTCAGAAACCTCATAAATCAGTGCGACCCCTTGATGGGTGGCAGTGAACTCTTAAAAATCAGTGAGACCCCTTGATGGGTGGCAGTGAAACCTCGTATAAATCAGTGAGACCCCTTGATGGGTGGCAGTGAAACCTCTTATAAATCAGTGAGACCCCTTGATGGGTGGCAGTGAAAAGCCACAGATTACAAATCTCAGAAACCTCTTATAAATCAGTGAGACCCCTTGCTGGGTGGCAGTGAAACCTCCTAGAAATCAGTGAGACCCCCTGATGGGTGGCAGTGAGAAGCCACAGATTACAAGTCTCAGAAACCTCTGATAAATCAGTGAGACCCCTAGATGGGTGGCAGTGAAACCTCCTATAAATCAGTGAGACCCCTTGATGGGTGGCAGTGAAACCTCCTATAAATCAGTGAGACCCCTTGATGGGTGCAGTGAAACCTCTTATAAATCAGTGAGACCCTTGATGGGTGGCAGTGAAAAGCCACAGATTACAAATCTCAGAAACCTCTTATAAATCAGTGAGACCCCTTTGCTGGGTGGCAGTGAAACCTCCTAGAAATCAGTGAGACCCCCTGATGGGTGGCAGTGAGAAGCCACAGATTACAAGTCTCAGAAACCTCTGATAAATCAGTGAGACCCCTAGATGGGTGGCAGTGAAACCTCCTATAAATCAGTGAGACCCCTTGATGGGTGGCAGTGAAACCTCTTATAAATCAGTGACCCCTTGATGGGGCAGTGAAACCTCGTATAAATCAGTGAGACTCCTTGATGGGTGGCAGTGAACCTCCTATAAATCAGTGAGACCCTTGATGGGTGGCAGTGAAACCTCTTATAAATCAGTGAGACCCCCTGATGGGTGGCAGTGAGAAGCCACAGATTACAAGTCTCAGAAACCTCTTATAAATCAGTGAGACCCCTAGATGGGTGGCAGTGAAACCTCCTATAAATCAGTGAGACCCCTTGATGGGTGGCAGTGAAACCTCTTATAAATCAGTGAGACCCCTTGATGGTGGCAGTGAAACCTCATATAATCAGTGAGACCCCTTGATGGGTGGCAGTGAAACCTCCTATAAATCAGTGAGACCCCTGATGGGTGGCAGTGAAACCTCCTATAAATCAGTGAGACCCCTTGATGGGTGGCAGTGAAACCTCTTATAAATCAGTGAGACCCCTTGATGGGTGGCAGTGAAAAGCCACAGATTACAAATCTCAGAAACCTCTTATAAATCAGTGAGACCCCTTGATGGGTGGCAGTGAAACCTCTATAAATCAGTGAGACCCCTTGATGGGTGGCAGTGAAAACACAGATTACAAATCTCAGAAACCTCTTATAAATCAGTGCGACCCCTTGATGGGTGGAAGTGAAACTTCCTATAAATCAGTGAGAACCCCTTGAGGTGGCAGTGAAACCTCCTATAATCAGTGAGACCCTTGATGTGGCAGTGAGAAGCAACAGATTACAAATCTCAGAAACCTCTTATAAATCAGTGAGACCCCTAGATGGGTGGCAGTGAAACCTCCTATAAATCAGTGAGACCCCTTGATGGGTGGCAGTGAAACCTCTTATAAATCAGTGAGACCCCTTGATGGGTGGCAGTGAAACCTCTTAAAAATCAGTGAGACCCCTTGATAGGTGGCAGTGAAACCTCGTAGAAATCAGTGAGACCCCTTGATGGGTGGCAGTGAGAAGCCACAGATTACAAGTCTCAGAAACCTCTTATAGATCAGTGAGACCCCTTGATGGGTGGCAGTGAAAAGCCACAGATTACAAATCTCAGAAACCTCTTATAAATCAGTGAGACCCCTTTGCTGGGTGGCAGTGAAACCTCCTAGAAATCAGTGAGACCCCCTGATGGGTGGCAGTGAGAAGCCACAGATTACAAGTCTCAGAAACCTCTGATAAATCAGTGAGACCCCTAGATGGGTGGCAGTGAAACTCCTATAAATCAGTGAGACCCCTTGATGGGTGGCAGTGAAACCTCTTATAAATCAGTGAGACCCCTTGATGGGTGGCAGTGAAACCTCGTATAAATCAGTGAGACTCCTTGATGGGGGGTGGCAGTGAAACCTCCTATAAATCAGTGAGACCCTTGATGGGTGGCAGTGAAACCTCTTATAAATCAGTGAGACCCCTGATGGGTGGCAGTGAGAAGCCACAGATTACAAGTCTCAGAAACCTCTTATAAATCAGTGAGACCCCTAGATGGGTGGCAGTGAAACCTCCTATAAATCAGTGAGACCCCTTGATGGGTGGCAGTGAAACCTCTTATAAATCAGTGAGACCCCTTGATGGGTGGCAGTGAAACCTCATATAAATCAGTGAGACCCCTTGATGGGTGGCAGTGAAACCTCCTATAAATTAGTGAGACCCCTTGATGGGTGGCAGTGAAACCTCCTATAAATCAGTGAGACCCCTTGATGGGTGGCAGTGAAACCTCTTATAAATCAGTGAGACCCCTTGATGGGTGGCAGTGAAAAGCCACAGATTACAAATCTCAGAAACCTCTTATAAATCAGTGCGACCCCTTGGATGGGTGGCAGTGAACTCTTATAAATCAGTGAGACCCCTTGATGGGTGGCAGTGAAACTCCTATAAATCAGTGAGACCCATTGATGGGTGGTATTGAAACCTCCTATAAATCAGTGAGACCCCTTGATGGGTGGCAGTGAGAAGCCACAGATTACAAATCTCAGAAACCTCCTATAAATCAGTGAGACCCCCTGATGGGTGGCAGCCAATGGGGAACACACGGATTATAACAATTCCCAAATATTTTGTAGAAATTAGTGACCCCCAAAATACTTGCTGGCAGTGACAAGAGACAGATCACCTCAATTCCCAGATATTTAGTAAAATTAGTGACCCCCCAAAATACTGAGTGGCACTGGCTGTGTGACAAGAGACAGATCACCTCAATTCACAAATGTTTTAAAGAAATTTGTAACCCCAAAAATACTTGCTGGCACAGTGACAAGACACAGAAGATCACCTCAATTTACAAATGTTTTAAAGAAATTTGTAACCCCCAAAATACTTGCTGGCACAGTGACAAGACACACATCACCTAAATTCCCAGATATTTGGTAGAAATGAGACCCCCCCAGTAGCGTGGCAGACCGGCAGTAAGAACACAGAACAACAAATCTCCTCTCAAATGCGTGCTGAAGCTATGCGTGGAAACCTTATATAGTGTGCTGCGGGACTTAGCTCTGTGAGCCCATGATTGGGCAAAATTTGCCCAACAGGACTCTGAGCCGTGATTGGCATACTGTTGAACCTGTCTTGCACCAGACCTGTGGTCAGGTGCAAGGCTGTAGCCAATTACGAGCTTCAGGCCAGTGGGAAAGTGCATTGTGGGCCATTGTGATGCATTGTGGTCGAACTTGCTCCAAACACCCGGAAATGTTCGGAGTTCGCGATCTAACCGAACAGGCTTAGTACGGCCCGAACTCCGAACCGTCCGAACCAAACAGCTCATCCCTACTAATGAGTGCTTTTCAATGGAATACAATGCAAAATCGAGATAACTCGACTATGGGTGTGAACGGGTTAAGTGATAACGTTTTGCCTTTTTACAATGAAAATCTAAATTGTGTTTACAACAATATAACCAGTGAATAAAAAAATAAGCATAAATAATGCACTGCCGAAACAACCAGTAACTAAAATGAAAACACTTGTGTAGGTAAATACCAGTAACGTGCATTCAGCTGCAAAACAACACATCCAAATGTTGTCACATCAATATAACAACAATACGTGCGTAAAGGCTTATTGAATCCATTCACAAAACTGCGAGTGACCGTGTGCCACTCAGACATGACCGCCCTGGGTTGGATCAGACCCCTTGATAGAGTAGGATCACTAAACGATATGCTGGAGCTGATGAACAGAGCTGAGATATACACAGGGCTGGCCCAAGATACTGTGCTGCCTGGGTTGCAAGGATGAAATGCTGCCCCCCCAAAAAAAAATATGCGCCGTGTATGAGCGTATCACAGAGTTCCACAGCACTAAAAACTCACAGTAATGACTGTGTAGGAGTGTATCACAGAGTTCCATGAGAATAAAACTCACTGTAATGTGCAGTGTGCCTAGTTGAGGCCCAAAATGCTGACCCTGGCAAAGAGCTGCCTGGAGCCATGGCTCCATCCGGCTCCATGGATGGGCCGGCAGTGGATATACAGGTCTGTACAGTAGTTTCAGGTGAAACTCAGGAGAACTGGCAACAGATGAGAACAATCTAGACCAAATAGCAGATTTGGAATGTGAGATAAATGGGAACATTTTTCTGGTTTGGCTATTTTGATCTCGAATTTTCATTTCTCCTTCCAATTCACATGAGTTTCACCTTATTTGAATAGACCTGTATGTGTTCTTCTGTTAAAAACAGGTTTTATTATACTTAAAAATAATAAAAGCCGTACTCTCACGATTTGGAAGTCCCAGAGAGTCCACAAAGCAGAGTAACATGACCATATGTCCCTTCTTGCGATCAGTCACTACTGTGCTTTCTGGTTTCAGACTCCTATTCAGTCACATGGTAAGAGTATCATCACCACAAGCATTCACATTTCGTTTCTCTCTCAAGAAACAGTTATTGTTTATTGTTTCTGTGTCTTTGAAACAGAAACTAAACGAGTATGCGTGTAATGATGATGCTCTTGCCATGTGACTGAAGTGGAGGCTCAAACCAGGAAGCTCAGAAGCACTACTTGTTTCCAGTCTCACGTAGTGATGGAAAGTCCGCATCAGTGAGTGATTCTCCATTATGAGTGATTCATTGAAATTAATCGGATGATAGTTACATAGTTACATATGCTGAAAAAAGACATGTATCCATCGGGTTCAGCCTCTCACACATCACCTACTGTTGTTGATCCAATAGAAGGCAAAAAACCCAGTCTGAAGCGCTCGCCAATATGCAACACAGTGGGAAAAAAATCCTTCTTGACCGATGAACCGGATCAATGAATCAATGGGTCAGATTTGTGATGGGGAGAGTGACTCACCAGTAACTGCTCCTCTGAGTCACTCCCCGCACTGCCAATTGGCTCTGTCTCTTCCATTGCATCAGTAAACCATCTCCCTGCCTACTGTGCTGATGTCCATGCACTGAAGGCATGCAAAAGGAAGGCAAATCCTCCCCATCACACCCAGCACTTGTGACAGGCTGAGACCATTAGAAAAAAAGAGGATTGATGTTATAAATCTCCTGCAGTTTATATCCCAGCATGGGTTAATGGGCAACTCACAGGGCACACAGCGTATATCCCAGCATGGGTTAATGGGCAACTCACAGGGCACACAGTTTATATCCCAGCGTGGGTTAATGGGCAACTCACAGGGCACACAGCTTATATCCCGGCATGGGTTAATGGGCAACTCACAGGGCACACAGTTTATATCCCAGCATGGGTGTACTGCTCTGCTCTTAAGATTAAGAACTGTTGGAACCTGATCCATGAGTCAGGGACTAATGTCTCAAAAACGGTTCTAAAAAGATCTCTGAATTATTGCTAAACTATCGATGTGCCAAATACTGGTAAATTGGCAGTGAAATACGGTGCATTTCAATGCATTTCGGTGGTCTACGGCAACAAGAAAATTGCCCAATTGTTAGTCTATTCACAGAACGCGAACTGCACCGAAATGTCTGTGAAATGCCCTGATTTTCAGTGAATGTGATTCAGTTTGACAGGTTTAAACAGGCGAATCCCATAGGTTTCAATGTAAAATATAATATAATTTTTTTAAACCGCCTATTTGTATTTTTAGGCAAAATTTGTGTTTCCCAATTTTTTTAAAAGCTTTGTTTAATTCTGTAACAGACCTTTTTATTATTTTTTAATGGACCTTTTTATTATTTAGTCACAGTTTAATACATTTGTATTGGTTTAAACATCGCTTAAAAGTTTTTTTACTTTGCAGTTCGGTTGAATTCACCTATGCCAGTTCGGCGTTTTTTTCCGACGTTAGATTACTAGTTCGGCAAGTCCATTCTCTAAATAGTGAATTGACCGTATTTTCGGCGAAATGGAATCACTGAAATGCAACGAGGTACGGTGAAAGTCAAATGCCTCGAAGGTTTTTTAATTTCTTTATTTATGTTCATACTTATTTGATATCAGGAGACACACAGGCAGTATTTGGAGGACCTTGAGTAGCTTCAGGACGAGATACACTCCTGACGCTGTGCTGGTAACTGTCTACCATATTTCCAGATGGCCATCCTCGAATGAACATTAACCAATGAGAAGATTATGCCTTGTGCAGTGAACCTGAAAAATCTACAAATGTTCATAAATCTACAAATAAAAACAACATAATAAATACAAATTAACCGTTTAATGCAATGCTTATTTCTTTGGCTGCGCACAAACGACACAAGCTATTTTTTTTTATGCTTTTTTTATGCCATGTTCTTTTCTAAACTTAATTTTTCTCTTTCTCGTTTGATGCGATTGTAGCGCTCACTCCCGGAGGAGCCGCTGAAAATTAACCACGGGTCAGTCTCCCCGCACTAGGGAATAAATATACTCCAACACAGTTGTGAGTTTTTATCATTTATATAGTTTACTAAAATCTTGAGCAGATGTTGAAACACGGTATTCACAAATATTATTACAATATTTTCGTATTACGGTAAAACGCGCAGCGGAAAAGAAACGAAACACGAGGCTTCGTATTTCGGAAAATAAAATATTCGCGACCGAACATAAAAGAATGCAATTTCCCGATAGTTCAGAAAAAAGGGACACGTAGCGAAACCCCAAACATACAATCCCTTCGTATTACGGTAAACGCGCAGCGGAAAAAAAAAAGAAAAATGTATTCGGAACGTATCTTTGTCTTTAACCCCCGTTCCGATTCGTAAAAGGAAATGAGTCCTGTACAAGTTAAGTTCCAGAATGTAAGAAGCGTATCTGTGTGTGTGTGGTACCCGGGTACTGTTCAACTGGCCAGTGAATTTATTAAAGGAAGGTCTTCGACTAGTCAGTTGGGGCCCTGTAAACTTTAAATAGAAAACAGCAGAGCGTCCTTTAACCATACAAACAGCCTTGGAGGCCTCTCACCCATCCGATGACTGCTTTAGGCTCCGCTGACCCAGGACGTCTCTCCACCCGATTTTGACTGGGGATACTAGCGGCCGGATCCGTTGTCTACCTTCATGCAGCTTGTCCAGCTCCCCGCCTGCTCTCCGTTCGATTCCGCCGGTCTGCAGCTGTTGTCTGGGTACTGGCAAGTCTCCTTCTCCTCAGGTTGAGTGACCCAAATAGGAATTACAGGTCTCCCTCGGGCTTTGGCCTAGCTCCTCCAGCAGTCTCCTCAGTGTGTCTGCTCTTTCTCATCCCCTGGCGCGCTCTGGAACTTTCTCCACGAGGCAGAGGATGTAAGTGTCCAGTCCCCACCCACTTCCTGGCTTCTTGCAAAGCATGTCTGTTATTGTAGTCCCAATATCCAGTATCTGATCGTGATAGTCTCCATCTTGTGGCCAAAAATAGGTACTGCACAGCAAGACGATTTTTACCACAGCGCTACACGATGTACCAACACGTTATTAATATTGTTTTATTAAAGAGCAAAAGAGCTTTCATGTGGTAGCCCAAATGTACACAAAGCTCATTATTCAATAGAAAAATGTGATGCTTTGCAAAAGTTTTTTTAATACAACAAATTATAGCTTAATCCTAACCTGCAATTTCCCCATGAAACTCAAGTTATTCCAAATACACTGTCATACCTGCATCTACAGTATGTCACACTGATATACACTATATTGCCAAAAGTATTCGCTCACCCATCCAAATAATCAGAATCAGGTGTTGCAATCACTTCCATGGCCACAGGTATATAAAATCAAGCACCTAGGCATGCAGACTGTTTTTACAAACATCTGTGAAAGAATGGGTCGCTCTCAGGAGCTCAGTGAATTCCAGCGTGGACCTGTGATAGGATGCCACCTGTGCAACAAATCCAGTCGTGACATTTCCTCGCTCCTAAATATTCCACAGTCAACTGTCAGCTGTATTATAGGAACGTGGAAGTGTTTGGGAACGACAACAACTCAGCCACGAAGTGGTAGGCCACGTAAACTGATCGGGCGGGGTCAGCGGATGCTGAGGCGCATAGTGCGAAGAGGTCGCCAACTTTCTGCAGAGTCAATCGCTAAAGACTTCCAAACTTCATGTGGCCTTCAGATTATCTCAAGAACAGTGCGCAGAGAGCTTCATGGAATGGGTTTCCATGGCCGAGCAGCTGCATCCAAGCCATACATCACCAAGTGCAATGCAAAGCGTCGGATGCAGTGGTGTAAAGCACGCCATCACTGGACTCTAGAGCAGTGAAGACACGTTCTCTGGAGTGCCGAATAGCGCTTCTCCATCTGGCAATCTGATGGACGAGTCTGGGTTTGGCGGTTGCCATGAGAACGGTACTTGTCACGACTGCATTGTGCCAAGTGCAAAGTTTGGTGGAGGGGGGATTAGGGTGTGGGTTTGTTTTTCAGGAGCTGGGCTTGGCCCCTTAGTTCCAGTGAAAGGAACTCTGAATGCTTCAGCATACCAAGACATTTTGGACAATTCCATGCTTCCAACTTTGTGGGAACAGTTTGGAGCTGGCCCCTTCCTCTTCCAACATGACTGTGCACCAGTGCACAAAGCAAGGTCCATAAAGACATGGATGACAGAGTCTGGTGTGGATGAACCTGACTGGCCTGCACAGAGTCATGACCTCAACCCAATAGAACACTTTTGGGATGAATTGGAGAGGAGACTGAGAGCCAGGCCTTCTCGTCCAACATCAGTGTGTGACCTCACAAATGCGCTTCTGGAAGAATGGTCAAAAATTCCCATAAACATACTCCTAAACCTTGTGGACAGCCTTCCCAGAAGAGTTGAAGCTGTTATAGCTGCAAAGGGTGGACCAACGTCATATTGTACCCTATGGATTATGAATGGGATGTCACTTAAATTCATATGCGAGTCAAGGCAGGTGAGCGAATACTTTTGGCAATATAGTGTATTTGTACTGATTTATTTGCTGTAATGAATAAAAAAAGTAAACATTGAAAAGAAAAAAAAAGAAACTCAAGTTATGTATACAAAAGTACAGAAAAAATAAACACTTACAGGGTAATTCAAAGAGATTCGAAAAGTGACCGCATGTTCGGTGACTTTTCGTTCTCTTCAATTCGGTTCCTTTTGCCGATCCCATTTCGGTGACACTGCAGTGTATTCAGCAAGCACCACAGGGTCCCCAAATTGCAGGGAAAAGCTGCCGCAAACCTGACAAAAACTAACCGCAAAACCCGGCAAATGCATGCCGAAAACCCGCTAAAACATCTGGATTAACCCGTCGAAGACGCCGGAAAAACCAGAGCAGAAGCCAATCACACGCAGCGAAGCCGCCGGAAAAAGCCGAGACCGCAGACGAGGGAGGTGAATAAATTAGAAAAACAGTTTGTATGAATGTTTGAAAGCGAAACGCTGTTTGCAAAGAAACTACTGAGCGACAATGTCTGAAATTTACATATGAGGTCCAGGGAATGATAATAAAAAAGGCTGTTACAGAAAAAATAAGTAAACTTAAAAAAACAAAAAAAAAAAAAACAGAAAAATGCTTAAAATATCCTAAAAAATCTATAAATAAAGAGACTCTTTACTGCAGAATTTTATAATGTACGGTTTATTAGACATTGAATTAAAACGGGAATATTTTTAACATTGAAGCCTATGGGATTCTCCTGAATAAACTTGCCGAATGTCAGGCTCGCGCCAGGAAGGAGCCATGGCACGACCTCAGTGTGTTGTTATATTCCCAAGCGCTGGGGATAAGCAGGCACACAGACACTGGAGGCAGTATATGTACAATAAGGCTGTTTTGAAGAATGGTTCACAGCAAACAGTCCAGCACAGAACAGACGGTAACACTGAAAATAGGCAAGTGCATGGACCACGTAGTCTCTCTCCAGATCCGCTTGAGGAGAAGCAGGAGTCTTTAGGCAAATGTACCTTGATAGAAGGTTGGTCTCCTTGGAGAGAGCTGGAGGGCTGGAAGCCACTTGAGAGTCTCTGGACCCACTGGATAGTGGGCCACGCAGTGGATCGTCCAGCCAGCAGGAACCAGGTAATGCAGACACAGCAAGGATGCACGGCAGAGCAAAATAAATCAGGCAACATACAATGACAAGAGGGAGCTCTCTGGACACTGGGAAGGGAAAAACACAAAATGAAAGAGCAAAGGGGAGAAGGGGGTGGTCTGGTTTTATGCAGAATCCTCAGGTTCAGACACAGGAGTTAACCCTTAGGTGAGAAGCACTTGTGACAGGCTGAGACCATTAGAAAAAAAGAGGAAGAAGCAGGTATAGAGAGCTAGTGACCCAGGCTGGCCACAGCAGGCTCTCAGGGCTGAGGCATGACACCGAATTAAACAACCGAATGGCAGGGCATTTCGGGAACCTTTCACTGCTGGTTTTTGTTCTCTGAATAGCTGAATCAGTGCTTTTTCATGGGGATTTCACTGCCCTCGAACAGGCACCGAACAGGCACCGTATGTGCAGGCAATTCGCCAGGATTTGGCGAATTGCCTGCTCTCTGAATAGCCGAATGGCCAAGAAAGGTAACCGAACGCTGATTTTCAGCGTTCGGTTACCTTTCTCAAGCAATTCGGATCTCTTTGAATTACCCTGTAAGGGTCGAATAAATAAATAAATGAAAAATCTATATTTTTTTAACCCCTTCACTGCTGAGCCATTTCACCTCTGTGCTGAGCTCATTTTTACAGTTTTGTGCTCAACCTGTTTAGACGCGATTTGATGTCATGTTTTAGGCCCGCGTCAGAAGAACACATTGATCACGTCCGTGTCGCTGCACAGTTTAACGTTCGTCGTAGCATTGAATCATGATCAATAGAGACCCACACATGAAGTACGTGCACACCAAACTGCGCACGCACAACGCACGTGGCAAACAGACGCAAGTTAGGCAACAACGTAAAACCGCTAGACTGACACGCAGAATGCTTCACATCCGCGTAGCGTTCTGTGTGAGTGATGAGATGTCTGACGCAGCGCATTTGCGACGTCCAGGACCTTGACGCACAAAATGGATTTTCGTATCCTTTTCAAATTTTCATAATTTTTCATATTATTTTTATTTCCCATAGTTCCCTTTTTTTCTACGTCCGTCAAAAAAACACGGACCGTGTGGTATCTACAGTATCTTCCGTCAGTACATCCGTCCGTTATGCAAGCACGCAGAGTGCGTTCAGACTGCGTTCGTCGGACATTAGCCTGTACGACCCAGACAAATTTATATATCCTTTTTTACAGCAGACTCAGCAGATTTATAATATATCATTATTGTATATGAACACCATGTTATTTATTTATTTATAAAGGATTTTACCAGGAAGGATACATTGAGATTTCTCTTGTTTTCAAGTATGTCCTGGGTTCAAGAACATTGAAGTGTTACAGTTACAGAAATACAAAGTAATACAATGCAAGATATTAAAAAAACAACACAAATATACAGATTAACAGAAAATAAATATGTAGGAAATATAGTCACTAGGTTACATGTTTACAGGTGCATTCTGTATTGAGGTATGTTAGTAAGGAGCTTTTGAGTGACTTAAGACTGGGGGAAGATTTGATGGTGTCTGGGAGGTTATTCCATAATTGTGGTGCTCTGTAGGAAAATGAGGACCGAGCCACTGTCTTTTTGTATTGTGGTATTGCAAGTAAGGTGCTGGTCCTGGATCGGAGGTTATAGGATGAGGGAGCTGCTGGGGGAAGCAGTCTATTCAGGTAGGGTGGCAGCTTCCCAGAGATGCTCTTAAACACCAGGCTGGAAAGGTGAAGGGTGCGTCTGGATTCCAGCGATGGCCAGTTTAGCTCTTTTAACATGTCACAATGGTGGGTCATGTAGTTACATTGTAGCGCAAAGCGGCAGAATGAGTTATACAATGTAGCAAGTTTATGAAGGTGTGTTTGCGGGGCGGCTGCATACACTACATCTCCGTAATCAATAGCCGGCATAAGCATTTGCTGTACAATCTGCTTTCTTACCGCGGGACTCAGGCAGGATTTATTTCTGTACAGGGCACCTAGTTTGGGGTAAAGTTTAGATGAGAGTTTTTCGATGTGGGGGCCAAAGGATAGACTAGGGTCCAACCACATACCTAGATATTTGAGAGAAGTGACTGTGGTCAGCATGCCATTTGATTTTGTCCCAACACATAGATCGGGATTTTGCAATTTGTGTAGTTTAGGTGCTGTTCCAAAAAGCATCGTTACAGTTTGTTGTTTTTGATCCACTTTTCTACCTCTGTGAATTGTTCTTGCAGCACGGCCTCCAGCTGAGGGAGATTTGGTTTGCTGGTATCGATTACAGTGTCGTCTGCGTACATATGTACAGTTGAGGCTTTGCAGACGTTGGGCAGATCATTTATGAATATTGTGAATAGCAGGGGGCCTAGTATTGAGCCTTGGGGTACACCGCAAGTGACTGGAAGCGGGAGGGAGGAGCTGCCAGAAATTGACACATATTGTGATCGGTCGGATACATATGATTGAAACCAGGTTAGCGTGCGATCACCAATGACAGAGTTTTTAATTCTTTCTAACAAGATGCCATGGTCTACCGTGTCAAAGGCCTTGGCAAAATCAAGGAAGATGGCTCCAGTTAGGTTTCCTTGTTCCATCCCAGCTTGGATATCATTGCAGACTTTTAAAAGGGTGGTTGTAGTTGAGTGATTTGGACGAAAGCCTGATTGATCCGGGGTTAAGTAGTTCCAATATTGATAATAATCACGTAATTGTGTGTAGACACATTTTTCCAAGACTTTTGACATTACAGGGAGCAACGATATCGGACGGTAGTTGGATACCAAAGTACTGTCACCACTTTTATGGATAGGTACCACTCTTGCAGTCTTCCAGAGCTTGGGTATGTATCCAGTCGCCAGTGACTCATTTATTAGGGTTGCGACAGGATTTGCAATTGCTGGTGCACTGATTTTCAGCAGCATTGCTGGTATTTGATCAGGTCCAGACTGGTATTTCATTTTTTGCTTACGGAGAAGTTTAGTAACGACACTGACAGGCACTGGTCTAAAACTGAATTCCTGTCTGATACAGGGACTTTGCACAGTTGGGGGGGCCTGACCTGCATGAGGCCTTTCTGATTGCATGTCATTTCCTAGCTTGGCAATCAAAGTGGTGGCACATCCAACAAAATAATCATTAAAGGCATTTGCTACATCTAGGGGGTGTTGCAGGGTTTGGTTGTTTACTTTGACAGCAGCTGGCTGGGAGTGGACTGGGGGTGCTTGTATGTTACTTATGGTTCTCCAAAAGTTTCTAGGGTTTGATATGTTATTGTTTAGATTTTCATTGAAGTAATGGGCTTTGGCCATTTTTGTTTGTTTTGTGCATTCCTTTCCGACATTTTCGGTATTCGTAGTGATCGTTCATGGAACCGGTACTCTTGAAATTTGACCACAGTGAATCTCTAAGCTGGTAAATTAGTGTAAGAGCAGCTGTAACCCAGGGGAGATGAGTCCCTTTTACTCGCACTTTACGCAGCGGGGCATGGGAATTCCAGACTTGCAGGAGCTCAGACTGAAAGTATTCAACTGCACAGTCTAGGTCTGGGATTAGGTTTAGCCTGTACCAGGGGAGCTGTTTGAGATCACTTAGGAAGGATTCAAGAATAAATTTCTTGAAAGACCTGGTGGTTATTACCTTTGGGGGAGATTTCAAGGCCTTAATTTTGCGCACGCAGTACACTAGACAATGGTCACTAAAGCTATTAGCAAGAACGCCTGCCTCCTGTATTCTATCAGGAGATGAGGAGAGAATCCAGTCCAACAAAGTATGGTTAGGGTTTTTCATATTAATGCGAGTGGGGGAGGAGATTAATTGAGTTAGCTGCAAAGTTTTAAACAGCGAGCAGTGTTTATTGTTTTTAGGATTTAGCCAATCTGTATTAAAATCGCCGAGGACCAGCAGTTCACTTTTTTGGTTTTGGGCAAGTAGGTTATTAAGGATTTGAGATGTCAGAGAGGGAGTGCACTGGCGAGCTCGGTGGACGATAAAACCCAGCAACAATGATTGATTTACTGAATGGGATCATCAAAGGTGACAGGAGAGCTAGAAGTCTGTAAGGGGGTGAACTTTATGGACTCCTCAACATAAATAACAATTCCCCCTCCTCTCTTTGCTCTGTCTTTTCTATAACATGAATACCCCTGTATTGATATGGCAGAGTCTGGTACTTTTGGGGTTAACCATGACTCTGTGAGCACAATGATTTTGGGCTTGTAATAGCAACACCAAGCCTGAAGCTCATCCAATTTAGGGAGTAAACTTCGGATGTTACAGTGCACAAATGAGAGGCCTTTTTTAGTGGGGAGACTAAAGGTTGTGTCACCTATAGGACCAGGGTTAGTTTCCACATCGTTTGCCAGGGAAAGTAGCAGAATAAATAGGAATTTGGACAGAGTTTTCTTTTGATAATAATGTGGTTGCAGAGTTTTAAATCTTTGTGTGGGGGTGGGAGGGCTGGATTTTGACACTCTCCACCAGCACTCATCTGATAGGTTAAAAGAACTGAGAAGGCTGTGGTGAATGTCCTGCCTGAAATTTATAACAAAAAATATATAAAAAAGAGAATTTCCTTTAAAATATCAATCATCTACAGCAGTGGTTCCCAACCTTTTTTCATCTAAGTACCCCCAGGCGGCCCATTTCCATAAATTGTACCCCTCATATTAACCCTTTCGCTGTTGAGCCATTTCACACCTCTGTACTGGGTCATTTTTACCGGTTTTGCTCATCATGTTTAACTGCGTTTTGAAGCCTTATTTTAATATATGACCCTTACATATTATATTATATAGCATATATATATTATATAGCAAGGTCTTGTTACCAGTGGGGTACCTCAGGGGTCAGTACTTGGACCCATTCTCTTTAATATTTTTATTAGTGATATTGCAGAAGGTATTAATGGAAAAGTATGTCTTTTTGCTGATGACACAAAGATTTGCAACAGGGTTGACGTTCCTGGAGGGATCAGCCAAATGACAAATGATTTAGGTAAACTAAAAAAATGGTCGGAGTTGTGGCAATTGAGTTTTTTTTTTTTTTTTTTTTTTTAAATTTAAGTTTTTTATTTTGCAATAAGTCAGCATTACATCATACTGTAAAATAATGGGTGACCTCGCAGGGCCAAACAAGAAGACATAACAAGCAACTGAAGCCACGCAGGGCCAAGAAATGTCATCGTAAAAACAGCGAATTAAAAAATAAAATAAAATGAATAATATCCTCCAAGGATAGCAATAGATTAGCAGAAAACATCCCCCAAAAGGGGGGTCTCATCAAGGTGGGAAACCTCTGCAAGCGAGAAAGTGTGTCTTTAGAAAAAACAACAGCTACGTATCTGAGCGCACTACATGGAAAAGATACATCTGAAAGCTTCCAAAAAATAACAACAAAGGAAAATGGTGTGGGGGGAAACAATACAATGGGGTCGAGGCAAAGGCCTGAACTGTGCCGTCCCTGGCAAATTCCACAGGTCCAAAGGACCGTGGGAGTCCAAGGGGGTTAAATGGCACTAGGCCCGGGTACTCGGGGGTCACGATCCCCGAGACATCCCATTACGCCAAAAATAAAAGTAAAGGTAATAAAACAAATAAAAAAAAAAAAAAATAAAAAAAAAAAAAAATGAAAAAAAATAAAAAATGAAAGGAGATGAGGGTGTCCTCAAAGCGTGTCCAAAGTCACAAAAACAAAGTCTCAGCATGAATGTGGGGAGAAAGCATCATTGTATAATAAGAGTAGGGGGGGTCTTCATAGGAGGGGATTGGGGGGGGAAGGGAGCAAAATAATAACAAAACAAAAATAAATGGTGGGTTTCATAAAAGAAAAACACACACATCAGCCAGCGTCTCGGAATGGGGATTCTTGTACCGCCGGCAGGGCATCGCTGAACAGGCCAGGTTTCTCAGGATGCAGAGGCTCTCCAACAAGGGGCAAAGCTCGCCGCTCCAGTAGCAGCCAGATTGGGTGACAGCCTGCTTCCCGGGTGAGAGCCGCGAGCAACTCTGCTCCAGGAGAAGGGGTAAGATTCCCAGGTCGCGGCCCTCTCTCAGCTGATGGGAGGAAAGAGCGCCCTCCCCTCCCCGGGCACCGAGTTGATTTTGCCGGTTCCAACAGCGCTCCGGCCAACATAGCGTCGTCTGGCAATTCGCGGCCGCTGGGCACATCCGGACAGCTTGACAGTGGCGTCCCCGCCACCGACGGGGCTGCTGGAGGCTCCGGGTTTCCTCTCTCATCCTGCAAAGCAGTAAGACTCCCAAGTCCGTAGCTTCACTTCCTGCAATTCCTTGGCGGAGGCCACCAGAGTCACCACCTTCAGAAATACCAGCTCCTCGTCCGGTCAGGGCCGCTGGGTCCATCTCCCGGTCTCCACGCAGCACTGCCATTAATCTGCGCCATGAGCCTCTCGACAACGGGCTCTCCTCATCTTCTGGCAGCGTCCCCAAGCAGTCTTCCAAGTCTGCGAATAAAACCTCCAGGCTTCTGGTGGAAGGAGGGTACAGCCGCTGCCGCCGGTCCGCACCTTCCTCTGCGAATTCTGCAGCAGGGGCAGTCGTCACGGTCAGGAGATGGGGGCCCTCCATCACCCGACTCCGCGACAGCTGAGCACCCAGGTCACAGTACGCCACAGGGGGAAACATTGGAGCCAAAGAGTAGGCCCAAGAAGAGCAGGAAAGTAGGCCTCAAAATGGCCGCCGGGCGATCGCTCCACCGGGAAAAAAGGCCACAATCTCTGCGGGGCCCTGGAGGGGGGACCAGAACAGGCTCCAGAGCGCACCACCTGATGTCCAGTCGAGCAGGGACTCCCAGAGGGGTAAAATAAAAGGAGTAATCCGGGTAGAAAACCCCCCCGATAGCAATCACACCCGGAGCTCCTGCAAAGCACGTCTGTTCCCTCTCTCAGTCGGACACGCCCCCCGTGGCAATTGAGTTTTAATGTGGATAAGTGCAAGATAATGCACCTGGGACGTAAAAACCCAAGGGCTGAATATAGAATATTTGATACAGTCCTAACCTCAACATCTGAGGAAAGGGATTTAGGGGTTATTATTTCAGAGGATCTAAGGGTAAGTAGTCAATGTAATAGAGCAGCAGGAAATGCTAGCAGAATGCTTGGTTGTGTAGGGAGAGGTATTAGCAGTAGGAAAAGGGAAGTGCTCATGCCACTGTACAGAGCACTGGTGAGACCTCACTTGGAGTACTGTGTGCAGTACTGGAGACCGTATCTCCAAAAGGATATAGACATCTTAGAGAGAGTTCAGAGAAGGGCTACTAAAATGGTGTACGGCTTGAAGGAGAAAAGTTACCAGGAAAGGCTTAATGATCTTAACATGTACAGCTTGGAAAAAAGACGAGACAGAGGAGATATGATAGAAACATTTAAATACGTAAAGGGAATCCACAAGGTAGAGGAAGGAGTATATTTAAAAGGAAACAAAATAGCAAAACAAGAGGACATAGTCTTAGATTAGAGGGGCAAAGGTTTAAAAGTAACATCAGGAAGCATTATTTTACTGAGAGGGTGGTGGATACATGGAACAGTCTTCCAGTAGAAGTGGTAGAGGCCAAAACAGTAATTGAATTTAAGCAAGCATGGGATAGGCATAAGGCTATCCTAAACAAAAGATAAATCCAGGTAAAGTATCCATGTAATTGGGCAGACTAGATGGGCCGAAAGGTTCTTATCTGCCGACATTTTTCTATGTTTCTATATATCGTTCTTTCTGGCAGATTCATAATATGTCATTATTATATGTATACGTCATGTCCTTTCTGTATATTATAACAAAAAATGCAATAAAATTTTAATTTTCAATGATTTACAATGTGTAAAGTGTTTTTTTTCACATTTTAACATGCGAGCATTTGCAGTTATATTTTCTATAGGTTGCGCTTGTTAAAAAAATTAGAAATGGGGTCTCGTTGCATTTTTTTTGGGGAAAATTACGCGATTTTTAACAAGCGCACCGCATACAAAAATCGTTAGTGCAGCATCATTGTTCACATTATAATTGAAATGGGAACAATATTGCTGCATTAACAAAACAAAAAAACTTGTTTATTTTTTTTATATAATTTTTTTATATTTTTATTTTTACATGGTCATGTTTGGTATCGTTGGAAAGGCCATGCTCTGGCCGATCCAGCAATACCAAACATTAATCTCTAGCTGACACGGATCGGGAGATAGGGGGTTCATTGGAACCCGCTATCTCCGCCATTGGTGGTAACTAGGGGTTAACTCCAAGACTGATGTCATTGCGCTATGCACGATGACGCCAGTTGTCAGGGGGAGTTCCCGGAAGCTCCGGGAGAAGATCACGATTCGGTGCTTTTCAGTGCCTAATCGTGATCCAGCATCCAAGGGGTTAAAGGCAGGCACGGTTTGGAGAGGCAGGCTGTGCCCTTCCAAACCGTGCCTGCCTTTAGCCGCTGGTCCCCCGCGATCGGGAGGGAGAGAGGTCCGAAGGACCTCCCCCTCCCTTTCAGGCACCTCCTCCGCACTCGCGGGGGGGGGGGCGACTGAAATAGATGTCATTGCGCCACCGCAATGACATCTATCTTCCCCCCGGGGTCTCGGAGTACCGGGCTGACATGCTAGATGTCAGCCCGCACCGGGGGGGGGAGGGGCAGCAATCAGCCAGAATACCGGCTGATTGCTGCCTCCTGTGCTAGGACGCGATCAGCGTGTCCGTAGCACAGGAGGAACAATTGGCAGGATGCACTGAGCACGTCCTTAGCAGCCAAGTGGTTAAAAAAATCATTATAATTAATATAATTTACTTTTTTTACATACACTATATAGACAAAAGTATTCGCTCACAAGTTCATATGCGAGTCAAGGCAGGTGAGCGAATACTTTTGGCAATATAGTGTTTTTCTCTCTGCTCCATCTAACCATTTGTCTCATACCCATCTCTCCTTTTTCTCTGCCTGTTCTCACACCTTATACTCAGTTTTTCCTCTTCTACCCATCTACCTCCCCCTAGTTTCTCCTTATCTACCCATCACTTTTCATCTTCTCCCCTGCATCTCCCTATCTCCTTACTAGCTTTTCCTTATCTCCTCACTAGTTTTTCGTTATCTCCTCTCCAGCGTCTACTTGTCTCTTTCATAGCTTCTCATTATCTCCACCCCAGCTTCTTAATTTCTTCTTCCAGCACCCCCTCATCTCCATCTCTTACCCAGCTCCTTATCTGCTCCCCAGCTTCTCAATATCTCTTCCCATTTACTCACACGTATTAAATATATTTTAATGAAAACATAGAACAAATAGAAGACTATGTGGGTTATTCACAGAGATTCGAACTTGCCCCGAAAATGCACCGAACAGTGAATTTCCACATACGGTACATTTTCGTGGCCATTCGGCTATTCACAGAGCAGGCAGTTCGCCACATTTTGGCGAATTCCTAGTGAAATACGGTGCTGTTAGGCGGCAGTGAAATCCCCATAGAGAAGCAATGGTTAACCTATTCAGAGACACCGAACAGCAGAGAAAATGTTAGTGAAATGCCCTGATGTTTGGTGCTTTCATGGCAGGTTTAATCAGGTGAATCCCATTGATTTCAATGTTAAAAATATTCCCGTTTCTAATTAAATATCTAATAAACCATTTATTCTTTTACTCTACAATAAAATATATAAGGGCCTAACTGTATATACAGTAATACCTTTGATTGCGAGCATAATTCGTTCCGGAAGCTTGCTTGTAATCCAAACCACTCGTATATCAAAGCGAATTTCCCCATAAGAAATAATGGAAACTCTGATGATTCGTTCCACGACCATTTATTCATATGAAAAATGATTACAGTAACACAAAATACTGTACAGTATAAAGTAAAAATATCAACATACCATGGAGTCGAAACCAGACCCAATTTGCAGTCACCTTAACACAATCCATGTAAGGGGCTTAAAAACCCTTGTAATCTAAAAACAACTCTCGGCCAATCAGCGTTGGCCTGCTACATGGACACACTACATTCTAATAAAATATAACTTTTATTCGAATAATTAAAATTTACCATAACATAAATCACATACTTGGAAAAACATAAAAAACATGTTAAAAGATTCGGATTCCAACTCGTGCCAAGCAATTACGTTTGGTGGTAACTTATCCACCTGTTATTGCCAACGTATCACTGATGAGGGGCTTCGAGGCTTAGTTGATAACATTGGAAATTCTTATTAACCGGATTTCCTTAAGGATAAAGTACCGGTAATATGAACTCAAATTCAATACACTAGGTTGTGCTAATATATTCTACTATGTTAGATGGTGAAGGATCAGTTCTTCACACAGTGCTGGCTCTCCAAGATTTTTCTTGGGTAGAATAACGTAAATAATATTTACTTAAAAGGCAACGTGCCAAGTCTAAAATATCCTTGTACAAAGTGAAGATTCACCCAATTGAACTGTAAATATCATATTCACTAGTATCCTTGTACAAAACAGAGGTTCACCAGATTGACTTATAAGTAACACATTAATTGTTTTTATGCCGAAGAGCGGCTGCTCTCAATTTATTCATTTACACGGTTTGCCCAATGAGAAGTTAAAACACTTGGGACCAGTAAATCTGATAATGGTCTTTCAAAAAAAGATGGATTAATGAAAGGATTTAATGATTAGCTCATAACACTCTAGTCTTATTTCTCAGAGAGGTTATTAATTATTGTGATTATACTACCACCTTAAGCAGGATCAGTGTGAAGAGGGAAGTTCTTTAACCAGGTTAAAGGCTAAGACTTGATCTTATTTTTTACCCCCATTCGGCGGCTGATTGGCTTTATTTGGTGGCGTGCAGTGGTTGGCGAATCATTGGCGGTGGGCTGCTCAGTCCAAAATGCCCGGGCCTATTTTTTGTCCCAGTCCGGACCTGCTATCCTATGTCACCAGAGCTGCATGAGGACAGACCCTGTGCATTGCTCTGGAGAGAGTGAGTGTGACGAGCACAGCCTGCAATTAGGTGCGACTCTGCCTGTCACTGTGAACCCAACACCAGCTCTTAGCCAAAACGGTACATTTCCCCCGAAATCTGTGTCTGGATCCACCCGTCCCATAGAGAAGTAATGGTTAATCTATTCACAGAAAGCCGAACTGCACCAAAGTGTCGGCAAAATTGCTCTTATTTTCAGTGATTCAGTTCGACAGGTTTAAACCGGCGAATCCCATAGGATTCAATGTAAGAAATATTATCGTTTTATTCATTTTTTATTCAAGTGTTTATTCATTTTTTCATTTTCAGCAAACTGTCTTTTTATTTATTTTTTGAAACACCTTTATGTATTTTTTTATATTTTTAGATGAAAGTTTTGATTCCCAATTTTTTTTTAAAGGTTTTTTTTTTTTAAATTCTGTAACAGAGCTTTTATTGTTTTTTTATAGGACCTTTTTCATTTTATACACATTTTAATTAATTTTTATTGGTGTAACCCCTTAACGAGGGCAGGTTGTGCCTGGCAGGAGGGGGTTAAAACACCAAGGGGTGTACTACAGTAGTATGCTCTGCTTGCCGGCACCTCCTCCGGCCCACCTAGCCGCTGTCGCACGTCATTGGCTGCAGGGAGACGGAATAAAATTCAGGCTGTCCCGCAGCAGCCAACGTAGTGCGCCGACTGCTGGGTTGGAGCCAAGGCAGCCCATAAAGTCAACCATGCGTACTAGTATGTCTTGCGTCTTCAAGTACAACCCGCCGCAGGGACGGCATGGTATGCCCTACAGCGGGAAAGGGTTAAACACCTACTAGAAGAATGGCAAAGTTCAGTTTTATTTTTTCTGCGGTTCGGCAGCTCCATATTCGGCTCACTTCAGGGACCCTGTGGTGAATAGTGAATTCACCGCAGGATCAGTGAAATGGAGTCGCTGAAGCACAATGAAGTGCACTGAATTAGAAAGCACCGAGAATTCACTGAGATTTCGGTGCTTTCTGAATGTCCCTCAGGGTGAAATGACTCAGCAGTGAAGGTGTTAAACAGAATGAACACAATACATTCTAAATGAGCTCAGCACACGGGGTGAGATGAATCAGCAGTGAATAAGTTAACCCTTTCGCTGCAGTGGACGCGCTCAGCGCGTCCACCCGCAGGTAGGGTTGCGTGCGGAGGACGCGCTGAGCGCGTCCTCCCTTTGCGGCCAGCGATCGGCTGGATTCCGGCCGATCACTGTGCCCCCCGGTGCGGGCTGACATCCTCGATGTCAGACCAGCACACGGAACCGCCGCCGGCACAATTAGATGTCATCGCGGCGGCTCAATGACATCTAATTCAGGCCCCCCCGCGTGTGCGGAGGAGGCGTCTGAAAGGGAGGTCCTTCGGACCTCTCTCCCTCCCGATCGCCGGGGGCCTGAGATTAATGTCAGGCACCGTTTGGAAGGGCACAGCCTGCCCTTCCTAACGGTACCTGACATTAACCCCATGGGGGCCGGATCACGATTCGTGCCGAAAAGCGCCGGTTCGTGATCCTTTCCCAGAGCTGGCCGACATCTTGGATGTCGGCCAAGCCTCCGGGAACTCCCCCTGAGGACTGGCGTCATCGTGCATAGCACGTTGACGCCAGTCCTGGAGTTAACCCCTAACTGACACCAATGGTGGAGATAAGGGGATTCCAATGAACCCCCTATCTCCCAATCTGTGGCGCTAGGGGTTAATGTTTGTTACTGTTGGAAAATTATTTTAAAAAAAAAATTATAAAAAAAATAAACAAGTTTTTTTTCTTTTTTTGGTTCGTTAATGCAGCAATATTGTTCCCATTTCATTTATAATGTGAACAATGATGCTGCACTAACGATTTTTGTATGTGGTGCGTTTGTTAAAAATCGTGTAATTTTCCCCCCAAAAAAAATGTAACGAGACCCCATTTCTATTTTTTTTTACAAGCGCACCCCATACAAAATATAACCGCAATTGCTCGCATGTTAAAATGTGAGAAAAAAACACTTTACACGTTGTAAATTATTGAAAATTCATATTTTATTGCATTTTTTGTTATAATATACAGTCAGGTCATGACGTATACATATAATAATGACATATTATGAATCTGCCGAGTCTGACGGAAAGAACGATATATAATATGTCTGGGTCATATACTAAAATAAGCCTTCAAAACACGTTTAAACATGAGCAAAACCGGTAAAAATGAGCTCAGCACAGAGGAGTGAAACGCCTCAGCAGTGGAAGGGTTATACAGAATGAACATGCTAAATGAGCTCTGCACACAGTAGTGAAATGGCTCAGCAATGAAGGTGTTAACCACTTGGTTGCTATGGACGTGCTCAGCGCGTCCAGTTAAGTGGTTCTCCTGTGCTATGGACGCGCTGAGCGCGTCGATGCACAGGAGGCAGCAATCTGCCGGATTCCGGCGGAATGCTGCGCCCCCCGGTGCGGGCTGACATCCTCGATGTCAGCCCAGCACTCCGGGACCCCGGCGGAGCAATTAGATGTCATCGCGGCAGATGTGCGGAGGAAGCGCCTGAAAGGGAGGGGGGGAGGTCATTCGAACCTCTCTCCCTCCTGATCGCCGGGGAGCAGAGCGTTAATCCAGGCACCGTTTGGAAGGGCACAGCCTGCCCTTCCAAACGGTGGCTGTGATTAACCCCTGGGGAGCCGGATCACGAATCGGCGCTGAAAAGCGCCGCATCGTGATCCTCTCCTGGAGCTGGCCGACATCTTGGATGTCGGCCAAGCCTCCAGGAACTCCCCCTGAGGATTGGCGTCATCGTGCATAGCACGATTACGCCAGTCTTGGAGTTAACCCCTAGCTGCCAGCAATGGTGGAGATAGGGGGTTCCAATGAACCCCCTATCTCCCGATCCGTGGCAGCTAGGGGTTAATGTTTGATATCGTTGGATCGGCCAGAGCATGGCCTTTCCAACGATACCAAACTTGACAATGTAAAAATGTTTTTTAATAAAAATAAAAACATTTAAAAAAAAAATCTAAACAAAAAATAAACAAGTTTTTTTTTTGTTTTGTTAATGCAGCAATATTGTTCCCATTTCAATTATAATGTGAACAATAATGCTGCACTAACGATTTTTGTATGCGGTGCGTTTGTTAAAAAAAGCGAAATTTCCCCCCAAAAAAAATGTAGCGAGACCCCATTTCTAATTTTTTTAACAAGCGCACCCCATACAAAGTATAACCGCAAATGATCGCATGTTAAAATGTGAAAAAAAACACTTTACACGTAATAAATTATTGAAAATTCAAATTTTATTGCATTTTTTGTTATAATATACAGACATGACATAACGTATACATATAATAATGACATATTATGAATCTGCCAAGTCTGCCGGAAAGAACGATATATAATATGTCTGGGTCATATATCAAAATATGGCTACAAAACGCGGTTAAACATGATGAGCGAAAGCGGTAAAAATGAGCTCAGCACAGAGGTGTGAAAAGCCTCAGCAGCGAAAGGGTTAAACAGAATGAACACAGAACATGCTATTGGGGTTAATTGATACATCTAGAAGTAATCGGGAGTTCTGCAGTGCAGTTTGAGATTATTTCCGTTACTTGAGGTTAGGGCTGTGCAATATTGACAAAATAATCATATTGCGATTTCTTGAATGAATATTGCGATTGCGATTTTATTTGCGATTTAGCCAATTGTTTTTGCTTTTTCAAACATGCTACATACATTCTAAATGTATTCAGTATTCAGCACATGGATACTGCCCCAGCTCATGGATATACTGCCCCAGCACATGGATATACTGCCCCAGCACATGGATATACTGCCCCAGCTCATGGATATACTGCCCCAGCACATAGATATACTGCCCCAGCTCATGGATATACTGCCCCAGCTCATGGATATACTGCCCCAGCTCATGGATATACTGCCCCAGCACGTGGATACTGCCCCAGCTCACCTCTGTGCGCCACGTGTTCGGCTCCCTGTTAACTTCTGGCGGCATGGAGCTTGGGCGCTCGCCTGGGGGAACCATGTGACGAGCCGCGAGAACGTGGCTCCCCCTGCGAGCGCCCAAAGCACCATGCCGCCGGAAGTTAACAGGGAGCTGAAAATTGCAGCCTTATGCGATTTAGAAATTGCATGGTCGGAAATCGCGATTCAATTGTGATTGCAATTAATTGCACAGCCCTACTTGTGGTTAATGTTAATCTTTGTAGAGTATGTGCTGGAGGAATAGGCAGCTCTCACTGCAATAGCGTGGCTCGGGAGGAAGGAACCAGTTACAACTAGGGATGCACCGATACCACTTTTTTAAGACCGAGTACCGATACTTTTGTTCAAGTACTCACCGATACCAAGTACCGATACTTTTATTTTATGTCACATGACGCTTTCCAATAAGAACAGACCTCATATAAAGCCCCCAGGTCTCATAGATATTGCCCCAGCTCATGGATATGCCCCCCCGCTCATGGATATTGCCCCCAGCTCATGGATTTGCCCCAGCTCATGGATATTGCCCCAGCTCATGGATTTGCCCCAGCTCATGGATACTGCCCCAGCTCATGGATATTGCCCCCCAGCTCATGGATATGCCCCCCAGCTCCTGGATCTGCCCCAACTCGTGGATAATGCCCCCCAGCTCGTGGATACTGCCCCCCGCTCACTGCCCCCAGCACATGGATTTGCCCCAGCTCATGGATATGGCCCCAGCTCATGGATAATGCCCCCCAGCTTGTGGATACTGCCCCCCAGCTCGTGGATATGGCCCCAGCTCGTGGATAATGCCCCCCAGCACATGGATTTGCCCCCCCTCCGCTCATACTTACCTTCCTGGGCGCCGCCGGGAAAGTCTCCGCGTGCGCTCCTTGGAAGGTCCCCAGCCGCGACCACGTGGGACCATGTGATCGCGGCTGGGGTCCTTCCAACGAGCGCACGCGCGGAAACTTTCCCGGCGTCGCCCAGGAAGGTAAGTATGAGCAGAGAGCAGCTGCAGGGCCTGTCCGAATGCTCTATCGGCATTCGGACAGGCCCTGCAGTTGCTCTCCTCACTGTGACTGTTTATACTTACCTTCCTGGGCGCCGCCGGGAAAGTCTTCGCGCGCGTGCGCTCCTTGGAAGGTCCCCAGCCGCGACCACGTGGAAGACTTTCCCGGCGGCGCCCAGGAAGGTAAGTATAAACAGTCACAGTGAGGAGAGCAACTGCAGGGCCCGTCCGAATGCCGATAGAGCATTCGGACAGCCGCCCCAGCCCCTCGGATGCCGGCTTCCGGTATCGGAAAAAAATATCGGGGGTACTGCACGAGTACCAAGTAGTCCTGCAGTACCCGGTATCGGCACCGATACTAGTATCGGTGCAAGCCTAGTTACAACCTTATAGACAGTGACGTCACTAGGGTTGGTGTCACCCGGTGCGGTAACTTATGGTGTCACCCCCCCCCCGAGTTTTATGGATTTTTTTTTAACTACTCTAACTCCTGAATCAGTACTCCCATATAACACTGAATGCTCATACACAAAGCGCACATTACTGTGAGGTTTATTGCTGTGGAGCTCTCATATGCTCACACAAATGTTTGCCAACTGAAAGCAAGTACGTTGCCTGTTCGAAGGCAGTGAAAGCACACATGGATATATATTGCCCCCAGCAGCTCTGGATATATTGTCCCCAGCAGCTCACCCATGGATATATATTGCCCCAGCTCACATATGGATATATTGCGCCTCAGCTCACATATGGATATATTGCGCCTCAGCTCACACATGGATATATTGCCCCAGACCAGCTCACACATGGATATTGCCCCAGCTCTCATGGATATACTGCCCCAGCAGCTCTCATGGATATACTGCCCCAGCTCCTCTCATGGATATACTGCCCCAGCGCCTCTCATGGATATACTGCCCCAGCAGCTCTCATGGATATACTGCCCCAGCTCCTCTCATGGATATACTGCCCCAGCAGCTCCTCTCATGGATATACTGCCCCAGCAGCTCCTCTCATGGATATACTGCCCCAGCAGCTCCTCTCATGGATATACTGCCCCAGCTCCTCTCATGCATATACTGCCCCAGCTGCTCTCATGGATAATGCTCCAGCTCCTCTTATGGATTTTTCCCCAGCTCATGGATATACTGCCCCAACTGCTCTCATGGATTTTGCCCCAGCAGCTCATGGATAATGCCCCAGCAGCTCATGGATAATGCCCCAGCTGCTCTCATGGATTTTGCCCCAGCTCATGGATATGCCCCAGCCCCTCATGGATTTGCCTCAGCTCCTCGTGGATTTGCCCCAGCACCTCTTGGATTTGCCCCACCTCCTCATGGATATGCCCCAGGCCCCCATGGATATGCCCCGGCAGCAGCTCACTTCCTGGATATGGCCCAGCTCACCTCCGCCGCGTGTTCGCTCCCTCTGAGCGTCCGGCGGCGCGCAGCTTGGGCGCTCGTCTGGGGGAGCCACGTGACCAGCCGCGATTGGCTGGTGACGTGTTTCCCCCTGGCGAGCGCCGAAGCTGCATGCTTCGGACGCTCGCAGGGAGCGAACAGGCAGCAGAGGGTAAGATACCCGCCCTTAGGGTGAAGGTGTCACCCTAAGGGCGGGTGTCACAAGAGGCCTGTTCAATACCTCAGCCGCTGCAAGTGCTAAGTTAGCAACTTGCATTGAACGCCGTTCAACCGCTCAGCGCTCAGCAGTGCTAACCTAGCACTTGCAGCGACCCGAGGAGATGCTTCGTGTGACGTATTAAAGATGGCCGCCGCATGAAGCCAGTAACAATGCCCTACAGCAAGATGGCTGCCGCCTCGAAGCAAGTAATAATTCCGTACAGCAATGTTAATTTTGAGGTTTTTGTTCACCAAAGCACAAAATATTTATTTATTATTTCCCCCTGCACATAGACATATATTACAGTTCAATTTATATATTGTTTCAGAAGTAAACATAACGTTTATTCATTAAAAACTATCATTTGTGGTGTGTGCATACAAAACGGAATTGTGCTGACTGCTTCTCTTTATTATATTTTGTCCGAGTGATCCGAAAAACAATCTGAATTTTTCATTAAGAAATTGTCGGCCATTTTGGATTCAAATTTCGCATCCAAAGGGTTCAACCACACTGCTGCAGCAAACTGAATTGCTGCGCTGCAGCAATTCAGCAGCTGCTGAGGTATTGAACAGGCCTCTGGTGCGGCCGCACCCCCCGCCCTCACTGCTTAGAGAAGCCTTCCGGCAGAATGTGATACATACGTGTTTGTAAGTTTCATTTTCCCCATATCACTATCATCAGACTGGCAGGTGATTCTTCACAACACGTTAGAATTGAAGAGCTGCGCCTCTCTCTCTCTGCATCTCAGACTGGGCGGGATGCAGCGCTTGCAGTATGGCATCCCCGCTCCTCGCCGGCTGAGTGAGTGCGAGAGACAGGGCGTCAAGGACATACTGGAGTTAATGGATAATGTCACCGTGCGAAAACTAGCCAGGACTATTACCCGGGCAAAGCGGGTCACCGACCAGAGAGGTGAGGGGCTTCATAACATTGTATGTGTGAGCATGTGGATACTTTATATGCAGTAAAGACACCAGATAGGCTCTAAAACGTGCAACTGTATGCCAGCTCAGTCCAGCAAACCCTCTTCCCAACTCCCCCTCTTTCTCCCTTCATTCTCTATACCCCCATATCTGTCTTCCTCCTTACTCTAGACCCCCGTCTGCTACCATTTTTATACCCCTCTCTCCACTGTTTCTCCCGCGCTTTGTTTCCCGCCATTCCCACTCTCCCGCTCTTTGTTTCCCGACATTCTCTCCCGCTCTTTGTTTCCCGACATTCCCACTCTCCCGCTCTTTGTTTCCCGCCATTCCCACTCTCCCGCTCTTTGTTTCCCGCCATTCCCACTCTCCCGCGCTTTGTTTCCCGCCATTCCCACTCTCCCGCTCTTTGTTTCCCGCCATTCCCACTCTCCCGCTCTTTGTTTCCCGCCATTCCCACTCTCCCGCTCTTTTTGTCTATCTCTTCCCTGCAACTTCCTGTTTTCTAATTTCTGCTCTTTCTCATTACCACCTCGTCTTTCCCCCTTCGCAATTTTCTCTCTCCTTCCCACACGTTTCCTCTTCACAGCTTTCTCTCTCCTTCCCGCCCTTTTCCTCCCTTCTCTCTCCCTCTGTTTCTCCTCAGTCAGTGCATTGCTATACAGGGATGTGCAGCCATACGCTTTCCATATATAATCTGTGTCTATGGTTACATGTTGTTTTAGTTATCGTTACATTGTTGTCTGTCCTCACACATCTCTGCCAATTAAAGACCAGGTAGTAGTGCAGATAATGTGAGACAATGTAGAAGGATCCGAGAGCACATTATAGGTGGTCTTTTTAACCTTTTGAGTGCTGTTGCTTAGTTTTGCATAGTACCCTTAGCACTTGGAGACAGGGCAAATATTAAGAAGGCACAATGTGATTAAAATGAATGCAGCTATCACAAGGGTTAAATGGACATAGATCCTAAAACTTGCAATTGAGAACGTGAGTTAATACCAAAGGATAAATTAGCATGCAGCTAAAAAAAAAAAAGAATCGGCCAGGTTAAATAAGTGCTTCTACAAGGGTCAAAATGCGATAGCTTTAAGAAAAATGTAGAACTTGAGTAAAAAAAAAGTGTACATTATTAGAGGTTAAAAAGGCATATAGATAACCATGACAAGCTTGATGTTCCTGGTATTTTCGTTGAGAATCTGTAAGAAAAAATAAAAAAAATTCTGCATATATATATTAATCAGGAAATGATATATGTTTATGTACAAATATGCTATATATATTTGAATATATTGTAGTTAATCCCTTTTAATTAGTTAAGAATAAAAAAAATATTTGGGATTCACCTTGTATTTTTTACTGTAATGACCTATTTGGCAGGCAGATGTCACCATCTACGGGCCAAATGAAGTTACTGCCATTCAACTGAAGCACAGAATCTGCAATTCCAATTCAAAAATTGGAAAGAAAAATGTATCTTTTCTTTTGGTGCATTGCATTTCATATATGTGACTATGTATAAAATACTTAACGAGCTCCCGACAATTGAGAAGGTGAGTAATGGCTTTGGCGTTGTTCGCTTTATACATGAAAATTACAGAGTGTCACTGCATTATAGGAAAAAAGAGATTTATTTATTTTTTAAATTTAACATGGTCTTGTTTGGCATCATTGGAAAGGCAAGATTTTGGCTTTTCCAGTGACATCTTAACTCACCTTGTGGGGTGTATAAAATGGTTATACAGGGGTCCAAAAATCCCCTTTGTCTCCTACTTCCTGTGTAATGGCTTACGTTTTAGAGGGCAAGTGCATAATTACGCATAATGCCATCTTCTCATACGTGCTCTTAGCATGAGTAATGAGTAGGTGAGTGATTGCAGTGGTATTGTTCACTTTATAAGTAAAAGCTATCAATACCTTAGAACAACCCCCCCCACAAAAAATAAATTTTGCAGTTATTTATTTTTCCAGTTTTATGTTCTTACCCATTACATGGCCATATCTGGTATTATTGGATAGGTCAGACTTTGACCTGGCCACTGGCCAGCGACACATTGTGGTCCATGAGTCCATGACCATTTGACCAAAAACCCCAGCATCTGCTGGAATGGGATTTCCCCTCTGGGCAAGGGGAGGACTCATTTCTGATGATGCTAGTGGGCGGAGGGCCAAGATGTTAGACTGATGTGGTTGAAGCCTAGATTGGTGTAGAGATGTGGCAAAGAGGCAACGTGGAATATGAACTTCATTTGCCCAGTAACAATCAAAGAGGGGTTTGCCCATCATCCAGCATGATGGCCCCACACCTCACAACTTTTTATATATCCAAATTATCAGACATCCCAACCTGCAGAAACTAATTTCAAGGTTTAATATTTGCATATGTATATACTAACCAATCCTATGCCAGTGTTCAAATTGTCTGGTAACTGTTGCACTGTCTGAATCAGTTGTCAGTTGGCTTCTCTTTGAGCAACGGTCATTAAACATCTCTACTGTATTATAATAAAACCAGCAGCACGCTTATCCTTATTTCTGCATCCGAGAGTCATTTGCACAAACGCCTCAGCAGTACGAATACTAAACATTACATGGCGTCTAAGAAACAAATCTTTTCTCATAACATGGATGCCGCTGGATTCTGAATGCCCACAATGAATTGGGAAGCAAGAAACTTGCCTGACGCATGGCGGAAGTTCAGACAACACGCAGATCTCATGTTCGGCGGACCCCTGAAAAGTAAGAGTTTGGATGTAAAATGTAATTACCTCCTACTATGGGCTGGTGAAAAGGGCAGAGACATTTTCAATACATGGGCCTTACCTGCAGACGATGCTATGTCACTAAAGTCATATTACCAGCGTTTCGTAGCATATGTCGAGCCCAAAGCTAACGTAATATTTGCACAATATAAGTTCCACCAGAAAGTGCAGCAGGCTCAGGAACCTTTTGAGCAGTTTGTGACAGACTTACGGCTCCTTGCTCTGGACTGCAATTATGCCCAGAGCGATGAGATGATCCAAGACTGCATTGTCTTCGGCATAAACTCCCCGAGGGTGAGAGAGAAATTATTAAATGTCGGGTCTGAGTTAACACTAGAGAAAGTCATCGTTATTGCCATATCACATGGATTGACCCAGGCACAGCTACTTTCAATTTCCAGAAACCCAAGGTCTGGCGCTTCGCGTTGCGACAACGTTCACAAGGTTTCTTGCCAAACAAACATACAGAAGTATGAACAAGTTTTCTGTTCTCGTACCTCTGACCGAGCACAACCCACAAAGTGCAACTTCTGTGGAAACAAGCAACATACCACCCGCTATCAAAGTCCTGCAAGAGGGAAAATATGCAAGTCATGTGGAAAACGTAACCACTTTACCAAAGTGTGCCGCTCCAGCTGCAGTAAAAATGTACATTCTGTAAACAAAGATGACGCTGACTCAGAAGAGCATGATGAAATGGTCGTGGACTCTGTGACCCAAAACAGTCACCGCACAGACATGGAGCAAGCTTTTGCCTGTCTCCAAGTCGGTCCAAAACTAATTGAAATAGGATTCAAAATAAACACTGGATCCTGCACTAACATCATTCCCCTGTACGATTACTATAAGCTGAAAACCCAGTGTACTTTGCGACCGGCACCTTGCCACCTGTATGGCTACATTGGTGAACACCAGGCAGTTATTGGAAAAGTGCTACCTGAAATGCCAGCACAAAGACCCTCAAATGTTCCTGACATTTTACATCGTCAACACGGGGGTACCTCCCATCATAAGCCTAAAAAGCAGTATAGATTTTTGCCTCATCAAACTAGTACTATCTGTCACAAGCAGTCCGAGTGAAGTATCAACCATGGAGGAATTTGCAGACGTCTTTAACCCCTTCCCGACCGCTGACGTACCCTGTACGTCCTGTGTTCGGGTCTCCCTTAGACCCGATGACGTACAGGGTACGTCAGCGGCGCCAAATCCCCCTCCTGCCCGATACTCACCTCCCTCGTCGGATCCCACGGCGATCTGACAGGGAGGAAGCCTGCCCATGTGATTTACATGGGCAGGCGAGGCTGATGACGTCGCCACGCTGCGTGGTGACGTCATCAGAAGGTGCCCCCATGTGTTTCAATGGAGGGGAGGGGGGGCTCCTTCGGAGCCCTCTATCTCCCCAACCATTGAAGCTAGGGAGATGCCGTTTGCACCGCTGGAGAGGGGAGAGCCTCCCCTTTCCAGCGGTGTATGGCATTAACCATTTCGCCGCCGGATCACGTTGCGGCGCCAATTGGCGCCAAAACGTGATTCAAACCTGGAGGGGGGCTGACATCTTGGATGTCAGCCGAGCCTCCAGGTCCCCCCCACCCACTGACAACCTCACCATATGTGTGAGTATGTCAGTGGGCCAGTTAACCCTCTAGCTGCCATGTAGAGATAAGGGGATCCTAAGGATCCCTTTATCTCACGATCCATGGCAGCTAGATGGTCATATTTGCCATCATTTGAAAGGCCTGATTATGGCCTTTCAAATGATACCAAACATGACCAGGTTTGGTTTTAAAAAAAAATGTAAAAAAAAATAAAAAAAAAAATTAAATAAAATAAAAAAATGTTTTTTTTTTAAAGTTTTTTTTGTCTGGGGGGAGTTTAATTAAATAGGACCTAGGCTGTCATCTAAAAATAATTAGCACAAAATGGTCAGAATGAGCGCAGCGCACATAGGTGAACTGGCTCAGCAGTGAAAGGGTTAAAAGGTAAAAACATGTAAAAATTGGGTATTTCTATTCTCGGGATAAAATTTGGAAACTATTTAGCCGGGGTCTTTATTGGTGGTTATAGCTTTAGGGGATTAAATTACGAAAAAGTGTGTTTTTACCATTTTTTTCATCATATTTCATATTTTTTTTATATTAAATTATTGGATATGATGGAAATAATGGTATTTCTAGAAAGTCCATTTAATGGCGGGAAAAAGGGTGTATAATATGTGTGGGTTGAATAAACGAGTAAGAGGAAAATTTGATCTAAACACGAGCAGCGCAGAAACGTAAAAACAGCAGCGGTCACTAAAGGACGGATTTGTGTAAAACCGCCCGGTCACTAAGGGGTTAAAGGAATTGGCTTATTCCCTGGTGAGTGTACCATACACTTAAACCCACAGGCAACCCCAGTAGTGCACCCACCAAGAAGAATTCCTCTCTCATTATGCAGTCCCCATTAAAGAAAAACTCGAGGACAGGGAGAGACAGGGTGTAATCATTAAAATTACAGAGCCTACTGATTGGGTTAACTCCATGGTTATTGCAGAAAAGCCACGTACTGGAAAATTACAGATATGTCTAGACCCAAGAGATCTCAATAAGGCGATCAAGTGGCCTCATTATCCTTTACCTACTCTAGAAGACATCACTCCCAAGCTAGCAGGTGCTCAGTACTTTAGTGTACTAGATGCTAGATCTGGCTATTGGGCTATTAAGCTCACTGAAAAATCCTCCAAACTCACTACTTTTAACAGTCTTCGGACGATACAGGTTCAAATGTTTTCCTTTCGGGGTAATATGAGCCCAAGATGAATTCCAGCGTAAAATAGATTAAACTAATGATGGTTTAAAAAGTGTAACGGCCATAGTTGATGACATCCTCATCTACAGGAAAACCAAAGGCACAGCAGGATCAAAATCTTTCCGCTATGTTACAGCGTTCAAGGGAAAGGGAGTGTCAAGCTTAACCCAGAGAAAAGTATTATTTGTGCCACAGAAGTCATTTATTTTGGGCATCTCCTCACGACTGATGGGGTAAAGCCTGATTCCTGCATTAATTACTGCTGTGAGAGACATGGAGCCACCGAAAGACAATGGTGAACTTGAGACAGTGCTAGGCATGATCAACTACCTCTCAAAATTCGCACCCAACCTTTGTGATGTCACTGCCCCTCTGCGACAACTTCTAAAGCAATCAAGTGAATTTGTATGGGACGCGCAGCAAGATGAACTTTTATCAAATAAAAGAGCTGTTCTCATGTGAACCAGGACCAGTTTTAGCATGCTTTGATCCTCACAAAGAACTAAAGCTGCAGGTTGATGCTTCCAAGTTTGGACTCAGAGCGGTACTGCTGCAAGATTGAAGACCTATCGCGTATACATTGAAATCACTCACAGAAAAACTATGCGCAAATCGAAAAAGAGCTTTTTGCCATACCATTTGGCTGCAAATTTTTCCATCAATATATCTGTCCCGCCATATCATCGTGGAAAGTGACCATAAACCCTTACAGGGTTATTCAAAGAGAATTGAAAAGTCACCGCACATTCGGTGTGGCGATCCCATTTCGGCGACCCTGCGGTGTATTCAGCAAGCACCACAGGGTCGTCATAGTGCAGGGAAAAGCCGCCGCAAACCCGACAAACACTTACCGAAAAAAACGGCGAATGCACATCGAAACCCGCAAAAACATCTCGATTATCCCCCGCCGAACACGCCGGAGAAACCCGAGCAGGAGCCGATCACAGCGCAGAGCAGCTGTTGGAAAAACCCGAAACTGCAGACGAATGGAGTGTAAAAAAAAAACAGTTCTCTTGAATGTTTGAAAAGTGAAACGCTGTTTGCAAAGAAACTACAGAACGAAAATGTCTGAAATTTACATATAAGATCCAATGAATGATAAAAAGGGCTGTTACAGAAAAAAAAAAGATTTTTAAAAAAAACGGACGAAAGTTTCGTAAAAAAATCCTGAAAAATGCCTAAAAGATCCTGAAAAATCTATAAATGAGACTTTTTACTGCAGAATATTATAATCAACGGTTTATCAGATATTGAATTTAAACAGGAATATCTTTAACATTGAAGCCTATGGGATTTGCCTGAATAATAAACCTGTCGAATGAAATCACCGAACAGCAGGGCAATTCGGCAACTTTTCACTGCTGGTTTTTGTTCTCAGAATAGACAAAGCATTGCTTCTCTATGGGGTTTCACTGCCCTCAAACAGGCAACGAACAGGCACCGTATGTACGGGCAATTCGCCAACATTTGGCAAACTGCCTGCTCTCTGAATGGCCAGGAAATTTAAGCGTACGCTGAATTTCACTGTTCGGTTACCTTTCGGCTAGGGCTGCACCGATACCGATACTAGTATCGATATCGGTGCCGATACCGGGTACTGCAGGAGTACTTGGTACTCATGCAGTACCCCGATATTTTTTTCCGATACCGGAAGCCGGCATTGAGCCGGCTTGCCGACATCCTAGGAGCTGGGGCGGCTGTCCGAATGCTCTATCGGCATTCGGACAAGCCCTGCAGCTGCTCTCCTCACTTTGTTTATACTTACCTCCCTTTAGCGACGCCGGGAAAGTCTTTGCACGCGCGCGCTCGTTGGAAGGTCCCCAGCCGCGACCACGTGGGACCATGTGATCGCGGCTGGGGTCCTTCCAACGAGCGCGCGCACGGAAACTTTCCGGCGTCGCTAAAGGAAGGTAAGTATAAACCAAGTGAGCAGCTGCAGGGCCTGTCCGAATGCAGATAGAGCATTCAGACAGGCCCTGCAGCTGCTCTCCGCTCATACTTACCTTCCTTTAGCGACGCCGGGAAAGTTTCCCCGCGTGCGCTCGTTGGAAGGACCCCAGCCGCGATCACATAGTCCCACGTGGTCGCGGCTGGGGACCTTCCAACGAGCGCGCGCAAAGACTTTCCCGGCGTCGTTAAAGGAAGGTAAGTATGAGCGGAGAGTGAGCTGGGGGGCATTATCCATGAGCTGGGGGCAAATTTATGAGCTGGGGGGGCATTATTCATGAGCTGGGGGCATTATCCATGAGCTGGGGGAAAATCCATGAGCTGGGGTATATCCATGAGCTGGGGGGAATTTCCATGAGCTGGGGGGCATTTCCATGAGCTGGGGCATATTTCCATGAGCTGGGGCATATCCATGAGCTGGGGGGCATTTCCATGAGCTGGGGCATATCCATGAGCTGGTAGGCATGTCCATGAGCTGGGGGGCATTTCCATGAGCTGGGGGGCATTTCCATGAGCTGGGGCATATTTCCATGAGCTGGGGCATATCCATGAGCTGGGGGGCATGTCCATGAGCTGGGGGGCATTTCCATGAGCTGGGGGCATTATCCACGAGCTGGGGGGCAGTATCCACGAGCTGGGGCAATATCCACGAGCTGGGGCAATATCCACGAGCTGGGGGCATTTCCAGGAGCTGGGGCAATATATCCACGAGCTGGGGCATTATCCACGAGCTGGGGCATTATCCACGAGCTGGGGCATTATCCATGAGCTGGGGGGCAATATCCATGAGCTGGGGCAATATCCATGAGCTGGGGGGCAAATCCATGAGCTGGGGCAGTATCCATGAGCCTGGGGGGCAGTATCCATGAGCTGGGGGGCATTATCCATGAGCTGAGGGGCATATCCTGAGACCTTTTTAGGGCGGATTCAATTATTTTTTTAGAGATTGTCCTTTCCTTATAGCCCTTCTGCTGGAATGATGCAGACAGTTTGTTCAGGTGTCCATCCCTGTCGCCAGTGTCAGAGCAGATTTGGTGGTACCTGACAGCCTGACTGTAGATGATGCCTTGTTTGGTGTGGTTGGGATGAAAGCTGACCTTGTGGAGGTTGTGACGGACTGCATCACATTGTCATCCAATATCTCCTGTTACTGAAGAGAATTCATGGTACCTTGCACACGCTGAAGCTTCCCTGTACCTGCAGAAGCAAAACAGCCCCAAAGCATGATTGACCCCCTGCCATGCTTCACAGTAGGCAAGGTGTTCTTTTCTTCATAGGCCTTGTTCTTCCTCCTCCAAACATAGCGTTGATCCATGGGCCCAAACAGTTCTAATTTTGTTTCATCAGTCCACAGAACACTATCCCAAAACTTCTGTGGTTTGTCCACATGACTTTTGGCATACTGCAGTCGACTCTTCTTATTCTTTGGAGACAGCAAGGGGGTGCGCCTGGGAGTTCTGGCATGGAGGCCTTCATTACGCAGTGTGCGCCGTATTGTCTGAGCTGAAACTTCAGTACCCACATCTGACAAATCTTTTCTCAGTTCCTCAGCAGTCACACGGGGACTTTTCTCCACTCTACGCTTGAGGTAGCGCACAGCAGTCGAAGTCAGCATCTTCTTTCTGCCACGACCAGGTAGCGTTTCAACAGTGTCCTTTGCCTTGAATTTGCGAATGATGCTTCCTATGGTCTCTCTTGGTATTTTTAACATCTTTGCAATCTTCTTATAGCCATTGCCCTTCTTGTGAAGAGTAATCACCTCTTCTCTTGTTTTCCTGGACCATTCTCTTGACTTCACCATGTTTGCAACCACACCAGTAAATGTCTAGAAGGAGCTGAGTATCACAGTCATTTTAAAGCTGCCTAATTAGTGCTTATTATGCTTTATTGCTGCTCCGTGACATCCACAGGTGTTTTCAATACCTGATTGAAAACACTTGAATGAACCTCTGTTCTTCAGAGTGGTAGTCTTTAAGGGGTTGAATAATTGTGTCAATGAAGAATTCACAAAAGAAACTTTTACTACTGTATTACAAAACCAATTGATGTCATTTTAGTTGCATATGGTTCTTTAAAAAGTCCTTGTAGGATTTCATTCTGAATACAATTACAAATGTACACTAAATTCCCTAAAAACCTTTACAGCATTGGGGGTTGAATAATTTTGAACGCAACTGTATATTGGCCCCCAGCTCTCATGGGTATATATATATTGGCCCCCAGCTCTCATGGATATATATATTGGCCCCCAGCTCTCATGGGTATATATATATATTGGCCCCCAGCTCTCACGGGTATATACGGCCCCCAGCTCTCACGGGTATATACGGCCCCCAGCTCTCACGGGTATATACGGCCCCCAGCTCTCACCTCTGCTGGCCCCAAGGCAGGCTCCGTCGGTGTTCCATTCTTCTGAGGCGAGCGGCCGCTCGAAGCATGCATCTTGGCCGCTGGCCGGAAACCACCTGATCAGCGGAGCGCTGGTCAGGTGGTTTCTATCCCACGTGAGTGGCCAAGCTGCATGTCAGCGGCCACTCGCAGGGAGAGGGACGGCCAGCGTGCGGCTCCCAGATTCCGGCGCTGATTGCCGGAATCTGGTGGCGGCGCTGGGCTCCCCTCCAGTGGCGGAATGCCAGGGCCCGGTCGCAACTGAGACCGCTGCGACCCTGGTACTTCCGCCACTAGCTGGGCCTGTCTGTGGGTTTCCTGTACACAGATGAGTGCAGCGTGCCATTGGCAGCTGATATGGTACAGTCCAGGAAGCTCGCACTGTGCTTGGAAAAATCCATCGTGAGTTTGATCGATGGGTGGAACATATTGAATGCCTTGTGAAAGTCTAGAAGGAGTTCCTCTCTGTTTTGTCTCTTCTTGGTTTCTTTTTTTTTTGCGTGTCTCTTTCAGTCTTCACTGATTTGTGTTTTTGTTTTTTTCTTTCAAGTTGTCATGATCTTATCACTGTTGTTTTATGGGCCCAAGATCACTCATGTGTTTATTTTCCCATTTTGAACGTACCATTTGACTCTCACTTTTTACGACATCTAACCCCACATGTGACCCTTAATGTTTTAACCCCTTCCCGACCGCTGACGTACCCTGTACGTCCTGTACTCGGGTCTCCCTTAGACCCGATGACGTACAGGGTACGTCAGCGGCGCCAAATCCCCCTCCCGCCCGATACTCACCTCCCTCGTCGGATCCCACGGCGATCTGACAGGGAGGAAGCCTGCCCATGTGATTTACATGGGCAGGCGAGGCTGATGACGTCGCCACGCTGCGTGGTGACGTCATCAGAAGGTGCCCCCATGTGTTTCAATGGAGGGGAGGGGGGGCTCCTTCGGAGCCCTCTATCTCCCCAACCATTGAAGCTAGGGAGATGCCGTTTCCAGCGTTGTATGGCATTAACCATTTCGCCGCCGGATCACGTTGCGGCGCCAATTGGCGCCAAAACGTGATTCAAACCTGGAGGGGGGCTGACATCTTGGATGTCAGCCAAGCCTCCAGGTCCCCCCCCACCCAGTGACAACCTCACCATATGTGTGAGGATGTCAGTGGGCCAGTTAACCCTCTAGCTGCCATGTAGAGATAAGGGGATCCTAAGGATCCCGATCCATGGCAGCTAGATGGTCATATTTGGATGTCAGCCCGCACCGGGGGGGCCAGCGATCGTCCGGAACCCGGCCGAACGCTGGTCCCAAAGAGAGGACGCGCTCAGCGCGTCCACCGCAAGGAACGTTACCTGCGGTTGGACGCGCTGAGCGCGTCCTTAGCAGCGAAGTGGTTAAACATGGTCATGTTTGGTATCATTCGAAAGGCCATGAAACCCCCTAGCTGCCACCATTCGGCAGATATGGGGGTTCCTTGGGAAATCCCTGGGCAGCTAGGGGTTCCCTGGCTAACTGACATCATCGTGCCATTCGCAATGACGTCTGTTGCAGAGGGGGGACCCAGAGGTGGAGCCGCCATCCAATATTGCGGCCCCCACTGGATCTAGGCCGGGATCTGGCGCCAGATCGCGGTCTGGCATTTAAGGGCTTAAAGCCAGGAACCGCTTTGAAGCGCAGACACTGCCCTTCAAAGCGGTGCCTGGCTTTTGGTTGTAGACCCTCCCGATCGATAGGGATCCGAACGGATCCCCCTCCCTTCAGGCGATCTCCCGGCTTTTGCGTCCAACATGATGAGGTCATTACGGCGGGAGGGTCTATAAAAGCGGCATCTGACTTCAAGGAAGTCAGAACGCCGCGGGACCCGGACCAGAGAGGTGAGTATCTCTCTGGCCCCCCCGCTGAGCGGAAAACGTGTGGGGAACGTCCTCCGCATACAGCGGGGGTCAATGAGGATGTTCCCTACACGTCCTCCGCAGGGAAGGGGTTAAAAAAACAAGAAGGAAGATGTAATATTTGCATATGTATATACTAACCAATCATATGCCAGTGTTCAAATTGTCTGGTGACCATTTGCACTGTCTGAGTCAGTTGTCAGTTTGCCTTTCTGTGAGCATCTCTACTGTATTATAATAAAACCAACACCACGCTTATCTTTAACCCCTTTAGGATGCAGGATGTACTATACCGTACTGCATTAGATAAGCTTTAATGCCGCAGGATGGCATAGTACGTCCTGGGTGTTTGAAGTCCACATCCAGCCTATACTCACCTCTCCCGGCAGTTCCAACGCAGATCTGGCTTCCATGTTCTGTTTGCTTTTGATGGACACTGGGAAGCAACCATTGAAACCCAAGAGCCCTAAGAACATGAGGAAATCTCACAATCACAGTGATAAAAGCGCTGACTCTACCGCATCACCACCCCCATTGTTTACTTCCAAGTGGCTTACTATATCCCACTAAGTGGTGGAGTGCAGGAGCTTTAATCATTATTGACTGTGAAAATTATTGCAAGTATCGATTTTATTGTACAAAAGTTTGCCTAAGATCTGCAATCTATTTGTGACTGTTCAATCTGTTCAGATATCCCTACACCACTAGGTGGCGCCAACAATACAGCTTTTCTCCAATCCATTGCCTTACATGTTATCCCTTTTTCCAAAAGTGCGACCTTATCTGAAATGCCATAGTATACCCAGGGGTGGCATGTAGCTCAGAAAAGTAAGACTGACAGATACATTGCACAATGACCCACATTGCAAACATATCACCCTTTGCCTTATATTACCCAAACATTGGTGTCACAAATACTCTGGCTGCAGTCTTACTACTTATTCCCTCATACTGTACCTTTGCTCCCAAACTGACCCTTACCTTACAATTGCACAAATTTCGCCTTACATCACGCATTATTCTCTCACTGAAACCACAATCACATTTGCCCCAATATTGCCCCATACTAACACGCCCTTCCGCACAGATCCATTTTCCTTATAGGGCTCCTTATCTATCCATTGTCATTCATCACAGATTGTCCTTTGCCTCTTATTTGTCCTTACATTACTCCTTCAATCCTATTACCCAATACACTGCCTCTTATTCCACCATTGGGTCTCATCAAAATATTTATATTTATCCCCAGTTTACTACACTGACCTCATGTGACAGTTTACTACACTGACCACATCATGTGCCCTTTTCACTCATACTATTGAGGAAGCCATCGTGAAATTGCATCATAAATGTAAATAATTCTACTGAGTTTACAAAGCTTCTCTGCAATTTTTACAGGGTAAAAACAGTGTACTCTGGTGATATCATACCTTGAATTTATTTGGGGATGTATGATCCATTCCAAATGATTGACACGCTCAGGGTTTTTTAGAGAAAGGTGAAACTCTGGAGAACTTTTGGAGAAGTGAAAATTCTAGGTCAAAATAGCCAATTTGTAAAGTGAGATAAATGGGAGAATTTTTCTGGTTTGGCTATTTTGACCTAGAATTTTCACTTCTCCAAAAGTTCTCCAGAGTTTCACCTTTCTCTGAATAACCCTCACTGTTTGTATATGTTATTCTCCTTTTATCCCTATTGTCTGTTTTTTTTTTTAATTTTGCAGCACGTGAGTTAATACTAAACAAGAGTAAAACGGCTGGAGGGTTTTTGAAAAGGAAAGTGGTTACTCGTGAAATTATTTTTGAGTATCTTTATGCAAACAACTTTCGTGTAGAAGAAACAAGTACAAAATCTGAATTGATCAAGCATACAGAGTTATTGTGGCTCCAACGGGTGAGTAATAATGGGTAGATTATGTGTATTTTACTAATTACATTTCCCCTCTCTCCAATTTATTTTTGCCTTCAATGTGTGCATATTATGGCTGTTTTGTTACATTTAAAATGTTATCGCTTATAGGATGAAATACGGCTATTAAGGTGGAACACCAACCTGTATCAATATCGATATTCATTTCTCCTTGGTTATATCACCATATCCATGGATCCTCTCCATCTGTAATTTATAATATTCATATCTCCATTCCTGGGTATGAAGCAAGGGTCTTCAGTAGGGATGCACCGATACCACTTTTTTAAGACTGAGTACCGATACTTTTTAAAAGTACTCACCGATACCGAGTACCGATACTTTTCTTTAATGTCATGTGACGCTTTCCAATAAGAACAGACCATATAAAAATGCCCACATGTATATCCCCCCCGATATATATATATATTCATACTGCCCCAGCTCATGGATTTGCCCCAGCTCACACATGGATATGCCCCAGCTCACACATGGATGTGCCCCAGCTCACACATGGATATGCCCCAGCTCACACATGGATTTGCCCCAGCTCACACATGGATATGCCCCAGCTCACACATGGATTTGCCCCAGCTCACACATGGATATGCCCCAGCTCACACATGGATTTGCCCCAGCTCACACATGGATATGCCCCAGCTCACACATGGATTTGCCCCAGCTCACACATGGATTTGCCCCAGCTCACACATGGATATGCCCCCCTGCTCATGGATATGCCCCAGCTCATGGATTTGACCCAGCTCACACATGGGTATGCCCCCACAGCTCACACATGGGTATTGCCCCCAGCTCATGGGTATGCCCCCCAGCTCACACATGGGTATTGCCCCCAGTTCATGGGTATGCCCCCACAGCTCACACATGGGTATGCCCCCCAGCTCACACATGGGTATGCCCCCCATCTCACACATGGATATGCCCCCCAGCTCACACATGGATATTGCCCCCCAGCTTCTGGATATGCCCCCACAGCTCACACATGGGTATTGCCCCCAGCTCATGGGTATGCCCCCCAGCTCACACATGGGTATGCCCCCCAGCTCATGGATATGCCCCCACAGCTCACACATGGATATGCCCCCACAGCTCACACATGGGTATGCCTCCCAGCTCATGGATCCCCCCCGCGACGATACTTACCTTCCTGGGCGCCGCCGGGAATGTCTCCGCGCGTGCGCTCGTTGGAAGGACCCCAGCCGCGACCACGTGGGACCATGTGATCGCGGCTGGGGTCCTTCCAACGAGCGCACGCGGGGAAACTTTCCCGGCGTCGCTCAGCAAGGTAAGTATCATCGCGGAGAGCAGCTGCAGGGCCTGTCCGAATGCTCTTTCGGCATTCGGACAGGCCCTGCAGCTGCTCACTGTGTTCATACTTACCTTCCTGGGCGACGCCGGGAAAGTTTCTGCGCGCGCTCGTTGGAAGGCCCCCAGCCGCGATCACATGGTCGCGGCTGAGGTCCTTCCAACGAGTGCACGCGCGGAGACATTCCCGGCGGCGCCCAGGAAGGTAAGTATTGCGGTGAGCAGCTCCAGGGGCGGCTGTCCGAATGCCGATAGAGCATTCGGACAGCCGCCGCAGCCCCTCGGATGCCGGCAAGCCGGCTCAATGCCGCCTTCCGGTATCGGGAAAAATATCGGGGGGGTACTGCAGGAGTACCAAGTACTCCTGCAGTACCCAGTATCGGCACCGATACTAGTATCGGTATCGGTGCAACCCTAGTCTTCAGTCCATATATGTGAATAAAATCGACCATTTATTGAGAAAAAAAAGGTATAAAAAATATAATAATAAGAATACTAAAACAAAAAACATATACAATATTTTAGCATGTATACAAGCATTCATAGAGACGCGTTTCGCTGGTTAACCTATTGGCCTTCTCAGTCAATGTCTTCTTCTTCGATGTTTGTTCCTTATATCACTTTCGGTTTTGCCGCATGGCTTTGGCGCCCAGAAATTGTGTCTGCGCATGCACAGGATTCACCGGATGTCTAGTTTCGTTTTCCTGTTGGAACTCATTGCTGTACTTGCGTACATCCACGCTTTACTTTCGTTCCATCGCGCATGCCTTCAATGAAGTCTGCGTTCATCACAGATCGACTGTCTGACTTCTACATTAAGACATATCTTGGATCGTTAGGTTTATAAAGCGAGCATGTGTTAAAACAGTAAGGGCTAAATTACAATCTTCACGCAAACGTTTGCGCCTGAGCAAAAAAAACATTAACGCGAGGGGTAAAACCCTTTGCGCCGTACGCCGTATTACATTGTCAGCGCAACAAACGCGCGTAATCATCTACCGCGGGTGAACCTGCTCGAATGTTGCGCGTTCCTCCTGTATGTCGCGCGTCCTATTCTTAACATTGTGAGGGCAAATGCATATGTGCGCTGGTATGCGAATGGTATTACAATCTATACGCAGGAATAAACGCGTAGCCTTTGCGCACATCATTTTAGCAACTCCTAAAAGCTGGTGTTAATGGCAAATCTGAACAACCTGGCCGAACCCAAATACACCAGCACATAAAAAAAAAATGCTGCAAAGTATAGTTACACATTCTACTCAATAAAACCAATAAAATGGAGAAGTTGTGTGTGCATGTATCATTGCTGCAGCATATTTGCTCAGATTGACTTTGGCAGATGCAAAAACTTAATGTGAGATAATTGTGGTACTTAATTCTGATTGGCTGAATTGTGTGGAAAAAACAGTGCGCACACTAATTTTTGCGCGCAATGGTACTGCGCAAGCATTTGTGCGCGTCCGGTTTACGCGCGTTATTGATCAACGGATGAAAAAATGCGTGAAGATTGTAATTCCAGCAGTGATTTTTTTTTTTTTTTTGTAATTCTTTATTTATAGAATTATAACAGAGTCTCACGAACTCAAACAAGGTGACGGCCACACAGGGCCTGCAAAACAGGTATCAAAATACAGAGCAAAATTGCATGTAATAACAAGTTACAACAGGGTAAAGAAGGGGTCAGGACCGCTCCAGATAAGCAAAAGGACCCTAAGTGAGAGAAAAGGGTGGATAGGTGGTGGATGGGAGGTAGGGGAGGGGGAGCAGATAGGGGAAAGGGGGGATTGGAAGGAGGTGGGAGGGGGGTTGAGGAGTGAAACCCCTCGCAGTCAGGTTCCCAAAACAGTGGCGTGAGCATGTATATAAGAAAAAATCAGTAAGTCCAATGGCACAGGTATGTAACAGCTAGGGCAAGCAAAATTACTGTACCGACTGTAAAACATGGCGTAAATCAAAAATCAGAGAGTGGGGATGTTGTCCAATCCAAAAACAAATAAAAAAAAGGGTAAGAAAAGACCCAGGCGGAGTAAAAATAAAGGTGGTGGGGTGTCTCAGCCCGGTCGAGCATCAGACGGGCCTGACAAAATACCCGCAGCTGCGAGGTCGGCCCAAGCTGTCTCGGGAGCAGTAACTGTGTACAGTAAGTTATCATGGGTCACCACTAAAGAGCCTGCCAGGCCCCAACAGTAACGAATCCCCTTACTACGGAGAACGGTCGTCACGTCCCGAAACCTTCGGCGTGCCATCAGGGTCAAGAACGGGAGGTCATGGTATAATGCCAACATTGCTCCTTCAAACAGCACAGGATCCCAGGCTCCGGAGGAAGACATAATCTTCGCTTTCATTGCAATGTCACGGAATACAACCACCACATCTCTAGGAGCCCCGCTAGGTACCACCGCCGCCTTCCGGACCTGAAACGCTGCTCCGATCAACTCTGGTGTGGTAGAGGGCAATCCAGAGACCTGGAGTGCAAGCCGGGTCACGTATGGCATAATGTCGTCTGCTACGACGGAGTCTGGAACGCCTCTGACCCGGACATATCGGCGACGGTGTCGAGACTCCAAAGTTTACACCGATCGAGTCAGGGTTTCCACTTGAGAGCGGAGGGCAACCAATTGGCCAGAAAGGTGAGACTGCTCCAAAGCTACCTTGTCTGTCTTTCCCTGTACCTCTGTCACCTGCGCTCGAATCACCTCCACCTCCGCTCGAACAGCTGTCACCTCTGGTCTCCACATTCCCCTTATCTCCTCCAGAATCCTACGAAGGTCCCCCTTCGTAGAGGGGAGACCGTCATCCTCCTCCGCAATCTGGGTAACGGTGTCAGATCCAGGGGGTCCCGCTTTAGTTCCTGGAGCTCTGGGGAGGAGCGCACCGAGGCCTCACTATAGGCAGCAGAAGGGAGCTGTTCCTCCATCGAGTCTCCCTCCAAGAGGTCACGCCTGGCCGCCAAGGCCTTCGAGGTCGCCGCCATTGCAGCCTTTCGTTTCTTTTGTGCCCGTTTCTTAGCGGCTGCAGTAAGAGGTAGCGACCCGAGCGACTGGGATGGCGGGGTAATCCAGGACACACCAGCTCCATCACCTGGAGGCCAGGAGGAGTCTTCATCCTCTGTGGATTCATATCCGGAAGGAAAAGAAAGTGAGGCTGTCGTTGTTCGGGAGATAGAGCCACCAGCCATCGAATCCCTTATGTCCCTCTGTCCAGGGCCGTTATTCTGACCAGAGCGTTGGGGCAATTTCTTTGCCATTCTAGCAGTAAGAGGTCACAGGGAAGCACTGCCGAGCCGCACTAAGTCTTCCAAGATGGCCGGGTGTAGTAGGCCCAAAGCGTAGGCCCCAACTCTCCGGGACCAAGAAACACCACCAGGTGCACAGGGTGAAAGGAATCAGACCCACCAGGTATTGCCGAGTAGTCCAGGGTCAGCGGGGAGCAGTCTTGGGGCAAAAGCGAGCGGTAAAAAACAGATAAGTTTTATTAATTAAGCAGGAGCTCTGCAAGACACGTCCGCTCGCTAACACAGCTAGCCACGCCCCCTCCAGCGGTGATTTACGCGCGTAAACGTTTAACGCTTGGCGTGCAAATTCACGCGCTGCGCAAGCGTTTTTACGCGAAGATTGTAATTTAGACCTAAGGTTGCATAATATTAAGAGGGGATTACAATATTAAAGACAAAATATGCAAATACCACAATATATGAAAACACAATGTGTAAAAATACACACTATATCAAAGGAGTGCATACAGCGTGAAATGGCAGCTGCATGCACTCCTTTGATATATTGTGTATTTTTATACATTGTGTTTTCATATATTGTGGTCTTTGCATATTTTGTCATTAATATTGTAATCCCCTCTTAATATTATGCAACTTTAGGGCTAAATTACAATCTTTGCACCTGAAGCAAGCATGAACTAAATCAGGGAATGAGTAAATAAAATAAATAAAAATGAAACATAATAATATTTAAAATTAAATGAAGTAGAAAATATAAAGAATAAATAATAAAAAAATGAATACAAAAAAGGAAAAAGAATGTTAAATAAAAAAATGATAATATCAAAAATAATAAATAGAAATTAAGAATTGAAAAAGGAAAAGAAGGAAAAAGAGGGGAGAATGGGGGGGGGGGTTCTAGTACAAAAACAGAAGTATTTTACCGAAAGAGGAATAAATTCCATAGACGTAGGGGAAAAGATTTTGGGGGAGACCTCCCTTTACGTTATTGGGGGATGACATATTCATACATGTGTAAGCCCAAATCTCTGATTCCTCCCTCGAATCGGGGTCTACCTGGTTTAATGTAAATAGTGACATAATTCGAAATCTAAGTTTAAACTTAGTACATGGATCCAATTTCAAATATTTGCCTAATCTCTTCCTTTCCTAATGCTTCCTCCTCTTCTGGACTTTTTTAATGCCCATAAATTCTTTGGGATTGTTACCATGTGCTTTAAAGTGTAGGGATACACCATGTTTTTCGAACCCTTTAATAATGTTCCTGATATGTTCTCTTACTCGCACAGTCAATGTCCTTGTGGTTCGACCCACATATTTTATGCCACAGGGACATATCAGGAGACAAATCACATTGGAGGAGAAACATGTTAGCATATCCCTTATTTTATATTTCCACAGTGATTGTCCTCTTTTTATTTCCAGTACTTTTACAACTTAAATACTGCATCCATAAAATCCATTGTGGATGGCAAAAGGTATTTTTTTTTTCGTTTTCTTGTATGGATACTCACTTTTCTCAATCTTGGATTTCAAGTTCGGAATCCCTCTACCTACCAAACTTTGGTTCGTAGTAGGGCTGTGCAATATAGACAAAATAATCATATTGTGATTTTTCGAATGAATATTGCGATTGCGATTTTATTTGCGATTAGCACATGGATACTGCCCCAGCTCATGGATTTACTGCCCCAGCACATGGATATACTGCCCCAGCTCATGGATATGCCACAGCACATGGATATACTGCCCCAGCTTATCGATACTGCCCCAGCTCATGGATACTGCCCCAGCTCATGGATACTGCCCCAGCTCACACATGGATACTGCCCCAGCTCATGGATATTGCCCCAGCACATGGATACTGCCCCAGCTCATGGATACTGCCACAGCTCACACATGGATACTGCCCCAGCTCATGGATACTGCCCCAGCTCATGGATACTGCCCCAGCTCACACATGGATACTGCCCCAGCACATCGATATTGCCCTAGCACATGGATACTGCCCCAGCTCATGGATACTGCCCCAGCTCACACATGGATACTGCCCCAGCTCATGGATACTGCCCCAGCTCATGGATATTGCCCCAGCACATGGATATACTGCCCCAGCACATGAATATACTGCCCCAGCATATGGATACTGCCCCAGCTCATGGATATGCCCCAGCACATGGATATACTGCCCCAGCTCATGGATATACTGCCCCAGCACATGGATATACTGCCCCAGCACATGAATATACTGCCCCAGCACATGGATACTGCCCCAGCTCATGGTTATGCCCCAGCACATGGATATACTGCCCCAGCACATGGATATACTGCCCCAGCACATGGATATGCCCCAGCTCATGGATATGCCCCAGCACATGGATATACTGCCCCAGCTTATGGATATTGCCCCCAGCTCATGGATACTGCCCCAGCTCATATATACTGCACCAACACATGGATACTGCCCCAGCTCATGGATACTGCCACAGCTCACACATGGATACTGCCCCAGCTCATGGATACTGCCCCAGCTCATGGATACTGCCCCAGCTCACACATGGATACTGCCCCAGCACATCGATATTGCCCTAGCACATGGATACTGCCCCAGCTCATGGATACTGCCCCAGCTCACACATGGATACTGCCCCAGCTCATGGATACTGCCCCAGCTCATGGATATTGCCCCAGCACATGGATATACTGCCCCAGCACATGAATATACTGCCCCAGCATATGGATACTGCCCCAGCTCATGGATATGCCCCAGCACATGGATATACTGCCCCAGCTCATGGATATACTGCCCCAGCACATGGATATACTGCCCCAGCACATGAATATACTGCCCCAGCACATGGATACTGCCCCAGCTCATGGTTATGCCCCAGCACATGGATATACTGCCCCAGCACATGGATATACTGCCCCAGCACATGGATATGCCCCAGCTCATGGATATGCCCCAGCACATGGATATACTGCCCCAGCTTATGGATATTGCCCCCAGCTCATGGATACTGCCCCAGCTCATATATACTGCACCAACACATGGATACTGCCCCAGCTCACCTCTTTGCGCCCGTGTTCGGCTCCCTATGAGCTTCCAGCGGCATGGAGCTTGGGCGCTCGCCTGGGGGAACCACGTGATGAGCCGCGAGAACGCGACTGTACACGTGGTTCCCCCTGCGAGCACCCAAAGCTCCATGCCGCCGGAAGCTTACAGAGAGCCGAACACGTTAATTTCCGCAGCCCTAAAATGAATAGATAAAATCGCAGCCTTATGCGGTTTAGAAATCGCATGTGCTTAAATCGCAATTTTTTTGCAATTAATTGCACAGCCCTAGTTCGTAGGTAATATATGTTTCAGCATCGCATCCTCTCGTACTGGCCAGTGTTTTCTGATTATATTTCTGATTCCTTTATTCTGTTGATTAAATATAATTAGGAACGATGGGTATCCGATCTGTTCTTCCATTTTCTTTTTATATTGAATAAGTTGTTTTCTATTCAAGTCTTCGGTGGCACTGAAATTGTCCCATAGAGAAGAAATCGGTCGTCTATTCACAGAAAGACGAACTGCATCGAAATGTAGGTGAAATTACCTGATTTTAGGTGTTCAACAGGTTTAAACAAGCGAATCCCATAGAACAGAAGAGTTTTTTTTTGCAGTCTGGTGGAATTCGCCAATGCCAATACGGCACAGTTCGGTGGTTTTCGCCAACGTCCGATAACTGCTTTGGCTACTCAAATTCCTGCAACATACAGTGACCATTCGCTAAATATTGAATTCACAGTATTTTTCCCAAAATGTAATCGCCGAAGTACAGCACGCAATTTCGGTGCTTTGTGAATAGACTTTATAGAATACTAGCTTTTGCCGCGGCTTCGCTCGCGTGGATTTTAGGATTTGTTAAAATTGTTTTTAAAAGAAACATGAGGTTTTTTTGTTAGAACCCCCCCTTCCACCCCCCCCCCCACTTGGGATTTTTGGAAAATGGTAAAACACGTGTTTTTTTTATTTTTCAAGAGGATGGTAAGTGCCAAATTTCACACCTGTAACATCTTTGTTTTTTGAAATATAGGTATACTGATAAAAGTATTCACATCCCTTTCCCCCACCCCCCTTAACTGGATTTTTGGAAAATGGTAAAACACGTTTGTTTGTTTTTGCACGAAGATTGTAAATATAGAATTTCACACCTATAACATCATTGGTTTTTGAAATATGGGTATAGTGATAAAGGTATTCAATCCCATTTTTTCCCCCCACTGGATTTTGGGAAAATGGTAAACTATGTGTTTTTTTATTTTTCAAGATGATGATCTAAATACCAATTTTCACGTCTGTAACATCTTCTGTTTTTGAGATATAGGTATGCCGTTGAAATGTATTCACCCCCCCTTTTTTCACCCCCACGTGGGATATTTGGGAAAATGGTAGGGTTATACCGATACTAGTATCGGTATCGGTGCCGATACTGGGTACTGCAGGAGTACTTGGTACTCCTGCAGTACCCCCGATATTTTTTTCCGATACCGGAAGCCGGCATTGAGCCTGCTTGCCAGCATCCGAGGGGCTGGGGCGGCTGTCCAAATGCTCTATCGGCATTCGGACAGGCCCTGCAGCTGCTCTCCGCACTGTGTTTATACTTACCTTCCCTTAGCGACGCCGGGAAAGTCTACGCGCGTGCGCTCGTTGGAAGGCCCCCAGCCGCGACCACGTGGGACCATGTGATCGCGGCTGGGGTCCTTCCAACGAGCGCACGAGTGGAAACTTTCCCGGCGTCGCTAAAGGAGGGTAAGTATAAACACAGTGAGGAGAGCAGCTGCAGGGCCTGTCCGAATGCCGATACAGCATTCGGACGGGCACCTGGCACTCTCCGCTCATACTTACCTTCCTGAGCGACGCCGGGAAAGTTTCCCCGCGTGCGCTCGTTGGAAGGACCCCAGCTGCGAGCACATGGTCCCACGTGATCGCGGCTGGGGACCTTCCAAGGAGCGCACGCGCAAAGACTTTCCCGGCGTTGCTCAGGAAGGTAAGTATGAGCGGAGAGTGCCAGGTGAGCTGGGGGCAGTATCCATGAGCTGGGGGGCATATCCATGAGCTGGGGGGCATTATCCATGAGCTGGGGGGCATTATCCATGAGCTGGGGGGCAAATCCATGAGCTGGGGGGGCATTATTCATGAGCTGGAGGGGCATTATCCATGAGCTGGGTCAATATCCATGAGCTGGGGCAATATCCATGAGCTGGGGGAAAATCCATGAGCTGGGGCAATATCCATGAGCTGGGGCATATCCATGAGCTGGGGCAATATCCATCAGCTGGGGCAGTATCCATGAGCTGGGGCATTATCCATGAGCTGGGGGGCATTATCCATGAGCTGGGGGCATTATCCATGAGCGGAGGGGGGCAAATCCATGTGCTGGGGCATATCCATGAGCAGGAGGGGAAAAAATATCCATGAGCTGGGGGGCATTATCCATGAGCTGGGGTGCATTATCCATGAGCTGGGGCATATCCATGAGCTGGGGGCAGTATCCATGAGCTGGGGGGCATATCCATGAGCTGGGGGGCATTATCCATGAGCTGGGGGGCATTATCCATGAGCTGGGGGGCAAATCCATGAGCTGGGGGGGGCATTATTCATGAGCTGGAGGGGCATTATCCATGAGCTGGGTCAATATCCATGAGCTGGGGCAATATCCATGAGCTGGGGGGAAAATCCATGAGCTGGGGCAATATCCATGAGCTGGGGCAATATCCATCAGCTGGGGCAGTATCCATGAGCTGGGGCATTATCCATGAGCTGGGGGGCATTATCCATGAGCTGGGGGCAGTATCCATGAGCTGGGGGCAGTATCCATGAGCTGGGGGCAGTATCCATGAGCTGGGGGCAGTATATCCATGAGCTGGGGGCAGTATATCCATGAGCTGGGGCATATCCATGAGCTGGGGCATATCCATGAGCTGGGGGGCAAATCCATGAGCTGGGGGGCAAATCCACGAGCTGGGGGGCATATCCATGAGCTGGGGGGGCATATGTATGAGACCTGGGGGCTTTATATGAGGTCTGTTCTTATTGGAAAGTGGTCACATGACATAAAATAAAAGTATCGGTACTCGGTATCGGTGAGTACTTGAACAAAAGTATCGGTACTCGTACTCGGTCTTAAAAAAGTGGTATCGGTGCATCCCTAGAAAATGGTAAAACACTTTTTTTTATTTTTTAAGAATATTATAAGTGCCAAATTTCACACCTGTAACATCTTTGGTTTTTGAAATATAGGTATACTGATAAAAGTATTCAACCCCCCCTTTTTGCCCCCTCCCACAGATTTTTTGGAAAATGGTAAAATAGCTGTTTTTTTGTTTCTGAAAAACGAATCTAAATACCAATTTTCACGTCTGTAACATCTTCTGTTTTTGACATATAGGTATCCTTTTTAATAGTATTCACCCCCCCCCCCTTTTTCATCCCCCTCTTGGGTTTCTTGGAAAATGGTAAAACACCAGTTTTTTTATTTTTCAAGAAGATTGTAAATACCAAATTTCACGTTTGTAACATCTTTGGTTTTTGAAATATAGGTATAATGATAAAAGTATTCAGACCCCTTTCCCCCGCCCCCCTTAATTGGACTTGTGGAAAATGGCAAAACACGTGTTTGTTTTTTATCACGAAGATTGTAAATACCAAATTTCACACCTGTAACATCTTTGGTTTTTGAAATATAGGTATACTGATAAAAGTATTCAACCCCCCTTTTTGCCCCTCCCCCAAGGAATTTTCAGAACATGGTAAAATACGTGTTGTTTTATTTTTCAAGACGAATCTAAATACCAATTTTCAGGCCTGTAACATCTTCTGTTTTGTGGATATAGGTATCCTGTTTAAAATATTCAACCCCCTTTTTTCGTCCCCCCACTTGGATTTTTGAAAAACGATAAAATACGTGTTTTTTTATTTTTCAAGGCGAATCTAAATACCGATTTTCACATCTGTAACATCTTCTGTTTTTGAGCTATAGGTATCCTGTTTAATATAGTCAACCCCCTTTTTCACCCCCTTGGGGGCGGAGTTTCCAAAAATCCTTCCTTAGTGGGTGCCTACATCATAAAAACAGTGCACCTTCAAAATTTCACGCTCCTAGGTTATAAGGTTTCAGCTGGGCGTTGATGAGTCAGTCAGTCAGTCAGGACTTTCGCGTTTATATATATATAGATATTTATGGTGCCAGGTAGGGGTGTATTCATGCATAAGCCAAATAGACCTGGGTATAGGGTGTCGGATTAAAGCATTATATTCCTAATGTAATTTCTTTACAAGGTCCAATATATTTGGGGTGAACAGGTGTATGAAAGAGCTGCAAAGCAATAAAACTTAATAAATGGTGCTAGAAATCACTTGGTGTAAATAAGATACTTTTGCTTTTGTTCTAAATTACATTTTTATTGATATAAATAGCCTTGAATGTGTCTTAATTCCATATTTATGGTCATACTTATTTGATTTCAGGAGAATTTTGAGGACGTCGAGTAGCTTCAAGAGGAGATACACCCTGACGCTGTGCTGGTAACTGTCTACCATATTTCCAGATGGCCGTCATTGGATTAACATTTACTGATGACAAGATTATGCCTTGTGCAGTGAACGTGAAAAGTAAAAATCTACAAATGTTCATAAATATACAAATAAAAACAACATAATAAATACGAATTATCCCTTTAAACGCAAGGTTTTTTTTCCCTTTGGCCACCCAGAAACAGCACAAGCAATTTTTTTATAGCTTTGGCATGTTCTTTTCTAAACTTAATTTTTTTCTTTCTCATTTGATGCACCAACCCATGTTATATATTGTTTATTAAAAAGCAAACATAGGGCCCTATTCCATAGTATTGCGAACATGGAGATGGTAAGAAAGATAATGTGCGCTTGCAGATTTTCCCTTACCGTCTCTATGTTAACTTCATATTCCAGGGAAGGTGCTATCTCAGCAACTCTCCCTGGAAAGCAGTGCTAACTTCCCTTCTAGACAGTCTAGCTTACTAAGGCCTTTTTGTGTGTATTTTGGTGTGCACAGGAACATGGGGGCAAGGTAATGGTACTCTTTAGGACAGTAGTTCTCAACCTGTGGACCCTCAGACCCACAATTGTCTTTGGTTATTAAGTCGTGTCCCAAAAATAATTGAATTTCTGATACATTATAATTTGTTTTCCACAAAACAATGTGTGCAATATTCTGCAATGTATACACTTTTTAAACAATTTTGTAAACAAACAGGGATTCTTTCCAAAATGGATAGTGCAGTAATCAAAGCAATAGTGAAAACAAAAGTGCTGTTGAGGCAAAAACCCAATAAAATAAACTTTAATTGAATCATATGAAATTAATTAGAAATTATGAGAAAACTGGGGATGCTTCTTGCTATTAATAAGTGTCTCAACGTCTGGGGGGATGGTAGACAAAGCAACTCTAATTTAAATCACTACTGAATGAATAATAAAATATTATAAAAAACTAGGGATGCACCGATACCGATACTAGTATCGGTATCGGGGCCGATATTGCCGTTTGCACGAGTACTTGTTACTCGTGCAAACGGCCCGATACATCCCGCCGATACCGGAAGCCGGCGCTGGGCCGGCTTGCCGGTATCCGCGGGGCTGGGGAAGCTGGCCGCGTGCATGAAAAGCACGCGGCCAGCGTTCCCCTCCGGCGCGCCACATACTCACCCTTCCTGAAGTTCCGGTCTCTGGGCAGTGATGCGGTCACGTGGCCGCCGGGCGCTCCTGTGACGCGGCCTCTCGGCTGGAGGCAGCGTCACAGATGCGCCCGGCGGCCACGTGACCGCATCACTGCCCAGAGACCGGAACTTCAGGAAGGGTGAGTATTTGGCGCGCCGGAGGGGAACGCTGGCCGCGTGCTTTACATGCACACGGCCAGCTTCCCCAGCGTTCGATCGGGGGGCCAATCCATGAGAGCTGCGGGGCAAATCCATGAGAGCTGCGGGGCAAATCCATGAGAGCTGCAGGGCCAAATCCATGAGAGCTGCGGGGCCAAATCCATGAGAGCTGCGGGGCCAAATCCATGAGAGCTGCGGGGCCAAATCCATGAGAGCTGCGGGGCCAAATGCATGAGACCTGGGGGCAAATCCATGCGACCTGGGGGCAAATCCATGCGACCTGGGGGCAAATCCATGAGAGCTGGGGGCCAATCCATGAGACCTGGGGGCCAATCCATGAGACCTGGGGGCAAATCCATGAGACCTGGGGGCCAATCCATGCGACCTGGGGGCAAATCCATGAGAGCTGGGGGCCAATCCATGAGACCTGGGGGCAAATCCATGAGACCTGGGGGCCAATCCATGAGACCTGGGGGCCAATCCATGAGACCTGGGGGCAAATCCATGAGACCTGGGGGCAAATCCATGAGAGCTGGGGGCCAATCCATGAGACCTGGGGGCAAATCCATGAGACCTGGGGGCCAATCCATGAGACCTGGGGGCCAATCCATGAGACCTGGGGGCAAATCCATGAGACCTGGGGGCAAATCCATGAGAGCTGGGGGCCAATCCATGAGAGCTGGGGGCCAATCCATGAGAGCTGGGGGCAAATCCATGAGACCTGGGGGTAAATCCATGAGAGCTGGGGGTAAATCCATGAGAGCTGGGGGCCAATCCATGAGAGCTGGGGGCCAATCCATGAGAGCTGGGGGCCAATCCATGAGAGCTGGGGGCCAATCCATGAGAGCTGGGGGTAAATCCATGAGAGCTGGGGGCCAATCCATGAGACCTGGGGGCAAATCCATGAGAGCTGGGGGCCAATCCATGAGAGCTGGGGGCAAATCCATGAGACCTGGGGGTAAATCCATGAGACCTGGGGGCCAATCCATGAGACCTGGGGGCAAATCCATGTGACCTGGGGGCAAACCCATGTAAGCTGGGGCAAATCCATGTGAGCTGCGGTCAATCTCATATAAATTTTTATGAGGTCTGTTCCTATTGGAAAGCGTCACATGACATTAAATAAAAGTATCGGTACTCGGTATCGGTGAGTACTTTTAAAAAGTATCGGTACTCGTACTCGGTCTTAAAAAAGTGGTATCGGTGCATCCCTATAAAAAACAAACTCACCTGCTCCGCGTTCCCCCGCCGTCAGACTCTGCCGCTGCGCGCATTATTTTTTCACAGCAGTGGCAGCCTGCCCTCCCTGAGCCTACGCAATTTGCGCTGAATGCTACGCTAATCATGTAAGCCAGGGCTCAAAATTTCAAGTCCCATGCTACTAGCCAGAGCTTAAGAATTACTCGCCACCAGTTGCCCCACCTACTCTGCCCTTAACTCCGCCCCTAAACACACCTTCTTAAATTATCTTATGAAATTACACTGTTATATGTTTTATTCAGAATAAAGTTACAAAAATAAATAACATTATTACCCAGACCAAGACCCCAGATACCCAGGCATCAGATACATGTATACCCAAGTAATATCTTCCATTTAGTACAGACTCATCTCCAACAGTTTTTAGGACCAAATTAATTTGGGGTTTATGCATCTGATATATCAAGGGGAACCTAATACTCTCTCTTCATTATTCATATGCCAGATTATCAATAGGAGTTAGAAGATCCCAGGGTCAGGTTTCCCCCTTGGATGCTAATACAGATGAATCCATTAATATTTGTGTGCGATACTTTATCCCCATTTTTTTCTTTTTTGCTCCTTCCGTATCAGCCATCTCTTTCTTTATAGATTTATTTAGCATAACCTCAAACGCCTATGCCACCATTTCACCAATTATGACTCCTCAAGGGAGTTGTAGCAGTGGTGCTGGTTCTGGCGTCACTTCTGGGCGCTGATAGTTTACACCAGGGGTGGGGAACCTTTTTTCTGCCAAGGGCCCCCTTTAATTAATTTCTCTCTCCCCCTCCTTTAATTCATTACTCTCTCCCCCTCCTTTAATTCATTACTCCCCCCTCCTTTAATTAATTTCTCTCTCCCCCTCCTTTAATTAATTTCTCTTTCCCCCCTCCTTTAATTCATTTCTCTCTCCCCCTCCTTTAATTCATTTCTCTCTCCCCCTCCTTTAATTCATTTCTCTCCCCCTCCTTTAATTCATTTCTCTCTCCCCCGCCTTTAATTCATTTCTCTCCCCCTCCTTTAATTCATTTCTCTCTCCCCCTCCTTTAATTCATTACTCTCCCCCTCCTTAAAATTTCTCTCTCCCCTCCTTTAATTCACCCCCCCTTAAACCTGACATTGAGTAATTGTATCCGGGGCAGGGATTATCCCTGCTTCCCTTGCTCGCTGATGCACGCCGGGGATTCTCCGTCACGTTGTGCCTGGAAGATAAGGGGCACAGCGTGAAGGATGATCCAGCGTGCAGCAGTGAGGTCCAGTAAAAGTGCCGCGGGAGAGGGAATTTGCACCCCCCCTCCTGTTGCACTCTGAAGACCAGTTGATTTTGCCGTATGTTCCACACCCCTCGTTTACACACTGTACCCAGCGTGACCTTTGTCTCTCGATGCTGCGGTCACTGATGCTGTTTGGGGAGACCGGTTGAGCTTCTTACTGATCTTGAAGTTTTGATCTGGGAGTTTTGCACCGAGCAATCTTCCCGGATCAGTAAGTGTTTACCTGTCTCCCTGAAACAGCGGTAGTGATAGCAGCATCGAGAGACAGGGACACGCCGGCTACATCATAGAACGTTAGAGGCTGCTGATTGGCCAGTCAGTGAGCTGGAAGTGAAAAAGAAAAGCAGACTGGCTGGCCCTGAGCACGTGATCGCTCACAGTGTGGAGAGGCTGGCAATCAGGGCACGCAGACCAATCAGAGGGGAACGGCCGGCCAGAAAAAAAAAACAGCTGCCACCGGAATACGCAGCGCAGGCAGTGCGATTTAATTTATCGTGCTGCCTGCGTCTGCATTTCCACTCGCCCACGCTTGATTTGCACTCGCAAAATGCGAGCTGGCGAGTGCAAATTTTGACCCCTGATGTAAGCTCAAGCTGGCCAAGAGATTGAGAAGTCTGCAGCATGCGTCTGGCGCTTCCTACTTCCTGAACCTGCGCTCTTCACTACCTCAGAGAGGCACTGAGAGCAATGGAATAGCTTGGACCAAAGGGAGCCATTCAAAAAATGCCTCCATGGGAGGCTGGCCTCCCATGCATTGATTGACACAAGACAGTCATGTAATTGTCCTCATCTTGCACAGTCAGTGGGTGTGGGGTGTGGCCTCAGTGTGACTCTTCACTTTGGTGGCACCTCCTCCCTGCAGGTGGAGGGGACAGTGTGTGGCTGACACTCAGCTGCCTGGAGTGGACAACACAGATCCTGGGGAGCACTGAGAGCAGCCAGATCTTGGGGAGCACTGAACCTGAAGCTACGTAACCTTTGTATATCTGGCTCTGATACTAGCCAGTGCCTCACCAGCCACTAACTTCACCGCACTTCCCTTGTATGCAGGGTGTTCGGGATCAGGAAGCAGTGTGTGATTCTACTGAGAATTCTCAATGTACTGTACATTCTAGTTTTCTGCAGGGATTATCACATCAGGAGGAAGGCAGTAAAGGAAGAGGAGTGAGAGATTTATAGAGTAAAAGAGAGAGAGTGATAGAGGGAGAAAGTAGAGAGATGAGGAGAAATAAAGAAATGGAGAGGAAGACATAGATACAATGACAAATAGAAAAATACACAGATGACACACAAATCTAAAACTAATTTAGATTGGAAGAAAGAAAATTCAGCCTAAAGCATAGGAAGGGTTATTTTACGGTGAGAACAATAAAGCTGTGGAATTCTCTGCTTGTTGAGGTGGTTGGGGCAGAGACTGTACAGACTTTTAAAAAGGGACTGGATGACTTCCTGCAGACACAGAATATTAAGGGTTATAATATTTAATATGTTGGTAAAAGCTTCTTGATCCAAGGAGAAATCTGACTGCCATTCTGGGGTCAAGAAGGAATTTTTTCCCAGTATGTTGCATATTGGCAAGCATTTAAGACTGGGTGTTTTGCCTTCTTTTGGATCAACAGCAGTAGGTGATGTGTGAGAGACTGAACCCGATGGATGCATGTCTTTTTTCAGCCTATATAACTATGTAACTAAATGTACAGTCAGAATAACAGATATTCAGAAAGAAGGATGCATAAATAGGTAAAAGGACAGATTAACAAAAGGACAGACAAACAGAAAGGGAAAAACAATCAAATATACATGGAGCCCCCGCCCCTTACACAACAACCTTTTGCTCCACTGAGATGTGCATTGTGCTCAGTGGCTCCAGGTGTTGGCAGCCAGTAGTAGAATGCACTGGACACATGTCAGTCCCTGTTGGGAGTACAGAGCTGCTGCCAGTCACCGAGTCCCACCCCACACCTTCTCATTACAGATCCCCCCTCCACCTTGACATTACAGAGTATCTAACCTGATGCAGGGGGTCCCAGGTGGCGTGTGGCAGCTGGACCTGTAGCTGAGGGGTTGGGGCTATCCCTGCTTCCCTCACTAGCAACTGTGCACCAGAACTTCCTTCAAGCGGGGAAGTTCCAGTACGCGGTTGCTGGTGAAGGAGGCAGAGGTAGCCGCGCCATCTGGATCCCTCTGCTGCAGGTAAGATCTATTAGTGGGTCCCAGGCATTAGAGAGGCCTGGGGGCACTTGCCCCACCAACCAATCTGCCCCTGGTTGCGACCCACTACTTGAGAAACACTGCTTTAGGACACCCAGTTGTGTTTATAGGGAGGCAAATAATCTCTCCTGAATAAATTCTGACTCTTTGCTAAACATAGTGTTGGAATATGGATATGTTAGAGGTGACGCCCTCAGTTTACAATAGTCCAAATCAATGAATAAGATGGAAATTCTGATAAGTGCAAAGTAACAATTGAAATAGAGGTGATTTTCTCTGCCACTCTGTACAGTTCAATTAACCATGTACAATCCAGTGAATTAAGCCTCACTTTAGCTGCCTGCAACATATTGGCTAATTGTCTTTGTCTTGATTTTGTTGTGGTTTTAACATGTTTTGAGACGGATTTAATAAAGTGTTAATTTTAACCACTTTCCATACTGCTGTTAAACAAGAAGTGTTCTCCTCGATGAGGGAACAACCGATTGAGCATAAAAAATTCACAATAATATTTGCACACACAATTCTCATAAAAAATGACTGGGGGGGGCGTGTCCAGACATTGAACCGAGCATCTCTATGGTGGGAGAGCTCTGGCGCTTGAAACAGATTTTTGGCTGTTTACCCGCTTGCTGGAGGCTTACCCGCTGCTCGGTCTGTCGCCGGAAACACACAGCAGTGTTTTTTGCACGAAGAGTGCCTTTTCTGATCCCCGGAAGGTACTTCTATTTGATTTTCAGCCATGACGCTGCAACGGTGTAAGGGACTCAGGACAGGATCAGGCTGCCATCAGCTACAAAGGCGACTGCACGGGTATAAGGTTGTTGGTGGGGCATAGTGCCCTTAGCAACAGAAAGAGTAGAAGAGCTGTTTTGTACTGTTTTGTGCTGAATGTATCTGGTATAGTACGTGCTGAGAGTGCTGTGAGTGAGTGTGCGCCTACTTGCCTAGCAAGGAAGCAAATCTGAGAGTGGACTCTGGCGGTACGTTTCCAGCTCAGGCGACTGCAGTTGGCTACCTAAAGAGGAAGCGAATATGACACGAGTGAACTGTTGATTGAAATACCAGACAGTCAATATAAATTGCATTATCGATGTAAGTGGTATTGCACTGTGAAGAAATTACTGTTGAAAAGAGTAAATATGGGTAACGGGTCATCTAAACCCAAGAGGGCGAAGAGTGGTGAAACACCCCTAGATTATATGGTGCACAATTTTAAAGCACTGTACACTGCGTCTCGCACTACTATGGTGTTGAGTTGAGTAAGGAGAAGTTGAAACTTCTGTGCACCGTAGTCTGGCCAATGTTAGTCCCTGAGTGGCCAGAACAGGGATCCATGGATCCAGTGTTAATACAGAAAATGCACTCCCAAATCACCGGGAGATATGGTCATCCAGATCAGTACCCATATATAGATATCTGGAGGTACTGTGTAAGAGATAAAAGTCATTTTGTTATGGTGGCGGGGAAAAATAAGAAACAGGAGTCCCCAGCTGATGAGATGGGATATAAGCCGGTGTTGACAGGACACCCTGAGGAGTCTGATTCCCTACTGCTGCCCTACCCGTCCTGCTACGGAGCGGCCCGGCAGGCATGGGTGCTGCGGTTGCATGGGTGGGGCTAGGGGGCAGGCTGCTGCTAGTTCTTCATCTGCACCCTCGGCCCCGGCTGGTGGTGGTGGGATGGAGGGGGCAGAAGGTGGGGAGGATGAAGGGTACCCTGCCTATAAAATTGAGATGCCCGATGGAGCAATATATAGGTTAGAGACTCCCAGGTGGGACGGAGGGGGAGATACTGACCCCAGAGCAGCCACCCGTGCTGATAATAATATCTATAAGCCCTGGGAAATATATCAGCACAACCCCAGTAAAAGTAAACTGCAGCTCCCCTTACGGGAAGTTCCGGGTCCCCCTCTAGATAATGGGGAGCCTGGGCCAACGCAATTCACATTTGTCCCGTTCATGACTACAGATTTATTTAATTGGAAGACATATACACCTATTTACTCTGCGAATCCCGCATCTGTGGCCAGTATGATAGAATCAGTCATGGTCACACATAATCCAACCTGGGCAGATTGTCAGCAGTTGTTGCTGACCATGTTCACTACGGAGGAGAGAGCCCGTATTAACAGCAATGCCCGCAAACTTCTCTTAGTTCAGGCAGTTGATGACAGCAAACCCAATCCAGAAGCATGGGCAGAGGAGCATTATCCTAAGACTGACCCCAAATGGCCATATAATACCGAAGTAGGCACAGCACACCTACAGACCTACTGAGCGGCAGTGTTAATGGGTGTAAAAGCGGGTGGGAAGAAACCCACTAACATGGGAAAAATAGCGGATGTGATACAAGACCCAAAAGAATCCCCGAGGGCATTTCTTGAGAGATTGCTAGATGCATTTAGAATCATAGATGCAGAAGCAACAGTGAATCAACGGTTAGTTAACTCCTCTTTTGTGAGCCAAGTGCAGAGGAACATACGCAATAAGATACAAAGAATGGATGGATTTTTGGGGAAAGGAATTAGTGAGTTGGTAGAGATTGCAAATAAGGTGTATCACAACAGAGATTTAGAGGAAAAGCGGGAGGAGATACGGAAACAGAGAGGGCAAACTGGAGTAGTTGCCTACATGGGAAATGGGAGAGGTGCCCAGAATGGCGAGAGAGGTAGGGGTCGGGGTAGAAGAGGTAGGGGTACTCCTAGGGCACGTGCTCGTATTGTAGAGGTGTAGGTCACTGGAGGAGGGATTGCCCCGTATTGCTGGACAGATCAGGTGGGCAAAATAGCCAGGTAGATGCAAGTGCATCAAGCTCAAATGGCCAGGTGACAAATGGCAGATATGAAAGAAATGATGCTGCCGGGTCTGGATTCGTGGGGTTGGCGGGAACTTAATTTGAAGGGCAAGGTACATATTGACACAGACCTGGGCCCATCCCACTCAGTAACCACGAGCCCACGGTCATAGTGAGGGTGGGAGACAAAGATTAAATTTTTATGGTTGACACTGGCGCCAAACATTCTGTTGTAACACAGCCAATTGCACCACCAATGGGTAATGAGGCTGATATAATGGGAGCAATGGGGGTATCTGCTAAATATCCTTTTCTTGCGTCACGAAAATGAAGCCTAGGGGGACACAATGTGGAACATCAATTTCTGTATATGCCCGAATGTCCTATCCAACTCCTAGGGTGGGATATTCTCTGCAAATTGCAAGCCCAAATTACGTTTCTCCCCGGGGGTCAAGCTAGATTAGACCTGCCTGAGAGTGGCGGCTCTGCTCGGCAGCATAACCCAGCCAGCCAGGAGACCCAACCTGTAAAAATTGCAGTAATTATGCCCAGAGAAGTAGAATGGCGGATGGCACCAACAACGCCGGTCGCACCAGACCCATTTGCACTACTACTGGGCATCCCTGGAGTGTGGGCGGAAGATAACCCGCCTGGGTTAGCTGTGAATATTCCCCCCGTTTATGTTGATATGAAACCTGGCGCAACGCCGGTGGCTTTAAGACAGTATCACATTCCACAAAAAGCCAAACAAAACATCCAGACACATTTACAGAGACTGAAAGATGACGGGATATTGAAATTTTGTGTCACCCTGGAATACACCGTTATTGCCAGTACAGAAAGAAGGGACACAGGAGTACCGTCCAGTCAAAGATTTAAGGGCGGTTAATGAAGCTACGGTGACCCTACACCCTGTTGTCCCCAATCCATACAATTTATTGGCATTAATCCCCGGGGATACAAAATATTACACAGTGCTTGATTTAAAAGACGCTTTCTTTTGCATCCACCTTGCTCCCGCAAGCCAGCCCCTCTTTGCATTCCAGTGGGAAGAGTCCAAGACCGGAGCGCGTCATCAGATGACATGGACACGCCTACCGCAAGGTTTCAAGAACTCGCCCACGATTTTTGGTTGCGTGCTCAGCCAGGACCTCCTGTCCTTCAACGCTCAGCCAGTCAAAGTTGTCTTATTGCAATATGTAGATGATTTATTGCTTGCTTCTCCCTCAGAAAAAGACTGTCTCTCCGCAACAAAAGCACTGTTACATCTGCTATGTCAAGCAGGATATAAAGCCTCCAGAAAGAAAGCACAAATATGTAAACAAAGTGTGAAGTATCTAGGTTTTCAATTGACAGGTACAAAGCGTGCACTGGGAGCTGAACGGATGGAAGCAGTCTGCCGTATACACCAGCCAAAGACACAAAGGCAAGTCCGTGAGTTCCTAGGAGCTGCAGGCTTCTGCCGCCTATGGATCCCCAACTTTGCAGACATTGTCAAACCCCTCCATCAAGCTACCAAAAGGGGGGGAGCATGACCCATTCCTTTGGGAAGAAGAACAGGCGGCTACCTTTCTGAAACTGAAAACTCTCCTGATGGAAGCACCAGAATTGGGTCTGGACCTCATCGCTACCTTGAATCCTGCTACGCTACTACCTGACTGTGAGGAAGATCCAGATCATGAATGCCTCCAAGTCATGGAAGAAGTATTCAGTAGTAGACCAGATCTGAAAGACATACCCCTAGACAAATACGACCTGCAACGCTTTACTGATGGTAGCAGCTACATGGATGATGGAAAGAAAGTATCCGGCTATGCAATTGTCACAACAGAAGGAGTACTAGAAGCCAACCCCTTACCAGGCCACACGTCAGCACAGCTAGCAGAAATATTGTCCCTGACAAGAGCTCTGCAGATCTCCGAGGGCAAGAGAGTGAATATCTACACTGACTCCAAGTATGCCTTCATGACTGTCCATGCACATAGTGCACTCTACAAGGCAAGAGGCCTGCTCTCTTCATCAGGGAAACAAGTCAAGTATGCTGCAGAAATTTCCTCCTTTCTAGATGCTGTATGGGAACCGAGTGCTGTCAGTATCATGCACTGCCGGGGTCACCAGAAAGGTGACAGCGAAATACCCAAGGGAAATAGACGAGCAGACCAGGCTGCAAAATATGCGGCAAAACCACCAGTACAACACTGTCAAATCTCTGGGATCCTCCTCTGCAAGCAAGATGACCAAGTTTTAATGCCAAACTATGAATTCTATATGAATTAGAGAAAATTTTAACCTAATGGCAAATTCATCGAAATTATTCTACGAAGGTGGAATATAGATTTTGATTTACTGGAAGACAACCATGGCTACATTCAATGGCTCTTCCCACTGTGGAACAAGGCCGAAATTTCTACTCTAAACCCCTGAACTCCCAAGAAAAGTATCTGATGTGTAACACCTCAGAAATTCAGCAACGACTCCTTCAAGCATACAAGATGATGCTGAAGTTCTTCGGCGTAAAATTAGTGGGGGAGGATGGAGAAGACACAAAAGTAACTGAAATTGAACGAGCAGAAAATTTTGCTGAGCGGTTCTACAATCTGAGAATCAACACTCATAATAATCTGAGAATCACTCGTGTCCTGCTGAGCCTGGGAGAATTAGGAGCTGAAGAATACCAGGTACCACTGGTGAAGTTTCTCCTCAAGGAGATCCTTATTGAGCATAATCTGCCAAGAATAAAGAAAAGTGCAAGGAACTTCTTCGTGCCAGCGATGAAAGATGAACAGAAGAGACAAGACCTACTGTACTTCGCCTGGCTACACTACCAGCCAAAAGAAGAATTCATGTGGGTAAGGCATGAGGAACTCGAGAGATACAAGGCCCCACTGTCAATAATAGCTCCGTTGATACCAGCACCTTTGAGTGAGTAGACACCTGTGTATTCAGAAAAAGAGAAGAAATGGCTGTCAGAAGAACCAGGAAAATATGGAGAAGATGGATGGTTCCAGTTGACAAGTAACCAGATAGTCCTACCTGCAGCATTGGTACCCGAAATTGTGAGAGCACTACACGCCAGCACTCACGGAGGAAGAGAAATGATGGAGCAACAGTTGGAGCCACACTTCTATGTTCCGGGATTGTCAGTAATCTGCAAGGCAGTGGCCCAGCAGTGTGTGACATGTGCCAAGAATAATCAAAGAACAGGCCCGTCGCAGCCTCCAGGAAAGCAGCCCATCGGGTTGTCCCCAATGGCATCATTGCAGATAGAGTTCACGGTGCTACCACCCTGCAAAGGATACAAGTATCTCCTTGTGATGGTGTGCACCTTGACGGGATGGGTTGAGGCCTTCCCGACCAGGACGGAGAAGATAGCGGAGGTGGTGAGAAGCTTGATGAGAGAAATAATACCGCGCTACGGACTTCCGCTTGAAATTGGATCAGATAATGGACCAGCCTTTGTACAGAACTGTTTGCAACAGCTTGCTCACCTGCTGGGCATAACCTTGTCAGGGATCCCTACCGCTGGTCCTGGGTTGCGCTCCGGTCCCGGGCGCTGACGGGCATTCCGACGCTCGTAGCGTCCATCCATCCTCCTCCCTCGTGGCCCGGCTGCAGAGTGAACCGCGCGTGCGCACGTTTTCCCGGGCTATCAGAGAACGTTGTACGCAGGGACGCTCAGAACGGCCGACGGCAGTCCGCACGTCATCAGAGAACGCCCGGGAGGTTCTCCATAAAAAGTCACCTTGATGATAGTTCAGTACAAGTTTATTCTAGTCTGTTGCGCTTGTTTACTTACTTGTTTCCTGAGACCGTGATTCTGACTTCTGCCTGGATATATTACTACGCTGCCTGCTTTAACCCATCGACTTCTGCCTGGATATATTACTACGCTGCCTGCTTTAACCCCTCGACTTCTGCTTGGATATATTACTACGCTGACTGCTTTAACCCCTCGATTGCTGCCTGGATATTTTACTACGCTATCGTACCGCTCAGCTATATGTACATCTTGCATATTGGTTCCAACGCTGCCACCGCAACGTGCAACCTGACAAACCTGGAAGCTACACACAGCCTACAGGCCCCAAAGTTCAGGAAAAGTTGAACGCATGAACAGAACATTAAAGACTTTGATGTCAAAACTGTGCTAAGAAACGTCACTGGGCTGGTTGGAGGTGCTGCCGATAGTCTTATTGCATATTAGGTGCAGGCCAACCCCCCAATTGAAACTAAGTCCGTACGAACTCATGTTCGGGCGGCCTACCCCTCTGATTAATGGTCTAAGGGGGGACCTTCGGGCATTGGGTGAAACTAAGTTGAATGAACAGGTGTTGTTGTTGACTGTGTCAATCAATGCAAAAGTTGAATACTTGGGTGGGAGATAATCTACCTAATTTCTTGTATCCCCCACTGCATAAGTATTGTCCAGGTGATGTGGTTTGGGTGAAGGAGTGGAAAAGTGATCCACTAGGCCCGAAATGGAGAGGTCCTTACCTTGTCCTGTTATCCACCCCCACAGCAGTGAAGGTTGCCGAGGTGGTTCCGTGGATACACCACTCAAGACTGAAAGCAGCTGCAGCTAATCCTGACCCAGAGTGGAGAGTCGTCCCCATTGAGACCAACCCACTAAGACTGAAATTGACAAGAACTGCAGTGCCAAGCATCTAAAGACTCAACAAGTGGGTGTTTTGAAGGCCATAATAATGCCTGACCACCCGCCAACGATGGAGAATGGGGAGACCCAAGGGAGATTTTTCGGGTGATACCTTTTTCCCAGGCCCAACCTGAAATAACCCTCACTCTGGAGGTGCCAGGGGGGAGGGATGGGGTTTATGTGACTGTGAAGAGGATTGCCCAAGCTATTTTGACACTGGGAGCATTCCTGGTGCTGATACTTTTTCTGGCCGACCTTATTTATGGCCTGTTACGTGGAACCTGCCCAAATTGCCCAGAGACGACCGGGAGAGTGGATATCTCCCACATCTGGAACGGCACTCACCCAGTTATGGAAAATCGCACCATGTGGAGACAAAGGCGTGACCTGGGGTCTATGAGCACTCCCAGAGGTCACCTACTGGTGAAATTTAAATACGCTTATGCAAAGAAATCTGGACAAAAAGCGTGTTTGGGTGTGCAGCAGTTTGCACCCAGAGACAATTTAGATCCCGTTTACTGCAATTCCTATGAACTTGAGTACATTTTCGACCGGAAATATTGCAATTCATACCATCACTGACCCACAGATAAAACCAGATGAAACAATGCCCAATTATCCAATAACAGGTCCTGTGTACCCGCCTGATTGGTGTTTCCAAATAGGGACAAATAACCTGAGTATGAGTGAAAATCCTTGTCAGTCTAGCAAGTTTAACTTCACTGCACACACAATTTTGTCAGACAGAGGGTCGGGAATGGTTATAGTAAGGCCTATAAAACTCACGCCAGAACAACAATTGACAATAGCAAATGTGACTGTGGACAAGCAGAATGCGAAAGATCTTGTGGCACGGTTGGTGCGAATGATGATTGAGGTGCGCAAGGGAACACTTCATTTATCCCCATTCATATTGATGGGAAAGCTACCAGGTGTGTTGTGGGAGTGTGTGTTACACGTGGGTACCACCTACAACTACGGGGATGTGCTATCTAGCTAAGTTGATTCCAATTCAAAGGGTACAGGGCGATGACACTGCATCAGACACTGCATTACACCCTAGGTACCCACTGGTGTTTGTGAAACAGAAAAGAGCGTTGTTTTCGAAAGGAGACCAGGCATGGGCATGGTTTCTGGCATGGACTGGATGGGGAAGGGAGTTCATGAAGAGAATGAACAATTACTGAATGCTGATGGATGAGATTTTGAATAGAACGAACAAGGATATCCAGCTGTTGAACCTTGAGTTGCGTGAAATCTGAAAGTTGCAAATGGTGCATGACATGGCATTGGAACAGATCAGTGCAGCGTTGAATGGACTATGTGAAATGACTATGCATTATGAATGTTGCACCTACATCAGAAACACATCACATGAGGTCCCTGACTATTACCAGGTGATCCAAGATCACCAGGAGAAAGTTTTCCAGTTGCAGAACACAGCCAGGCAGATCGCAGCAGAAGGCTGGAACCCTTTTCGAGGGTTCGGGTCATTCGGAGATTGGTTTGGATCGATCTTGGGATTTATCTCACGGATTGGATCCATGATAATGATGATGATAGTGGTCTTGGTGGTAGGGATGGTGTTGTACCGGATAGGGATATGCCTATGGCCATTGTGCAAGAAAGCTCTGACACCTAGACAGACACAACCGATACCTATGTTGATTCCCCGAGATCTGTTTCCAGTGAATGAAATTCCCCCAAAGTACAAAGTGTTCGAGAACAGAGATAATGGAGTGTAGTGGCTAAGGGTCTCAGGAGGAGAACCTGAAACCCTAGCCAAGGGGGGAATGTAAGGGACTCAGGACAGGATCAGGCCGCCATCTGAGCCAGGCGGCCATCTTGTTTAGAACTCTGGCTCACGTGAATGTAAATAGCAAATATTAGCTCAATTAAGACTAGCTTGCATAGATTCCTTGGAATTTCTTGAACTAACAGCCTAGGCAATTAAATTAACAAGATCCTGGTAGACGCTGGCACGGAATGACAGGATGGAAAGTAGTTACAACAAGGTCAGGGAGCTAGAGGCCTGAACAATGAGTTATGTAAGACCAGATGGGTCCTTATCTATAGTATACAATAAACACATTCTAAGAAAATAGACACAAGCAGGATCTAGGAGGGTTGTAAACTATCCGATTGTCAAAATACTGTGAAAGCTGTCAATTTATTGCTAAGTTGTGGAATGTCTTTGTATTCAGTAAGGGGAAGGTACAGACCCACGTGGGGTGGGATAGTGTCACCGTGGGGTGGGCTAATTGGGATGTACCTGATTATCTATTCAAGGTATAAAACACTATGTTTTTATGTAAGAGGCACTCAGTCTTTGCGATTCAATCCTGGCTGAGTGGTGACGTCACAATAAAGTTCGCCTTTCCTGAAGAGACTCGTGTCCAGTCAGTCTTTGTCCGCACCGGCCCGGTCTTCTCCCGAAAGAGCCAGGTGGATTCCGGTAACAACGGGGCCGGTCACACGCTTGTGCGGGTGCGTAGCAAGCGTCTGTCTAGAAAGCCTCCCCGTCAATGCGCTAAGATGTGCTTAGGAGGATCCAAAGGAGGATCACACTTTGCAGCGCTAAGGGGGGGGCAGGCAGGCGTCGAGTGGAAGGAACGTCCACTCTCACGGACGTTCCTTCCACTCTGAGTGCGATCGTGTGCACCCGGCCTAAGCTGCTGAATCTCCCTCCGTACTCCACTGCTGTCATCCCCTCTGCCCTTCGGGTTCGGAAGGCAGCGACTGGATACTACTGCAGCTCCCCTTGACGTGATCCTTACCACCAGTGATATCTCCATCCCTGCCAGAGTACTTAAAGTGGCTGGTAATGTCTCGGCGGTTACCTATGGCAACCTGCAGATTTTTTTTTATCAGGACTTGCCTTTCCTTACCCTCGTTGCGCGATGCAGTTTCCGAAACGTGACGACCCTTCTGAGAAACCGTGGGGTTCGCTACCGCTGGGGGCCTTCTGGCTCCTTGGTGATTACGCTGGGAGGTCGCACCTGCTCTGCCTCTACCCCGGATGAGGCCCGTGCCTTGCTGGATTGCATGCCGATCCCGGCTGGCCAGGAACCCACGGGACCACCCTGTCTGGATCCAGGGTGAAGACTCCTGATACTCCCACCTCCCTGTATGGCACTATGTTTAGAATGTCCCCCTTCCCTTGGGACGCTGACTTGTTCGTGGTTGATTGACTGAGGATGTCTGTCTTTTTTGTGACAGCTCCGGAGGAGTTCATTGGAGGTTATTTTTTTCTTTCTGTTTCTGTATCGGAGCAGGGATGCCCCGTGGGTGAGCCTTGAGGTGGCCACCTAGGCTTTCACCGCCTTTTTAGGCCCTGTGGTGGTCCTTCCCCTGTGGCTTCCTCTCCGGCCCTTAGACCACTGCTGGGGTCTTGGGGTGCGTTGGTGAGTGCCACCTGTACCTGTTACAGGGTGCTCCTCTCTCCATCCCACGCTCCTCCTCCACTGTGCTGGCTGCCCGCTTTTTGCCCTGCTGTCTCTCCATCATTGCTGAGTTGACCCTGTGTGATCAGTTACGTTCTTGATTTTTGTTTGTATGTTTCTAGTTTTTTCTTACCATGACATGTACGGCTGTCTTATTTTCAAAATAAAATTTTGAATATATATAAAAAAAAAATGACCATAAGTCATTAATAACTGTTATAGAAGCAATCTGTAATTAAATGCATTTGATCTTACAGACACATCCAGAAGGTGTGTTGTTAAGATATAGATAGAGCTATATAAGAATACAGATTGCAATTACGTGCACATGTGAGGAGTAGGTCGGAATATTTTTTTTTACTTTGGATCACCACCCTCTCGAATTCGTTTATATTGGCGTTTTGGATTACCATCAGAGAATATCTACTACCAGAACTAGAGCCACGTTGCGAGTGGTATGCTACACACCGAGTGATTTATCATTCAAAGACATCAGACTGTGTTATATTCCCTCATTTGCAGGATATTAAGAAGCTCCCAATTCTTTGCGGTTTTTTTATCCATATGTATATGGAGAATTGGAATACCTCCAATGGGAGCTGATCCAGCATAATCTTAAAGTTAAGTACCCTGTGTTACTGCATTTGTTATACTATCTGAAGGAGGTTAAGATAGAATACAGATTGCAATTACGTGACATATGAGCAGTAGGTCGGTACCATGTAATATTATACCCATCTTAAAGTTAAAAGATATCTCTCACAATTATGCGTTTTCTGGTTCAAAATAGCCTGAGTGAATAACCAGTATACAGTCATGGCCGAAATTGTTGGCACCCCAGACATTTTTCCCGAAAATCAAGTATTTCTCACAGAAAAGTATTGCAGTAACACATGTTTTGCTATACACATGTTTATTCCCTTTGTGTGTATTGGAACAAAACAAAAAAAAGGAGGAAAAAAAGCAAATTGGACATAATGTCACACAAAACTCCAAAAAGGGGCTGGACAAAATTCTTGGCACCCTTAACTTAATATTTGGTTGCACACCCTTTGGAAAAAATAACTGAAATCAGTCGCTTCCTATAACCATCAATAAGCTTCTTACACATCTCACCCGGTATTTTGGACCACTCTTCCTTTGCAAACTGCTCCAGGTCTCTCTTATTGGAAGGGCACCTTTTCCCAACAGCAATTTTAAGATCTCTCCACAGGTGTTCAATGGGATTTAGATCTGGACTCATTGCTGGCCACTTCAGAACTCTCCAGCGCTTTGTTGCCATCCATTTCTGGGTGTTTTTTGACATATGTTTGGGGTCATTGTCCTGCTGGAAGACCCAAGATCTCGGACGCAAACCCAGCTTTCTGATACTGGGCTCTACAGTGCCACCCAAAATCCTTTGGTAATCCTCAGATTTCATGATGCCTTGTACACATTCAAGGCACCCAGTGCCAGAGGCAGCAAAACAACCCCAAAGCATCATTGAACCTCCACCATATTTCACTGTAGGTACTGTGTTCTTTTCTTTGTAGGCCTCATTCCGTTTTCGGTAAACAGTAGAATGATGTGCTTTACCAAAAAGCTCTATCTTGGTCTCATCTGTCCACAAGACGTTTTCCCAGAAGGATTTTGGCTTACTCAAGTACATTTTGGCAAACTGTAGTCTTGCTTTTTTATGTCTCTGTGTCAGCAGTGGGGACCTCCTGGGTCTCCTGCTATAGCGTTTCATTTAATTTAAATGTCGACGGATAGTTCGCGCTGACAATGATGCTCCCTGAGCCTGCAGGACAGCTTGAATTTCTTTGGAACTTGTTTGGGGCTGCTTATCCACCATCCGGACTATCCTGCGTTGCAACCTTTCATCAATATTTTTCTTCCGTCCAACCACAGAGAGATTAGCTACAGTGCCATGGGTTGCAAACTTCTTGGTAATGTTGCGCACTGTGGACAAAGGCAAATCTAGATCTCTGGAGATGGACTTGTAACCTTGAGATTGTTGATATTTTTCCACAATTTTGGTTCTCAAGTCCTCAGACAGTTCGCTTCTCCTCTTTCTGTTGTCCATGCTTAGTGTGGCACACACAGACACACAATGCAAAGACTAAGTGAACTTCTCTCCTTTTTATCTGCTTTCAGGTGTGATTTTTATATTGCCCACACCTGATACTTGCCCCAGGTGAGTTTACAGGAGCATCACATGCTTGAAACAATCTTATTTATCCACAATTTTGAAAGGGTGCCAAGAATTTTGTCCAGACCATTTTTGGAGTTTTGTGTGACTTTATGTCCAATTTGCTTTTTTTCCTCCCTTTTTTTGTTTTGTTCCAATACACACAAAGGGAATAAACATGTGTATAGCAAAACATGTGTTACTGCAATACTTTTCTGTGAGAAATACTTGATTTTCTGGAAAAATGTCTTGGGTGCCAACAATTTTGGCCATGACTGTATGTAATATACCCTTCAATGATTATCTTGCACCATAATATTTGTGTATTTTTTTAATATCTTGCATTTATTACGTTGTATTTCTGTAACGACTGTAAAAATTTCAATGTTCTTGAACCCAGGACATACTTGAAAACGAGAGAAAAATCAATGTATCCTTCCAGGTAAAATAATTTATAAATAAATAATATATTTTCCAATATTGTAAACATATTGGGCTCTATTACATTGTTCGCGCAATTGCGCTCGTGCAGCGCAGTTTTTTTTGCGCATGGGAAAATGCGTTATAGTGCGGAAATTAACAGGGTATTACAATCTTCGCGCATTTTTTCATCCGTCAAAAAATAACGCAAGTAAAGCCGACTCGCAAAACGCGCAGAAATACGCGTGATACGAATAGAAATACGGGCGCAGTAACGTTGCGCACGTAAATCAGTGTGCGCAACGGTATTTTCGCGGGATCCAGCCAATCAGACCTAAGAACCGTAATTGACATCAATTTACCTTTATTGACCTTAATTGACTCACTTTACTTTTTGCGCCTGTCAAAGTAAATATGAGTATACATGCTACAGGAAAGAAAATAAAAATGCACAAATTAACTATTTAATGGTTTGGGGGGGGGGGTGTAGCATGTATAACTATACTCTGCTGTTTTTTTTTTTTTCCTGGTGTATTTACTTTATGCCAGAAAGTTCAGATTTGAAGTTAACACCTGCTTTTCAGAAACGTTAAAATTATGCGCGCAAACGTCATTCGTAAGAAGTTGCGCGAAGATTGTAATACCATACGTGTTTCCGCGCACGAACGCATTTGCGCTCACAATGTTAAGTATAGGACGCGCACAGTTCATCACGCTCGCGCAGGTGCGTCTGCGTTAAATGTTGACGCGCATCGTTTGCGCGAACGTTGTAATACGATGTTCTGCGCAAATGGTTTTACTGTTTGCGCAAATGCGCATTTGTGCTGCGCAAACAACTTCCGCGAAGAATGTAATAGGGCCCATTGTATATAGAATATCTGGCAATCATAGATCTCTGCCTGACACTTATACAACATTAGAGGCGAGTATACGATTCGTCTTTTGGCTGGTGTTAACGGACTCTGCACCAGCGGAATCCGTTAACACCAAGTCCTGGCTCTGGTTAACTTTTTGTTAACCGCGGCCGGACGTTAGTCAGCGTTAGGACTTTGTAATCCTAACGCTGATTAACACTTTGTGCTCCCCATGTTAAGTATAGGGAGCGCAAAGTACAGTAACCTCGCTCAGAGAAGCGCAAAGTACCAAACACTAACGGGTTACTTAACCCGTTAGTGTTTGGATTGTAATTTGTGGAAAATACTTGGGCTAACGTTAACGCTCACGCAGGTGAGCGCTAACGTTAGCACCAAGTATGTAATTTGGCCCATTGAAGGGTCCAGAAACCGCATAATTGTGAGAGTTATCCTTTAACTTTAGCATGGGTATAATATATACCTGGTACCGACCTATTGCTCATATGTGCACATAATTGCAATCTATATTCAATCTCAACAACAGACCATATGGATGTGTCTGTAAGATCAAATTTATTTAATTAACAATTGCTTTAATTAATAACACAGGGCAAATTTCACATCTTGAGACTGGATTTCTACTATTTGCCTTTATTCATTAAATGGAACAAATAAATTGAATAATGGAACAAACCTAAAGATTAGCATGTCCAAAACTGAGCTCCTACTAATTCCTCCTTCTAATGCCTCCCCACTTTTCTATCATGGTTGAGGGTATCACTATCATAATTCAAATATTTTTTTAAATGTTTGAAAAATAGAAAGATTCTTATCTTTGTGTGTGTGTACATATATATATATATTATTATTATTCTTTATTTATAAAGCGCCAGCATATTCCGCAGCGCTGTACAATAGGCACAGTATAGACAGGGTTACAATACATTGAACAACATTTGACAAACAGTACAGGAGGAGAGTTAGGTGTTAATCCTTGCCTGGAGGGCAGTCTATTGTTGTAGAGGATCTGGCTGCCCAGTGCTCCCAATGATGTGGCTGCTTGTCGCACCCAGGATCTGGCTGCTCAGGTGCTCCCCAGAATCTGGCTGCTCAGGTGCTCCCCAGGATCTGGCTGCTCAGGTGCACCCCAGGATCTGGCTGCTCAGGTGCTCCCCAGGATCTGGCTGCTCAGTGCTCCCCAGGATCTGGCTGCTCAGGTGCTCCCCAGGATCTGGCTGCTCAGGTACACACCAGGATCTGGCTGCTCAGGTGCTCCCCAGCATCTGGCTGCTCAGGTGCTCCCCAGGATCTGGCTGCTCTCCGTACTCCCCAGGATCTGGCTGCTCTCAGTGCTCCCCAGAGGGCAGTCTATTGTTGTCCAACATCCACGACGGCGACGGACAGAAACAGTTTTATATATATAGATAAATACTGTATGTATAAAAAATAAGTGTGTTTTATTGTTGTGGAACTGTGTGATACAGTAACCTGTAGTGTATAGGAATGTATCACAGAGCTCCACAACAATAAAACTTACTGTAATATGAAATGTTTATGAGTGTGTCAGACAGCTTCACAGTAATATGTGGTGTGTATGCATGAATCAGAGCTGCACAGAAATAAAACTCACAGTAATGTGTATGAGACTGAGATTTATGTTTAATTAACAAAATATTAAAATGTAGAATATATTTAACCCCTTCATTACCCAGTGATTTTCCAAAAGAAATGATTTTTTTAAAAAAAATCATTTTTAATTATACTCTTTAAAGACATTTAAAAATACTCATAATTGGCCAGTAGATGGTGCCATCTACTGAACCAAATTGACTTACAGTTGCTGGTCAGTTCTTTTTGCAACACTATGGGGTTTATTCAGAGAAAGGTGAAAATGCACCAAGTAAAGTTTAATGCTGCAAGTTCACAAGCTTCCAGTGCCTCTTTCATACATAACCAACATATATAAATTATATACAGTATGTTTGGCCCCCCCTTTCTACTCCAAAGGAAAATGCATCTCTCCATAACAAAGGAGTTTAACATCCCTGCTCGAAACAGAATGTTGACAGAAAGCACTAGATGCAATGAAGGCACTTTCCTCTTCTTTTAAATGACATTGTTATTTATATAAATTGACCCAATAGGTGGCGAATGTTTATCCTAATTGCATGTGGACATATATATTTGATATGTGGGGCAGCAGGGCACGGAGACCATCCCTAAATAAGACACTGGTCCACACTGAATATCAGAAATCAAATTAAAATAGCTCTAATAATATTCACACTGTATGAGTAAAGGTACAGTCAGGTCCATAAATATTGGAACATCGACACAATTCTAACATCTTTGATGACCGAAGAATTTTTTCCCTGGTGAAGAAAACACCCTTCACAACAGTTGGCCAGATCAAGAACACTATCCAGGAGGTAGGTGTATGTGTGTCAAAGTCAACAATCAAGAGAAGACTTCACCAGAGTGAATACAGAGGGTTTACCACAAGATGTAAACCATTGGTGAGCCTCAAAAACAGGAAGGCCAGATTAAAGTTTGCCAAACAACACCTAGCAAAACCTTCACAGCTCTGGAACAAGCGCCTATGGACAGATGAGACCAAGATCAACTTGTACCAGAGTGATGGGAAGAGAAGAGTATGGAGAAGGAAAGGAACTGCTCATGATCCTATGCATACCACCTCATCAGTGAAGCATGGTGGTGGTAGTGTCATGGCGTGGGCATGTATGGCTGCCAATGGAACTGGTTCTCTTGTATTTATTGATGATGTGACTGCTGGCAAAAGCAGCAGGATGAATTCTGAAGTGTTTTTGGCAATATTATCTGCTCACATTCAGCCAAATGCTGCAGAACTCATTGGACGGCGCTTCACAGTGCAGATGGACAATGACTCAAAGCATACTGCAAAAGCAACCAAAGAGTTTTTGAAGGGACAGAAGTGGAATGTTATGCAATGGCCAAGTCAATCACCTGACCTGAATCCCATTGAGCATGCATTTCACTTGCTGAAGACAAAACGGAAGGGAAAATGCCCCAAGAACAAGCAGGAACTGAAGACAGTTGCAGTAGAGGCCTGGCAGAGCATCACCAGGAATGAAACCCAGCGTCTGGTGATGTCTATGCGTTCCAGACTTCAGGCTGTGATTGACTGCAAAGGATTTGCAACCAAGTATTAAGAAGGGAAAGTTTGATTTATGATTATTATTCTGTCCCAATACTTTTGGTCCCTTAACAAGTGGGAGGCACATCTGCAAACTGCTGTAAGTCCTACACCATTCACCGGAGTTGGATGTACATACCCTCAAATTAAAGCTGACAGTCTGCAGTTAAAGCACGTGTTTGTTTCATTCCAACTCCATTGTGGTGGTGTATAGAGACAAAGATGTTAGAATTGTGTTGACGTCCCAATATTTCTGGGCCTGACTGTATGTGGACCCAAGGCCTTCACACCTGCATGAGCTCATTGGACATCTTATTCCAAACACCCGGGCATTAAAGAGTTGCTCACTTTGCAGCCATAAGAGTTAACACTCTCCTGGGAATGGGTTCCAAAAGATCTTGGGGTGTTTGTGAGAATTTGTGCCCATTCAGCCAAAACAGACTTCCCTAAGTGAGGCAGAGAAGTTGCAGGAGAAGGACATCCAACGGACATCCAAATCGGATGCAGAACGGATGGGCACATCCAATGTGAAATGGGGACCAGGTGAAGGTCTCGACAGAGATCTCACATATGTGAGCATTCTCAGATGTAATTTGAAAGGATTTTCTATTGAAATAATGCCTTCTCTCTTTATACAGAGTGTCAAAACGACAAAAGTAAAATGTTACGCATCTAAAAGTGACACCAAGACCAGGTAAAGTCTAAAAACAAAAATGAAAGAATTACTCAAGTGTCATAGATTTAAAGCAAATAGTACAAATATTGATTTAATACTGTTGGTTAGCATAATTTTTTTTTAGAAAAATTATTTCATGGGGACAAAAAGCTGATGAGAGCATCCTTAGAATTAAAGCACACTTTACTCAAGTCAATACCTAATATTTGGCGAATTGCCAACTTTTTGAATAGCCGAATGGCCCTGAAATTGCACCGTATTCACAGTTCAGTGCAATTTCATGGTCAATTTGGTGTTCTTTGAATAACCCCTTATGTGTATGTGTCAGAATGCTTTAACAAAAAATATAAATTGCCATACAGATTTCAATCATTTACAGAGTGTAAAATAATTTTTCCATATTTTATCATCCAGACCATTTTGTAGTTATATATTCTATGGCAGGCCTCAAAATTTCCACTCGCCTGCTCGCATTTGGCAAGTGGAAATTATATGAGGGCGAGTGGGAATGCAGAGGCAATGCTGGAAAAGGGTTAGGTGGGGCAACTAGTGGCGAGTAACTCTTAAGGCTTGGCTAGTAGCTCAGGACTTGAAATTTTGAGGCCTGTTCTATGGGTTACTCTTGTTAAAACAGATAAGAAATGGGAACCTTTTACTGCATTTTTTAAATAAAATATGGATGCTGTGAGTTTCAATTCTACGGAGCAGAATGGCAAACACTAAAGTTGGGGTCAGACGAACGCAGTGTTAACGTCCGTGTAGCCGCACTTTAGTACGTCCGTGGTAGCAGATAATCATGACCAATGAAGGCCCACACACGAAGTACGTCCGCACAGAAGTGCGGACGCACTACGGAAGCGGCAAACGGACGCAGGTTAGGCAAGAATGTCGAACCGCTAGGACGGACGTGTGGAGTGCGCCACGTCCGCAATGTCCGCATAGCTTTATGTGTGAGTGATGGAACGTGGTCAGACGGACTGCATTTATACGTCCAGCATTTTTGACGGACAAAATGTTTTTTCATTTTATTTATTTTTCCTCTTACATCTGTCAAAAATGACGTCAGTCACAAAAACGGACCATGTGGCCACTACTGCGTCTTCCGTCAAAACGTACGTCCATACTGCACGGGTGCACAGTCCGTAGAAAACGCGCTAGTCTGACCCTAGCCTAAGGGCTTTATCACCTCCTTAGCGCTAGCTCTAGCACTCACATAAATGAGCGTTAGCGCTAAGTTAATTGAGGTGATAACGGGACGCCTGTATCACTTTCTGATTGCTAACAGGTTAAAAAAAAGCTTTAGCGCATCGGTATTAGCGTTTTTAGCACCAGCTTACTGTAGTTTGCGCTTCCTATACATAACATGGGGAGCGCGAAGAGTAAGCACAGAGTATCTAGGGTTAGAATCACATACAGGGTTATTCAGAGAGAGGTCAATACCAGGAGAATGTCAGGAGAAGAGAACAATCTAGACCAGTGGTTCTCAACATGTGGACCTTCAGGACCCACAATTGTCCTTAATCATTAAGTCACGACCCAAAAATAATTGAATTCCTGAAACATAATTTATTCCACAAAACAACGTGTGCAATATTCTACAATGTATGCACTTTTACAACTTAAACTTAAATGAAACAATTTTGCAAACAAACAGGGATTCTTTCCAAAATGGATAGTGCAGTAATCACAGCACTAGTGAAAACAAAAAGTGCTGTTGAGGCAAAAACCCAATAAACTGTAATTGAAACATATAAAATTAATTAGAACTTAAGGGAAAACTGGGGATGCTTCTTGCTCCTAATAAGTGTCTCAAAGTCTGGTTTGATGGTAGACAAAGCAGCTCTAATTTAAATCACTACTGAATCTATATAATAAAAGAGTAAGGCTTTGGCTGTCCGTCGCCAAAGCCTTACTGCGCATGCGCGCGCAACCAGCGGCGGTTGGTTGCGCGCGCATGCAACCGCCGCGGCACGAGCCGGCTGCCGGCTCGCCGCGGCGGTTACACATGCACACAGCAGCCGGGTAGAGGCTGCGCTCGCAGCCTCTACCCGGCTGCCGCGCGCATCCAACCCCAGAGCGGCGAAGGGAAAGTTTCCTCCGCCGCTCGGGGGTTTGGATGCGCGCGGCAGCCGGGTAGAGGCTGCGAGCGCAGCCTCTACCCGGCTGCTGTGTGCATCTAACGGGTCCCCCAAGCGGCGAAGGGAAAGTTCCCTCCGCCGCTCAGGGGTAGGATGCGCGCGGCAGCCGGGTAGAGGGCAGCCTCTACCCGGCTGCCGCGCGCATCCTACCCCCCGAGCGGCGGAGGGAAAGTTCCCTCGCTTCCGCTTTGAAGGACCCAAGCCCCGGTCACGTGACCGCGGCTTGGGTCCTTCAAAGACCGGAAGCGGGGAAATCTTCACTTTCCTGGCGCCGCTCGACAGGTAAGTATGAGCGCTGGTGGGGTGGGGGGGGGGGTCAATATCCACGAGCTGGGGGACCATATCCACGACCTGGGGGCAAATCCACGAGCTGGGGCAAATCCAGGTGCTGGGCAAATCCATGAGCTGGGCAACTCCATGAGCTGGGGGCAAATCCATGTGCTGGGCAAATCCATGAGCTGGGGGCAAATCCATGAGCTGGGGGCAAATCCATGTGCTGGGCAAATCCATGAGCTGGGGGCAAATCCATGTGCTGGGCAAATCCATGAGCTGGGCAAATCCATGAGCTGGGGGCAAATCCATGAGCTGGGGCAAATCCATGAGCTGGGGGCAAATCCATGTGCTGGGCAAATCCATGAGCTGGGCAAATCCATGTGCTGGGGGCAAATATCCATGTGCTGGGGGCAAATATTCATGTGCTGGGGTGGTATCCACATGCTGGGGCAATATCCACGTGCTGGGGCAGTATCCACGAGCTGGGGCAGTATACCCACAATAGACTGCCCTCTGGGCAGGCTGGGGCAGTATCCACGTGCGGGGGCAGTATCCACGTGCGGGGCAGTATCCACGTCCTGGGGCAGTATCCACGTGCGGGGGCAGTATCCACGTGCTGGGGCAGTATATCCACGAGCTGGGGCAGTATATCCATGAGCAGGGGCAGTATATCCACAATAGACTGCCCTCTGGGCAGGCTTTACAACTAGTGAATAATAAAATGTTATAAAAAACTTAAACTCATCTGCTCCGCGCTCCCCCGCCATCTGTCTCTGCCGCTGTGCACATTATTTTTTCGCAGCAGCCTGCCCTCCCTGAGCCTACGCAATTTGCGTAGCTGAACGCTACGTTAATCGCATAAGCTCAAGCAGGCCAAGAGATTGTGGAGTCTGCAGTGCGTGTCTGGCGCTGCCTACGTCCTGAACCTACACTCTTCAATGCCTCAGAGAGACACTGAAGAGCAATGGAATAGTTTGGACCAATGTGAAAGCACCATTGTTCCAAGCCATTCAAAAAACGCCTCCATGGGAGGCTGGCCTATATAAATATACTTTGCTTCACTGAGATGTGCATTGTGCACAGTGGCTCCTGGTGTTGGGAGTACAGAGCGTGCCACCAGTCACTGAGTCCGACCCCACACCTTCCCATTACAGACCCTCCCCACAACATGCCATTACAGAGTATCTTACCTGATACAGTGGGCCCCAGGGGGCACCCGGGAACATTCAGAGGTAGCCGCGCCTCCTGGGAACGCTGCCGCAGGTAAGATGCATCAGCGGGTCCCAGACATTAGAGAGGCCTGGGGGCACTATCCCCGTGACCCAGTCCACCCCTGGTCGCGACCCACCACTTGAGAAACACTTATCTAGACCAAATAGCTGATTTGGAAAGTGAGATAAATGGGAGAATTTTTCTGGTTTGGCTATTTTGACCTAGACGTTTCGCTTCTCCAGTCATTCTCCTGAGTTTCACCTTTCTCTGAATAACCCTGATAGTCCTAATGCTAACTATGAACCACTGCCGCTAACTGAAAAAGCTTGCTACGTATCTGAGCTGGTGCTAACTGTTTCCACTGCTGCGGAGTCAGGTGTGGTCTGGTGCCCCCCACTTAGAGGAACACTACCGCCAAAAAATTAAATGTTCTTAATTTTTTTTATGTTGCTGATATCTTACATATGCTTTTTTTCTTGTATGTTTAGTTAATGAAATATTTTTCTCTATATGTGTCACTGGGTACATCCATTGTGTGATCTTTTGTGGTGTAAACCGCCCCCCCCCCCTACAGTATCTTTCCATCAATTGCTCCTCACTGTGTGACTTTGGCCGTAGAATGGAGTCTACAGGTCAGATCTCCAAAATACTGAGGGCCAAATTACAATCCTAGCGTTAAAACGTGAGCGCAAGGGAGGAAAAACTGCGCCCTCAGTTTTCCCCCTTGCGCCTGCGTTTCGATGCTGGATTACAATGCAGGCGGAAAAAATGCTGCCTGCATTGTTACCGCGCGGTAAAATCCGGGATGCTCGCGGCAGCGCTGAAATCTCGCATCGCGAAATCCGGCCGGTCGGCGTAGTGATACGCAGGGAGAGACTGGGGGGACTTTTTCCCCCAGTCTTTCCCTGCTCCCACCGGACAGAGGAGGCGGTTGGATCCACGGTTCTCACCGCGGGACAGAGGGTGAGTATGCAATAAATTTTTTTGCTTTTTAGGCTGGTGTTAACGGATTCTGCAGAAGCGGAATTCGTTAACACCAAGTCCTGGCTCTGGTAAACTTTCCGCTAACCAGAGCCGGATGTTAATCAGCGTTAAGACTTTATAATCAGACTCATTATGATTACATTGTGTGCAAATGACGTCACCAGGGGTAGACTGAAGTCTTTTAAGCTTCCTGTCATATTTCATTCAGCTGCAATTTGTTAACGTGAGTGGTATGCACAACACAATAGATCCTCTGCAGCCTTGTCTAAACATTTCCTCCACCCATTGCCTGTTCGTTACTGTTTTATCCTATACAACAGCTGTAAAAGTAAAACTTAAAGCAATATAATTTGTGTCAAGAAATCCTTAGTCCACTGCTGCACAAAGTAAAAGGGTGTCTTGGAGCCCTAAAAAAATACTATTGATCCACAAAATAACAATGGCGCAGTTGTGTACATAATTCAATAAATTGTACCACATATATTCGGCACCCAGATACAGTTGAGTCACCAATTCTGCATCCCAGTTTCACTTTGTTCTGCTCCACTAGTGCAAGCAGTCCTGATTTTCAAAGCATCAGTCAATTCAGCTGCTTGAACAGAAAAATCCTACAGCATTCATCATAGGAGGATCAAACCTTGCAGCCCTGAGCGCACTATCTGTGCTCAGCGAGGTGGCCAGGCGGGCGTCAGATGGGCGTCAGAGTGGAAGGAACGTCCACTCTCCCAGAGGTTCCTTCTGCTCTTAAAAACGCTCGTCTGACACCAGTCAAAATGTAAACAGGAGATAAACACCTAACTTTATTTTTTCTAAACACATGCAATTAATTAAAAAAAAAAAACAGCAGCATGTGTTTTATAATGTGGTTTTGCTTGTAATGCACAAGTTATTTAGTTACAGTTTATGTTAATGCTAGTGTCCCTTTAAAACTTCACCAGCCGTGAGTGTATCTCCAGTCACATAAAGTGTCAGTATACTTCTAGTTGTGCCTTATAAATGTTTACATTCGTTGTTATTCCTTTGGATATTTACTTTGCATCTTAATGTGATATTAGAGCTTAGTTTTTCATTTCTGTTTTTCTTGCAGGGAATTACTTCTGCCCAGAGATCAATCTCAAATTCCTGGATTTCAGGACCTTTAGGACTCAGCAGCCCACCAATGGTTCTCTATGTGTGAGACCCATTGAGTTGGCTGGACGTTCGCCCATGGTCACTTGACTGCCGTTGCCTACAGGAAGCCAGCAACATGTCATGTCTGGACAAGCGCCATCGAAGCCCATCACTGGTTAAAACCGAAATAAGGTTAAAATGGGAAGATTGCGTAGATGGAGTCGGAATGTGTTTATGTTTAATCCCTCTGTCTTCCTCCTATTATAACCCACGAGAATGATTCTCTTTAAAGGGGTCAAGTCGGGCAGAAACGTTTAGAAATGCAGGTCCTCCTTCTCCTAGTTCCTTTTGGTTCACGTACAATGAAGCTTTTATTAGTTTCCAATCATAGGTTTCCTTATTAAGTTACCACAAATATGTGATATGCAGGGGCGGAATGACCTTTAGGGCACAAGGGCACTGCCCCAGGGCCCCAGCCTAGGAGGGCACCCATGAGGACCCCAATAAGACTTAGTTAAGTCTGCCCTTCAGCAGGGTTCCACTCCAATGTGGATCAAAATCACGGGGAAATAGTGTCGGGGGCCATCTTTAGTCTGAAGAAATAAATACTGCAGCACAACAATGTATAATAATGTAATACAACAATATACAGGTGGGCTGTTCTTGTATGTGAGTGTGGCTTGTAGGTGGGCTGACACAATGAGGGGCCCCATGATCTTCTATTACCTATGGGCTCATAGAATAGTCAATCCCTGGTGAGATCTATCTTTTTTTTTTTTACTTGACAATTTTTATTGTGAACACATTGAAATGAAAATGTCGATACAACAAAGCATGAGGAAGCCATCAACAGTTAAACAAGAAAATGCTTTGACCAATAATAGGCAATAGAAAAGAAGAAATATAGTCAAAGTGTGCACAGTTTTCATTTTTCTCACTATCAATGAAACCATCAAGTATAGTAAAGTAAATAAAATAAAAGGAACATAGGAAAATAGTAAACTGCCCAGACAAGCTTAACAATAAGGACTACAGCAAAGTTTTAAGCGTGATTCATCACTCCAGAGAACGCATCTTCACTGCTCTAGAGTCCAGTGGCGGCGTGCTTTACACCACTGCATCCAACGCTTTGCATTGCACTTGGTGATATATGGCTTGGATGCAGCTGCTCGGCCATGGAAACCTATTCAATGAAGCTCTCTGCGCACTGTTCTTGAGCTAATCTGAAGGCCACATGAAGTTTGGAGGTCTGTAGCGATTGACTCTGCAGAAAGTTGGCGACCTCTTCGCACTATGCGCCTCAGCATCCACTGACCCCCTCCGTCAGTGTACGTGGCCTACCACTTCGTGGCTGAGTTGCTGTCGTTCCCAAACACTTCCATGTTCTTATAATACAGCTGACAGTTGACTGGAATATTTAGGAGTAAGGAAATTTCACGACTGGATTTGTTGCACAGGTAGCATCCTATCAGAGTTCCACACTGGAATTCACTGAGCTCCTGAGAGCGACCCATTCTTTCACAAATGTTTGTAAGAACAGACTGCATGCCTAGGTGCTTGATTTTATACACCTGTGTCTATGGAAGTGATTGGAACACCTGATTCTGATTATTTGGATGGGTGAGTGAATACTTTTGGCAATATAGTGTATATGTCTCCATCAAAGTGGGGATTGTAGCGGATGACATCCCGTCACCATCTCCGCAGAGTACCAAACCGTGTACTGTAGAGAGGATTGAATTGTTTCACTCATGGAGGGCGGTAAGGAGGGAAAGTAACACTGCCAGACAGTGACAAATTTCCCAGTTTGTGTTTCCTTATTAACAAGGATGTGGAGTATCTTTTTCTTTAAACATTCATATTAAATTTACATGTGATGTAGTGGGTTACGTGCGAGTACATCAATTTCACATTTGTTACAAATCTTAATTTTTTTTAATGATTTTTGATCATCTCTGGCTGGAACAGGATGAGTGTGATACACTTTGAGAAATACATATGGTAGAATGCTTCTTAAGATCCACCACTAAGAGTCAGTGTTGTAACAGCTATTATATATTCCTGTCATAGAAAGAGTTACTTGAAATAAATTAATCATATCTGTTGAGTCGAGAAAATTAAATCTGTTTCCTGATTGGTAAGATATACATGTACTTATGAAAGTTTGTGAATGAAGATAGACTGCTGGTGATTATTTGATTTTCCGATCAGTTGAAGTGGGAGATTATATTCAGTTACGTAATACAACGCTTATTTGGAAATTAAATTTAGAACGCAACTGTACTTGTTTAACATCTAAGAATGCTTTGAAGGAGTTATGAACTTAGTCCATGTATTACAAATGTAAACCTTCATGTTCATTTATTTTGTATATTTCAGAAATAAAATTGCGGTTGTTTACTATTTAATTATACACTTTCTCTTTATTATTACAATTTAAGACTCCAATGTTACATTGCTTGAAAACAGTGAACTCTGTCATTTCTGCAACTATACAGTTCAGGCAGAAATTCCTGCACAAACAAATTAACTTTTCGAGGAAAAACCATAGCACTGGAACACAGAATAAACAGATTTAACCCCTTCACTATTTAGAGGATTTCCTTAACCCCTTAAGGACAGGAGTAATTTTACAACTTCGGCGCTGTTTCGAAGTAGAAGTTTGCTAAGCTCATTTTGACTGTTTTTAAACGTGGTTTTAAATCACGTATTATTGTACCACCCAGACAAATAATATTTCGTTCTTTCCGGCAGACCTGGCAGATTCATAATATATCATTATTATATGTACAGTTGCAAGAAAAAGTATGTCAACCCTTTGGGATTACGTGGAGTTTTGCATGAATTAGTCATAAAATGTGCTCTGATCTTCATCTAAGTCACGACAATTTGAAAAACACAGTCTGCTTAAAATAATACAACACAAATATTATATGTTTTTATTGAACAGAACATGTAAACATTCAGTGCAGGGTGGAAAAAGTATGTGAACCTTTGGACTTAATAACTGGTTGACCCTCCTTTGGCAGCAATAACCTCAATTAAACGTTTCCTGTAGTTGCAGATCAGACCTGCACAACGATCTGGAGTAATTTTGGACCACTCCTCTTCACAAAACAGTTTCAGTGTAGCAATATTCTTGGGAAGTCTGGTGTGAATCGTTCTCTTAAGGTCATGCCACAGCATTTCAATCGGGTTGAGGTCAGGACTCTGACTGGGCCACTCCAGAAGGCGTATTTTGTTTTGTTGAAGCCATTCTTTTGTTGAATTACTTGTATGCATTGGGTCATTGTCCTGTTGCATCACCCATCCTCTGTGGAGCTTCAGTTGGCGGACAGATGGTCTTACGTTTTCCTGCAAAATGTCTTGATAAACTCTGGAATTCATTTTTCCATCAATGACAACAATCCGTCCAGGCCCTGAGGCAGGAAAGCAGCCCCAAACCATGATGCTCCCTCCGCCATGTTTTACAGTGGGGATGAGGTTTTGATGTTGGTGTGCTGTGCCTTTTTTCCTCCACGCATAGTGTTGTGTGTTTTTTCCAAACAACTCAATTTGGTTTCATCTGTCCATAGAATATTTTGCCAGTAGTGCTGTGGAACATCCAGGTGCTCTTTTGCAAACTTCAAACATGCTGCAATATTCTTTTTGGACAGCAATGGCTTCCTCTGTGGTGTCCTCTCTTGTACTCCATTCTTGTTTAATGTTTTCCTTATTGTAGATGTGTCAACAAAAATGTTAGCATGTGCCAGAGATGTCTGTAAGTCTTTAGCTGACACTCTAGGATTCTTCTTTACCTCATTAAGCATTCTGCGCTGTGCTCTTGCAGTCATCTTTACAGGACGACCACACCTAGGGAGAGTAGCAACAGTGCTGAACTGTCTCCATTTGTAGACAGTCTGTCTTACCGTGGACACATGAACATCAAGGCTTTTGGAGATACTTTTGTAACCCTTTCCAGCTTCATGTAAGTCAACAATTATTGATCGTAGGTTTTCTGAGAGCTCTTTTGTCATGCCTCATGCCTGGGAACTTGCTGTGGCCAGTCTGGCTTTCCATTTCTCCCTGTCTGTATCCACCTAAGGGTTAATTCCTGTTCTAGAAGCCTGTGTGCTTTGCATAAAACCAGGGCACGCCCTTTCCTCCACGTTCTGGCATTGTTCTACCTGCTGTGCTAGTGAGAGGGTCCTCCTCCAGAGCTCCTGGATATTATTTGTATCTTTGTTCCAGTTTTGCTTGCTGTTGATCTTGCACTTCATCTCCTGGATATCCAGCCTCTGCATTTATCCACTGTTGTGGTCCCAGGTACATTGTCTGCTGTTTCCTGAGACTGAGTCTATATTCAGCTGTACCAGTTCATCACTGTGAATCACTTTCTGCAAGACCTGGAGAGATTGCCTAAGATCACCGTGGTACTACATTTACCATTGCTGTTACCAGAGACTGTGTATGTTTCAACTTTACCAGTGTACCTCTGCGTATTCATCATCTGCCACAGCATCAATATACGTTTATATCTGCATTTGTATCCGGTGTCTGTGTTAACTCATTCAACCCCAGCGACTGGTAAACATATACTGAACTTTGGGTCCCTCCTAGGCTAACGCCTGGTGCCACCCTGACATCTTTTCTGCGAGGCATGGTTCACATCAGGCAGTGCTTCTTGAAACCAGTAAACCCAAAACTGGTGTGTGTCTTTAAAGGGCAGGACAGCTTTCAGCAACACACCCAATAATATCACACTGATTGGACTCAAGGTTGGCTCACTCCTGGCTCCAATTAGCTCTTGGAGCAGTCATTAGGCTAGGGGTTTACATACTTTTCCCACTGTGAATGTTTACATGTTATGTTCTTTAAACACATGAAACATATAATGTTTGTGTTGTATTATTTTAAGCAGACTGTGTTTTTCAAATTGTTGTGGATCCGAGCACATTTTATGACCAATTCATGCAAAACTCCATGTAATCCCAAAGGGTTCACATGCTTTTTCTTGCAACTGTATACGTCATGCCCTGCCCGAATGCTATAACAAAATTGTAAAAAAAAATGTGAATTTTCAATAAAATTTCAATCATCCACAGTGTGTAAATTGTTTTTTTTTTGCATTTTATTACCCGAGCCTTTGCAGTTATATTCTATGGGGTAGACTTGTTAAACAAATTGAACGGGGAACCCATTTTTTATCTTTTTGGGAGAAATTACGTGATTTTAGCTAAACCCGACCAAAAAAAATCATCGTGACCCCCTAGCTGCCACCGATCAGGAGATAAAGGGGTTAAAAAAATACTATCTCCACCATGGGATTTCCTTAGCCCCCGGCGATGGTGAGATAGAGGGATCCAAAGGATCCCCCCCTCCAGGCGCTTCCCCTGCTCCAGCTGGGGGGGACGCCTGAAACTGACGTCATTGCACCCGGCGCGATGACGTCAGTGCGCTGGGAGGAGCCAAAAGTGCCAATCTGACTCCGTGGGAGTCAGAGCAGCGAGGGAGCCGCCGGAGGAGGTGAGTATCGGCCGCCGGCGGGCTGCAGACGCCGGGGACGTACAGTTACGTCATGCGGCGTTAAAGCCCGCCCAATGCAGGACGTAATTGTACAATTGTACGTCCTGCGGTGTTAAGGGGTTAAAACCCTTGCCAAGACCCAGTGGATATATGGAAGACAACATTCCAGTGTAGACCTTGTAAACATTGATGTATCCTTCATAAAGCACATTTTAGCAACAGTCAGCTTATTTGACATACTACACGTATGAAAATACAGCTGGAGCTCTTTCCTTCTCTAAACGAAGAACTGTTCTCGAAACTATTCAGTTTCAGCACCTTGGATGACACATGCAAGGTGCTGAAAATTTGGAGGCACATTCTGAAGCCTTCTTGTAAATAAATTTTACTGACAATAAACAAAATTCCTTTGCATTGTTCCAGAATAACACCGGATCGAGTTTACTTGTTGTTGGGCTCCTGCAAGTGCTTTTGAACATTGTGTATAGTCAACCATAGTAGTAAAGGAGTTAAAAAAGAACTTACATACTTAGCTGCAGTGGCGTAGCGTTTGGGGGGGGCCGTGGCCCCCGGACGCAGTTTTCTTAGGGGCGCATAATTTCGAAAGAAATTTGCGCCCCTAAAACTTGTGGCCCGGACTGACCCGCCGGGCCCTCGGGCGCCGCCCAAGGGCCCGCGGGTTGAGGGGACCCAGATGCCGGGCAGCGGGAGTGCCTGCCGGCTGCCCGGTCCTGAACAGTGAGTCCGTCCTGTTGAAGGGGAGGCGGCTGCATGCAGGCGCAGGTCACGTGGTCCGTCTAATCAGGTGGTACTGAGTCTCTGTACCACCTGACTGGCCGGACCGCGTGACCTGCGCACACATGCAGCCGCCTCCCCTGCAACAGGACGGACTCGCACGCTGTTCAGGACCGGGCAGCCGGCAGGCACTCCCGCTGCCCGGCATCTGGGTCCCCTCAACCCCTGCTGGATCCGGAGCTGGGGCAATATCCAGGTGAGAGCTGGGGCAAATCCATGAACTGGGGCAAATCCATGTGCTGGGGCATATCCATGTGTGAGCTGGGGCATTTCCATGAGCTGGGGCAAATCCATGTGTGAGCTGGGGCATATCCATGTGCTGGGGAAAATCCATGTGCTGGGGCATATCCATGAGCTGGGGCAAATCCATGAACTGGGGCAAATCCATGTGTGAGCTGGGGCAATATCCATGTGTGAGCTGGGGCAAATCCATGTGTGAGCTGGGGCAATATTCATGTGAGAGCTGGGGCAATATCGATAACGTGTCCACAGGTTGGGGGGGGCGCACAATTCTTGGCTGGCCCCGGGCGCTGACAACCCACGCTACACCACTACTTAGCTGGCAGGGGAGACGCTTTGACCACCAAGGCAGTTCTTCCAAGGTGAGGCTCACCCAGTGCCCTCTGGGTGTGCTGACCCCTGCGATTTCCCCAAATGCGGGAAACTCGACTGCATAATTTATTGTAGTGGGGGACTGCATTCGTGCTTTCCCCTGGTTAAAAAAAAAGAACTGACACTTTTCCAGAAATCACACTATTGCATCAAGTGTTAAAAAAAAAATAGCTATAACTCATACTAACATTTTTTTTTATTTAAAGCTCCGCTTCCTTTTAAATCATAAATATAGGTTAGATAAATTATCTCCCACCTTCGTTCATCTGTTCAGTCAGGGCAAAACTGGGCGAGCTATTATATTTGAATTGTATCTGTCCTCATGTGCAGGCATGTACTGTCATAGGGACTACAGGGAGATTCCCGGTGGGCCGATGGCTCAGTGAGCCAGTGTGAATGCTGGTTCACCGCGCGACTCGCAGTGCCGTTAATGGGTGAGAACTTCCTCACCATCTGTAAAACACGCAGTCTGTCACAGTCTCGCATTGTGGCCACCATGCTGGTGAGACCTGCTGTGCATCCTCACGTTAAGACATGGTGCGCACTCAAGCTCAGTGCCGTTGCGTTGCTTTACCCAATCGCTGAGCAGCAACTCCATTATCTGTAGAGCATTTGGTTGAGTGATCTGGTTGGTTTACATACTATTTTTGTGCATGTTTGCATAGGTAAAGTGGACTGTTCTGTATAAAGTACATGGCTGATTTTTTGTCCCAGTCCAGCCCTGCTCCTGTGCATCATGTATACCCCCTGCTTTCTTCCACAAATGAAGAAAATCCATTATCCACCCACCCTCACCTAGTGTGTCACCCCTCTCCTTGTAGATTGTAAGCTCTCGAGCAGGGTCCTCTCTCCTACTGTTCTGTGTGTTTAACTTGTATGTAAATCATAAGTAACATACAAGCACCCCCCAGCCACTCCCAACCAGCTGCTGTCAAAGTAAACAACCAAACTGTACAACACCCCCTAGATGTAGCAAATGCTTTTAATAATTATTTTGTTGAATGCGCCACCACCCTCATTGCTAAGCTAGGAAATGAAACGCAATCAGAAAGGCCGCACAAAGGTCAGGACCCACCAACAGTGCAAAAACCCCATAACCCAGACCTATTCAGCTTTAGGCCTGTGCCTGTCAGTGCCATCACTAAACTTCTCCGTAACCAAAAAATGAAATACCAGTCTGGACCTGATCAAATCCCAGCAATGCTGCTGAAAATCAGTGCACCAGCAATTGCTAAACCTGTCGCAACCCTGATTAATGAATCACTGGCGACTGGATACATACCCATACTCTGGAAGACTGCAAGGGTGGTACCTATCCATAAGAGTGGAGACAATACTTTGGTATCCAACTACCGCCCAATATCACTGCTCCCTGTAATGTCAAAAATTCTGGAAAAATGTGTCTACACTCAATTACGTGATTATTATCAGTATCAGAACTATTTAACCCCAGATCAATCAGGCTTTCGTCCAAACCATTCAACTACAACTGCCCTTTTAAAAGTTTGTAATGATATCCAAGCGGGCATGGAACAAGGAAATCTAACTGGAGCCATCTTCCTTGACTTTGCCAAGGCTTTTGACACAGTAGACCATGGCATCCTATTACAAAAACTTAAAAACTCTGGTATTGGTGATAGTACGTTAACCTGGTTCCAATCATATGTGTCTGACAGGTCTCAATTTGTGTCCATTTCTGACAGCACTTCCCTTCCCCTCCCAGTCACTTGCGGTGTACCCCAAGGCTCAATACTTGGCCCCCTGCTATTCACTATATTCATAAACGATCTGCCCAATGTCTGCAAAGCTTCAACTGTACACATGTACGCAGACGACACGGTAATCTATACCAGCAAACCAAATCTCCCGCAGCTGGAGGCCGTGCTGCAAGAAGAATTCACAGGGGTAGAAAAGTGGATAGCAAATAACAAACTTTTTCTAAATACTGACAAAACGGTTACAATGCTCTTTGGAACAAAACCTAAACTACACAAATTGCAAACACCCCATCTATGTGTTGGGACAAAATCAAACGGCACACTGACCACAGTCACCTCTCTCAAATACCTAGGTATGTGGTTAGACCCTAATCTATCTTTTGGCCCCCACATCGAAAAACTCTCATCTAAACTTTACCCCAAAATAGGTGCCCTGTACAGAAACAAATCCTGCCTGAGCCCCGCGGTAAGAAAGCAGATTGTACAACAAATGCTTATGCCAGCCATTGAATACGGAGATGTAGTGTATGCAGCCGCCCCGCAAACACACCTCCAGAAACTTACTACATTGTATAACTCATTCTGTCGCTTTGTGCTACAATGTAACTACATGACCCACCATTGTGACATGTTAAAAGAACTAAACTGGCCATCGCTGGACTCTAGACGCACCCTTCACCTTTCCAACCTGGTGTTTAAGAGCTTTTCTGGGAAGCTACCACCCTACCTGAATATGCTGCTTCCCCCAGCAGTTCCCTCATCCTATAACCTCAGATCCAGGACCAGCACCTTACTTGCAATACCGCAATACAAAAAGAAAATGGCTCGATCTGCATTTTCCTACAGAGCACCGCAAATATGGAATAACCTCCCAGACGCCGTCAAATCTTCCCCCAGTCTAAAGTCCCTTAAGAGCTCCCTATTAGCATACCTCAATACAGAATGCACCTGTAAACATGTAACATAATGACTACATTTCCTCCATATTTATTTTTCTGTTAATCTGTATATTTGGTCCTGTGTTAATATCTTGCATTTTACTATTTTGTATTTCTGTAACCACTCAATGTTCTCGAACCCAGGACATACTTGAAAACGAGAGAAATCTCAATGTATCCTTCCTGGTAAAATCCTTTATAAATAAAATAAAATAAAAATAAATAATATTTGTTATTCTGTCTCATCCATTGAACAGCGCTATGGAACTTGTTAGCGCTTTACAAATACTTGTAACTGTAACAGTGAAAAAATAAAAATACATTACTTGGAAAAAGAACAAGTTAATTTATCACAGCTTTTTTGTTTCACTGTTCATTAGCTTTCTTTGTGGTAACACAACTTCTCTGACAATTGTAGTCAGGATGAGGAGCAGATACATGATGTATAGGAGGGCTCAAAGGAAGTTACAGTTATAAGCATTTATAAAGCGCCATCAAGTTCCGTAGCTCTGTACAAAGGGAGAGACAGTATAACAAATATACATACACATTATACACACATAAAGTAGGAAAGAGGACCCTGCAAAAGCTTACAATCTAAGAGGAGAGGGGTGACACAATAGGTGAGGGTGAATAGAGTCCAAGAAGTAACGGGGTGCATGTGGGCTGTGTGGGAAGAAGGAGAAGGAGCAAGAAATGAACAATGGGGTATTAGGGAGTGAGCCAATAGGCATCTCTAAAGTTATCAGGGTTATTCAAAGAGATTCAAAAAGTCACCGCACGTTCGGTGACTTTTCGTTCTCTTCAATTCGGTTCCTTTTGCAAATCCCATTTCGGTGACCCTGCGGTGTATTCAGCAAACACCACAGGGTCCCCGAATTGCAGGGAAAAGCTGCCGCAAACCTGACGAAAATGAACCGCAAAACCCAGCGAATGCACGCCGAAAAGCCACAAAAACATCTGGATTAACCTGCCGAAAACCACGGAAAAAGTCCGAGCACGAGCCGATCACACACAGCCGAAGCACAGCCAAAGCAGCCTTCGACCGCAGACGAGGCAGTGAATAAATTAGCAAAATAGTTTGTGTGAATGTGTGAAAATGAACGCTGTTTGCAAAGAAACTACTGAGCGAAAATGTCTGAAATTTACACAGCTGGTCCAGGGAATGATAATAAAAAGGGCTGTTACAGAAAAAATAAGTAAACTTAAAAAAATTTGACTTTTTAAAAAAAAAAAAAATTCAGAAAAATGCTTAAAATATCCTAAAAAATCTATAAATAAAGAGACTCTTTACTGCAGAATTTTATAATGAACGGTTTATTAGATATTGAATTAAAACGGGAATATTTTTAACATTGAAGCCTATGGGATTCTCCTGAATTAACTTGCCGAATGAAACCACCGAATGGCAGGACATTAGGGGAACCTTTCACTGCTGGTTTGTGTTCTCTGAATAGCCGAAGCAGTGCTTTTTCATGGGGATTTCACTGCCCTCGAACAGGCACCGAACAGGCAGCGTATGTTCAGGCAATTCGCCAGGATTTGGCGAATTGCCTGCTCTCTGGATAGCCGAATGGCCAAGAAAGGTAACGAACGCTGATTTTCAGCGTTCGGTTACCTTTCTCAAGCAATTCGGATCTCTTTGAATAACCCTGAATGTGTTTTCAGAGTCTTCTTGATGTACAGGCGAGACAGTCTGATGTTGCGGGGGAGGGAGTTCCATAGAAAGGGGGCAGCTCAGGAGAAGTCTTGAGGGTGAGAGTTGGGGGTGCGGGTACGTGGAGCTGATAGCATAAGATCATTGGCAGAGCGAAGTGGTCGGAACGGGATGTACCTTCTAATAAGAGAAGAGATGTAGGCAGGGGCGCGGTTATGGAGAGCTTTGTACGTGAGCACCAGCATTTTGAATTGGATTCTGAAGGAGACAGGGAGCCAGTGTAGAGATTGACAAAGGGGTGAGGTGTGAGAGGAGCAGGAGGTGATGTGGATGAGCCGAGCACAGGCGTTTATTACAGACTGCAGAGGGAGAATCTGGGTTATTTTAAGGCAAGAGAGAAGGAGGTTACAGTAGTCAAGGCGGGAGATAATAAGAGCTTAAGTGAGCATTTTAGTAGAGTGCTGATTAAGAAAGGGATGGATGCGTGCAATGTTTTTTAGGTGGAAGTAGCAAGATTTGGTTAGTGGCTGAATGTGAGGAATCACTAGGCCTGTGCAGGAGGTCAAATACAATCCAACGTGGGGCTATATGAACTATAGGAGCACATGTAAGGTATCAGCAACATAAAATAAATAAAGTAATTTTTAAAAAAAAAATTTGGTGGTAGTGTCCCTTTACTGAGAGCTTCAAACCAAAAAAGGCCTGTATGAGTTACCGGTAGACCTTTATGAACGATGTGACAGTTACTCTTTGCATAATAGAAATGAATACACGCTAATCCACCAATTCTAAAAAATAAATACAGAATTTAAATCAATTAAGTAAAAACTGAAATGACACCATGATGATCAAGAAGGTTTAGTGATGCTGACTTGTTATATCTTGCATTACTTTGCATTGCTATTTCCTGTTTATGTAAAAAATCTCATAAATAAACAATTATATAAAAAAAAGAAAGCTTAGCGATATAGAGACCAAAAATACCTTAATTATGTAGCTTCTGATGAGGACCGAGCTGCAATCTGCTTAGCAGGAATCTTTTTAATATGATCATCAAGCTGTATAAAACACAGGGAAAGCTTGGATACGATGACAGGGTCCAACTGCCTCCTACTAAGAACAGAGCTCATTGTAAGCCTTGTGGGTTTCTTTCTAATGAAGACATTTCAAAATAAATCATTTTACTTTATTTTTCACTTTTTTACATGTTTTTTATGCACAATTCTTTACCCTTAATGCACTAAAATGCCATCAGGGTTATCCAAAGAGATCCGAATTGCTTGAGAAAGGTAACCGAACGCTGAAAATCAGTGTTCGGTTACCTTTCCTGACCATTTGGCTATCCAGAGAGCAGGCAATTCGCCAAATCCTGGCGAATTGCCTGCACATACGGTGCCTGTTCGGTCCCTGTTCGAGGGCAGTGAAATCCCCATAGAGAAGCACTGCTTCGGCTATTCAGAGAACACAAACCAGCAGTGAAAGGTTCCCTTAATGCCCTGCCATTCGGTGGTTTAATTCGGCAAATTTATTCAGGAGAATCCCATAGACTTCAATGTTAAAAATATTCCCGTTTTAATTCAATATCTAATAAACCGTTCATTATAAAATTCTGCAGCAAAAAGTCTCTTTATTTATAGATTTTTTAGGACACTTTAAGCATTTTTCAGATTTTTTTTTTTTTTTAAAAGTCCGATTTTGTTTGATTTTTTTTTTCAGTTTACTTATTTTTTTTGTAACAGCCCTCTTTATTATCATTCCCTGGACCTCCTGTGAAAATTTCAGACATTTTCGCTCAGTAGTTTCTTTGCAAACAGAGTTTCATTTTCACAGATTCATACAAATGGTTTTGCTAATTTATTCACTGCCTCCTCTACCTCACAGCTGCTTCGGCTCTGTGTGATTCGGCTCCTTTTCGGCTCCTGTTCGGCTCCTGTTCGGCTTTTTCGAAGGTTAATCCAGATGTTTTTGCTTGTTTTCAGGGTGCATTCGGTTAGTTTTCGTCAGGTTTTCGGCAGCTTTTCCCTGCAATTCGGGGACCCTGTGCTGTTTGCTGAATACACCGCAGGGTCACCGAAATGCAATCGGCAAAAGGAACCGAATTGAAGAGAACGAAAAGTCACCGAACGTGCGGTGACTTTTCGAATCTCTTTGGATAACCCTGCAAGTTTCAACTCTATTATCCTTATACATTCAGAATTTTTACATGTACACAACTAATTAAAAAAATAATTGTTAGACAAAGGAAAGAACTATAGACAGTGATACAGTGGTTCATATCTAATGTCTGGGTTCTAAAGCAGAAGTGTATCCGATGCTGAAATCCATCCTAAAGAATCAGTACTCTGTTAATGTCATATACAGGTGCATCTCAATAAATTGGAATGTTGTGGAAAAGTTCATTTATTTCATTAATTCAACTCAAATTGTGAATCTTGTGTATTAAATAAATTTAATGCACACAGACTGAAGTAGTTTAAGTCTTTGGTTCTTTTAATTGTGATGATTTGGCTCACATTTAACAAAAAACAATTCATTATCTCAACAAATTAGAATATGTTGACATGTTAATCAGCCAATCAACTCAAAACACCGGCAGAGGTTTCCTGATCCTTCAAAATGGTCTCTCCGTTCGGTTCACTAGGCTACACAATCATGGGGAAGACTTCTGATCTGACAGTTGTCCAGAAGACAATCATTGACACCCTTCACAAGGAGGGTAAGCCACAACCATTCATTGCCAAAGAAGCCGGCTGCTCACAGAGTGCTGTATCCAAGCATGTTAACAGAAAGTTGAGGTCCCCTCTGATTTTAGATTGTAAGCTCTGGAGCAGTGTCCTAAGAAGGGATCCTGCTCCAGGGCCTACAATCTAAGAGGAGAAAGGACCCTGCTCCAGAGCTTAAGAGGAGAAATATTGTAAGCTCTGGAGCAGGGTCCTTTCTCCTCTTAGATTGTAGGCCCTGGAGCAGGATCCCCTCTTAGGACACTGCTCCAGAGCTTACAATCTAAAAGGAGAGGGGACCCTGCTCCAGAGTTTACAATCTAAGAGAAAGGACCCTGCTCCAGAGCTTACAATCTTTCTCCTCTTAGCAGGGTCCCCTCTACTCTTAGATTGTAAACTCTGTAAACTCTCATAAATAAAGACACTGGCATCAAGCTTAATAAAAAAGTATTTATTTGACAATCATTACCTTTTCTCCTGTGGCCCATAGTAACAGCTGCATCTCAGCCCTGCCTCTCCCAGCATGCAAAGTGAGGGAGAGCATGTGGTGGATTGGAGGTGGAGTGGGGATGTGACGCTGGTGCAGCCTAGTGGAGAGCCCAGGAACTGCAGCGTGTAGTGAAGAAGTTATAATTTAAGCCTGTTGATCCAGGGGGGGGGGTGAGTGCCCCCCTTGCCCTATGCTGTGGACGCCCATGAATCTTACTGTACTTTGCACTCCCTATACTTAACATGGAGAGCATAAAGTGCAAGCAGAGATTAACTAGCGTTAGGATCACAAAGTCATAATGCTAGTTACTAAGAGCTGCCACTAACAGAAAAGTTAACACCAGCTCCGAGCTGCTGCAGCATCAGTTAGCAAGAGCTGAAAAGCCCCTTGAAAAATCTTATCTCTCATACCGTGGGGAGAACAGCAGTCCGATTCGCTACTTCTATCCGCCGGAAGCAGAGAGAGATTGGGAGAAAAAAATCCCGTTTCCCTCTGCAATCACTCTGCCAACCAGCAGGATCTCGCGAGAGGTGAGATCCTGCTGGTCATGTGACATGGCAGTAGAAACCTCCATGGAGTCCATAGGAAAAACGAAAGTTACCGTTCGCTAATTTCCCCTTTGCGTCCCGTTTCACCACTAGATTACAAGGCAGGTGCTGAGTCCAGCTCGCAGATGAGCAATGTGCAAGTTGGACTCAGTGCCTGCCTCGTAATCCAGCGGTGAACGCTAATTTTTCCCCTTAGCGTCCCGGTTTTAGCTCAGTGGACCCGATAGGGCCCATAGTGTTCTATTTAACTCTAAACCTTAACATTCCTCACCATTTTGCTTAATTTTAGGCAAGCTATTCTAGCCCTTCTTTTGATGGGCTAATTTCTAACTCTAGCCATAAATTCTATCACTAACCCTAATTTCGAACTACTAATTTGTAATAACCCTAATTAAATAACTCCGTTTTGGGCTGGACCGCCAAATACTGTCGTGGCAGTTAAACTCAAAGCATTTCAAATCAGGCGTGGTTGACCTGGGAAGGTGTCCACTTTGGCGCATCTACTGGCCAAATTGAGTTACAGTCCCTTTTTTCACTGCAACAATGTATCAGCTTGCTGAATGTCCCGATGTCTGACATTCAGTTTGCTTATTATACACAGTTTTTACTCTTTGGGCATTATGCCCACAGAGCTAAAACTTTGGGGGCACCTTCTGCAGCCCAAAAGCAAATGACATTCATTTATTTATAACGTATTTTACCAGGAAGAATACATTGAGATTTCTCTCGTTTTCAAGTATGTCCTGGGTGGTGTTTCTGCCGCTTCTGAACCGCGGACCTTTCGCATGTATAGGCTGCAGAACAGCACATTGAGATATCGATATCGGGCATGGATGGTGCCTTTGAAGCCCGAGATATCTCGATATTGGTAGTGAAGGGGTTATTGATTTCATTAGTGTTTGAGTACACGTCTTAAGCACCTTTCCTGTTTCTCTTTGATGAGTTTTCATGTCAGATTGTTAATGTTAGCCGATATTTTTGTTTGTTATTATGAAAAGGGAAGTGCTCATGCCACTGTACAGAGCACTGGTGAGACCTCACTTGGAGTACTGTGTGCAGTACTGGAGACAGTATCTCCAGAAGGAATAGAGACATCTTAGAGAGAGTTCAGAGAAGGGCTACTAAAATGGTGTACGGCTTGAAGGAGAAAAGTTACCAGGAAAGGCTTAATGATCTTAACATGTACAGCTTGGAAAAAAGACGAAACAGAGGAGATATGATAGAAACATTTAAATACGTAAAGGGAATCCACAAGGTAGAGGAAGGGAGTATATTTAAAAGGAAACAAAGTAGCAAAACAAGAGGACATAGTCTTAGATTAGAGGGGCAAAGGTTTAAAAGTAACATCAGGAAGCATTATTTTACTGAGAGGGTGGTGGATACATGGAACAGCCTTCCAGTTGAAGTGGTAGAGGCCAAAACAGTAATTGAATTTAAGCAGGCATGGGATAGGCATAAGGCTATCCTAAACAAAAGATAAATGCAGGTAAAGTATCCATGTAATTGGGCAGACTAGATGGGCCGAAAGGTTCTTATCTGCCGACATTTTCTATGTTTCTATGAAAGAAATCAATGTTTCAATTATTTCCTGCTTAGAAAAATAACTAGCGCACTGTTGTTTACCTCCACTTTCAATATACTAGCAAAACATGAATTTACATTTCCGATTCCTCGGGATTATTTTTTTATATATTATATATTTATATCATTCTTCATTTATACTTTTACAGGTTTTATTTCTTGACAAATAGGAAGAAATTTTACTCCTGCATAGAGATAATTAGCTGTGAATAAATCTCCATTCTGTGTCTATTCAGTGGAGTATCGGATATCTACCATATTGTAAGCGATGGTGCTACAGATGGATAATACCTAGTATGTGTGAAAAGCATAAAAAAGGAACAGTATATTCCCAATAGTGATGCTGAGAACACCCAGGTAGTGGAAATATCATATGATCTGGGTGGGAGAGAATGTAATGGATTGCTAATAACATGGTGCAGCTAATTTCACCAATATAATTAGTGTTATTTTAGCAAGCCATTTCAAACATTTCTTCTACTTTCTATTCATCATTGCTGTGTTTGCCTTTTGTTAGGCGTTTTATGATCCTACAACTCTTAAGCACCTCTATTTATTTATTAAATCACCTAATTTTCCATGTAGATCTTTTATCCAGAGATTTTTTTTCACAAAATTAGCAAATAATCGTGGATTGTGTTACAGAGACAACGTTCGGCTTTTTGTCGTATTTGTATGCAAAACTCTCCAAACAGTGGATCACAATTTCACAACCTAATGGGAAGGGACTAAAATAATTTAGTTCTTAATTGTAGTACTGTATGCAACAAGCAGGTATTTATTTACATATGCTGTCTGTTATTTATTTTATTTACCTATATAATATGTTAATATTTGTCCTTTTTTTTCACAGATGTCATTTCCAAGATGTAAATAAGTAATTACATTTATGTAAAAAAAATCCCCATGCCTTATAATTATCATTTTTTGATTAGAGACTAAAACATAGAAACTAATTCAGACCTCACTTATTAACTGTGCTTTGGTTTAAGAATTTTATTTTAAAATAAATGGAAATTCCATGTACACTTTATTTTACACAGTTATTTTATTCATGAAACGCAATGTACCACAATACAACAGAAGATATTAGGGCCCTATTCCAAGGTTGGTGTAAACTTAGCCAGAGCTATTGTAAATTTAACAACTCCATACACTATGGGCCCTATTTCAAACATGACGCTATAAAGGAGACAGTAGTAAACAGGATAATCTGTGCTTGGAGATTTTCCCTTACTGCCTCCACTCAGTGGCGTAGCGTGGGTTGTCAGCGCCCGGGGCAAGGCAAGAATTGTGCGCCCCCCCAACCTGTGGACATAACACACCATGATTCCCTTCTACCAGTAGAGTATTGACCCTCTTACCCCACAAGCACATGTATTGTATATTAACAAAATACTGATATAATAAAAAAATGAAACACACATGCCCCCCCCCACGCTATGCCACTGCTACCAGTCACCCTGTTCCCGGTATACCCTATCATAGTTCCACTCTCACACTATACCCAGTCACTCTCTCCAAGTACCCCCAGTCACTCTCTCCCAGTACCCCCAGTCACTCCCAGTAACCCCCAGTCACTCCCAGTAACCCCCAGTCACTCTCTCTCTCCCAGTAACACCCGTTTCTCAATCTTTCTACAACTACCCCCACTTTTTCCCAGTACCCCAGTCACTCTCTCTCTATCCAAGTATCTCCAGTCACTTTCTCCCAGTATTCCCAGTCATTCTCTCCCTGAACCTCCAGTCACTGTCTCCCTGTATCCCTCACTGTGTGTTGGTCACGCTGCTCTGGTGTCACACAGTGTTGCCTACCTGTGTTGAGTTGCTGGTGGCCTGGGGGGCTGTCCAGGGGGCTTAGTGGAGACCGAATTTTAAATTGTGCTGCAGGGCAGGTGCCTCCCTCCCTCCTCCCTGGTCAGCAGCTGCAGGGCTGCCAGCGTCAGGGGGGCTGGAACAGTGCTTCAAGGGGGGTTGACATGCGTGGTACAGGGTGTTCTGTCGAATAATGCTGCACTGCTTCACGTGACTCATGTCGGCGTTAAGAAGGAGTCAGGACAGGACCAGAATTGTCTGTCCTGGTCCTCCCATCTGGATGTTGAGTGCGAAGTCACCGCCGGCATGGCAAAACTGGCAGACACCTTGCTGATCCCTGCTGGAAAATATTAGTGGTTCAAATTTCTTTTGAAATTTTGCGCCCCCTAAGAAAATTGCGCCCGGGGCGACCGCCCCGAGGCACCCCCCACGCTACGCCACTGCCTCCACTTTGACCTTTTATTCCGGGTGTAGGTGCTATCTTGAAACGGAATAAAGCAGAAAGCTTGCTGATACCAGCAGTGGCGCTCTGTGCTGCTTCGAGTACCGGCTTGCCGAGCCCGTGGACCCCATGGAACTTTGCACGACCCAGCTGTGAGCCCTGCAAAAACTCGCTTTTGTGAGATTATGGAGCGCCACCTAGTGATTGCGGAGCAATACTAGAAACTATTTGTTCCCAGTCTCATTCTGTTCCCGGCAAGAAGAAACAGCAGATCAGGCCACCCCTGTCACCGCAGGAGGAGAGGTGAGTATGGGATCTTTAGGGGGGGGTGTTAAATGATCTTACATTTTCAGAATCATTCAACACCAGCTTTTAGGAGTTGGTAAAAATTGTCAATTTGCGTCCTGATGTTAACTTGCACCAGCACTTTGTAATACCTCCCATCTCGAGGAGTTAAAAAATGATTTCCCTCCCCAAGTATAGGGGGCTCAAAGTACAGTATGCTGGCGCAATCTGCGGAGCGCTGAGTTCACCCCAGCGTAGCGTCAACTATGGAATATCAATGCCAGACTTCAAACTTACAAATGCTAGCACTAATGCTTACATATCAAGATGCTACAAAAGCAACAACTATAGAACAGAGCTGTCACAAATCCAGCTGGCAGGGTTGCGTGGTTGAGCCCAATATATGATGAAACACAAAATAAAGCAAGTATATGAAATAAACAAAGGATATTTATTTAGGTATAGAAAACTGTAAAGCAATAAGAATGAAGTAACTGAGCGAACAGGAGAAATAAGGAGGACAATGGATACTTAATAATATAAGGAAAGGATATGACAGGAATTTAAGTAGACACTGGAGACACAGAAAGACGGGACCAGGGAACTAGGCTAACTGATAACAAAAAGGCACTAGATGAACAGACAGAACCAGAGAACAAGGATAAACTAATAACAGGTACTGGGTACACGAATAAGCAGAGACAGAACCAGGGAACAAGAATAATAAATAATAGGCACTGGATATACTGTATATATAGCAGAAAGGTAGAAATAAAGAGGAAGAAGTCTTTAAATAAACAGAGCGGGGTTTCCAGTAGCGAGGTGATCAATATGGGAGTTAGCAATAAACAAAGTCCAGAATAACAAGCAGGATTCGGCAACAGGTATCAGATGAAATGGGGTTCAGCAGAAGAGTAATCCAGGAGTTCAAAGCAGGGGTTCAGGAACGGGCAATCAATAGTGGGGTTCAGCAGAGACAAAGTCCAGAAGATCAAAGCAAGGGTTCGACAACGGGTAGACAATAGAAGGTTCTGTAATCTCAGGTTAGAAGGCAGGAGGCTTATTGCAGTTTTGGAGTCAGACAGGCAGGCAAGCAATGCAAAAGCAAAGCACTATGGGTGCTTTGCCCTTTTGTAGGGAGGTGCAGGCTTCTTGATGAGGAGCACCTGCACCTCTTGCAGGCTAGGAAAGACGGAGCTGAAAGTTATGGAGGGGCAGATTTAGGAAGGTATGAATAAACCAGCCCCAGATCAGTTTTTCCTGTGGTGCCGACGTCTAGGTATGCAACAAGAGCTCTATATGTCTCTGGTAAGTTTACTACAGCTCTGGTTATGTTAACACCAGCTTTGGAATAGGGCTAAATTTTGGTTAAAATTGCTTGTCTTCATAGAAAAATGCTGTAACATGTTCTTAATTTTTGATTCTTTTAAAAAGAGCAGTCCCCCTCAAATATATAACTACAAATGTCTGAATGAGAAACCGTATGAAAAATTATTTGATGTAAATTGTTGAATATGTATTTGCATTGTCTTTGACATTTTTGATGCCGTCTTTTGACAGGAGGTGTACATGTAACAATGACGTATTGTGAACTTGCTGAGTTTGCTTAAAAAGCAATACATCGTTTATGTAGGTGCTACAATAAATAATGTCTTAAAGAGACATTCTACACACCCTGACCACTTTAGCTTTTTAAAGTGGCCAGCATGAATATAGCACCCCACCCCAACCGGGGCCGTTCTGCTGTAATTGCTGGATGAAGCGGAGGAGTTTCGTCTGCCCACACCAGCAGCAGCTGGGATTTTGAATTTCCCATCTGCCAGTTACCAGATTGGTCACTAGTGCTGTCAGCGCACTCCGTGTATTGATGTTACTCTCTCTCAGGCTACCAGCAAGTGTCATAAGAGAGCCAGTTGATGGATCGGCTCTGCATATGAGCGTAGCTCCGATCTATCATTCTGTGCAGACTCTATGAAATCTGCATATGTAAAGCATGCAAGTCCCGAGCGAAGCTCAATTTTTATTGCCAATGCTACACGAATTATGTATGTATGTAAGGGATAGGGGGTTGCTGCACCTCTCGTGCAGGTATGACGTCCTTGGCAATCAATACTGGCCACCCTTTCTGGGTGAGAGCAGGCTGATTTGCATATGGAGCATTCATCCCTGTAATAGCACAAGCAAGCTAAAACCTTGTGAGACCTGAGCGGGCACCCACCGTAGAGCAGGCCACTAGTGCTGTTGCTCGTCCTCAGGATCCTCACAACCCCCCCTTCTCTCAATGTTTGTATGTAAGATGCGTTGGAAGCTGCAGGGACTTCCTCATTTCAGCAGCCCTTGAGCTGATGGGGAGGAGTGGCGTGCAACAAGGGAGAAAAGGTGCGTGTATTCACCGAAATTAAAAATAAATAACTAAAGAATAATTGAGCAGAGGCTGTTCAATAATTTGAACAGATTCAATAAAAGGGTCAATAAAATGTAATAATTTAAGCGGTAAGGGGGGGGGGGGTAATAGAGTATCCCTTTACATAGCAGTTAAACATGACAAGTGGAAAAGTGGTCAAAATGACTTCAGTACACGGGTGAAATACTCAGCAGATAAACTGTTAAATTACAGAGGCAACAATTATGGCCATGACATAAGCTAGAAGCACAGAAATTTAATTATCAAAGGACAGACAAGAACCATACTCAAAGAGATTATTTTTTGCTGAAAGCCTACAAGCGGTTATGAAGACAAGACATGAAAGAGTTTTCGTTTATAATCCTGAAAACTAAAGACAAAATAGTACATTATGTTTCTTAGTTAATTGTTCTATTAAAATGATTAAATTATGATACAGTAAATGTTTATAATCAAAGTGGGACACAATGCAAGTTGTTTTTCTAAAATAAGAAATATTAGTAAATGCCATGTCTCTGCGGTGGCAGCGTCCCACTGGAGGCTATCATTATATTACAAGGTAAAAATCCACTTATAATAAAACTTTGGAATCAAAGGGAGAAATGGCAAAAGCAAGAGGTGAGGCTCACGGTGCAAGGGAAGAAGAAATTTCAGACAATCCATGTTCAAGAAGCTGTCAATGTAGTTAAGTGGGATAAAAGTGTTCAGAAAATAGTGAAAAAAGTGAATAAAAGCAGTTACAAGCCCCATGAGTTTTCAAGTAGAAATCAAGAAAAGTGATACCTGTGCAATATGAGATTTAATGGAACACTCAAGCCCCCATAACTAAATGAATTTTGCCCATTGACCATGGTGTGCTAGTGCGCTCTATTCCCATTGGGGTTCCTGGTGAGCAGTGACTGCCATTGTGATGGGCTCTTTTCTACTTAGAAGTCTTTCAAGCAGCTGATCCTTGGGTTACCTTCCAGGATTATGGTCTGCACTGCATAGTACTGCCCATGTCTAAACTTTAACCCCTTAACTACCGAGAATGAGTTTAACTCAGGTGGGTCTTCAAAGGCACATCAGGTGCCCGATATCGAGTTATCTCAATCTGCAGCTGTGCAGGAAAAAAAGCAAATGAAATTAATTTGCTTCAAGCAAATTCTGTTTGCTTTCGGGCTGCAGAAGGTGCCCCCAAAGTTTTAACCCTGTGGGCATAACGCCCAAGGTGCTAAAACTGTCTAAAATCGGCTGACTGAATGTCCTTATCGGACTTTCAGCAGCCGATGCAGGGAACCACGAGCTGCAGCTCTAACTGCAGTAACTCCATATGGCCAGCAGATGATGACATCTGCCTGCCAAATAGATTATTACTGTAAGAAATACACTGGGAATATTCCTAAATATTTCTTACTGTATAATTAATTAAAATGATTTTTCAGGAACCCACTGGTTCCTGACAATGCATTTTTGGAAAATCACTTGGAAGTGAAGGATTTAAGCTAAAAATGAATACTGAGAAAGAATTGTGACAAATATAAAAGAATAACCGAACAAGATATTATAATTATCATTGTTTGATTAACCTTTGATAGTTCTGCATCTTATCCTTTGCCTCCGCAGCGCACAGTTTCAGTTCTAGGGACCTAATTAGACTCTGATAACAAAATAAATTACAGAAAACAAATCTTCTGGCTTTCCTAACTCCAGTCCTATAATTTGTGAGCTCTGTGTCTCGGTAACAAAGGCCTGCAGTAAAATGTTTCAATTTGTTTTGCATTTGTTGCCGTATATTGATTCCAGTCATCTGGGTTAATTTCCTTAAAGAAGATGTGTGAGTTTTGCTTAACTCATAAACACGAACACACTTACAGTGCTAACAGTGCCATATGTCATTTCCTTATGGAGAAACACGTTGAAGAACTGCACTGTGTTTTCCTTGGAGCATTTAGATGCATTTATGTTCAGACTTTTTGCTGAATAATTATTTATATGTGTGTTTTCTCATAACAGTCCATAATTTTAATCAGATGGCACGCATGTCCATTCATTGGGGTCAAGACTTACTTTTTTTTAATCAATTTAAGGTTACCAGTTCCAATGGAAAGCTGACAAGAAACCGTTTAAAGAGATCAAAGTTTAAATTTGACGAACTCTGGTGCAGATCATTCTAATAATGTATGTGTCGATCTTTGTAGAAATGGCGTATATTTGGCCTTGTTGTTTTTTGAAAACAATACTTCGAAGAATATTCTGAAAAGCTACGGGTGCATACTTTGTGCATTTTTCCCAGCTCATTACTCAAGTGGTAACAGTTATTTGTTTAATGTGTGTGGGATGCTCTTCAAATCATTACTAAATTAATTTAATTAGGATGGAATCACAAAACATTCCTCTCCATACTTTTTGGGAAGTCATCCTCAAATGGTGAAATTTAGGTACTTTGATTTTTGAAAGTGACATTTCGACTGATCTTGGAAACAAAAGTAATCCCACTACATGAAAAGGAGAACAGAACATTCTATACCGGCTGGGTGGAATTGAGGTATCATCTCTGCTCTGGAGAGAGACTGTGGAGACACAGGTTCGATCCCGGCAAAGAGTACCTCTCCAGTAAGTGTCCTTGGGCAAGACACCTAACGGTACATACTCGCCGCCCAGGATATACTTGAAAACAAGAGAAATCTCAATGTATCCTTCCTGGTAAAATCCTTTCTCAAAAAAAATAAAATAAATCATGTCTCCTCTATAATTGGTGGATTCCATTCTAGAATCCTATGTTATGTTGTAACGTCTGAGTTAATGTAGTCACTGTTGAGATATTATTGCGAGCACGCCATGTAAAGCAGCACCCATCAGTCACAATCAGAAAGGAATGTACAGACTTGATTTGCACCATTAGTGTCAGGTCTTCATAACCAGGGCTGGAATTACATTTCAGAAAAATGTAGGCACAGAAATCTTGAGTGCCCCTACTCCCCTCCAAAAAAAGGTGACAAAAATACTTTTTTGCTTTGGGGAAAACAAAAAATAATAAACATTTTAAAATCTGAAAACCAGTTTCTTGCTGCGGTCACATCAAGCAGTTGGTGCAGAATCTGTTGTCTTAAATTGGAACAAAAATGGAGCAGAAGGTTAGAGCTCGGGTTAACCTTAAAGCAAATACAAAGAGTAACCTAACGCTACTTTCTAACCCTAGCTATGGAAAAGGATGCTTCATATCAACCCAGAGCATCCAAAATTCTGGGCATCAAATTATGTATGCTGATGTAAGTCATTTTCAAGATGTGACTGTTTTACCTGGTCACTTTTTGATCACTTTATACATGACAAATAGACATTGCCTTTGCTTTGCAACAAAAAAGAGGGTTGGGTTGATTTTCTTTCTTTTTTTTATTTTCGCATTTTCATGGTCTTGTTTAATATCATTAGAAAGGCCAGACTCTGACCTGTCCAGTGACACTTAACTTGAACTCGTGGGGTGTAAATAATGGAGATGCAGGAATTGAAAGTGTAAATTGTTTTGCTCTGGTAGGCATATGCCTACTGAGCCTATTTATAAATCCGGCCCTGTTCATAACATCTGTGTAACATTCTGGTTTTATTTATTTATTTGCAAAGTATTTTACCAGGATGGATACATTGAGATTTCTCTGGTTTTCAAGTATGTCCTGGGTTCAAGAACATTGAAATTTTATAGTCGTTACAGAAATACAAAGTAATAAAATGCAAGATATTAAAAACAAAACACAAATATACAGATTAACACAGAAAATAAATATTTAGGAAATATAGTCACTATGTTAGATGTTTACAGGTGCATTCTGTATACAGTCACTATGTTACATGTTTACAGGTGCATTCTGCATTGAGGTATGTTAATAGAGATCTCTTGAGTGACTTTAGACTGGGTAAAGATTTGATGGTGTCTGGGAGGTTATTCCATAATTGCGGTGCTCTGTAGGAAAATGAGCATCGAGCCACTTTCTTTTTGTATTGTGGTATTGCAAGTAAGGTGCAGGTCCTGGATCGGAGGTTATAGGATGAGGGAACTGCTGGGGGAAGCAGCCTATTCAGGTAAGGAGGTAGCTTCCCAGAAAACCTCTTAAACACCAGGGGCCCTATTACAATCTTTGCGCAAAGTTTGCGCCCGCGCAAAAACGCATTAACGCGAGGAGTAAAACCCTTTGCGCTGAACGTCGTAGTACAATGTCAACTCAATAAAGGCGCATTATCGTCTACCGCGGGTGAACCTGCGCAAGCAAACTTTACAGCGCACGTCCTATACTTAACATTGTGAGAGCAAATGCATTTGTGCGCTCGTACGCGGATGGTATTACAATCTATGCGCTGGAATTAACGCATAGCTGTTTCGCGCATAATTTTAGCAACTCCTAAAAGCTGGTGTTAATGGCAAATCTGAACGACCTGGCTGAACCCAAATACACCAGCCCAAAAAAAAAATGCAGCAAAGTATAGTTACACATTCTACTCATACCAAACCAATAAAATGGAGAAGTTGTGTGTGCAGTTATTATTGCTGCAGCATATATGCTCAGATTGACTTTGGCAGGCGCAAAAACTTAACGTGAGATAATTGTGGTTCTTAATTCTGATTGGCTGAATCGTGTGAAAAAAACAGTCCGCACACTGATGTGCACAAATTCATGTGTTCCACGTACGTACGTTTTTGCGTGAAGAATGTAATAGGGCTCCAGGTTGGAAAGGTGAAGGGTACGTCTACATTCCAGCGATGGCCAGTTTAGCTCTTTTAACATGTCACGATGGTGGGTCTTGTAGTTACATTGTAGGACAAAGTGGCAGAATGAGTTATACAATGTAGTAAGTTTCTGGAGGTGTGTTTGCGGGGCAGCTGCATACACTACATCTCCGTATTCAATAGTTTGGCATAAGCATTTGTTGTACAATCTGCTTTCTTACGGCGGGGCTCAGGCAGGATTTTTTTTTTAGTACAGGACACCTAGTTTAGGGTAAAGTTTAGATGAGAGTTTTTCTATGTGGGGGCCAAAGGATAGATTTGGGTCTAACCACATACCTAGATATTTGAGAGAAGTGACTGTGGTCAGCGTGCCATTTGATTTTGTCCCGACACATAGTTGGGGTGTTTGCAATTTATGTAGTTTAGGTGCTGTTCCAAAGAGCATTGTTACAGTTTTGTCAGTATTTTGTCATCTGCATACATGTGTACAGTTGAGGCTTTGCAGACATTGGGCAGATCATTTATGAATATCGTGAATAGCAGGGGGCTGCGTATCGAGCCTTGGGGTACTCCACACGTGACTTGGAGGGGGACGGAGGAGCTGCCAGAAATTGACACATGTTGCAATCGGTCGGATACATATGATTCAAGCCAGGTTAGCGTGCGATCACCAATACCGGAGTTTTTAAGTTTTTGTAATGAGATGCCATGATGTACTGTGTCAAAGGCCTTGGCAAAATCAAGGAAGATGGCTCCAGTTAGGTTTCCTTGTTCCATGCCAGCCTGGATATCATTGCAAACTTTTAAAAGGGCGGTTGTAGTTGAGTGATTTGGACGAAAGCTGGATTGATCTGGGGTTAAATAGTTTGAAGATTGATAATAATCACATAATTGCATGTACATGCATTTTTCCAAATTTTTTGGCATTACAGGGAGCAATGAGATTGGACGGTAGTTGGATACCAAAGTACTGTAACCACTTTTATGGATAGGTACCACTCTCGCAGTCTTCCAGCCTGGGTATGTATCCAGTCGCCAGTGATTCATTGATTAGGGCTGCGACAGGATTTGCAATTGACGGGGGGATTGATTTTCAGCAGCATTGCTGGGATTTGATCGGGTCCAGACTGGTGTTTCATTTTTTGATTACAGAGAAGTTTAGTAACTACACTGACAGGCACTGGTCTAAAGTTGAATTTATCTGCGATATGGGGTCTCTGCATGGTTGGAGGGGCCTGACCTGCATGCGACCTTTCTGATTGCGTGTCATTCGTTAGCTTAGCTTCGTTAGTTATTACTGATACAGTCATTATAGATAGAATACTGCAGATTATTTTAATGGTTAGATCGCTGTGCTGTTAAAATGATAAATACAGAGTCATTTGCATATTATAGGAAAAAGGGAAACTGATTTTCTTGGAGGAATGTGGATAAGCTAATCTGTTATCACTGTGTTGATAAAATTAGAGGAGAAGACATAAAGTGGGCATGGACGTAAACCACGGGTTACTATGTCCCGTGGCAAGCTAGCATGACGCAAATGATTGTCAAGTGTGCTGCGGGAATTTGCTTTGCAATGGTAGAGTTGGTGTATTCCAGAACAGTGACAAATTGTCAATATATTGGAGCGATGACGCCGGGATGTGCTCAACATAAGAGGAGGTACGTGTCCAGAAACTCTCATTAATTTCTTTTTATTAGTTTAAGATCTAAAACCAAAGCATTATGCTCAAGCCTATATAAATCAGTCTGTATAGATGAATACAATTTTAAATAGAAACTTGACATCTTAATACCCATTTCTTAAAGGATAACATTTATCATTAAAAAACTACTGATGCGCCATGGCAGTTTTTGCTCCTTATCAGCATGCAACTGGATGAAAAGGATGAAAAACACTGCCATAAACAATGACAATCAGGGTTATTCAGAGAGAGAGGTGAAAACAAAGAGAATGACTGGAGAAGTGAAAATTCTAGGACAAAGTAGAGAATTTGGAAAGTGAGATAGATGGTTTGGCTATTGTATCCTAGAATTTTCACTTCTCCAATCATTCTCCTGGTTTTCACCTCTCTCTGAATAACCCTGTGTAAAAACAAATACAAATGCATTTATATAGTAGATAAACCTAAGCTCCATAAATTTAGGAAGAAATGTTGCGTAAACCTGACTATTTTGGGAACAATCCGTAAAAAAATGATGGTCAAAAGCTTCAGAAAGAGCCACCTCTGCAAAATAGTACCAAGCAGAAGACTTGCTAACATGTATGAAGCTAGCATGAAGGTATTCCTTCTGACCTCATTAGCAGAGAGATTTTATTTCCAATTTAGCTGATTAGCACTGTAACTGAAGGGAAGCCAAAGTAAAGCCCCTGATGTCTTGTAAACATAAGCTTGAAGTTCAGTAGCCGAGCTGTTAGGATGTAGATTGAAGGTAGATATCCTACAAGTACTATTCTTGAAATTAATATGAGGCATGCACCATTAATCACAAACGTACAAGCATCTCAACTCCTACCTTTAATTAATTTTATGAGAGTTCCAAACTCACGTGCTTGCCCTATCCCTTATCCCTTCCAGGTACCAGGTACTATGGGCTCTCCGTTGTTAATGACTAGTGACTGTTCCTTTTTTAAAAGGATTTAAAAGGACTATAGGGGTTGTTCAAAGGAATTTCGGTGCTCTTTCTTCCCTGCACTACGGGGAATCAAATTCCCTGACCCTGCGATGAATTTAGCATTCACCGTGGGGACCCCGAAGTGCAGGGAAAAGCTGCTGAACAACCCCCGAATCGAAAGTAAAAACCACAGCAAAACCACAGAAAACATCGGATCCGATCCAAAAACCTGCCTCAAACACCTGACGATCCGCTGCAAAACCATCAAACGCATCTGAAAAAAGCTGACGATCCGCTGAACAGAGCACCGACCAGCTGCCGGGAAAAGCCAACAAGCCGACGAACGGAAAAAAAAACCTCTGCAACTTTTAAGAGGTGTTTGCAAAAAAACTGCTGTACAAAAATGACTGAAAATTACATATAAGGTCCCATGAATAATAATAATAAGTTCTGTTACATAAACAAATACGGATAGTTTGTTTTGCCGAAAAATTCCTAAAAAATCCTGTAAAATAAATGAATAAAGGGACTTTTTGCTGCAAATTAAAAGAATAAACAGTTTAATAGAGATTTAATAAAAACGGGAAATTCGGTGCCTGTTCGGTGGCAGTGAACTCTCCATAGAGAAGCAATGGTTAAGCTATTCAGAGAACACTGAACTGCACCAAAAAGTTGTCGAAATGCCCTGATGTTCAGTGGTTTCATTCGGCAGGTTTAATTAGGCGAACCCCATAGGTTTCAATGTAAAAAATATTTCTGTTTTTATTGAAAATGTATTAAACCATTTATTATTATAATCTGCAACATAAAGTCTATTTCATAGGATATTTTAGGTATTTTTCACAATTTTTTCGTCAAAACATATTTTTTTCCAATTTTTGCAGTAGTTTTTTTGCAAACAGCTTTTAAATGTTGCAGTGTTTTGTTTTTATCCCTTTCGTTGGCTTTTCCAGCGGCGGGTCGGCGGTTTCTTTTGGATGTGTTCGCCAGTTTTGTGGTGGATCGTCAGGTGCATTCAGTAGGTTTGTGGTGGCTTTTCAGATCGGATCCGATGTTTTCCGTCTTTTTGCGGCGGCTTATGGTTGTCTTCTTTCTGGGTTCCTTGGTCTAAAATGGTCCCCTCCGTGATCTTCATCCCTTCTCCCTTTTTGTTTGTCCTGTTTCCAAACCGTGCCTCTTTCGTAATCTTCCAGATTCCTATGTTATTTTCTTCTCTTTACATTTTTGATTTCAGAATCCAGTTTATCCCATATATATTCCATATATTCAGTGAGTAGACCTCTGTGATGTTTTTTGATTGTTTGATTTGTCTCTTCCAGTATCTCTTTCTTTCTCTCTATGATCACATAGATCATAAGAAACGAGAAACCTTCCAACATAAACTTCTATTTCTCCATAAATGGACTGTCGTCTTTCTCAAAGGTAGTGCCTTTAGTCAAACTCAACCCTCTTTGGATCATCTTGTTGGTCAGATATTTCCCCAGGTTAAAAGATCCCATTTTAATCTTAATTAATTTTTCAAGTTCTTTTCTAGTTCCCTCGTAGCTGTGGATCTACTGGACTTTCTTCTACCATCTGACCTAGTCCTGTTATTACAGAAGATCCCCTCTCTGTTTATACAAAATTTATTCCTGAACTCCATCTTAGCTGCTCTGAGAGTAAGGCCCAAGTGCAGATGTATTATAGGTGAAAACAGAACTGATGTTTTTGTGCTCTTGAGTGTGTCTCTTACGTTTAGTATCTATTTTCCTAACAGAGATTTTTTGAGTATTAACTGTGTCTCCGCACTTATTTATAGAGCAGCACTGTATCAGGAATTATAGCACTTCCTACTTTGAACGCTCTGCAATATAGGGTTTTGCCATTTGCTCTTCTCTCATTAGAAAAAAGGTGCTGCCCTCTCCAATCCGTTGAGCTAGGACCAAGCCTAGTGAGCCTGTGAAAGGATACAGCCCTGGATCATACAAACATGTAAAGATGACATGGTCCTATTCCACTCTTGCCATTAAGGTATCCACTGCAGCTGTATTCTGAATGGCTCCAGCTGATATCCTAAAGGCTAGAGTGCCTCTGCTGACCTTTCTGCAAGTCTGGGAATTGCATTTGCTTACTGTGAATTAACGGCTCCTATACTTTGAATGGGAGCTGTTAACTTAGAAGACCGAGCTATTCAATAGTAGCTTGTTTTTTGTTTTGGAGATGGTATTCTAAAGAAATACCAAGTCCTAGAGCCTGGTGTTAAGTGATTTTGCAAAATCACTTAACATATTATGATAGCCCCTCCCCCAAAAAATATACCATACTTACCTCAGATCCCACATTGCAGAGGATGCATGAACTGCAGGTTCCTTTGGCTAACAGAAGCAGAAGTTCCCAGTTTCCTTCTGTGATTCCTCTGAGAACCCTGCCCAGGGCCACACTGGGCTCCATGGAGGCCTATGGATGCCAGGAGTCAAAACTAGTGGCGCTTTACAGCTCTCTACTACGCCAACTCCAACAGATAATACAGTGGCTGTACGATAAAAGGTAGCCAGTGGGAGAAATCAACTCTTTTTTTCCTTTTATCAGTAACATTGGAATAGGGCCCAAACCTTGTTTTTCGATAGTTTAAAGTATGTAATTATTTGATACACTATTCCAGTTTTATATTATATTTATTAAATTGAGGATAAACCTTCCATATACTTGGAAATGAAACTACATTTGTAAACTTAAGATTCAATTATCGGAATTAAATCCAGTAAGATTAGGCAAGTGAAAAGACGTTTTCTGAATATAAATATTCCAAAGCAGAAGATCAAGCCTCCTAAAAGCCCCAGCGAATACGTTTTGCTGGCTGAATTTTAAGAAGTTAGCGCCAGTGTCGTGTGCTTTGCTGAATTGATGATGTGTGTTTGGAAATCATCCAAATTACAATTTTGGGAATTGATTTTCTTTTACTGATTAAACAAAGTACCTAAGGTCGCCACATAACTAAATATGAGATTTCATGCAAATGATTGATTGTAATCTCTGTGTAAATCTTTTTGATTTAAAGATTAATGTTCATTCTTTGCTTTGACTTTATTGTCCATTTGTTTTCTTAATTAAAACAAAGACGAAAGATAGATGTCCAGGAACATCTTCGGGTGTTGGTACTACACTTTATTAAGACAGAAGCATTTTTCAAGATTGCTTTCCCTAGTCATACATCTCTAAGAACTATTCGTGTCAACAGCACCATAAGACAAATATCAGTGAGTTGTTTGGTTTTTGTGTTTTTTTGGAACTTTCACGCACAGATGTCACACTGCAATGTGCGGATACATTTTTTCTTACAAAGTTTTAGAATTATTAAATTCATCTTCCTAATTCCAATGCATAAAGTATTTGGGATTATCAAACTTTTCCGTCTCTAACAGAGATAGGAAAGGTTGAACCAGGCTGCACCAGAGGTACCTAAATCAGCTCACATTACTGTATCAATTAAATGGAATATTGCTGTGATGTACATCAATAATTCTGATTATGAGCAAGAACATAACCCAAAGAATAACACATGTGGGAGAATAGAATGGGAATGTATGGAAGCACGTGAGAATTAGAAAACAAAAGAAGAACGACTGCAAACAGGACTGCATACTTGCATAGGCAAACCAGGCCTGGGCCTAGGGCGGCAGATTGGAGGGGGGGTGTTTCTTCTCCTTTCTTTTGCAGGTTCAATACATTTGGGGTTCATAACAGAGATTCAAAGGAATAAAACTCCCAGCAATGAGTCTCTAAACTACTAGAAATTTTATTAGAAATCCATCTGTGTAAATAACATTTTTCGTTTGTTCTGAATGCAATATTTATTGACATAAATGGTCCTGATGAGACGTGAATATCTGATTTAATTTCATGTTTATGTTCAGATTTGTTTCACATCAAGTGGAGGGTGGCAGGAAGCGGAAGGGTGTGAACAAGCCTAAATAGCGGTAGATGTATGTAGCAATATCAGTAACATTATCGTGTGATATTTTCCAATTTCAATCTCAGTATTCAAATCCCAGACCTGCCAACTTTTGGCAAGTCTACACTGGGTGAGGTGAGGCATGGCCTCTGCTGGGGAATGACTGCAACCTGTCCCATAGCAGCCATGGCCACTTCCCCTTAAAGGGGCATGTAAAACCAGCGCATGTGCAGCAGGGCATCCAGCCTGTAGGAAATCAGTGATGCTTATGCCAAGCACTGCTTTCAGCTTGCTCAGTATGTCTTTCAACAACCCTGATTTAAGCCCCTTTAAGGACTTTTTTTGCTTCGGCCTCTCAAAAAAAGGGTGACAGCTTGGGGGGCTGCCAGGTGATCATGAGGTCTGAGGGAAAATTGTGTGTCACACAGTCGGACCATGTTGCCTGGCAGTTTTGAGGATCTCTAAGACTTTTTAGTAGTTATAAGGGATTCACATGTATTTGCCTCTTTAATACCTGGTTTTCTCAGAAGGGTGGTTTGAAAGGTTATAATCAGTGTTTGCTGGAAACTATAGACCAAATAATGCAATTTCATTAGCTGCGAAATCCGTGAAGGATAGCTGGTAGATTCTCAAAGGACATTTCCACCTTAACACAATGTTCTCAGTATGGCTTAATTTAAACACAGCATTAAATTGGGATTTTAGGATATGAGAGTGAGGACCCAGGAGGTGCATAACAGACTTCTCATATGTTGCTTAAACCCCTGGCAACTGGTTAAAGATTTGGGATGAAAATTAATGTAACTAAAGCCGGTGTTATATGATGGGTATTTTCTTATTCTCGTTTGTAGATTATAAAAAAAACAGCAACGTCAGCAAAAAAAACACAGGTAAAGTGAAAAGCGTGTGATGCCTTTCTTATATTTCTATACAGGTTAGAATACATGTGAACCTTTCCTGTCTCCTATTAATGTGCTACATTAGATTTTTTATTTTAATGAGACACTGCGTAACAGAAATGATTAAGAAGAAATAATACAAAGATAAAGATGTTGACTTTATAGTACTCATTTTACCTTCTTTCACCGGGTAGTAAGTTACTGTTAGGGAATCTTGTATTAGGTTGTATTTTCTTTTTTTTCTTTGTACAGGGAACTATTTCATTGCTATTTGAAGGTGTTTAAATCCATGACTTATTGTCTACTAAAAAGCAAGAGACGGAAACTGGAATCTCAGCCATTCAAATACCCCCAGAACAATCATACTCTAATATTTTCTAGATGACATATTTAGAAGCCCGTGTATTATTCACTGGAGTTCACTAATTCCTCCTATAATGGCCAATTCAAACAAGTGTCATTTGCAGCAATCAACACCTTCCTCTCCAAACCAGCCTTCTTTTAAATCCCACTTGCAGACAGCACCTTCTACATCAATCTATGCAATCCAATTACCTGTTAAAATGAAATGTCTTTTTAAAATATTTTTACCAATGTGTATTTTTCTGCAAAAGTAGGGGCTTTATTCCATAGTTGGCGCTAACATTAGCACCTTGATATGTAAGTGTTACCACCAGGATAAGTGTGTTTAGCACAGCCATACATATTACATTCCTGACACTACTCTCGTTAGTAATCCGCTAGCGCATCGTTTTTTTGTGCGAGCTTACTGTACTTTGCGCATCCTATACTTTATATGGGACAAATAGTTCCCAGTCTCCCTTCGTGATCACTCTGCAGCGCTGCACGATCTTGCGAGGGCGAATTACCAGCTTTTGAATAGCAGAATGGCCACGAAATTGCACCGTGCGGGGAAATTAATTCACCGTTCGATGCAATTTCAGAGCCAATTCAGCTCTCTTTGAATGACCCTGTGTGTGTTGAGTCCTTTTGGCTTGTTATACTAATAAAGGCCTCATCATTGGTGTCATATCTGTGCCAAATCCAGATCAGCAAAGCCAATCCTGTCTCATGCCGTAAGATGCAGCATAGATATATGTACAGAACATAGCTGTACTGATGAGTATCAACTATAGAACAGATCCATGTGTGCTAACACTCATTCTTGCTCTAGTTCCCTGGAGCCAAAAAGCTATTTCATCGTTCTCACTCAGCATCAACATGGGAACTGCAGCACACTGGGTGCTACAAAACCCCAGGATAGCTCACCAACATTACCTGTAGCAGCCATATTTACACACAGGGTTATTCAGAGAGGTGAAACTCAGGAGAATGACTGGGGAAGTGAAAATTCTAAGTCAATATAGCCAAACCAGAAATATTCTCCCAATTATCTCACTTTCCAAATTGGCTATTTGGTCTAGATTGTTCTCTTCTCCTGCCAGTTCTCCTGGTTTTCTCTTCTCTCTGAATAACCCTGATAGCCTGCAGTATCCCATCAGGGGGTGCTTACTGTAATGATGATAAAGATCAAAGTAATATCTCATCCCTTGACGAGGCACTGCTTGATTACATTATTTGGTTCTGGTGGATGTTGCTTACTGAGGTCATCATTTGGTCTTCAGTGCTGGTGAGGTCAGCGTCAGCCATACAATCAATGCAAGGAGTGAGTGGAAGGCTGTACTGGAGTATAGCTCTTCTGCTCACAGCTGCCACTCATTCTGGGGGCATTCTACTGGAGGTGGGTGACAGAACGACTTTGAATAATTCCAAATTTTATTTCAGCAACATAAATTGGTTTCTGGTAAATGACCCTGTGTGTAAGTGCAGAGGCGTGTTACTGTGCAACTAATTTATTAATTAAACCCTCACCTACTGAGAGCATGTATGGAGTTAATCGGGAAAGCATGTTGGTTGCCAGGAAGCCTACCTACCTGTGAACCCCATGGATCCCCAAGATAAGATAACGCCTGTTCTCCAAACCCCATTTACCTTTACACCAGTGGGTCAGGAGTTAAATCAAAGTTCAAACAGCCTCCCTACTTTGATGTAAACCCTCACCTGCTAGGCATGAATGGAGGGCTATGTGGGTATGAACTGGGTGGTCTGCCAAGCATGTAATTCAGCAGCCTAATGTACATACATAAGGGGTTATTTAGAAAGCACCAACATATCAGAGACATTTCAGTGTTTTCTCATTCGGCACACTTCGGTGCACATAGTTGATTCCATTTCGCCGACCATGTGGTGAATTCTTCGCCGAACGTGGAGCTGCCGAAGACCATCACCAAATGCTGCCAAACCCCGCTGAACAGCCCACTGAACACTGCCGAAGACAGCCAATCAACCCACTGAAGACCGCCTAAAAGATCGCTGAACGCCGCCAAAGAGCGTTGAATTAACCGCCGAACGCCGACGAACTGCAGAAAAATAAATACAGCTGACCTCTGCTATTCTTTAAAAGGTGTTTAGAACAATAGAAATGCATGAAAATGTGTGGAAATAATTAAAAATGTCCTAAACAAAATAATAAAACGGCCTGTTACAGAATAAAACATTTATTTACCATGATCGTTTCTTATACATATTTCATATATTATACACATTTTGTAGTCAGGGATGACTAGTGGATGATTTGACAATTGTAAGCCTCATCAAGTTAAATATGGGAATTCACCTTGGATACCATGATCTAAATTGGTAGGATTCCAGGCACAGAACTGTGGCCGTTAAAGAGTCAAGACCAACAACAATTGCTGAAATAATACTGGTTGACTTATACAAAGTAGGGATGTGCGTTTCGGGTTTCGGAATTTTCACGAAATTTCCCGATTCGTGTCTTCGGATTCGGCCGAATTTCCGAAATTTTTTTGATCCGAAAACGGCAGATCCGAAATGTTTTCCGAGCCGAATCGAAAAAATTTCGGAATTTTCGAATGGACTTGAAATGTGTCAAATCGAAATTTATTTTCCCTCTATTCATGATTTCGGTTCCATTCGGGATTTCGGTAATTCTGAACATCGTATATTTAACTATTATCGGTTATATCGCTGATTCTGTAAATTTTGTATTTGTAAATGTGCTGGGGCAAATCAATGTGCTGGAGCAAATCAATGTGCTGGAGCAAATCCATGAGCTGGGGCAAATCCATGTGATGGGGCAAATCCATGTGCTGGGGCAAATCCATGAGCTGGGGCAAATCCATGTGCTGGGGCAAATCAATGTGCTGGGGCAAATCCATGAGCTGGGGCAAATCCATGAGCTGGGGCAAATCCATGTGTGAGCTGGGGCAATATCCTATGAGCTGGGGCAAATCCATGTGCTGGGGCAAATCCATGTGCTGGGGAAAATCAATGTGCTGGGGCAAATCCATGAGCTGGGGCAAATCCATGTGTGAGCTGGGGCAATATCCTATGAGCTGGGGCAAATCCATGTGTGAGCTGGGGCAATATCCTATGAGCTGGGGCAAATCAATGTGCTGGGGCAAATCCATGAGCTGGGGCAAATCAATGTGCTGGGGCAAATCCATGAGCTGGGGCAAATCCATGTGCTGGGGCAAATCCATGTGCTGGACTGCTGGGGCAATAGAGTTAGACAGCTTTGAAACGAGGAGAACAGATGTTCCGAAAAAAACGAAAATTTCCGAAATAACGAAAAGCCGATACAAAAAACAAGCAAAGTGACACGAAAATACGAAAAATGATCGATATTCCGAAAAATAAATGTACCTGAAAAACGAATCGAGCCGAACCGAATCGAAACAGAAAGTGGTCGAAACGAGCCGAATCGAAAAGTTTAAAAATTCGAAAAATCGAACCGAATCGAACCGAAAAAAAAATCGGTGCACATCCCTAATACAAAGTGATTATTTTAAAGAGTATTCTCTGTTTTAGCACCTTTTAACATTAGATATAAACCATTGATCAAATATTTTTTGCTAATAAAAAGGCTTCAGTGGCATGTCATACGTCTTGATATACTGGTGCAAGTTCTCATCATCGTGGATTCAGCAATTAATGAAATTATATATTATAGTCGGGCTGTGAGAGAAACATTTTGATTAAAGAACTTGGCATCTCCAGTTAATTCATATGGAGCATGTAGCATCTCACTTGCTCATTTATTTATCCTGCTCTATTTCCCACACTTAATATTCCACAGATTAATCACTATACAGAATTATTTTCCAGATCTGTGAGATTAAAGGCTGAGTTTTACTTTGCCTAGTCTCAGAATTGAATATTATACTTAGCTTTGGCAAAGTGTAAGGATTTCTAAATGTGGTTCTCTCTTTTAATGTTACTTTTGGAGAAGCCTCTAATTTAACTTGCAAAAGAGAAAGGAAGCACTCACCTGAACAGGAATACATCATAAGCATGTTTAACTGCTTCACTACCATGATTGAGTTAACTTGATCTTAAAAAGCACAATCGGGTGTCCAAGATCGAGTTATGTTGCCCTTATGGAAGCAAGTTTCACAGGCAGAGCCCAATTTCAGGGGACACATGGCACAGTGGCAGGTATGGTGCAAAACAGGTGCTTTATTTTAGAGGTGGCAGGTGAAACACAGCAGACAGTGATACATACACAATACAGACTGATGGGGATGACAGGAATCCCAAGGACCAGGGCCGGATTAACATAGGGGCTGATGGAGCAGCAGCTCCAGGCCCATGCCCAAGAATAGGCCAGAGAAATTATAATTATGTTTGCATTGATGGGCGTTTGGACCTCTCTATCTCCAACTTCATAGCAGCTACAGGGTCAGGTGAGGTATTACTGGAAAGGCCCGAGCATGGCCTTATGTAAAAATAAAAATAAATAATAAATATGTCTTTATTTTTTTCTATCTAACACTGCAATATTTTTCACTTTTCAATTATAAAGTGAGCAATGATGCTGCACTAACTCACCCTCACAATTCTCTTGTCAACAACAAGTGTGGAGGCGATGGCACAATCCGTTGTTGCAAATTGTTACATCAAAAACCTAAACCGCCGCACTGCAGCAAAGAGCACTGGGGGGACTAATCTTTACACCTCACAAGGTCAAGTGAGGTTTCATTTGACAGGTCAGAGTCTGGCCTTTGCATTGATACCAAATGTGACCATGTAAAATCTAAAACAAAAGAAAAAAAAACTATTTTTAGTTCCATAGCGATGGCATTGTCCATCTGTCGCATATAAAATGAGCAATACCACTGCTATTACTCACCTTCTCGTTTCCCACGCTGCGAGCAAGTTCAATGGTTTATACATAGTCATATTATTCATAAAACACTATCTTCCAAAACACAAGGGAAATATTTCTTAGTTTGATTAAAATTGCATATTTTTTCAGAAACATGCAGTACCAGGTTCCCATTTCACATTTTTTTAACAAGAATTCCATATAGAATATATATTACCACAAAGGTTTGGATGATAAAATGTAAAAAAAAAATATTATACACACTTTAAATGATTGAAATCTGAATGAATAATTAATCACACTGTATCTGGTTAAATGTACCCGTATCTGCACTATTAAATAACCTAAAATATGTTTTCATTTCACTAAGTTCCAAAAAACCCCACCAAAATATTTCGTTCCAGGCCCATAGAGATCTTAATCCGGTCCTGCCAAGGGCAGCATGATCTAATACAGCAAGCAATCAGGATCATAGAGTCCAGGAATAATACTGACCAGCGAGTGTGATGTCAAGGAAGTAGGCTCTAGGGCACCTTCCTTATAAAACAAGGCAGGTGGCCACTCAGCTCCGCGTAAGCAGGATATTGGGAAAATCTGGCCTGGAGCAGTGCAGAAAAATTACTATAAGAACTAGGTGACAGCAATAACAGCTCTCTAACACGGGTCTTTTTAAGTGGTCCTGGGTTAGGTGTGTGACAACTTAACTCGATCTGGACTTATATTAGAGGATTGCAAGTTTGCGGCATGTAAAAGTGAACGTTTGGCTCTCATAGGGTTTGTATATTTTACTAGTCGTATGGTCTTTAAAATTAAAAGTTCTTTTTATTATTTTATTTTTATTTAATTTTTTTGTATTTTTATTTAATATTCTTTCAGTATACATGCAAGCACTTTCTAGGGCAAATGACCAGTGATAAATGATAGTCTTTAAAATGTCAAACAAAATAACAGCATTGCTTGAGTTCCTTTTATCACTCAAGACAACCTCTATAAACTAGCAGGTCCTGTGCTGTTTCACAAAGGAGTTCTCTGCAACCTGTCACATTCTCCCATCTCTCCAGTAGCTGAGGATGCTGCTATTTAACTATTAACTCCTGACATAAACTATACCTGTGTATGTTTAATTATTTTTTTAGTTAGGTAGCTGTATATTTAAATATATTGTATATTAAACATATTTATTTATTTATGGAGTAAAAAAAAGTAAATATTCTGTATAAATGTAAAACATAGATCAATTTATGACATGGAGAGCCCAGTAAAAAAACTATATATATATATATATAGCTTAACATCTTAAAATTGATTAAAATGCATGCAAGCATGCAACCCTATGCTCAGGTGCAGTTCTTTTCAATTAAAACATCAGCTGGGAATTCTCAAATTATAAATACAAAGAAAATCTGCTTCATTATGCTAGAAGATTCCACTGCTGTAACGATGTTCTCCTGGTGGTGTCCATGTGAAGACTAGGGATGGGCTGCCTGTTTGAATCGGTTCAAAGTTCGATTCGAACATCGGCTGTTCGAAAATTTGCAAACTTCGAACTTTTCGCGACGTTCGAGGAAAGTTCAAAAAAATAAAAATTCAAAAATATTCAAAAAAATGCATAAAAGATCCTAAAAAATCTAAAAATAAAGAGACTCTATACTGCAGAATATAATAATAAACGGTTTATTAGATATTGAATTAAAATGGGAATATTTCCCACTCATTGTTGGTGAAACATTTTAAACTCATTGTTGGTCAAACATTTCCAACTCATTGTTGGTCAAACATTTCCACCTCATTGTTGGTCAAACACTTCCCACTCATTGTTGGTCAAACATTTCCCACTCGTTGGTCAAACATTTCCTACTCATTGTTGGTCAAACATTTCCCACTCGTTGTTGGTCAAACATTTCCCAGTATTTGTTGGTCAAACATTTCCCACTCGTTGGTGATAAAACATTTCCTATGGCTTCAAATCGCGTTTAAACATGAGCAAAAGCAGTAAAAATTAGCTCAGTGCTCAGCGGTGAAATGGCTCAGCACTCAGCAGTGAAAGGGTTAAAAACTTTTTCCTTTTTTTCCATTGTTTCCTGTCCCCCAGGGCAGTACCCAGACCCCCGTACACCTTTTATGGCCAATATCTGGCATATATGCCCTCTTGGAGGGGACCTTAATTTTCGAACGTTCAAGTCCCATTGACTTGCATGGTGTTTGCATTGTGTTCAAGTTTGCGGTTGAACTTTTTCGGGTGTTCGAGTTCAAAGGCGAACCAAACACGGGGGTGTTCGGTCCATCACTAGTGAAGACACCCTTCTGTGTGAGTAGGGGCATTAATAGAAAAACATGAGTCACAATAATGTAAATGGCTTATACAGTAAGTCTCCTATTTTTACACTAAATACAGTATATCTGTAGGACAAGCAATAGGACATGACAAAACCACTTTTCAGCCACTTTTTATTTATTTCTTGCACAGAATTAGTCTATTGTTTCCAATAGAATACAAGACAAATGTTAAAGACTAATGAAAAAGGAAATTATTCATAAGGTTTATCATATTTGGAATTGCAATAAGCTTTCTGACTCGATCAGTATGATTTTTTGCTACAATTACAGTGTATACAAAGGTTGTTCTGAAAGTAATGACTGTTTACAATATGCTCTGAAACTATTAACTCAAATATGATGTTTTTATGCCACCCAATAGAGTAACTCCTCTTGTGTGACTGATATCCTTTCTCTAACTCTGGGTTTAGCACCACCATGGATGTTAAGCTGAAGCAAAGAGCTGTCATCGAGTTCTTGAGGATTGTACTGGTGCCAACATCCATCAAAGTGTACAGTGAGGCAACAATTGATGTGACGAATGTTTGAAGATGAGTAAAAAAGTTTAAAGAATTCACAAGTGTTGAAGACAAACCTCCCCGAGACCAAACAAATTCAAAAAGCCAGCGGTCGGCACTCAAAAGTATGATGAATGTCCTCAGAGATGGCAAAAGATAGATTTTGCTCGATTTCTTCGATCGTGGAGCAATACTGTACTGTGACTGGTAAATTTCATTAATCCAGAATGTTGAAGCCATCTGTAAGAAAAGATCACAGAAACAGCTGAATGCCATCCACTTGCACCATGACAATACACCACCTCACACTTCTTTGGCAACAGTACAGGTTATTGCAAAAATAGAATGGTCAGTGGTCCACATCGACCTTATTGATCTGGAACTTTCAGAATTCCAATTGTTTGGTCAAACGAAGGAGGGTCCTCAGGCATGGAGCTTCAATGATACAAGCAAAGTGAAAGATGCTATTAGAGGTATTCAAAACTGGGTGAGGGAGTGCGCCAAAGACTTTTTCCATAGTGCCTTTGACACGTATGTTCAACAGTGGCGCAAACAAGGTGATCTGTTGGTGGGTCGCCAGGCGCTACATTTTAGCGACTCGCACAAGAGTTTTCATGTAGCTTTGGCGTTTTAGCTCACACCAGGTAATAGTGCCCATTCTGCCTCATCCTATAAAATAATACTGTGCAGCAGCAAATAGTTTGTCACATAAATGTGTGGCCATTATGATTCCCAAGGGAGTGGTAGTCCATAACCATATGTGCAGCAGAGTTTTACAACTCTCCTTTAAATGGTTCCAATTGGAGCCCTATGTGGTTTTAATGTTGGGTTACTTTAAATCTAGATGTACTGTAAATAACAAAATATCTCAGCATTGTATACAGCTCATAGATAATAACACATTAAAACACACCTATATGGACAAATGTGATCATTAATTTCTGATAGCAGGATGCATAACAAAATAAGTTTACTTTAGAAAACAAAGTCCATTGTTTTATTATAAAAAATGGCAAATAAATGGGGAAAGAAGAATAAGCCAGAGGAGCTTTAGAACTAAATATTCATTAATCTCCCAAAATGTCATATAATGTCGCAGTGCTTCACTTTCAATAAGAAATGCTTCATAAAATGAATATTCATGTCTACCTTTATTTATATGAAATGACAACTGCACTGGTTTCGAGGATTTGGTTGATACAGTGTGCATAAAGCTGAATTGGCATCTTTCCTGTATGTCTTAAACCAGTCACGCAAGGTAATAAATGAAACAGGCTTCCGTACTGACAAAGCAAAGAAGCTCATCACTTTAATCTTTTACATGTTGTAGTGGAGCATTAAAAAAAAAATCTCTGGAGATTATTCACTAAACAGCGAGTTATGTTATCTGAAAACTGACACAATATTTGAGTCACAATATCTCCCATCTGCATTGTAATGGCAAGACTCTGCTTATTTTTCTTTATTAACATGATAAAATGTATTTTGTGATTTCATTCTACAAATAGAATAATAAATATAAGTCATAATAGCACAATTTAAATCATGCAACCATAATACACAGTCAAATGTTGGTTGGTGCATAACAGTCAACCTCAATATGTTGGCGACATTACACAGAGGGGCCCAAAAAAAATATACCTTCAACCTGAAAAATATACGCATAAAATTTTTGTTAATAGATTTATATAAACATCAAAGGGCAGCTGTAAGTCGTGTTTGAATTATGCAATCACATTATGTGCTCAAAGTGGTCACCATTAGTATCCAGACACTTTTGATTTTTGCGCACTACTGTATGAACAACATTGACTAGCGTGTCCACAGGGATTGCTCTGCATGAAATCTCCATTTCTTCCCATAGTGCAGCCAGCGTAGACGACTTTCTTATGTAAACCACATTCTTTAGTGTTCCCCACAGGTAGAAATCGAGAGGTGTTAAGTCTGGGGAAAGTGGAGGGAATTCATCAGCACCTCTGCGTCCTATCCAACGTCCTGGCAGAATGTCATCGAGATAGGCTTTACGTCTTGGTGATAGTGAGGTGGTGCGCCGTCTTCCTGGAAGTAAAATTGCTTATCCACATAAAGTGCACGAATGGCCTGTAAAATCGATATGCGAAACATGTCGAGGTACACTGGACCAGTGACCGTGCTTCAAAAAAGAATGTTCCTATTAAACTCTTGGATAGCAGTCCACACCATTTTCTATACAAAGTCCTCATCTTTGTGCACCACTTGTCGAAACCACTCACAGTACTCCATTCTTAGATCAGGGTCATCTTCAATCATGGCGTGTAACAGTCTCGGGATGTAAAATGTCCAGTGTGATCTCTTCAGAATACACTGTATGCTTGATTTGCTAATGCCTGTATCACGTGCACATTGTTTGACAGACTATAGTGGTGAGTGTGTAAAATGTTGCAACACCGTATCCGAGGAAGCAGGACTTGTTGCTGTGCGACGCCTCCCAGACCTTTGCTTGTGCACATCACACACACTGCCATCAGTTTCCAACTTATCACGAATCCGTGCGATTGTTAGTCGTGTAGGTGGTTTTGTTCTGAACTCACATCGGCATTGTCGTTGAACTTCGCACACCTTTTCAAATTTACAATACCACTTCAAATTGGTCTTGCGTTGCTCGAAAGTCAAGCGTGCCTCCGCCATTTTATTTGACTCTCTCCTGACAGTCACATGATGAGATCAACAACGGTGCAACTATTGATATCTTTATAGGAAACATAACACTACACATTGTTGCCATAATTCAATACGGGTTTTAAAAAGGGTAGAGAATAGATAACAACTGTTGAAGTGTGTATACATTTTTTGGGGTCCCTCTGTATAGAATGTTGCAGTGATAATACCTTCTTTAAAGTGTATGTGTAGGGACCATTTGCACTTTGCCTGGGGATGGACTGGTCTTAAAGATCAATGTGATATCTCTTCTCTTGATGGGATATTGCAGTTTGTGCTCAACCCCAGCCACTGGAGGGTGATGATATGTTTCACCTTCCATGGGGCTGGTGAACTGGGAGCCCCCGAGCAGTGATGTACGATTGGCTTTCAGTGGTGATGTCAGCAATCTGACTTATAAATTATAAGTCAGTGTGTTGACAGTCAATCAGGGTCACAGACTGAGCGTAGGGCCACCCTCTAGGACAGCTTTCTGCTCAGATGTGTCTTACCACCATGCGAAATGCCACAGTGATGTGATGGACAGCGAAACTTTAACATGGAATAACTCCCTTATTTATTTAGATGTTGTAAATGGCTGACACTTATACAGGGAGTTTTTCCCTGTTGAATGAGTCCAACTTGTTTTGGGCATGACAAGTGCATTTAACCCTTTCGCTGCTGAGGCTTTTCCCGCCTCTGTGCTGAGCTAATTTTTACCGATTTTGCTCATCATGTTTAAATGCTTTTTGAAGCCTTATTTTAGTATATGACCCAGACATATTATATATCGTTCTTTCCGTCAGACTCGGCAGATTCATAATATGTCATTATTATATGTATACCTCATGACCTGTCTGTATATTATAACAAAAAATGCAATAAAATATGAATTTTTAATAATTTACAACGTGTAAAGTTTTTTTTTCACATTTTAAGATGCGAGCAATTGCGGTTATATTTTGTATGGGGTGCGCTTGTTAAAAAAATTAGAGATGGGGTCTCATTACATTTTTTTTGGGGAAAATTACGCGATTTTTAACAAACGCACCGCATACAAAAATCATTAGTGCAGCATTATTGTCCACATTATAATTGAAATGGGAACAATATTGCTGCATTAACAAACCAAAAAAAAAGAAAAAAAAACTTGTTTATTTTTTTTTATAAATTTTTTTTAAAATATTTTTTTTTTATTTATTTTTTTAAAACTTTTTTATACTCATGTTTGGTATTGTTGGAACGGCCATGCTCTGGCCAATCCAACAACACCAAACATTAACCCCTAACTGCCACGGATCGGGAGATAGGGGTTCATTGGATCCCCCTATCTCCACCATTGGTGGCAGTTAGGGGTTAACTCCAGGACTGGCGTCATCGTGCTATGCACGATGACGCCAGGCCTCAGGGGGCATTCCCGGAAGCTTGGCCGACATCCAAGATGTCGGCCAGCTCCGGGAAAGGATCACGAACCGGCGCTTTTCGGCGCCGATTCGTGATCCGGCCCCCATGGGGTTAATGCCAGGTACCATTTGGAAGGGCAGGCTGTGCCCTTCCAAACGGTGCCTGGGTTAACCCCCTGCACACCGCCGATCGGGAGGGAGAGAGGTCCGAAGGACCTCCCCCCTCCCTTTCAGGCGCCTCCTCCGCCCATGCGGGGGGGGGTCGCCTGAATTAGGTGTCATCGCGCCCCCGCGATGACACCTAATTACTCCGGCGGTTGTTCCGGGTGCTGGGCTGACATCGAGGATGTCAGCCCGCACCAGGGGGGCCAGCGATCGGCCGGAACCCGGCCGAACGCTGGCCCCAAAGAGAGGATGCGCTCAGCGCGTCCACCGCATGGAACGCTACCTGCGGTTGGACGCGTCCACCGCAGCGAAGTGGTTAATGTTGCAACTCCTAATAAAGCTGAGCAGCATCAATCAGGGGTATAATGTTATACCTAGTAAACATTTCAGGCTATATTACAATCCAAGCGTTAAAACGCGCCGCAGTTTCCCCCCTTGCGCCCGCGTTTTAACGCTGGATTACAATGCAGGCGCAATAAATGCTGCCTGCATTGTTACTGCGCGTTAACCCCAGGGATGCTCGTGGCAGCGCTGACCGCAGCTGCGAGCATCCACTCGATGGAGTCCATAGGACTCCATTGAGTTTCCCCCTGCCAGTCACATGACAAGCCGGATCCGGCCGGTCGGCGTAGTGATACGCAGGGAGAGACTGGGGGGACTTTTTCCCCCAGTCTTTCCCTGCTCCTGCCGGCAGGAGGAGGCGGTTGGAGCCGCTTTCCTCGCCGCGGGACAGGAGGTGAGTATAGCATTCTGTTTTTTATTTTTTAGGCTGATGTTAACAGATTCTGCAGAAGCGGAAACCGTTAACACCAAGTCCTGGCTCTGGTTAACTTTTTGCTAACCACAGCCAGAGATTAATCAGCGCTAGTAGATTGTAATACTAACGCTGATTAACACTTTGCGCTCCCCATGTTAAGTATAGGGAGCACAAAGTACTGAAAAGCGCAAGGTACCAAACGCAAACGGGTTACTTAACCTGTTAGCGTTTGGATTGTAATATGCAGTAAACACCGCAGCAAACGTTAATACTCACACAAGTGAGTGTTAACGTTTGCGTTAAGATTCTAATTTAGTCCTTTACCGGTAAAAATACCTAGGATTTTTTTCCCAGGGAAAAATAATGTGTTCATGTGTTCTTTGGTTCATAAAGATTTATTTAGAACGTTTTATTCTGTTTTCTAGAAATTTGGATGCAATATTTCATTTCATTAAAATCAATTTGTTTAGGTAATTGACCCTGTGTGCAAGTGCACTGGCTTGTTACTGTACATCTAATTAAGTAAGGAGGTAATCGGGAAAGAAGGTGGGTTGCGAGGAAGCCTACTTGTCCCTGAACCCCTTGGGTTTCGAAGATAGGATGACTCCTTTTCATCCTCCCACATCTACCCATATATTAGTGGTTGAAGGGTTAAATCAAAGGATTTGAAACAGTCACCCTGCTTTAATATAAGCCCTCAACTGCTAGGCACGGTTGGGGGGGGGAATGTTAGTGTGGACTCAATGGTGTGTCATACATTTAATGGGTTGAAATGCATTTGCATACTTGAAAACGACAGAAATCTCAATGTATCCTTCCTGGTAAAATACTTTATAAATAAATAAATAAATTTGCGTTCTGGCAGAATCACTTAAAGGAACATGCACACTTTCTCTGGTGTTCTTTTAAAAATGTGCAATGCCTTTTGAATGGGGCCAGTAGTGTCATTCAGCAGGCATAAAAATCAAGTAAATATGATATTTTTTCATATTTGCCTGCTTTTCTTGGTGTTTTCCACGCCGATCTCAGGAGGCGCTTTGTGCTAACAAATCAGTGTGCATATCTAGGTATAAATTAAAAAAACGCACTGAGCATGTGCGACTGTGTTGCTCCACCTCTCTCCTGCATTGTGAGCTGAGCGCTATTCCAATCTGTAACTCTTTCACCCCCAGCTACTGCAGAGACAGGGAAGGAAAGAAATCAATACACGCAGGGAGAAAAAGAGACAGCAGAGAGAGGGACAGCAAAAAAAAGCACAGAGAGACTCAGCAAGAAAAGGTAAAGAGAGAGAGACCGCAAGATAAAGCAGAGAAAGTACAAGAAAAGGTGCAATGAGAGAGAGCACAAGAGACAGACAGCACAAGAAAGAGTGTGAGAGTGTGTGACCTGTGAGGGAGTTTGAGTGAGACAGCGAGTATGTAAACCATGAAAGAGCACAAGGGAGCGTGTCAGTGTGTGTGTGAGTCAGTGTGTGAGAGAGAATGTGAGAGAGCGTGAGTGTATGAGTGATGTGTGTGTGAGAGAGAGCATGAGTGTGTGAGCGGGTGAGAGAGAGCATGAGTGTGTGAGCGAGTCAGCGGGTGAGAGAGAGCATGAGTGTGTGAGCGAGTCAGCGGGTGAGAGAGAGCATGAGTGTGTGAGCGAGTCAGCGGCTGAGTGTGTGAGAGAGAGTGTATGTGTGTCTTGCTCTCACAGTTGCAGAGATGCTAATATTCAGTTTCCCCAGGCTGAGATCCTGAGTGTGCACAGAGTTTCATGTGCACAGCTTGTGCTAATTCATGGAAGCTTTGATGGGTGGAGTAGTGGGCGGGGAGGAGACAAGGAATATACAGGAAGTGGGAGCTAGCTGAGGGGCGTGGCCAGAAAAGATGAAATTACAGAGTTTAAAGCAAGAAATTAAACATTTTTTGCACATTTTTAATACTTTTAATGATTTATTCTAGTTTTTCTATAGGTATAAAAGTGTTTAACTGTTAATTTTTTTTAAAAAATTCTAGACATGCATATTCCTTTATACACTAGAAGAAGATTCTCAAACTCTGACCCCCCCAATGATTATTGTTTACAATTCTCAGAAATTTTTGAATACAGTAGATGTCAGAGAATCATGGGCGTAGTAGTTCAGAAACATCTGGGTGGCAGAGTTTGAGCTCCCTGCACTAGGCGGATGCCCATCACCATAGGGGATTCAAAAGTTGAGAATGTACAAGGACTCGTGGGATCTGTAAAAAGTGTCTTTATTTGGAGACCTACACATTACAGCCTACTCTTACTCTAGTTAAGGGTGACCATGAGTGCAAGTAATAGAACACTTGTCTTTCTGTCTTTACGCTGCACCCATTGAATTAGTCCTTCCATATATATTTACTAAACAAAAAGATATTCATTTTGCATTTAGTTTTCTGCAGGTCTCCTGCATGCCTTCTTGAACGCAGCCTGTTTTACCAGCCCTGTTCTTTTCCCTGCGCTTCAAGGTCATGTGAGGCTCGGTTGTGTTTTGTATAATGAGGATTCACCATGTGTTACCCCTAAATATCAGTAAATTCAAGACATATCCTCTCACTAACAAGACACATCCCAGGTTCAATCCAGTGATATAGCTCCGTAATTTTGCTATGCCACCCCATCAGCTCAATTCAGCTGAAAATGTTTTCCAATTCGGCTATTTAGGACAAAATTCCATTGCCATCCGACCGCAGAGCTCTATTTGCATTCCACAATGTCTCAATTTATTCCACTCATTCAACAAACACGTGACCTGGGTTGCATTTGAGTCACCTTGCAAACTGCATGGTGTTGTTGCTTCCCAACATGCATGACAAGAATTGCCTTCAATGCGAAGGGAAATCCAATTTTCATCATCTGTGTCTGTAGACAGAAAGCCAGACAGTGGCTCATCAACCACTAATGGCAGCAATCAAGCAGTTCCTGAGCCGGCTGAATTTGTATGAGACAAAGAAGTATTACATTAATCGGAAGCAATCAAAGTCTTCAATACACTATTAATCCCTTCTTACTACCTTATAATTGAAAATGAAGAGGTAGCTATTGGCAATGGCGATTTTTAATTATAGTCAGAGGAGCGTCACGAGCGAGCACTGTGCATAATAAAAATAAATGACAGCAGCAGTCTATTAATATTTTTCATTTGTATACCTTCGAATATCCGAAGAAACCATTAGAAATGCTTCCTAGCGGAGAGTGATTGGAATCATTAATAGAGAACATTGATTTCCTTACATTAAATCCTCATTTATAATATCAATTTCCTGCACTTCAACTGACTTTTTATGTGCTCACAGCAATTCATGCTTGGGTTAATAATTATATATATATATATATATATATTGACTGGCAAAAAAAAGGCACCACCTGGATTTAAGTAAGTTAATAGGTGCTCGCCTTCCATTGGATAATTACTGCAGTGATTAATATGTTTCAGCTGCAGAAAATGAGGTCATGTGACTCCCTGAATATACTGAATGAGCAGTTTTTTCCATCGATGGGTTTTTTCCTTCCCTGATGGCACAGCGGGCATATTCCAAGATGGCAATGCCAGGATTCATTGGACTCATATTGTGTAAGAGAGGTTCAGGGAGCATGAGACATCATTTTCACACATGGATTGGCCACCGCACAGTCCAGACCTTAACCCCATTGAGAATCTTTGGGATAATGTGATGGAGAAGACTTTACGTAGCGCTGCGACTCTCCCAACATCAATACAAGATCTTGGTGACAAATTAATACAACTCTAGGAAGTAAATAAATGTTGTGACATTGCATGAGATTATCGGAACAATGCTAGGGGGAATACTTGCCGTAATCAAAGCAAGAAGCTGTCCAACAAAATATTATGAGCCTTTATCAAGGTAAATAACATCAACATAAATCTTTTAAATTCACTTTCTTAACTGACTCACCATGTCTCTGTGTACATATATTTGCACTAAGAAAGAAGCACACTTCTTAAGGGGTTATTGAGCGATAGCCGATCTGGCCCCAAAATGTCACCAAACAGAGAATTTCCCCGTACGGTGAGATTTCGGGGCCATTCGGCTATTCAGAGAGCAGACAGTTCGCCAAATTTTTGCGAATTGCCTGCAAGTACAGTGCCTGTTCGACGGCCGTGAAATCTCCCATAGAGAAGCAATGGTTAATCTATTCAGAGATTATTCTGTTCGGGGGTTTCATTCGGCAGGTTTATTCAGGCGAATCCCTTAGGCTTCAATGTTATAAATATTCCCGTCTTTATTCAATATCTAATAAACCGTTTATTATTTTAATCTGCAGCAAAAAGTCTCTTTATTTATTGATTTTTAAGGAACTTTTAGGCATTTTTCTGAATTTTTTCAGAAAACTTTTTTTCTGTTCCTTTTTTAATAGCGTTTTTTCCTTATTTCTGTAACAGCCCTTTTTATTAACATTCATAGGGTCTTATATGTAAATTCCAGGCATTTTCGTTCAGTAGTGTTTTTGCAAACAGCGTTAAAAGTTAACAGTGGCTTGTCAGCTTTTCTCCTGCAGCTGCTCGGCACTGTGCTCGGTGACTCGTCAGCTGCATTTGGCGGCCCTCCGGCGGGTTTGCGGTGGATGTACGGCGGGTTAGCTGAGGTGGGTCGGCAGTGTGGGCCGGCGGGTTTGCGGGGGTTGACAGCGGTAATCGGCAGCCGATTCCATGCACTTCGGGGACCTTATGGTGAATGTTGAATTCACCGCAGGGTGTGTAAATTTGGTTCCCCGAAGTGCAGGGAAGTGCAGGGAACGAGAGAGAAATGTCAGTGACATCTCAGTGCTCTCTGAATAACCCCCTTACGCTTGATTAATTAATGTATTTTATTACACGAAGAGGTGGGTGTTCATATGTGTGTTAATCCCCCTTATTTATGACAAATGTTTGCTCCATAATGTTCTCAAACGCCTTCTCAGGGAAGGTTCTTCCCCCATGCCAGCCATATAACCAAAGCAAGGTCCTTTGCCACCTACATTTATGCTACCAGTCATCCCAATATTAATTATAAGTTGCATTATACAGGTAGTAATGCGGCTTCTGAGCTTAATATATAAAACATATGTATTTGTGAAAGTTCACTTTCCAGACAAAAAAAACACCAAACACACGTAATTTGGTCTATTTGATGCTTAATAAGGTAAATGTGATGGTGATCTTGGAGACTGAACCTGGGCAAAATTCCTGCATAATGTGATTTTGCAAGACTCCTGATGGGCCTTTGTGACAGAGCTGGAAGCAAGTAGCCATCTGCTTTATTGCAATCAGGTGCGGTTTGTGTGGATTTGTCTGCGTGCGTACTTTAGCGTATGTCTTCTTTAGTTCCTGCACTTGAACTAGATTTGAGTAAATAGCTTTTTTGGCTGAATCTTTTCTAAAAGAATTCTCTGTCGATCACTTTAATGACAGTGATACATATGATAAAACAGCAGAAACATAAACAAAAACTCACTATTCTTTCCCATTTTATCACTAAAGTTGATACTAAATAGACTTAACAGTATGACCCCGATGGTGGGGGTATTCCTCTCTGCTTCCGCCCAGCTCTGATCTTTTGGTTCAAATTTGCACATGTTGAGCATAAAATACAATTCCACTTTCTCCACACTATGACAATCCTCCTATACGTTCTGTCTATAAAGAGGTTATTAACTAGACCCTGAACTTGTCGCCCAATTGCACCGAACAGGGAATTTTACCTTTCGGTGCAATTTCAGGGCAGTTCGTCCATTCACTAAACTGTCAATACGCCAAATACAGGTGAATGGACGGCAAACTGTCAGGGTTATTCAAAGAGAATCAAAAAGTCAACGCACGTTCGGTGACTTTTCGTTCTCTTCAATTAGGTGCGATTTGGCGATCCCATTTCGGCCACCCTGCGGTGTATTCAGCAAGCACCACAGGGCTGCCGAAATGCAGGGAAAAGCTGCCGCAAACCCCACGAACACTCAATGCAGAACGAGGGCGAACGCATACCAAAACCCGCAAAAACATCTGGATTAACCCCGTCGAAGATGCCGGAGAAACCCGAGCAGGAGCCGATCACATCGCAGAGCACCCGCCGGAAAAACCCGACACCGCAGACGAAGGAGGTGCATAAAAAAACAAAACAGTACGCTTCAATGTTTGAAAAGTGAAACGCTGTTTGCAAACAAACTACTGAGCGAAAATGTCTGAAATTTACATATGAGGTCCAAGGAATGATAATAAAAAGGGCTGTTACAGAAAAAAGAAAAACTTTTAATAAAAAAAAAAGAAAACGCGGCAAACATTTTTTGGCAAAAAAATCCCGAACAATGCTTAAAATATCCCAAAAAATCTATAAATAAAGAGACTTTTTACTGCAGAATATTATAATCAACGGTTTATTAGATATTGAATTAAAACAGGAATATTTTTAACATTGAAGCCTATGGGATTCTCCTGAATAAATTTGCCGCATGAAACCAACGAATGGCAGGGCAATTCGAGAACTTTTCCCTGCTGTTTTGTGTTCTCTGAATAGCCGAAGCATTGCTTCTCTATGGGGATTTCACTGCCCTCGAACAGGCACCGAACAGGCACCGTATGTGCAGGCAATTCGCCAACATTTGGCGAACTGCCTGCTCTCTGGATAGCCGAATGGCCAAGAAAGGTAACCGAATGCTGATTTTCAGCATTCGGTTACCTTTCGGCAGCCATTCGAATTGCTTTGAATAACCCTGTGTGGCGCAGTTTGCATTTTTTTGGCGGCACCGAAATTGTCCCACAGAGAAGTAATGGTTTGTCTATTCACAGAACACGAAACTGCTTTTCGGTGTTTCAGATCGACAGGTTTAAACAGGTGAATCTGTTTCAACATGAACAAATAATATAACTTTGAATGTTATTCTAAAAAATACATTTATTTTTTTCATTAACGGCAAAAAGTATTTTTATTTTTTAGAACACCTTTTTGTATTTTTTAGACAAAAATTTTGCTTCCAAATTTTTTTTAAAGGTGTTTTTTTTATTTTTTATTCTGTAACAGACCTTTTCATTATTTTTTGTAGGACCATTTTTTTATTATTTAGACACATTTTGATTTTATTATTTAGACACATTGGTTTAAACCAGTGTTTCCCAAACCTGTCCTCGGATCCCTCAATCAGGTCAGATTTTGCAGATCACCTTGGGGAAACGCAGACTGAATCCTGCAATCACTGAGCAGCAAATCATATCACCTGTGCTGTGTTTCAAAACTTCAGGGTTTTTCGTTGCTCTTTGACAACGTTCTCCAACATTTTCATGAGGCTTCGGCAACTTCATCTTTGAGGCACTACAGTGCCCATCCAGTGAATAATGAATTCACTGCATTATCGGCAAAACGGAGTCGCCAAAGTGCACCGAACTGTGCCAAAGTGAAAAGCACAGACAGTGCTTAGTGAATAGACCCCTGAGAAGTATTTCCCTGAATTAGAATCATTGGCACTTGGATTATTAAAATTCCTATTTTTGTTGTTTCTAGATCCCCTGTGGTGCACGGGGTGCTTGGCTTCATTTATTATGCATTTAACACAAATATAAGTCACATTATTAGGTCTTTAAACGGGCACAAAGCACGATCTAAGGAGCAACTAAAATATTATGACCGATTCCTACAAATGAGAAGAGTTCAGGCAGTTAAACAAATACTTGGGGCAATTTTAATTCCTTGTAGAGTGTCTGTTCCATCACCTAAGACTAATTATACGAAACTCTTTGAATGACACTCGGGTTTATGGAGAGGTTAAACAAGCAGAGCGGGTCACCATCAACGAAATATCAGGGGATTGGCTGATAAATGATATGTAAGAGAAGGAAATAAATATCACTTCTTAATAGTTCTTTAAAAATAGCACTTAAATACCAATTAACATTCAAGTATCGGCAAAACGTTTTAATTTCCCCGTAAATGCCATCACTTTAACCCTTCACATGTACAAAGCTTTTAAATTCCCCATCGATTGGAACGTTGTCCTTTACACATCTCGGGCCCTATTACAATCTTCACGCAAACATTAAAGCGCACGCACGCAAAAACGCATTAACGCGAGGGGCAAAACCCTTTGCGCTGAACGTCGTATTCCAAAGTCAGCGCAACAAATGCGCGTAATCGTCTAACGCGGGTGAACCTGCGGGAACCCTTTGCAAGCGTACTGTACTGCGCGTGTCCTATACTTAACATTGTGAGCGCAAATGCGTTTGTGCACTGGTACGCAGATGGTATTACAATCTATGCGCAGTTTTTAACGCACAGAGTTTGCGCGCATAATTTAACCACTCCTAAAAGCTGGTGTTAATGGCAAATCTGAACGTCCTGGCCGAACCCAAATACACCAGGCCAAAAATTACAACAATGTATAGTTACACATTCTACACATACCCAAACAATAAAATGGAGAAGTTGTGTGTGTTTTTATTATTGCTGCAGCATATATACTCAGATTGATTTTGGCAGGCGCAAAAACTTAACGGGAGACAATTGTGGTTCTTAATTCTGATTAGCTGGATCGCTTGAAAAAAATGTCCACACACTGATTTCTGCACACAACGTTAATGCGCGCGCGTTTTTGTGCGACCGTTTTACGCACGTTATTGCTCGACGGATGAAAAAATGCGCAAGGATTGTAATAACAGCGTTAATTTACAGGCGTTAACGTTTAACACTTTGCGTACAAATTAATGCACTGCGCGAGCGTTTTTTCGCAAAGATTGTAATAGGGCCCCTCATGTTTATTAATTGTACAGATGCTTTTAGCTAAACTCTTACTCAGATTTTGGATTTTGGAGTCACAATTTAGCCGCAGATTAAAGAGGGATGTGTCATGTTATTTCACCAGCAGGGGTCAAATTTTCCACTCGCCCCCTCGCAATTTGCGAGTAGAAATTGGGAGAGGGCGAGTAAAAATTGAGGTGTGAATAGAATGCTAGCTTCGACATGGAGCCGTCACTGGCATTTCCTTTCTGATGCTAGCGTTGGCTCCATCCCGACACTAGCAATAACCAGGCTGTCAAAGACAACCGGCAGCGTGATGCTGCCACCCACAGTGTCTCAATACTCCTGCCAACTGTAATGATGCGGAAATCACATGCAGCCTCAACTTTGACCTCAGGATCGCTGGTATTCCTCCTCGCAGAAATCCTTTTCATTTTGTTTCTATGCAAGCTGCCTGTAAGCAGTCGCAGCAGGCACAGCTCCCAGCCGCTTCAACCTCCACACGTGCCAACAATCAGACCGATGACTGTGTGATAGCCAATCCCACGTATCATTGCTGCAGGAGGAGGCGTGGCTTCTGGTCCAGTGACAGATCAGTGCGGTTGCTAGGCAACAAAGGACGCCTGGCTCCTGCTGTAACGTTGCCTGGACTATTCCCACCAGGCTACGCGGGGGGAGGGAAGGGTAAGGATACAGTGAGTGAGGCTTGGACGTATAGCTCTCCTGCTCCTACATCTTCAAATCCAAACGTTGTGACTGGTCTGTGACAGACTCTGTGAAATGTGGACATGATCATTCAATGAGTTTGAAATGATCATAGCGGTCTGGGTATTTGAGCATTAGAGCCTCACCAGGAAAACTCTAGTGCAGTGTTTCTCAACCCGTGGAATGCATACCCCAGGGGTACGTGTACCACAAGCAGGGGGTACACCAGATGCCCCACAAAATGATGACACTACAAGCTCCACTTCCTGCTCGGACCCCCATATGCTGCAGAGTCTGGACCAACCGACCGAATCACCAATTGAGAGGCAGCGAAGCAGAGCAGACCGGGACTGCCTGTTTTTTCTGCGCTGGCTGCGATTTGTGCTGTGCTGCCTGCTTGAGTGTTCATTTGCAGGAGACCAATCACTGACAGTGTGGGGGTGGTCTGTAGTGATGTCTCCTCCCATCTCCGTCTCCACCTCCCATTAGCAACTTGCTCCCGCTCAACCTCACACATTGCACGCGCTTGGTAGCTGGTAGGGGCAGGGCTGAGCTGCTGCTGTAGCTGAGCTGGATCCTCCAACAACAAAGGTGATGGTTGTGATTAAAAGTAGTTTTACAAGTACTTCCATTTTCTTTGTTCATGAGAGGCTGGTGCTGATTTGAGGTCTAGTCTGTCTGGGAAGCAGGCCTAGCATGATTAGGCGTTCTGGGGGCCTGTCACAGTGCACAGCCTGCCTGGCGTAGTAGAACACAGACACACAGGCACTCTTGGACCAGGTTGTCCTGTACCTGGACAGAGGGGAGACTTCATGTGCATCAGGTGTGATGCATGATTTGTGAAAGGGGGGGTTGCAGTAGTGTGGCTGCCACCAGTCTGGAACCTGTGGATGTCTGCTGGGGCCCTGTCAGACCAATTTGGCAATAGCCTGGGACAGTTGCTGAAGCTATAATAATGCAGCCAGCTGGAGGAGCCTGGCAGAATTCTCTCTCTCCTTCCCTCTCCTTTTCTCTCTCCCCTCTCTCCTTTTCTCTCTCTCCCCCTCTCTCCTTTTCTCTCTCCCCCTCTCTCCTTTTCTCTCTCCCCCTCTCTCCTTTTCTCTCTCTCCCCTCTCCTTTTCTCTCTCTCCCCCTCTCCTTTTCTCTCTCCCCGTCTCTCTCCTTTTCTCTCTCCCCCTCTCCTTTTCTCTCTCCCCCTCTCTTTTTCTCTCTCTCCCCTCTCCTTTTCTCTCTCTCCCCGCCTCTCTCCTAACTCTCTCTCCCCCTCTCCTTTTCTCTCTCCCCCTCTCCTTTTCTCTCTCTCCCCGCCTCTCTCCTAACTCTCTCTCCCCCTCTCCTTTTCTCTCTCCCCCTCTCCTTTTCTCTCTCCCCTCTCTTTTTCTCTCTCCCCCTCTTTTCTCTCTCCCTCCTCTCTTTTTCTCCCTCTCCTCTCCTTTTCTCTCTCCCCCTCTCCTTTTCTCTCTCCCCCTCTCTTTTTCTCTCTCCCCCTCTCCTTTTCTCTCTCCCTCCTCTCTTTTTCTATCTCCCCTCTCCTTTTCTCTCTCCCTCTCTCCTTTTCTCTCCCTCCCTCTCTCCTTTTCTCTCTCTCCCCCTCTCCTTTTCTCTCTCTCCCCCTCTCCTTTTCTCTCTCCCCCTCTCTCCTTTTCTCTCTCTCCCCCTCTCCTTTTCTCTCTCTCCCCCTCTCCTTTTCTCTCTCTCCCCCTCTCCTTTTCTCTCTCCCCCTCTCTCCTTTTCTCTCTCTCCCCCTCTCCTTTTCTCTCTCTCCCCCTCTCCTTTTCTCTCTCTCCCCCTCTCCTTTTCTCTCTCTCCCCTCTCTCCTTTTCTCTCTCCCCTCTCCTTTTCTCTCTTCCCCTCTCCTTTTCTCTCTCTCCCCCTCTCCTTTTCTCTCTCCCCCTCTCCTTTTCTCTCTCTCCCCCTCTCCTTTTCTCTCTCTCCCCCTCTCCTTTTCTCTCTCCCCCTCTCTCTCCCTTTTTCTCCCCTCTCTCCTTTTCTCTCTTTCCCTCTCTCTCTTCTCTCCTCTTCTCTACCTTTTTCTCCCCCCTCTCTTCACCTCTCCCTCCCCTTTAGTTAAGGATTGTTTATCTTTTATTGCAGCAAGCACATACACACACACACAGCAAAAAAGCCTCACATATACATTGTACACAAAGAACCCATCACAAACACATATAGTGACGTAACACACAAACAGAAATCATCACAACCAACCAATAGAAATTACTTTCTCGAGACTGGGGTACTTAGGAATTTTTTATTTTTTTTTAGACCTCCCGGGGTACTTCTTCATGAAAGGTTGAGAAACATTGCTCTAGTGTAGTTTTTTGGATATCATAAAGTTGTGAAAATTTGTGAGTTGCAGTAAAATATCCTCCTATGGATATCAGGATGAAAATGTAGTTCCTTATTAATTTTTTTTACCTGACTGAAAATTATGACAAAATCATTGATCGTTTTCATATGGCATAACTGATGGCGAGTAACTTATAAGGCCTGGCTAGTAGCTCAGGACCTGAAATTTTGAGCCCTGAGCTAAGGTATATGTAGATTCATGTTGGGATTACAGCAAGGCTGACATTAAGTATCTTGGGGCTCCGGAATAGTTTATTCAGGTGCCCCAAGATTTTGGATATCAGCCCTGCATTACTGACAGGCCCTTATTAATGGCCCAGTCATCATTTATAATTTTTCTTCTCCATCACTGTTCTGCCTTTTGGTGCAGTTGGACAAGCAGTACCAATTCTCCTGGCAGACACACCACCTGCACTCTCCTATTAAAATTATAGGGGTTATTCAAAGAATGTCAAAACCTGCCACCGAATTGCACCGAACGGTCAATATCCCCATACGGTGCAATTTCGTGGCCATATGACTATTCAAAAATCTAGCGAATCGTCAAATATTGGTGAATTTCCAGCCAAATACGGTGCAATTCAGCAGCAGTGAAATTCCCCATAGAGAAGTAATGGTTAATCTATTCAAAGACATCGAACAGCAGAGAAAAGTTGGCGAAATGCCCTGATTTTTGGTGGTTTCATTCAACAGGTTTAAACGGGCAAATCCCATAGGATTCAATGTCAAAAAAATCCACGTGTTTATTAATTTTTTATTCAGCCGTTTATTCTTTTCATTTGCAGTAAAAAGTTTTTTATTAATTTATTTTTTAGAATTCTTTAGGCATTTTTGGGGATTTTTTTCGGCAAAATTTTTTATTCAGATTTTTTTAAATGCCCTTTTTTTTATTCTGTAACAGACCTTTTTATTGTTATTCATATGACCTTATACATTATTTCCAGGCGTTTTAATGCATTTTTTTTTTTAAAAAAAGCCTTTTAAAAGTTGAGGTTTTTTTTCTTTTTTTACCCCTGTTTGGCAGCTGGTCGACTTTTTCCGGTGGTGATCTGAGTGTGGTCAGAATCGTTTGGTGCTCCGTTCTGTGATTTGTCAGCTGCGCTCGGCGGGTTCCCAACTGCATTTGTTGGTTTTTCCAATCTTTTTGGCGGTTATCTGATCAATTCAGCGTTTTATCCGATTGATTTGGAGGTTTATTGGATGCATTTGGCGAGTCATTTTGGCGGTACTTCTGGGCACCCTGCAGTGAATGCTGAATTCACAGCAGGGTCAGTGAATATGAACTTGCCGAAGTGCACCGAACGAGAGAGCACTGGAATGTCACTGACTTTTCGGTGCTCTCTGAATAACCCCTTAACTGTCCTGGCATTATCATGGCATTTACAGCTGAAACAGGGGTTTTCATGTATTCAGTAAGCACCCACTGCACTGGCAAGGAGGGTGTACGCACTAAAGCAGACTTTTGATGCAGAAAAGTGAAAATTTGTGGACTACATTTGTATGTCCTACCCAGAGTTTCTTGCTGCATATGGAAAGTTAGGCAAACGAGATCTGTGAGTAAAGTAAAGGGGTTATTCAAAGAGATCTGAATTGTGGCCGATATGTAGCTGAACAGTGAAATTCAGCGTACGGTTACCTTTCCTGGCCATTCGGCTATTCGGAGAGCAGGCACTTTGCCAAATGTTGGCGAATTGCCTGCACATACGGTGCCTGTTCGAGGGCAGTGAATTCTCCATAGAGAAGCAATGCTTAGTCTATTCAGAGAACAAAAACCACCAGTGAGAAGTTGCCGAAATGCCCTGCCATTCGGTGGTTTCATTCGGCAGATTTATTCATTTGAATCCCAGAGGCTTCAATGTTAAAAATTTTCCCGTTTTAATTAAATATCTAATAAACCTTTTAATATTAAATTCTGCAGTAAAAAGTCTCTTTGTTCATAGATTTTTTAGGATCTGTTAGGCATTTTTGGGGATTTTTTTGGCAAAAATGTTTTCCCGTTTTTTTTTTAAATCGTCTTTTCTTTTTACTATAACAGCCCTTTTTATTATCATTCACAGGATCTTATGTGTAAATTCCAGGCATTTTCGTTCTGTAGTTTTTTTGCAAACAGCGTTTCAAATTTCAAACTTTCAAGCAAACTGTTTTTTTTTTCCACCCAATTCATCTGCGTGTTGGGTTTTTCCAGCGGCTGCTCTGCGCTGCGATCGGCGGCTAGTCGGGTTTCTCCTGTGTGTTCGGCGGGGTTAATCCAGCTGTTTTCTGCAGGTTTGCGTTGAGTGTTCGGCAGATTTGCGGTGGCTTTTCCCTGCACTACTGGGGCCCTGCGGTTCTTGCTGAATACACCGCAGGGTTGGCGAAATAGGATTGCTGAATCGCCCCGAAGTGCAGGGAACGATCATACGGTGACTTTTAGATTCTTTTTGAATAACCCTGAATGTCTCTGATGTGCTCCAACGTGTAGATGTTTTTGCAATTGTATATTATCTCTAGCTATATGTGCCGTGGAGGCGTTTAATCTCTCTTCTATCCTCCGCCTTAATTTTAACGGTATATACAGGGTAATTAAAGACCCAAATCCAAAGTTTTTGTTATAGATCTTAAATGAATGAATGGAAATTAATGAGTTTCAGGAAAGGAATTCTCTTATGTTGAACACATTCCATCACAGCAATTGCTGGAAGTGGCCACCTTTTCCTGTTAGGCACATATCAAAGCGGTGCTGCATGTTGCTAACGTGTATCAATATTGCATCATCAATGTTTTGGATTTCATTCCTAATTTTAACCACTAAAGTGTGAATCATGCGGGGCTTGTCACGGTTCACATATTCCCCACAAAAGGAAGTCCAGGCTGGTAAGATTGGGATGCCAGGTGGCCACAGATTCTTGGAAATGTCACGGCCTTTCAAAAATTGTTGCTATTGACTCCTATGATATGTGTAGCATTTTGAGCCATCTTGCAGGAAGTCACCCTGTGCTGTTCCAGAGTAAAAGGATTATTCAAAGAGCGCCGAGCTTGCCACTTAAGGGCACCGAATGGTGAATTTCACCAAACGTTGTAATTTCATGGCCGTTCAGCTAATGGGAATGCTGTCAATTTGCCAAATTCTGGCGAATTGACAGCATAATACGGTGCAGTTGGCTACAGATCACCGCAATATTCAGCAGCAGTGAAATTGTCCCATAGAGAAGTAATGGTTAATCTATTCAGAAAATGCCAAACTGCACCGATGTGTCAGGGAAATGCACTGGTTTTCTTTCGGTGGTTCAGTTTGAAAGGTTTAAACAGACTAATCGCATAGGATTTACTTGAAAACGAGAGAAATCTCAATGTATCCTTCCTGGTAAAATACTTTATAAATAAATAAATGTTAAAAAATATTATTGTTTTTTTATTTAACCGTTTATTCTGTTCATTTTCAGCAAACCGTCCTTTTCATTTATTTATTTTTTGGAAATTTTTTGTGAATTTTTTGTGTTTTTTTTAGGCAAAATTTTGGAAAAGTATAAAAAATGTTGGAAAACAAAGGTTTGGTTTTTTTCCTGCAGCTCGGTGGTGTTCGGCAGCATTCAGCGGTCTGTTCGGAGGTCTTCTGCAGCGCTTGGCAGGCTGATTAGCGGTTGGTGTTGGCATTCGACGGGTTGATCGGTGGTCTTTGGCAGTCTGTTCGGTGATCGTCGACGATCTTCGGCGGCTCCGTGTTCGACACACTTCCAGGATCCTGCATTGAATAGTGAATTCACTGCAGAATCGGCGGACTGGAATCGCAGAAGCGCACCGAAGTGAGCCAAACGAGAAAGCACCAAAATTTCACTGACATTTCAGTGCTGTCTGAAAAACCCTTTAAGTCATTTTGTTCCATGGGAGTGTAAAAAGATGCAGCACTTTCAGGGTTATTCAGAGAGCGTGAAAAGCAGGAGAATGACTGGAGAATGAAAAATTCTAGGTCAAAATAGCCGATTTGGAAAGTGAGATGAAAGGGAGAATTTTTCTGGTTTGGCTATTTTGACCTTGAATTTTTCATTCTCCAGTTATTCTCCTGCTTTTCACGCTCTCTGAATAACCCTGATAGTCAACATGTGCCTAACAGAAAAGAGCAACTACTTCTAGCATGTACTGTAATGGGAAGTGCTCAACATCAGTGGAGGTACAGTTCCTAAAACTCTCATTAATTTTCTTTAATTCTTTTATGTACCATAACGAAAGCTATGGATTCAGGACTATGTGAATCACCATGTTATACACATACACATTCACACAATTTAAGATAGTAACAAATGATTTGAATTTAAATTAAAATCATTTGTGAAATTGTTAGTACATATTTAAATAAAGATGTGCATAAGAATTGCAAATTGAAGGCTTTTATTTAATTAGAGATAATTTAAAATTTTATTTACCTAAATTGACACATAGATCATCTTCATCACTGGTTATTTTTACATGAGATAAATCGAGAATACGGATATATTGCATGATTTTCTTGTTTTGAGATTGCACCACAAAACCCCAGAGAACAATAAAGAAACATATTTTCATGTGTAAAAACATGAAGCTGATTAATTAAAAGAACGCTGAAAGAGCTTTGCAGCATCTTTCATCTTTCAGCGTGAAAGAATGCTCGGCGGGTGCTGTTAACGCGTTTTGAAATTAACAAACTATAGAACTAATTATTCAAGGCCACTTATGAAGAAACGGCCTCTATTAATAAACCAAATTCTTGACAAGAATCATTTTATGTTCATTCTTCTCCATTCAGTGAAATATAAAGCGTACATATCACTTCAATTAACAAAGGGGAGAAAAAGCTGTCAAAACGTATCTCATTTTCTGACAAGGTGTTTATTTTGAGCTTGGTAGCCCGCAAAAGAAAATACGTGTATATGGAGTAGATAGGCACGTAGAAAGTTTTAGACACGCTATATGCATTTTGCAAGAAAATAACATGTAGGAATTTAAACAGCCACGACCTTTGTGTCAATAAATTAAATAATTATAATTTAATTTGTCTTGAAAATATTTTTCCTGCTTATTGTACAACAGATTCCGAAAAGTTCACCAACCAATAACACTGTTTCACTTTTTTTGTTTTATCAATGACTTTGTATGCTTTTATTTTAGGTAAAATAATGCAAGATTTATTGGTTGCATCTTTATCTTAATACATGCAGCATATATGACATCCGGTATACGCTTAACTGGCAACCTAAGGCTGTGTCCTTTAATGCCTTTAACATATTTTTACGTATCTGGTGGTCAGGAACATAACAAAAGGTCTTGCCTGAGACTCTTGGGCCCGTATTACATTCTTCGCGCAATTTTGTTCGCCGCATCGTCCAGCGTTATCGCGTGAAACTTAATGGAGTATTACGATCCGAACGCATTTTCTCATCTGTCCGAAAATACCGTTCGTAAAAACGATGCGCAAAATGAAGAGTAATACGCGCGCAGTAATGTAGCGCATGTAAATCAGTGTGCAGACAGTTTTTTTTGCCGGATTCAGCCAATCAGAATTAAGAACCTTAATTGATATAAATTTACCTTAATTGACTCACTTACGTTTTTGCGCCTGTCAAAGTAAATCTGAGTATACATGCTGCAGCAATAAAAAAAATATGCATGAATTCACAATTTTATTGTTTGGGTATGTGTAGAATGTGTAACTATACTGTGCTGTATTTTTTTTTCGTGCTGGTGTATTTGGTTTCGGCCAGAACGTTCCGATTTGCAGTTACCACCAGCTTTTAAAAGATGTTAAAATTATGCGCGCAAACGTCGTTCGAAAAAAGATGCGCATAGATTGTAATACCATCCGCGTACCAGCGCACAAACGAATTTGCGCTCACAATGTTAAGTATAGGACGCGCGCAGTTCATCACGCTCACGCAGGTCCATCTGCGTTAAACGATAACGCGCATTGTTTGCGCGAACGTTGTAATACGACTTTCTGCGCAAAGGGTTTTGCCACTCGCGCAAACGCACAAACGAAAATGCGCGAGAAATGTAATAGGGGCCTAGATATTTAAGTTAAAGGGACACTACCACCAAAAAATTAAATGTTCTTATTATGTTTATTTTATGTTGCTGGTCTCTTACATGTACTTTGCTTTTCTCTTGTATGCCGCCGCAAATATCACCTCCTGGAGTCCATAGGGCTTCATGGAGGCTTGTGCTTCCGGGCCGCGAGCTCTCGTGAGATCGTGCAGCGCTGGAGAGTGATTGTGGAGGGAGACTGGCCACTATTTGTTCCCTGTCTCACTATATTCACGGCCAGAAGAAGAGGCTGATCCTGATTAGACAGTTTTCCCTATATAGTATATCTAGTACAGTACTCTATCTTCCATCCAAAACTAGAAAGCTGATATAACAGTAAAACATACATAGCGTAATTCTGTATATACAGTATAGCAATATGGAGAAAAGATGGTCCTGCTCACATAATAGCAGCCCTACAAGGCTCTTTCTATCAGGCAGATGGACTGTTTGCTGGCTATAATCAGCACCTTCCGAGTCGGAATTTTGTATGACCAATCCCTCTTTTATGTTGCAAATGCAATATACTGTGTATGCAGAATTACGCTATGTACTTGTTTCTGTTTTATCAGCTTTCTATTTTTTGATGAAAGGCAGTGTACTTTACTAGATATATTATAGGACATACTTGAAAACGAGAGAAATCTCAATGTATCCTTCCTGGTAAAAATCCTTTATAAATACATAAATAAATAAATATTATGGTAACTGTGCTTTTGATATCCCCATGGGGTGGGGAGGGGGGTGCTGCACTGAGGTGGTCTGTCTGTGACAGAATATCCCACATTCTTCTATATCATGTATAAAGCGTCTGGGAAACTGTAACTGTAAATGCCCCAAAATACTAAACAACATAAACCAGTTCTAAAACCAACTGCTGAACCACTTATCTGGATGCTAACATTTGCAACTGTAACTGTAACTCAAAAGTTAACCACAGCTTGGAGCCGGTGCTAACTGATACGGCTCCTGCGGAATCAGTCAGCACCAGCTGAAAAGAACCCAAAAAAACAGATACTCACCTCTCATTCCATGGCGAGAACTGCGGCTCCATCTGCTTCTTCTTGCCCCCGGGAGCAGAGAGAGACTGGGGAGGAGAGTCCCCCAGTCTCCCTCTGCGAATCACTCCGCCAACCTGCTGGATCTTGTGAGATCCTGCAGGTCATTTGACCGGCAGTCGAAGCCTCAATGGAGTCCTATGGACTTCATGGAGGGGATGCTCGCTGCTGCGCTTAGCACTGCCTAGAGAATCCCGAGGCTCAGCGCCGCATTCTGGAGCAGCTTTTCCTCCTTGCGTCCTCGTTTTAGCGTTAAGACTGTAATATGGCCCAATATGTGTTTCACTGTCATAATGTCACAGCCTTTTTTTTTTTTTTTTACTTTTTATTAATAATAATAATAGTTATTATTAATTCTTATTATTTTTTGCATTTTATTGGAAAAAAATAATGGCAAATACCGATGAAGGATTCATTTTCATATCTCAGAGGATAGATGACGGAGGTTGGATAGCCAGTCTAGGCTTTGGATTCCAGAGACTGTCCTCTGTTTTTCAGGGGGAAAGTCAACGGAAGCTCTGGACACGCTGTTAGCCTGCATGTAATTCTTCGTATCCATGAAGCCACTGAGCTGAATTAAACTGTGCATTCTGTTCAGGGATTTAAGTAGCCGGCATGTTAACGGAAGCGCTCCCTTTTGTTTTGCTGTTTTGCTAGTTTTATGATTGGTAGCAGTTTCCTGCAGTCAAAACATAAATTTGTCATAACTTTAAGCTTGTGAAAACTAATTGAAATTAATCAGCCATGACCACTTAGGAGCGCTTGTGACAGATAGAGAGCAGTAATGGAACATCATAATTAGTAATCTTTACACGCCCGCTCACCTGAATTTTTTTTTTGCACAGATTTGGGCACACTGCTTTGCTTAAGTAAGTATTTGCACGCAAAGTAGTGATATTTGATCTACCTCTGTGTCAAGTGCTTCCATAACTTTAAAAATTTAAGACGCTGAAACTCTCAAGTGGGTTTCAGTCGGCAGTTTGATTCAGATTTTATTATCAGCGATGGCTCTATAATAAGCAAGAGCTGTCCTCTCGGTTTAGGTATGCTTCAGCGGCTCCCCGCTTTCAGCCTCCCTCCTCTTTCTAGCTGCGCGTTACGATGGAAATGACTTGTAGATGGTCTCTTTCCTGGCTTTCCGTCTGACGGCTTGTAATCGCAATTCAGCCTGGCTTTTTTTCTTTTGCTTTTACATCACAGCCACAGCAACTGCCTTCAAATGATAATCTAAAGGCTTGTCTTATTGTGTTTTATAGTATAGAACCATTCAAGATGCGCATATACTTAATCTTGCAAAGCAGCGTCATTACCAGCAGTTTTATCTTAAACAGTCATTTTGCCAGCTTTGTTAAGTCAGTATCAACACAAAGAAACTAAAAATCTGTATGAATGAACACAATCTGGCCAAAAAAATTCACCACCTGGATTTGCCTAAACTAATAGGTGTGAGCCTTCCATTGGATAATTACTGCAGTGATTAATGTGTTTCAACTGGAAAAAATTAGGTCATGTGACTCCCTGAATAAACTGACTGAGCAGGTTTTTCCATCAATAGGTTTATTCTTCCCTGATGGCACAGCGGTCATATTCCAAGATGGCAATGCCAGGATTCATCAGACTCAAATTGTGCAAGAGTGGTGCAGGGAGCATGAGACATCATTTTCACACTGGATTAGCCAACACACAGTCCAGAACTGTCATGTCTCACGCCGCCGTCACCAGAAGAAGGGCCAGGCTGGTGCTATTTCCCCATGAACCATACCTTGGCAGCAATTTCCTGTGCTGCCTCTCCCCAGCATGGAAGCACAGGTCTCTAAAAAGTTAACTCACAACACACATAGACCACACCTTCCCCACCTGAAATAAAAGTCAACTCCCCCTTTCCTTCAGTGCTTCAGTATTGTTATACCTTCTCTAGCAGAGAGACGTTATTAGCTCTGCTGTCCAAGACTATTGTTACCCCTGTATCCTGTATAACCCCTTCCGTGTCTGTACCAAATTCCCACCATGTTCCACCAGTATTCATCCAGTCTCCAGCTACTTCTCAAGAACCTGGTCAGTTTCCATCTGCTCACCTCCTCCACCTACTCCTCTGGTTGTAGTTACAGCATTTGGGCCATATCCCCTCTACCAGGTCCCACCCCGGAACCTGAATCTGAATATACTGAAGCCAATATGTATGAGCCCGTGGTGCTAAACAATATGGTGGATTTGATCCAGAGACGTTTTCATGAAGCTGTCAGACACCTGGTTAATTTCCTCAGTGATGTGTTGCAGAGCTAAGGGGCATCTTCCCTAAAGAACGTAACCCCATTGAGAATCTTTGGGATAATGTGCTGGAGAAGACTTTACGCAGCGCTTTGACTCTCCCATCATCAGTACAAGACCTCAGATCAAGATCTTTAGAATGTGTGTCATAAATACTGAAAAAGGATAAACAAGCAGGACAGATATACATATGTGTGATAAGATACAGAAAGCGGTTGTCAAAAACTAATCTAAACTATAAAACAATAAGGGCTGGCGTGTCCGTCGCCAAAACCCTACTGCGCATGCGCGCGCAACCTGCGGCGGTTGGCTGCGCGCGCATCCAACGGCCGCGGCACGCGCACAGTCGGCGTGCGAGAGGGACAAAACAAATCCGATCCATTGGAGAGGCACACAGCACAACGCCTCTCCAAAGGATCGGATTTGTTTTCTGCATCTCCTCCTTGCCGGCCTCCATCTCCTCCTTGCCGGCCTCCATCTCCTCCGCGCCCGGCCACCATCTCCTCCATGCCCAGCCTGCCATATTACCAGTCTGCCATGCACAATACCAGTGTGCCATGCATATTACCAGTCTGCCATGCACAATACCAGTCTGCCATGCATATTACCAGTCTGCCATGCACAATACCAGTCTGCCATGCATATTACCAGTCTGCCACGCATATTACCAGTCTGCCATGCATATTACCAGTCTGCCATGCACAATACCAGTCTGCCATGCATATTACCAGTCTGCCATGCACAATACCAGTCTGCCATGCATATTACCAGTCTGCCATGTACAATACCAGTCTGCCATGCATATTACCAGTCTGCCATGCATATTACCAGGCAGTAGGTAGAGTCCTCGCGCTTGCACCAAGTGTCCAGTGAGTAATACTTCAAGATAATCTATAAAACATAATAGGAGACATACATTGCGCAGTACATCCTTATGACACCTGATTTCCAGGAAGAAGGTAATCAACTCACTTTTTTCTGAGCCCCATTTAGTCGGCTCTGAACTATACAGGCATAAATCTGTGGATATGATCTCACCAACCCGTCCTACCAGCAACCATCCGTGGTGATAACCTGGTCCATAGATGAAGTATTGGATCCCCGGGATATATCACAAACGAAAAAGTCGGCAGGATAAAAAATAAAATTTATTGCAGCACTAACGCGTTTCGACCTAATTGGTCTTTATCAAAGTGCAAAAAAATATACATAATACAATGCAGTGTACAACATTCATTTATACCGAAAAGATAAGGGAAATAGGCGGTGTCAAGCCATGACCTCATTATCTTAATTGGTACTAACACACCCTACTTCCAATCGTTTGGAGGCACAGCACCGGCGAACAATCGACATACAGACGGGCGCATAATGATTACGTCCATCTATCTCGACCCCGCCCCTCTGGGCCACCGATCGCCATTTTGGAAGAGGGAAAAATGGTGTCCACAATATAACTTGCCCTCGCATTATTGATGGGCTTTAAACAAACTTATTTCCGGACGTTTTGGGGTCCTGAACCAGCGGCCCCCACCGTCCATGAAGCGATATCTTTTCCAGTCGCTCATAGGCATAGCAGCGGCGGACATGTCCTAACTATAGGACTCATGACCAGATTCCTAGGTCCAATAGATATGAGGCATTAGAGCCACAAGAGCAGTTAGAGTCTCCTTTCTCTAGGGTGAGTTTTTTAGACTGGCAACTGCTTCAAAATCACAAAAGAAAAAACACAGCTACAGTCCTAAAAAGAACAAGGGAAGATGTAGACGAGGAGTCAGAGGAGGACAGACCAGAACCAAAAGACAGAAGGGAGAAGAGAGCAAAGAGATAACAATTTTTAATCTCTCAAAAAAAACGCTGACTCTGACCCAAGAAAATGTCCTTAGGAAGGGACTCAAATTCGCACCAAGTGTGGGTTTGAATAAATTTGAAAATCGTACTCATGACTATTTAGAATACCCAAATCTACTCCCTTGGTCAGATGATTTCTGAATTTATTTGCTATTATAAGGGAAGGATCTGAGGGTAATTTCTCATAAGTATCCACATCTTGCAATTGTCTCTGAATCTCACTTAGATATTGCTGTCTATCAAGAATCACAACTCCACCGCCTTTATCGGCAGGTTTTATAACCACTTCATTATCTTTTATAAGGTGGTTTAATGCTAGCATTTCAGTATGGGTAAGATTGTGTTGATATTTATTCAGGGGTTTAATCTTTCTAATATCCTCTACACATGCCTTCTCAAAGGTTTTCATGCTATCACTCTTCAAAAAGAAGGGGTAAAAACTCGATTTTTTCTTTAAGGAAGTGTGGACAAATTCTGATTCGTTATTTTGAATATTTATATTCTCTTTATCCAAAAAATATTTTTTCAGGCAAAGTTTCCTGATATATCTATTGATGTCGAGATAGGTTTCAAATTTATTCAAACCCACACTTGGTGCGAATTTGAGTCCCTTCCTAAGGACATTTTCTTGGGTCAGAGTCAGCGTTTTTTTTGAGAGATTAAAAATTGTTATCTCTTTGCTCTCTTCTCCCTTCTGTCTTTTGGTTCTGGTCTGTCCTCCTCTGACTCCTCGTCTACATCTTCCCTTGTTCTTTTTAGGACTGTAGCTGTGTTTTTTCTTTTGTGATTTTGAAGCAGTTGCCAGTCTAAAAAACTCACCCTAGAGAAAGGAGACTCTAACTGCTCTTGTGGCTCTAATGCCTCATATCTATTGGACCTAGGAATCTGGTCATGAGTCCTATAGTTAGGACATGTCCGCCGCTGCTATGCCTATGAGCGACTGGAAAAGATATCGCTTCATGAACGGTGGGGGCCCGCTGGTTCGGGACCCCAAAACGTCCTGAAATAAGTTTGTTTAAAGCCCATCAATAATGCGAGGGCAAGTTATATTGTGGACACCATTTTTCCCTCTTCCAAAATGGCGATCGGTGGCCCAGAGGGGCGGGGTCGAGATAGATGGACGTAATCATTATGCGCCCGTCTGTATGTCGATTGTTCGCCGGTGCTATGCCTCCAAACGATTGGAAGTAGGGTGTGTTAGTACCAATTAAGATAATGAGGTCGTGGCTTGACACCGCCTATTTCCCTTATCTTTTCTGTATAAATGAATGTTGTACACTGCATTGTATTATGTATATTTTTTTGCACTTTGATAAAGACCAATTAGGTCGAAACGCGTTAGTGCTGCAATAAATTTTATTTTTTATCCTGCCGACTTTTTCATTTGTGATATATCCCGGGATCCAATACTTCATCTATGGACCAGGTTATCACCACGGATGGTTGCTGGTAGGACGGGTTGGTGAGATCATATCCACAGATTTATGCCTGTATAGTTCAGAGCCGACTAAATGGGGCTCAGAAAAAAGTGAGTTGATTACCTTCTTCCTGGAAATCAGGTGTCATAAGGATGTACTGCGCAATGTATGTCTCCTATTATGTTTTCTAGATTATCTTGAAGTATTACTCACAGGACACTTGGTGCAAGCGCGAGGACTCTACCTACTACCTTATCTATTGACTATTTGCACTTGGGAGTGTGCGTTTGTGCCCTTGCTTCTACCCAAGACCGACCATCTATATACCATCTTTGCCATTTTTACCACCTTACTGTTTTTCATGCATATTACCAGTTCCCAGCCATATTACCAGTTCGGCAGCCATATTACCAGTCTGCCATGCATATTACCAGTCTGCCATGCACAATACCAGTCTGCCATGCATATTACCAGTCTGCCATGCACAATACCAGTTCCCAGCCATATTACCAGTCTGCCATGCACAAAACCAGTCTGCCAGCCATATTACCAGTTCGGCAGCCATATTACCAGTCTGCCATGCACAATACCAGTCTGCCATGCACAATACCAGTTCACCAGCCATATTACCAGTCTGCCATGCACATTACCAGTCTGCCAGACGTATTACCAGTCTGCCAGCCATATTACCAGTTCACCAGCCATATTACCAGTTCGCCAGCCATATTACCAGTCTGCCATGCACAATACCAGTCTGTCATGCACAATACCAGTCTGCCAGCCACATTACCAGTTCGCTAGCCACATTACCAGTTCGCCAGCCATATTACCAGTTCGCCAGCCATATTACCAGTCTGCCAGCCATATTACCAGTCTGCCATGCACAATGCCAGTCTGTCAGCCATAATGCCAGTCTGTCATTCATAATACCAGTGTGTCTAAATACCAGTCTGCCATGCCATGCATACCACGTGCCATTAAATATACGCATAATGTATACACTACAAAAAAAATGCCCGCCCAAGCCCAACACAATCTAAGGGGCCCCATGAGTTTACAATCTAAGGGGCCCCATGAGTTTACAATCTAAGGGGCCCCATGAGCTTACAATCTAAGGGGCCCCATGAGCTTACATCTAAGGGGCCCCACGAGCTTACAATCTGAGGGGACCCACGAGTTTACAATCTGAGGGTCCGGTTCCCGTGAGCTTACAATCTAAGAGGGAAGAGGAACCTACTTTCATATATAAATTCCTTTATAATGCGCTGTCAGCTGTGCGCGCACCCATCACAGCTGCTCAGTCGGCCCTCCTGTTGCGGATGGGATGGCGATGGACGCGTTACAAACGTATTTATATAGAGAGATACTCTTGGATAGGACATTGAAAAAAACTATGTGGACTTGAATTCTGACCTGGCGACAACAACAATAGACTGCCCTCTGGGCAGGCTTTCCACCTAGTTGAGTAATAAAGTAATACTAATAAAGTAATATCAAAACTTGGTACCTCTTCAGATAAAAAAATAATAACATTTTTAGCTTTTAGCACTTTAAATCAATAAATAATTCAATAAAAATAGTTAAGGGAATGGCTGACTCAGATGTGGACTAAATGTAGCATAGAGCATTCATTCTCAACCCTGGTCCTCAGAGCCCATTACCAGGTCAGGTTTACCAGATATCTGAAGCACAGCACAGGTGATATGATTTACTGCTCAGTGATTTCAGGATTCAGTCTGCATTTCCCCCAAGGGAATCCTTAAATTTAAGGACAGGCTTAAAAAATTAATGGTGTAGAGCAGTGGTTCCTATTAGCGGTCTTCAAGTACCTGCAGCAGGTCAGGCTTTCCAGATAACTGAAGCACAGCACAGGTGATATGATTTCTTGCTCAGTGATTGCAGTAATCAGTCTACATTTCCAAAAGGCAATCCTTAAAACCTGGCCTGGTACTTGAGGACCGCGTTTGGAAACCACTGGTGTAGAGGGTGATAATCTGGGTTCTGTATCAGCCAGAATTGAAGATTTGCATCAGAATACTCTGCTCGTCAAACTTCTAAACCAGCTGACGTTATCAGAGCACAGGGTTTTGAAAATATCTACTTTCAATGTCAAGCTTTTTTATTTAAATTGTGCTATATCCTCTTTCTTAAATAAAATACATTGTGGTCATGAAGAGCAATAATGTTTTAATAAGAAATATAGAGCTACACATATTATGAAAACCCATAGTCTCAAAGCTACAATAGTATAGAAAGGATGTTACAAGATATTCCCATGGTATAACAAAGGCAAAACAATATTACATACTGTCTGCCGGCACTGAGAGTGCTTAAAGGGATATTCTAGCTCTGTTAAATTATACCATAAACAGTGGCAACTCTGAACAGTATATGGGGGGGCATAAAAAACCACATTCATAACTGGGGGGCACTAATAATTTACTAACTAAATCATACCACCGAAAAAAACCTAAATAAGTATTTAGAAATAAGATACCTAAATTCCAGAGTAATGTGATGCAATGATACCTTTTTGTTGTACTAACCTGATACTGTACTTAAATTCAATATTTTATTTGCCGCAATGCGGTGGTTTTTGCCAATGTTTGATAACTGCATCAGCGACTCAAATTTTCACAAATTACGGTGACCAGTCACTAAACAGGGAATTCACCATATTTTCGGAAACATTGATTCCCTGAAATGTGACAAAAGCCAAAAGATCTAAAGAAGAATAGACCCTTCCATAATAACCCCTAAAATGCCCAAAAAAATGGGAAATACAATAAAAATAAATAGACCATTGACCCCTAAAATTGCATTAATCAAGGGAATATATGAAATCAATACACTGTGGGGCATGTAGCCTATCCATTAACTCCTAAAATACCAGTTATCAAGGGAAAACATGAAATGTATACACTGAGGCATGTAGCCTACCCATTATCCCCTAAAATGCCATTAATAAAGGAAAAAATTAAATGTATACTGTGAAGGATGAAACCTGTCCATTAACCCTCAATATATCACATAATCCAAGTCAAATACAAAAGTAATACAATTGTAATATATAGTCTGACCATTAACCCTGTAACTGCTGAGCCATTTCCACCCTGTGAAAAAAATTGTTACGTTTGTATTTTATTATTTATGATTTTGTCTTTACACTGAATATGGTCAGACTTGCAGGGTAATTCAAAGAGATCCGAATTGCTTCAGAAAGGTAACCGAATGCTGAAAATCAGCGTTTGGTTACCTTTCCTGGCCATTTGGCTATCCAGAGAGCAGGCAATTCGCCAAATCCTGGCGAATTGCCTGCACATACGGTGCCTGTTCGGTGCCTGTTCGAGGGCAGTGAAATCCCCATGAAAAAGCAATGCTTCGGCTATTCAGAGAACAAAAACCAGCAGTGAAAGGTTCCCGAAATGCCCTGCCATTTGTTGGTTTAATTCGGCAGGTTTATTCAGGCGAATCCCATAGGATTCAATGTTCAAAATATGCAATGTTCAAAATATTCCCGTTTTAATTCAATATCTAATAAGTCATTCATTAAAAAATTCTGCAGTAAAGAGTCTCTTTATTAATAGATTTTTTAGGATATTTTAAGCATTTTCCTGTTTTTCTTTTTGTTTTTTTTAAGTTTACTTATTTTTTCTGTAACAGCCCTTTTTATTATCATTCATTGGACCTCATATGCAAATTTCAGACATTTTCGCTCAGTAGTTTCTTTGCAAACAGTGTTTCACTTTTCAATCATTCATGCAAACTGTTTTCCTAATTTATTCACTTCACTCTGTCTGTGGTGTCGGGTTTTTCCGGCGGCTTCGCTGTGTGTGATCGGCTCCTGCTCGGGTTTTTCCGTGGTTTTCGGCAGGTTAATCCAGATGTTTTTGCGGGTTTTAGGCGTGCATTCGCCAGGTTTTGCGGTTCGTTTTCGTCGGGTTTGCGGCAGCCTTTCCCTGCAATTCGGGGACCCTGTGGTGTTTGCTGAATACACCGCAGGGTCACCGAAATGGGATCGGCAAAAGGAACTGAATTGAAGAGAACGAAAAGATAGCGGGCACCCACCGTAGAGCAGACCATTGTGCTGTTGCTCGTTCTCAGGACCCTCACAAACACCCCCCTTGTTTTTCACTATAATTGTAAAGGGTCATCCAGACGTGGACCCCTTGCTTGATGTGCCTAGAGGGGTGTCAGCTATACCCTCCTGACGAGGCCCAAGAAGGCCGAAACTATCGTCGGGGGTTGCTGCACCTCTCGTGCAGGGATGACGTCCTTGGCAGTCAGCACTGGCCACCCTTTCTGGGTGAGAGCAGGCTGATTTGCATATGGAAATTCATCCCTGTAATGGCACAATCAAGCTAAAAGCCTTGTTGTGAGACTGAGCGGGCACCCACCGTAGAGCAGGCCATTGTGCTGTTGCTCGTTCTCAGGACCTCACAAACACCCCCCTTGTTTTTCACTATAATTGTAAAGGGTCATCCAGACGTGGACCCCTTGCTTGATGTGCCTAGAGGGGTGTCAGCTATACCCTCCTGACGAGGCCCAAGAAGGCCGAAACGATCGTCGGGGGTTGCTGCACCTCTCGTGCAGGGATGACGTCCTTGGCAATCAGCACTGGCCACCCTTTCTGGGTGAGAGCAGGCTGATTTGCATATGGAAAATTCATCCCTGTAATGGCACAAGCAAGCTAAAACCTTGTTTGTGAGACCTGAGCGGGCACCTATCATAGAGCAGGCCATTGTGCTGTTGCTCGTTCTCAGGACCCTCACAAACACCCCCCTTGTTTTTCACTATTATTATTATTATTATTCTTTATAAAGCGCCAGCATATTCCGCGGCGCTGTACAATAGGCACAGTATAGACAGGGTTACAATACATTGAACAACATTTGACAAACAGTACAGGAGGAGATGAGGGCCCTATTCCCGTAGGAACTCACAATCTGGGAGGGTTGGGGTTGGAAACAGGAGGAGAGGACTGTAAGGTGAGAGTGATTGATGGTTGTGTCAGTGAGTTGGGTGGTACTTGACTACTGTATCCTCCTTCTCTCTGGCCTTAAAAGATCCCAGATTCTGCCTCTGCAGTCTGTAATGAATGCCTGTGCCCGACTCATACACCTCACGTCCCGCACTTCTCAAACCTCCCCCCTTTGTCAATCTCTACGCTGGCTCCCTGTTTCCTTCAGAATCCAATTCGAAATACTGGTCCTCACATACAAAGCTTTCCATAACCGCGCCCCTGCCTACATCTCCTCCCTTATTAAGAGGTACAATTCGTCCCGACCACTCCACTCTGCCAATGATCTGATGTTATCAGCTCCTCGTACCCAAACCCCAACTCCCGCCTTCAAGACTTCTCCCGAGCTGCCGCCTTTCTATGGAACTACCTTCTACGCAACATCAGACTCTCCCCGTCTCTCCAGTCCTTCAAGAAGTCTCTGAAAACCCATTACTTTAGAGAAGCTTATCGACTCCCTAATCCCCCATTGTTCATTTCTTGCTCCTTCTTTCCACACTGCCCACATGCACCCCATTACGTCTTGTACATTATTCACCCTCACCTAGCATGTCACCCCTCTCTTCTTAGATTGTAAGCTCTTGAGCAGGGTCTTCTCTCCTGTTTGGTGTGGTTAATGTGTATGTATATTTGTTATTCTGTCTCTCCCTTTTGTACAGTGCTACGGAACTTGTTGGTGCTTTATAAAAGCTTGTAATTGTAAGTTTAGAGAAACACTTGCGATTATCATAGTTGCGATGCTGGCAGTTACTTAATAACTTCCTGAATATCGTTTGAAGTGCTGAGTGACTCTGGTGTTAAAATGGCAGCACACAAGTGAAATTACACTAATTAAAGGGACACTCTACACACTCCGACCACTTTATCCTGTTAAAGTGACCAGGATATATAGAGTGTCCCCCTCTCCCTCCAGCTCCGATCTAGTTAAAGCACTGGGTGAAGAATAGTGATGGGCCGAACACCCCGTGTTCAGTTCACATTCAAACTCGAACACATGGAAAAGTTTGACCGCGAACTCGAACACAATTCGAACACCATGCAAGTCAATGGGGCTCGAACGTTCGAAAATTAAGTGCTTGGTGCTGAGCCTTTTCACTGCTATGCGCTGAGTTAATTTTTACTGCTTTTGCTCATGTTTAAATGTGACTTGAAGCCATGGGAAATGTTTGACCAACGATGAGTGGGAAATGTTTGGCCAACAAGGAGTGGGAAATGTTTGACCAACAATGAGTTGAAAATGTTTGACCAACAATGAGTGGGAAATGTTTAGGAATGCCATAGGCTTCAATGTTAAAAATATTCCCGTTTTAATGCAATATCTAATAAACTGTTTATTATTATATTCTGCAGTAAAAAGTCTCTTTATTTTTAGATTTTTTAGGATCTTTCAAGCATTTTTTGGAAATTTTTTTTAAAACGTTTTTATTTCTCGAACTTTCCGCGAACGTCTCGTAAAGTTCGAAGTTCGCGAACTTTCGAACAGCCGATGTTCGGATCGAACTTCGAACAGACAGCCCATCCCTAGTGAAGAAGAGAGGTTTCATCCACCCACACCAGCATGACCCGTAGCCGGGATTTTGAATTTCCAAGCTGCCGGTAACCAGATCGGTCAGTAGTAGGGATGCACCGATACCATTTTTTTAGGACCGAGTACAAGTACCGATACTTTTTAAAAGTACTCACCAATACCGAGTACCGATACTTTTACTTAAGGTCATGTGACGCTTTCCAATAAATAATAAGGATTTTGCTGAAAGCCTGTCCTGTTTAAGTTAATATTGCAATGTATGGCTAGACACCCCATTTACCCACTGCCTGCACACACCCTGACCACACACAGACACCAGATATACATTTATATATACACACACACTGGTCTGGTGTCTGTTGGGTGTACATGTATCTGATGCCTGTGGGGTATATTATTTATATATAATATACCCCACAGGCATCAGATACATGTATACCTAAGAGACACCAGACCGCAGTGTGTGTGTGTGTGTGTATATGTGTGTGTATATATATATATATATATATATATATACACATACACACTTCAGACCTCAGACCAGACACACACTTGACCTTCTGCTATCCAGGGAAGCAAGCTACAATGACAACAGGAGAGGTTGCTACAATCAGCAACAGACGTGATTCCATTGTTAGTATTTCATAAAATTAGTCAGCCAAGGTTATTCTCCATTTACTGTTGTTCCAACTATGGCGAACTTACTTTAGCGATTTTAAGTGGCGATGTTCATTGAACTCAAGTTGAAACACTGGACAACATTAAATGATTCAACAGTGAACAAACAACGTCAGTGGAAACAACTTTGAATACTGAGATAAAATTACCACCTCTACGCTGATGACACTCAGATCTACCTCTCTACCCCTCATCTCTCTCCCCCTGTCCTTTCCAAAGTCAGTGACTGCTTATCTGGCATCTCCTCCTGGATGGCCTCCCACCACCTAAAGATCAACATGTCAAAGACTGAGCTCCTACTTATTCCTCCCTCCAATGCCTCCCCAACTCCTGACTTCTCTATCACGGTGGAGGGTATCACCATCTCCCCCATCAAACCAAGTGCGCTGTCTTGGAGTTACACTTGACTCTGCTCTTTCCTTCATCCCCCACATCCAGTCTCTTTCCTCCTCCTGCCGATACCAACTGCGTAATATTTCCAGAATTCGGCCATTTCTTACCGCTGTCACCACAAAACAACTCATACACGCACTGGTAATCTCCCGACTCGACTATTGTAATAATCTCTTATCTGGCCTCCCTCTGCCCCGCCTCTCCCCCCTACAATCCATCCTGAACGCCTCTGCCAGGCTAATTCACCTCACCCGCCGCTCTGTCCATGCCGCTCCCCTCTGCGAGTCCCTTCACTGGCTCCCCATCCGCTGCAGAATTAAGTTCAAAATCCTTATCCTTACCTACAAAACCCTCACTAACTCAGCTCCCCACTACCTGTCCTCACTAATCACCAGATACACCCCAGCCCGCTCCCTAAGTTCAAACAGTGACCTGCGCCTAGCTTCTCCCCGCATCACCTCTTCCCATGATAGACTGCAGGATTTCTCACGCGCAGCCCCCACTCTCTCCTCGTACTGTCAGACTTTCCCCTAACTTCTCTTCCTTCAAACGCTCCCTTAAAACGTTCCTATTTAGTGAAGCCTACCACCCAACTCACTGACGCAACCATCAATCACTCTCACCTTACAGTCCTCTCCTCTTGTTTCCAACCCCAACCCTCCCAGATTGTGAGTTCCTACGGGAATAGGGCCCTCATCTCCTCCTGTACTGTTTGTCAAATGTTGTTCAATGTATTGTAACCCTGTCTATACTGTGCCTATTGTACAGCGCTGCGGAATATGCTGGCGCTTTATAAATAAAGAATAATAATAATAATAATAAAATGCTACAGGGCACCTCTCCATCTATATAGGAAGCAGTATACTATATAACGTAAAAGACAGAGATATTCTGTTTTTGACGTTTCTCCCTGTCTCCAGAACCATGTTGCGGGGGAGGGGGTGTTCGGCGTGCAGAGAGTGGTCCTGCAGGATGGCCCCCTGCAAGATCAGTGTGCTGTGCTGTCGGATCGTGACAGGCAGACAGTAAAAAACGCACAGCGAGCTGTCCTGTAGGTAACACTTTCATTATGCCCCAAGAAATAAAAAAATAGAATGAAAATCGCCACATAATTAACAGACATGGGAGGCTATCCGAATGCTATAACAGCATTCAGACAGGCCCCTGCAGCTGACCGAGTTCACACTTACCTTCCACGAGTGCCGCCGGCAAAGTTTTCTCGCGTCCGCTCGTTGGAAAGCCCCCAGCCTCGATCTCGCGAACTCCCGAGAGATCGCGGCTGGGGGCTTTCCAACGAGCGGACGTGCAAAGACTCTGCCGGCGGTGCTCGTGGAAGGTAAGTAGGAATGCGGTCAGCTGCAGGGGCCTGTCCGAATGCTGTTAAAGCATTCGGACAGCCGCCCCAGCTCCTCGAATGCCGGCAAGCCAGCTCAATGCTGGCTTCCGGTATCGGGGGAAATATCGGGGGCATCTGCATGAGTACCAAGTACTCATGCTGTACCCGGTATCGGCACCGATACCGATGCTAGTATCGGTGCCACCCTAGTCACTAGTGACATCAGCATGATCTCTGCGTGCTGGAGTCACTCTCTGAGACCACCGGCAGTGGCTGGTGTCTTGAGAGAGGCAGTTGATGGATTGGTTCTGCGTATGCGTGTGCAGCTCTGATCTATTGTTCTGAATAGGCTCATTGGAACTTGCATATAGAAAGTGCACACGTCTCATATGAAGTGCAATTCGTGTTGACTACACTACACAAAATGCATAGGTACACAAATTGTGTAGAAATGTTTCATGGACTTCCATGTTTGGAAAGCCCTGAGCTGAAGAGGAGGAGCAATTTGGGATGAAGGACAACAGTGAGTAAGGTGAGTAAAATCACCTAAAATAAAAAGTAAATAAAAAACAATTGAGCAGTGGCTGGCAGTAACATCAACCCAGTTACTTAAGGGCAAAAAAGGGTGGTATTTTTAAGATTATCCCTTTAAAGAACTTACATACATTCTACAAATATATGCTGTTATTTATCGCTTTTTGAATTTGGTGACCTGTAGGAACCACGCAGTCCCCATGTACTAATTTTTTTAAATATCTATTTTTGTAGCAGTACGGTATTGCCTGCAAACAAAAAAAAAAAAAAAATATACACTAGACATACACAGTGTTTTAAAAATCAGGATATATGAATTATTGCTTTTTTCCTCTAGCTACACCACTGGTATAAAATTATACAAAATTAAAAGAAACAGGGCCCTACGCAGCTAGCGCTAAAATAGGGATGCTAATTGTTTCCCCGTAGCGTTCCCATTTTAGCGCAAATTCATCACCTAGCCCCGGAACCAAGCGCTACCCTCGGGGATACTCGATAGCGCAAGTCTCACTCTGTACCCAGTGGCCACAAGTGGCGGATTGGCCCACCATTCCCACTGCGGGATAAGAAGTGAGTATCGGATTTATTGGGGATGAGGGGGGTTAGATGGTGCTAATTGATTCTGCAAAAGCGGAATCAGTTAGCACCAGCTTCTGGGTGCTGGTACAAAATCGGTTAACCCATCGGTACTGTAATTAGCGCTAGGACATTGTAATACCTTTCTTATCACTCCAAACACGCCGGAGAAACCCAAGCAGCCGTCGAGTAGCTGCCAGAAAAAGCTGACAAGCAGACGAACGAGGTGAAAAAGAAAAAACAGTACGCTTGAAAGTTTGAAAATGTAAACGCTGTTTGCAAAAGAACAAAGAAGAAAGAAAGGGGCAGCGCCTGAAGGGGAGGGGGGATCTTTTGGATCCCTCTATCTCCCCATCGCTGCGGCTAGCAGTAAATGCCAGGCATCCCTGAAAAGGTCACAGCCTGGCCTTTCCAGGGATGTATGGCATTAACCCCTTAGTGGTAGGCCGTGATCCAGAACCAATTGGTTCCAGATCACAGCCTTTTTCCATTGGGGGTCGCCATCTTGGATGGCAGCCCCACCTCTGGGACTCCCCACATCCACTGACATCATCGAGCGTGGCACGATGATGTCAGTTAACCAGGGAACCCCTAGCTGCCAAGGGATTTCCTAAGGAAATCCCATGGTGGAGATAGTGGGTTCTTTGAACCCCTTTATCTCCTGATCGGTGGCAGCTAGGGGGTCATGCAGGGTATCGTTTGAAAGGCCTGATCATGGCCTTTCAAATGATATCAAATGAATGACCATGTTACAAGTAAATTTAAAGTGTAACAAAATAAAAAATAATAAAAACAATAATTAATAAAACAATAAAAAAGTGCTTTTTTTTTTTAATGCAGCACTATTGTTCACAAATCAATTATGTGAACAATGATACTTCATTAATGATTTTTTATGTGAAAAAAAAATACTTTACACACTGTGGATGATTGAAGTTTTATTGAAAATTCAATTTTTTTTTACATTATTTGTTATAGCATTCTGGCAGGGCATGGCGTATACAGTACATATAATAATGATATATTACTAATCTGCCGAGTCTGCCGGAAAGAACGATATATAATTTGTCTGGGTGGTATAATAATACATGACTCAAAACTGCCTTTAAAAATGGTAAAAATGAGCTCAGCAAACTTCTACTTCCCAAACTGCGAAGTTGTGAAATTGCTCCCGTTCTTAAGGCGTTAAAAAAAATGGAAAAAAAAATTGACAAAAAAATCCCAAAATATGCCTAAAAGATCCTAAAATTTCTAAAAATAAAGAGACTCTTTACGGCAGAATAAAATAATAAACGGTTTATTAGATATTGATTTAAAACGGGAATATTTTTAACATTGAAGCCTATGGGATTCTCCACAATAAACCTGTCGAATGAAACCACCGAACAGCAGGCATTTCGGTATCTTTTTTCAGCTGTTTTGTGTTCTCTGAATAGACGAAGCATTGCTTCTCTATGGGGATTTCACTGCCCTCGAACAGGCACTGCATGTGCAGGCAATTCGCCAACATTTGGCGAATTGCCTGCTCTCTGAATAGCCGAATGGCCACAAAATGTCACCGTTTGCTGAAATTCAGCATACGGTGACATTTCGGTGACTTTTCACCTCTTTTTGAATAACCCCTTATGTCTACACAAACAAGGCTTTGTTTTGCTTTAGAAGTAGAATTTGTTCCCTAGGGATCGATTTAGTTATATCGACTGATTTTTTTTGAAAAAAGATATAGGCTGGTTGTGGCGGAATTTTTTTTGAAATAGCTGCTGTTTCAGTGGAAAATATTTGGCTCCAGAAGATATTCAAAAACACTGCTGATCCAAAACACTTTTGGCCAGAAAATCACCAAGACAGCTTATTTTTGTCCAGCGTTATTCAGATTTGTACCGTTAAATATGGCTATTAGAAACATCCGATGTTTAAAGAATGATTTTGATCTTATTCCCTCTATTTCCCTGACTGAAGATCCATAGCCAATTGCCAATATTTCCATTGAAAAGTATAATTGTGGGAGCAGATATTAAATCAGAGTATTTATCAGGAATCGAAATGCCGCTGAACCCGCACCTGAAAAATGTCTGGAAAAGGTCCCAATTTAAAGTAAACCCAGCCCTTAGTCCTTCTGGAGTTAATACAACATTTGTTTAAGGGAGATATTTAAAAACCTTCTTATGATTCTAGTCATCCTTTTAGATTCATAAAATTTTTATACATAAGACATTTTCAACATTGAATATACCGTATAATATTAGGTACTATTATTACTTATAAAACAGAAAAAACGGTGGCGCCATCGGGGCGGCTGCAACTACCAGATGTATCCAGCCCTGTAACATGTATAAAACATAACAAGCATAAAAGTGTCATCTGCGCTTATCCCTATAACACAGTGTAGTAGACATGTGCATTCGTTTTAGTACTAAAACGATTTAGTCCGAATTTTGGGATAATTTAGTTTTCGTATGACTCAAGAGAAACGAAACTGCTCAGTACAAAAAACGAAAGAAACTAAAATAAAATGCACTACATTTTAGTGTCAGTCCTTTTTGTGATATTACATTGATAAGTGAAGGAGACCAGCAATGAAGAGCGCAACATCCGAAGTTCTGCACCCTCCGCATGCCAATGCAGTAGGATTTTCTATACAGAGAGGGGCATTAATTAATGCAGGAGGATGTTCTATACATTATACAGAGGGGTATTCATGCAGGAGGATGTTATATACATTTTTACAGAGGAAGGTATAAATTGAGGAGGATGTTCTATACAGAGAGGGACATAATTAATTCAGGAGGATGTTCTATATAATATACTGAGAGGGGTATTAATTAATGCAGGAGGATGTTCTAAACATTATACAGAGAGGATCCTTTTTTTCTCAGCCCTTTAAATCCAGTGGCTGTGAGCGCGGAGATCGGCTGCTTGTTACCTTATCTCTCAGTACAATGTATCAGGCTCAGCTGTTACAGTAACTGACTAACAGCGCTCAGAGATTCAGTAAAACAAGGAAATAATATTGTTCTAACCGCTTATATATATATATATATATATATATATAAAAATATTATTTACTAGTTTTACTGAAACTCTGAGCGCTGTGATGAGCAGCAGTCAGTTACTGTAACAGCTTTGCCTGATACGGGGCAGTATTACAATGTTGGTGCTAACTTAACCAGAGCTGTTGTAAACTGAAAACCTCCATAGGCTATAATGGCTCTGGGAAGTTTACAACAGCTCTGATTAAGTTAGCACCAACTATATAAAATGGCCCACATTGTGCTGAGAGTGAGAGATACTGTAACAAGCAGCGATCTCAGCCCTCTGAGGAGCCACTACAATAGTAATTGTATCCACTGGTTTTCGGATAAATGAAATTTAGTTTTCATACTAAATAACTGAAAACGAATTTCTTTAGCAACTAAATAAATTGCATTTTAGGACTAATCCATTAGTTCAAAACGAAATTTTGTGCTGTGCACATGTCTACAGTGTAGAACAAACCACAATTAGAGGTTTTAGTTTACTTGAAGGGCCATTAAAGTTTTAAGCTGACCTGCCGCGTCAAGGCACCTCCAGTAAAGGTGAGTCCTACCTAATGAAACCAAAGGCTGCTTTCTAGCTGTCAGGCCCTGGAGGCCCTGACCCCCCAGACGCCCCCTTTTTGTGTATTATCCTGCATGTCCCCTGCAGATTCCAAGACTTTTGTATGAACAATACACCTTCCTGAATTCTAACGTTCTGGCCCTGGATCCACACCTGCCCTTCATCCTCCCTGATTAGCCCTGCATATAAGGGAGTCCCGTCCCTCAACCCTGGACTTCCACATTGAAGTTGAATTCGCTGACTGCAATACCTGTTTGACAAAGCTCCCTGATCCTTCTTGCCAATCTCCTGACTTCTCTGCCAAAGACTCCAAGGACCCTCTGTTATATCACCTGGACTTTCATCGCTTCAATATACCGGTACCCTCCCATCCTGCTCCCCTTCTGCCCCCATCAAGGACCCCCAGTGTACCAGACCCCCTGCTGAACCCTGACCACGCTATTGTCTAAACCTTGCCTGAATCTATGTTCTAGTGTTTGCTTTGCAATAAACACCTTTTGTTATCTTGAACCTGCCTATATCACTGCATATTGGGCTCACAACCTCATCCTGCTACACCCACCACAGTCAAACCCTGACACTAGCAAGCCACATATGCTCATGCTGCTTCTCGGTCATGAGGAAACTGGTGGGCTTTCATTTATACCCTCCCAGAAACAATTCCACTATGGGATCAAAAACAAAACCACGGACTGGAATATGCTGCAAAGACGACCTGGCTGAAAATACAACAAAAAATTGCCAATATTTCCATTGAAAAGTATAATTGTGAGCGCAGATATTCAATCAGAGTGTTTATCAGGAATCGAAATGCTGATAAACCCGCACCTAAATAATGTCTGAAAAAGGTCCCAATTTAAAGCCCTTAGTCCTTCTGGAGTTAATGCAATATTTGTTTAAGGGAGATATTTAGAAACCTTCTTATGATTCTAGTCATCCTTTTAGATTCATAAAATTTTTATACATAAGACATTTTCAACATTGAATATACAGTATAAAATGAAGTACTATTATTACTTATAATGTGCAAGACTGCATTAGATAGCTTAATGAAGTCAGGACATAAATTACTCTGCACTAATTGGCCTACAGTACAGATTATAATGAGACAGAGTTTATGGAATACTAATATGAGACCTCTAAAAGAGCTGTCATCAGCTACTTATAAGATGACTATCATAATATAGCTGTTTACTGAGCCATGATTAATTTTAATAATTTTTAATCTTGTCATTGTTTTATATATTACCATATTCTGTGGACTGTGCATAGTATGCGTTGATTATGCTACCTTATCCCAATAGCTGCACCATTATAAGTTGTATGATTATTATTTGGTATTATGAGAGACAACAGAGAACCAGGCAAATACTTTCTGACAAAGTGCCAGTAGCAATGTCGAAAGAAGAACTTTACAATCTACAGAAGAGGTCAGCAATGCATCCTTGACCCTCCAGATGTTCTTGTAGTGCATTTCCCTTGATGCTCACCCAACCTTATGAGTGTCTGAGCATCATGGAAGTTGTAGTGACTAGTGAGCAGGAGGGCCAAGGTTTCTAAGACCTGATCTTCATTACATAATGTAACCATGTTTTCCAAGCCGGTACTAGGACTTACAGAGTCCTCAGTTCCAGAAGTCCTTAGGACTCCATGGAGGCACTCACACGTGTGAGATACAGCCGGGACGTTAGAGGGATACACAGAGGATCTCTGGTAGCTATTTGTTCCCAAAGTTCCTCTGCCCACAGAGCAAGAAAACTATGTATCCAGACACTCTCGCCACTGAAGGATCTGAGTTGAGAATAGGATTTTTTGGTGGGTTTAGAATCATGTGTTATGTGATTGTTCTGAAGCATAATCACTTAACACCAGGGTTTGAAAGACGTTATTCAAACCTGAATAACATTAGACACAGATGGAGAGTGAGCTGGTTGGAATAGCTCGTTCTCCTTCTGCTGGGGGCACATTAATGTCTCTCATAGAAAATATTGGAGATGGTAATGTACTTTTACCTCACACTACATCCGAGCTGAGCTTGCATCTCAAATGGAATAAGATGAATTAAAATTAAGCATTGCGCTCGAGCCATTATGCTCTGCTTCTTGAGCATTCTTAGCATCCAGGTTGGGATCTGGCTCCATATGTGGTAAGGACCTAAAAGTAAACACATTCAAAACTTCTATATCTAGCAAAGTTTGTGCTAAATGATACCAGCATGGAGAGTAATGAAATTTTGCAAAATTGCTCAGGGCAGGCAGAAGAACAGAACTGAGGAACATATGGTTCTCCATGACCTTTGCTTTACAGGCAAAAGACGTAGCGGATTGCATCATCCTCTTCGTTGGGTGTTGTGGGGTAAGTTTTGATTTTTTCCATTGTCAAAGGATTTACCTTCTTTTTGATTTGCACTGTTGTTTAGGAGGTGAGGAAGACATCAGAAAGACTTTGACTGTGCAGATTGGTAACACAATTAGTAAGGGCACTAAATTTCTTTGGTTTTGAGCCCCCCTTTTCCTGACAAGTACTCATTGCAAAGAATAGATGTGGGAATGGCTCTAGTGTTGAATGGAAGGAAACAAAGTTGCACAATGTATTTTAATGTTTGCTATTGAACCTTTGGTTTGGAGGGTTTGGAGGGATGAACACAAGATTAGCCTTTTGCTGATGATGTTTTCCTCTTCCAATACCTCCCTCTTGCGTCTCCATTTACATCGCTGGAATCTCTCCTATGATGCTGTAAAATTAATTACTGAAAATGGCAGGTAGTTGTGGTCTTAAAGGCTGATTAACACAAAAGATTCTACCTAATTGTATGAAAAGTTTGGGTATACATATGAACCCTCTACGGAAATATATGCCAGAAGATAATTATAAAGTCTTATTTCCACAGATCAAGACCACGATTCAGATGAGATGACTATTTTTAATCTTTTTTGTTGTTGCATTTGTGCAGTTCAGATGACTCTCTAAAATCCTCTATCTTTACCTTTGCATCCCATGCCTATCAAATTTTCTGGCTGATGCTAATTTTCAAAGTGACATCTAGTCCTTTATGGAGGAGCAGATTCCAAGGGCCTATTCCATATGCTTTGCAGAGACATTGAGCTCTTTGTCTCTCATTTCCACCTAAACTTTAAGGATGCTTAATATGTCATGCTGTCATAAGTTAAATGTTCTGACAATGTACCCCATTGAGTCACATCTGAAGAGGGTTTTGTAACAGGCTTTTGTTCACAGACTGCCTAGAAACCACCTGCTGTAGAGTACCTACACCCTCTTCCACACAGTCCATCCAAATATGAAAGAAATTCAGGGAAAATTAATATCTGTCCACAGATCAATCAGAACTTGCTTGCCTGTTCAGCAAACCCTTGTTCCACTGATGGCTGGAGCAAACGCAAACTTAAGCAAGGGACCTACTCATACATGGCACTTTAGTGACTGCATGCTACATCAGAGACACAAGATATGCTACCCTTACACCTCGTTATGTATGCCCAATTCATTCATTTTGCCTGCTCGTATGTTTATGGACTGGGAGGGTGGAAGCTTTGATGATAATATATATTGATGCCCCCGTTAGAAGCTTGAGACTCATGTATAGAGTGAATGCTCACCATCTTCAAGTATTGTGTCACTCAAAACCACCATTTGGACATTAGTTGGAGAAAGATCTGGGTAATGAACTGGAGGAGAGGGAGTGTGATGCTATTTACAATAATACCTGCTAACTGACTGCCAGCAACTGTATTATAGAAGGGAATTATAAAGTTTTATCAAGATGGCATCACCAACCAGCCCCTCTTTATCATATCCTATCTGTAACTCCTTCAGATCAGTTTAGGGTTGTGGGAATGTGGTTCGTACAACCACCTATAATGGTTCTTCCCCTTTATTGCATTTGTGTTGAGATGGGACTTTGTTTGTCTCAGGACCAGTTTACAAAAATGACCTGGAGTCATGATCAGCTGAATAGAGATTATAGCTTTAGTCCCTATCCAGAAGCTACAATAAACTTCAAGATTTTGAGCTGCAGTATGGCTGCGAACAGCTAAATATGCTACTCCTTCCCAAACTAGCATGCTTAGAAGCAATGGATAAATCAATTGTATCCAAAGAACAGGTCATCAGAAAGTTCCGGAAAACATTTGTTTCCTTCAGAAAGTCTGGGACCCCTGAATTATTTTTTTTACCTATGATCAGGGAGTTTGCTCTGGTCTCAAACAGTGTAAATTCTATGCATTATTATTATATAATTGAACACAGGAAAGTGAGATAAAAGTCTCCGGTATTGGAAAAAATGTGATAAGGGGTATCCACTTCTGGAACCCTGGGGTGGTAACCTCTTATTGGACGTATAAACTAATCACCCTAAATTAGGGCATGAACCCAACCATCAATAAATCACTAGAAAACCATACAAATTAGAGGTCAAAAACCTCAAGAACTCATGGGTGATTAGCACTCAAATTTGTGGGTGCAATAAAACATAGCTTTTATTATCGAAAAATTGAATAAAACAAAACACATCCGTATTAAAAATTTATCTGGTAGGACTGGTACTGCTGAATTTTTTGGATCACACCTAGGGTTATGACCCTTTGCAAACAAGGAGAATTGCTCAAGGTGCCTAATTAATAGGACCAACATGCACATGAATGTACGAAACTCTTCAGGTGGGGCCCCAACCTTGAATGGGAAGAAATTAATCAGTCACAAAAAGTCCTCACAACTCAATGGTGTCATCAAAATTAGGAATTAGAAACATATCTAGGTTGCCCAGATAATGGACCCATACGTGTATAGTAAATAGGTCTCCTTGTAGTGGGACCTTAATGAATACACATATAATTACACAAAGAAATCCTATTTCGGTTCTATGTCGACCAATGGTATACCATATGCTAAGCTCATACAACAAAGTGGACTCCTTGAGGTGGGTCCTGGGTAATGGGTCTAAATACAATAACCATAACACAGAGACTTTAAGCTCCTGATGAAACCGCTCAGAGCAGCAGAGAAACGCGTGTCGAGTGCTTTTTTGTCATGTCCTCAGCCCCTGCTGCGCTGCCTGGGGGGTCTGGGCAAGATCCTGTGCCAGGAGCTGGTCAGCTGCCAGCATTGGGGAATGGCCGAGCGGCGTCTGAGGGGGCGGGGCATAGCATGGTCACGAGGAGCCGTCGGGTTTAAAACAGGGGGCGAGGAGTTGCCTCGTCGCCCTGTCATGGAGTCTGATTCCCGCATCGCTAATAATTCGTTTACATTGTCTCTCTGTTGCCAACCCGTTTTCTGGATACGATCCCTGCTCCTGTTATTTGACCCGGCTTGATTTTGACTATTCTCCTGCTGCTTGATTACGATCGCCTGTGTGGTGCTTTGGTGGTTTAACCCCATGCTTGCCGCTGGGGTGTTTACACGTTACTGGGGAAGTGTCCCTTCTCAGCGGTGGGTCTTGTCGGTGGCCTCATTAGGTTCCTATACCCAACCCAGGGCTCATGTTCTCCAGCCACACATATTGATAAGATCTGCGATCGCAAGGTACTGCTTCTTATATGCTGCTCCTGGTCAGTGTGCGTTCACCAGCAACAATACTCGTTACTGTACTTACAACAAACCCTGAAGTGTATGTATTGTCACTGACTATCTTAAGGTACTGCTGATCTGCTCCCGTTTCTCAGAAAACGTTAAAGCAGCTTATTTCCTGACTGCCCAGCAGTCTGCGCAATTCACCAACTGTCTGATTTATATGTGTATTTCTGCATGTGCTTTAAGTAGACTATCGGTCTCGAAACCTTTAGTGCTTAGTAGCAACTCAGTGTTTGGTTCATCCTTGCTGCCTCAAGTGTGTAATTCTGTCTATGCCAATCAGTGTTTAAATGTCAAAAAGATTTATCAGTCCTTAAGGATCTACACTCCGCTATTCTCTAGTGGGCGCTACTCCCCCCGTTACATTTTTATTGTCTTGGTAGTGACTGTTTGCCACCGGAAGGTTTTGGTACCTTAATGTGCATGTTGGTCCTATTAATTAGCGACCTTGAGCAAATATTTAAGTGTAGACACGCTTCTCAGCCTTTATCTCTCCCTACAAGCATAAAGGAGGCTACTTATCAGCTCCAACCACAGATGGAGCTATAGGTTATATGTGAAACTACACTCGACAATTCTCCTTGATTGCTGTGGGATATGATCCTAGGTGCGAACCACAAAATTTAGCAGTACCAGTCCTACCAGATGCAAATTTAATACGGTTGTGTTTTGTTTTATTCAACTTTTCAATAATAAAAGCTATGTTTTATTGTGCCCACAAATTTGAGTGCTAATCACCCATGAGGTCTTATGGTTTTTGACCTCTAATTTGTATGATTTTATAGTGATAAAAGTCTCTGGTAACATCAAAATAGAAATATTTTATAATACATAATGTAACATAATATTTATGGTACAAGAAACCATTCCAGCTACATGAACTATCAATCTAATTCACATGCAAGATAAATTATGGCTTTTGACATACATTCATTTTTCTATTGTCTTCTCTACTATGTTTTTTACATTTAAAGAAAGTAAACACAACAAGACAAGAGTATATATCATAATACAGAAATATCTTAAAATATGGCATTTATATTTTTCCTTAATATATGGAATTATTGAGATGCTGCTTTAAATTCACTACAAATAACAAAGTATCCCTTAGAGCACAAATACTTTCAACTCCGAAAATGCAGCAATTTGTCTTTTTGCCATTTTCTCATAGGTTCTGTATTATGTAAAGTGTTGAGAAAAATATAAAAACAAATTAACAAATCTAATTCAACTTTTTCAGTTTATTTATAAGGAATATTTATTTGGGGGGATTCCAGGAAATAAGAGAAAAAAATAAAATAAATATTGACTATAAGTTTGTAATAGAAACATTTTAAAGTAACAAACTAGATACAAACAAAATCTAGTCTGTATACAACCCTCTTCTACAGTGTCCCAAACGCTTCACTTTTCTGCTCAATAAAATGCCTAGAAGGTGTCAGATACTTTATTTTTGCCCTTTTATAACCTTTTTTCTATGCACTGTGAATCTACGTACTTTGTAAGCCTTCAAAAACAAAATTGAAGATCTATTTTTCGGGGGTGCCGAACAATGGAGGAGCCGAATACCAAATTTTGTGTAATGCGCATTATTGGTGCTGTAAGATTTTGTTAATTTTTAATCGTTATTTTTATTTGAAGTCTTTGTCTACTGGAAGTTTCTTTCTTCAAAATTTAATTTTTTTCTTTCAATTTGAAAGCATCAACATGAAAACATCCAAGAAAATAATTTAAAAGAGTAGTTTCTGAAAGCTCTTTCACTTACAGGGCTATTCAGAGAGAGGTGAAAACCAGGAGAATGATTGGAGAAGTGAAAATTCTAGGTCAAAATAGCCAAACCAGAAAAATTCTCAGATTTATCTCACTTTCCAAATTGGCTATTTTGACCAAGAATTTTCACTTCTCCAGTTTTCAACTCTCTATGAATAACCCTGTTAGTATCTACATTTTTTTGTGGTCGCAACAATTTTTGTTAGAGCAAAATTACTCACATGAGTGGAGTACAAATACAGTGTTCATATGTGATGCATAATATCAACTTAAGAAGAATTTAGCCCAAAATCTTGAAGTTGAATATCACTATGTACATTTTATATGCTGAGCTTTTACTAAACTAAAACAACACTTATTTGTCATTATTTTCTAAATTTGACTAGAAACTTTGATGAATCATCCCAAATCAATAGACTCCTTCATTAATGTGTATAGAACATACAAAATATGTAAACATAGTCAGAAAACAATATTTTTTTAAGTTTTTTAAAGTTTGGCACTCAATTTGCAATTTGTACTTTATGACGTTTTATTTGCTGTGAATTTTTACAAATACATTTCTTACAAAAAATATAACTATTAATTCTTGGATAATTTTTCAATTAGTTTATTTGTGACCAATTCACAATGGAAGGTGGCTATTTAAAAAGTAATAATTGTATTATAAAATAGGTTGCCTTGTTTGCAGCTTATGTTATGAAAGTTGGATAGTAAATAATTCAGTTAAAATAATCAGATTTTTTTTAAAATCTTAAAATTCAAAAGGAAATCCACTTTTGAAAGATAAGACATGTAAAAGACATTGAGTAAAATACAATAGCAATAAATGTCCCAGAATCCAATTTTGTAGTATGCTATATATTAAAATTATTCATATTCTATTATGTCCAGTTTTAGTGCACTGGACAAAATATTCTGTTTCAGAATTTATTATGCCATATGGTTGCTACCATATGATTTGAAATGGTTACAGAATTGGAAGTCGAATCTATATTTATCTATGTTAATGGTGATTGGTAACCCTACGTAGGTAATTTTCTTTGAAGATTGAACTCATATATTCTCATTAATATGTTGCACTGTTGAATCATACCAACTAAAATTTAGACATCATATGACGAACATTTCATCTATTGCTTACAGTAAAAGATTTTATTCTGCAAATCAATAGATGACAGAACAAAATAGTGTCAAACTGCATGAAGCATATTATATCATTTCTATATTATACAGGCATTATATGCAATTTTTCACTCTACAAAAATATTTTTATATTGTCTCAACCTTAATTATGATTAATTATATTTTTTAAATATTATTTTTTAATAGTTTAATATACAATATAATAATAGTTTTAATGTGACAGTCAAAAGTTACCTTGAAAAAGAAGATATTCTAAAATATAATTCACTGAAACAGTGCGGAATAATATATTTAAATTAATATTATCCAGAAATTGTAGCGCGAACATTTTTTAGTAATTGAAAAATAAGTAATGTCGATATTTTTAATTATTCTTTGTAGAAAACATGATAAACAGATAAATAACATGCTTTGAGGTAAAAAAATGCTATATTTTTCTATTATTAATATTTAAATAATAGTAAAAATAACTGTATTTTATAAATTAATATACAGTCTGAAATTCTATAATGACTGATACACTAGATCACTCTACTTTTTTTAAAAAGCACTATAGCGTGCTCATTTTTTTACACTTCTCTACACGAGTTGGTAGAGTAAGAATGCGTTTTTTTTAAACCGAGAATTCTTAATCAATTTATGTATATCACAAAAAATTATTCTAAGTTTGTTTGTGATGTACATGACAAATGTTTATATTGTTTGCTGTAAAATGACCTCCTATTTTCAGAATTACATTATATTCTTCATTGAGCTATTATAAATCAAAATTATAAGTTAAAGTATATTTTTATTTTTAAAAGCTGAACTGGTAAATGATACTGTGTACAGTTCTGTGAATTGAGGTGTTGATTCGCAGAAAAAAATATAAATTTTATGATGTGTTTATTTTAGTAAAAATTCAAAAAATGTCTCTCATTGCAGAGATGATAAATTGGAAAGAAAAATCTCGAACTAATATTTTGTTATGCACTACACAAAAATGTAAATATGTGATAAAAAAACAACAGGAAAACGTGCATTCCGTCGTAATTTTGTGGTGTAGAATTTATTGCAGCAAGTTTGAATCTGTTTTGCTAGGTTTGTCTCGCTAAACACTCCCACGTTTACTGCATTATTAAATATTGCATGTATTATTTTAAACAAGGAACTGAATCTTTTCAAATTAATTTTCATTCAATCTTTTAGGAGATAAATAGTGTAAAATCAAAGCAATACATTGTGTTTTATTTTTCATATCATTTTACCTTTTACATTTTAATTACTAATAATAAATCTCAGAATTATTGAATTTCTAAATTTTCTGTTACCTGACACTGTTTAGCAGATTTAGAGGTTCCACTATTCAATACTCTACAATAAAAACAATGGTGAGAGCAGAATACTCTATATTTATGGACCTGCGGACTTTTAGCTTCCTGTATTTTGGTGTCATAAACCATTAGATTTAAAGCAATTTCTGCTTTGCTTCAATATCTGGTTTTACGTTGTGATGGCACAACGAGGCAACAGGTTGTCAATATTCACATTTGTAATAAAAGGCATTTTTAATGATATTCTAAGAAGTACTTCTGGTTTCACGGACAGATACAGGCTTTTATTACTGATTATGTAGATTTACATAAAGAAATATATTTAAAGAATATGTTCATATATTGAGTCAAATGATACTATTCATGTCGGGTTGCAGTAGAAAATATTTTCATGCAATTTGATTTAAATGTCCATGTGTTTGTGCATTGTATGAAGCTAATACATGATGCACATAATATAACTAAAATATTCAGGGCAAATATGTCTAATATTGAAAAATTTATGTTACACTACCAAGTATTAAAAGTCTGGAGAGAGCTCAATATAGTAAAATGCTAGAGGTATTATTCACTAACCATTGAACTGGAGAATTTCAATGAAATTGCATGTTTCTGTTCAATATTAGTGAATTTGACTTTCTCAAACTCTGGTTTTCTTTCAAATAAAATATGGTAGATTTTCTAATCCTTTGTAATTCTTTATAGGTTTATCTGTAAGTGAACAAATCCTTACATGTATTGTATCTACCCATTTGACTAATTGCATAGCTTGTGTTATAATACATTGTTTGAATTTGTTACACAGGAAAATATGCAACAACATACAAATATAGAGCTTATCCTGCAGGTGCATGCAATTAATAAAACTCATATGATGACGACTACTAGTAAATATAGGGGTTGTAACCATTCTGGATTTCCATTGATACCCAAGCAAATTAAAATCACAATAATTTAACTCAAAAATATTAACTACTGGGGAACTCAGCATGATACAAACTTTGCACTAGACTATTAAGAAATAAAGAGTTATGAAAGAGAAATCCCTAGAACGGCAAAACAAAAGATTCGTGTTTTTTTTGTCCATGCATCGTGAAAGACCAACAATGCTTTTTGGCATGTTTTGACATGTCTAGTCTCAATTCATTTGGTTAAGCCCTGCTTGAGTCGGATCCACTTAATAAATTCTTACAAAGTCATCTTTTCCTGGAAATGCTCGTAAAGAACTTCACTGTTGATTAATGACACTAACCAACTAATTTTGGCCACACTGTCGCCTACTCCCGTTAATATCTTCAATTAAACTCACGCTTTTGAAACACCTCCGAATTGAGCATTTGATCCCATATTGTTAATGTTTTTTAGCCTAATTTCAGTGTTAAATAGTTTGTCGCAATGACTGTGAATTGCAATGACCTGACACCTATACATTACTGGTGCTGCCACGTGATTTACCATTAGTGCTTGGGATTCTTAAAACGTCCTTCTTGAAAAATGCCAGAAAAATGATTAATATTACTAATATTCAAAATTATTTCCTCCCTTTTAAAGGGGCATTCTAGTCACTATGACCACTTGTGTGACCACACTATGAACTCCTAGTTAAGTGGTCATGGTCGCCCTCCCCTTCAAATCCCCTCTTTCCATGCTTTCAGCAATTGTTTTGCCTCCATACTGAGTTTTGAGCTAATCTGATCCAAAAGCTATGTGAGTGCGCAGTAGAAGCATTTGATAGTCTTAGGATGATTAACCCTCAAAAGCAAGAAATATTAAACTCTATTTTTTTAACTAGAAAACTTATATAAATAAATAAAGAAGGTTTGGACTAGAAGTAAACATTAAGGGCCCTATTACATTCTTCACGCAAAAACACATGCGCAACGCGTGAATTTTTGCGCAAAGCGTTAAACGTTAACGCGCGTACATCAACGTTGGTATTACAATCCTCGTGCATTTTTTCATCCGTCAAAAAATAACACGTGTAAAACAGACACACACAAACATGCGTGCAGCAACGTTGCACGCAGAAATCAGTGTGTGGACCGTTTTTTTCACGCAATTCAGCCAATCAGAATTAAGAACCACAATTGTCTCACGTAAAGTTTTTGCGCCTGTCAAAGCCAATCTGCGCATATATGCTGCATCAATAAAAAAAAGCGCGCACAGCTTCTCAAATTAACTGGTTTGGTATGAGTAGAATGTGTAACTATACTTTGCTGCGTATTTTTTTTTGGGCTGGTGTATTTGGTTTTCAGCCAGGTTGATAAAATTTGCCATTAACAGCAGCTTTTAGGAGTTGCTAAAATTATGCGCAAAGGCTGTGCGTTACAACCTGCGCATAGATTGTAATACCATCCGCATACCATCGCACAAACGCATTTGCGCTCACAATGTTAAGTATAGGACGCGTTCGGACAGGTTCACCCGCGGTAGACGTATACGCGCTTTTTTTGTGCTGACATTGTAATACGACGTTCAGCGCAAAGGGTTTTGCCCCTTGCGTTAATGCATTTTTGCGCACGCGCTGTCGTTTGTAATAGGGCCCTAACTCTCTTACAGGATTCCTTATACGCTAAACTATCATTAACAGGGTCAGTTTCCAGGAAATGTCTCATCATGTCATGGATATCACCTTTGATGCGATTTCTCATCATTTGATCATATATCACAAACTGCTAATTCCCAGTTCCATCACTGGGCACCATCACATTGCTTCCACATGGGTGTCTCACATTGAGAGTGATTGTGTACCTTTGAGTGTCCTTGTGCGGTAACATTGACATGTTAATTCATTAGTCAGCATGATGATTGACAGCACATACAATATTTATATTTGTTTAATTTAAAGTATACATTTCTCCAGCTTAAGGATGGCATACTGGGGACTGGGGTCCTCCTTATGCCACCACCCTAATGTGCCACTATTATCATGCAGGGTCATGTAACATCACAGCCATATAAATTGTCATGATGTTGCGTGTCTCTGGCTTCACCACTGCTCCAGCTTTTCAGACAAAAACGACCCACAGTGATGCACTTGGATCACACTGCAGTTCAATGCATCATGTATATCTGGGATGACTGTGTGTCCAATATCAGAGTACACAGTGCCTATATCAATGCTTAATTAACCTAGAATCGATAAAACACCTCTGTGAATGTAATGCAAATGTTCTTTTCAGTGGTTGATTTGTGCATCTCATTGGGCTAGGTTCTGTGATGCTCTCCTGGGGAGTGAGGTGACTCCCTATAGAGGGAGACGGGAAGAACCACAAAACCTCTCATTTTCAGGTGTTAAATATAAATCAGAACTGGCTACACATGTGTAAAAGTTTAAATGATTAGCTGTTGTTCAGTTATGAAAACCTCACAATTGACATAGGTTTTGCAGGGTTCTTCAAAGCGTGCCGAACTGGCCCCGAATACTGAATTTCCCCATACAGTGAATTTCGTGACCATTCAGTGAATCAAAAAGCTGGTAATAAGCCAAATATTGGAGAATTGCCAGCGAAACACGGGGATCTTTGGCAGCAGTGAAATTCCCCATAGAGAAGCAATGGTTAATCTATTCAGAGAACACTGAACAGCACCGAAATGTCAGTGAAATGCCCTGATTTCCAGTGGCTTCGTTCGGCAGGTTTAATAAGGCGAATCCCATAGGTTTCAATGATAAAAATATTCCCATTTTATTAAATATTTGTTAAACCGTTAAAGAGACTTTTTGTTGCAGATTAGTAGAATTATTTATTTGTAGATGAATAGTGGAGCGCCACACGAAACACTTCCCACACACCAGTTCATCACTTTATACCTTATGGTGGCTTCCCCAGAGGACCAGAATTAGACCAACACATGTCTCCAGAAATGTAACGGTACAGCGCACTCAACAAATTTTAAATGTATCATACATACACATTTTTCATCAGACAATTTTCGGTTGCATCTCTATGATCAAGCCAGGGAAACGAATCGTGCAGCATATAGTTGATACAATATGAATATCTTTATAAATGCACAATAAATTGAGCCTAAACTGGCTCTGGAGGTAATCGCCTTAAGGGTGTTTTCTTCCTATTCTTAGGTACCCATCCGCCTGAGACGTCCTCCTTTACAGTTTTCTCATATGTGGAATAAAAAAGCACAAGTCGGGGACCTCCCCTAGTGCAACTCTTTTTTTCACAATCTTTATATAATGAGAAAAGCCAAATGCACACTTACTCTTGGAGGAGCCCTCTTAGGCTCTTGATTACACGTCTCTGAATATTTTACCATGGAAAAATTCACTAAACCTTCAAAACGATCCAGGGTCGGCAGGATAAATATAATCGCTTTAATTAAAAACAGTGATATCCAAAACGCGTTTCACTGGCGAACTGGCTTCTTCAGCTGGCAAAACAAATATTTTCAACTGTCTCTCCCTCTTCCTGTCCTCTAATTCTCTACTCGGCCCCCTGCATTTAGGCTGCCGTCCCCTACACTCAACTGAAACTGCCATCACCAAAGTCACCAACAACCTCCTAACTGCTAAAAGCCATGGCCACTATTCTAATCTCATCCTGCTTGACCTCTCGGCTGCTTTTGACACTGTCGACCACCCCCTCCTTCTTATTATTATTCATAGGACCTAATATATTAATTGCAGGCATTTTCATTCAGTGTTTTTTTGCAAACAACTTTTAAAAGTTGTGGCTTCTTTTGTTTACCCAGTTTGTCGGCTTGTCTGCTTTTTCCGGCGGCTAGTCAGCTCTCTGTTCGGCAGATCGTGGGCTTTTTTTGGATCCGTCTAGTGGTTTTACGGCAGATCGTTGGGTGCGTTCGGCTTTTTTTTCGGCGGTTTTTCAGGCCGCTCAGATTTTTTTGCCGCAACTTTTTTTACACATTTTTCGCTCTTTGGGCATTGAGCCCCCAGGGCTAAAACTTTCTGGGCACCTTCTGCAGCCCAAAAGCAAACAACATTTTCTTGCCTTTGAGCTGCAGATCTGATGGTGCCTTTGAAGCTCGAGATATCTCGATCTTGGCAGTGAAGGGGTTAATAATGAAAAAAATATATATTTATAGATTAATCTGTAAACAAGATTGATCTCACCTTTTAATTTGACTTTTAAATGCATGGTCAGTAGTGGTCCCAGGGGATTTCAGGCGCTTTCTTAAACTTCGCATGGGTTTGTACAGTCTCAGTAATCCTTACTTTTAGATTTCTCATGCTTTTCTAGGGGAAGAAAAGATACGTAACTACACACCTATCTCCCAACTGTGAGGATTGAAAGGCAATTATTAAAATGTAACTTTTAATTATTTCATGATTTTCTGTTCTGCATTGCAGCTAATCTCAGCATATTTTTGAGCTAGAAGCCCCTCATGTGATCCCACTGTTCGATACCAGATCTACTCAGGAGCTTTCCAGCCAGCAATCAACACACGAATGAAAACTATTCAAGCTATGTGGTGTCTGATAGCATAGACTTAAATAGATTATCCATACAAAACAAAATGAGATACATTTATTTATAATTAGCCAAGAATTTATACATTTTATTAACCTCATCTGGATAAAAGATTGAGGTCTCTATTCCATAGTTGGTGTTTATGTAGCGTCTTGAAATGTAAGCATTAGTACTAGCATTAACGAGTTTATCGTCTGACATTAATATTCAATAGTTGACGCTACAGTGGGGAGAAATCAGTTTGCGCTTTGCAGCTTGCGTGAGCGTACTGTACTTTGCGTCTCATACTTAACATGGGGAGGGAAATCAGTTTTTAACGTCTCGACAAGTGAGGTATTCCAAGTGCAAGTTAATGTCGCAATGTCAATTGACAAACTTTAACAACTCCTAAAAGCTGGTTTTAACTGAATCTGCAAATGCAAAATCAATTAACGCGCTCTAGCCCCCTCCCCTAAAAATTCCATACTCTCCTCTCATTCCACAGGGAAAAGGGTGGCACGACCTGCTGCTTCTTCTCGCCAGGAGCAGAGTGAGACTGGGAACAAATAGTTCCTACTCTCCCTCCGCGATCACTCGGTGGCTCTGCGTGATTTCACAAGGGTGAGCTCGCACAGAGCTTGTGACCGGGATGCGCAAAGCACCATGAAGTCCTATGGACTCCACGAGCCGATACTCGCGGTGGCGCTGATTGCTGCTGCTGGTAACATTGAGCTTTGCGCTGCATTCCGAGGCAAGGTGCTAAGTTAGCACCCACCCCGGAATTTGATGTTGTAGTGGCGGCGGTAAGAGAAAATCTGCAGGAGCACATTATCCTGCTTACCATATCAATTTAGTGTCATGTATGGAATAGGTCCCTGAGTGGATCCGTCTGGGAATCAAATATGAAAGTCTTATAATAGAGATGGAATAAACACCAGAAGAAGGATGGGAAAGTAATATTTTGTACCTAATTCAGACCATGAACATGTTAGTTGTTTATCGATATATTTTTTCTGAAAACAGTTGTGAAATCTCTACATAATATCTGTAAAACTGACATTTCTATAAAGATATGAACACACAGCTTGTAAATAAAACTATTACAATCATTTTTGATAGGCATTGGATTTAGTGGTAACCTAAAAACTCTTTTTTTTTTTTCTGTTACTACGTATTTTTCGTTCTTAATGTAACTTAATCACATAAGACGTTTGCAATATCTCAATAAAACATTGGGTGTTATTCACTAAATAAATACAGGTGAATTGACAGCACAATATGGTGCAATTCCGGCTGGGTGGAATAGAGGTAACATCACTGCTCTATATCCAGGGAGACCATAGAGACACGAGTTCGAATCCCGGCAAGAGCATCTCTCCAGTAAGTGTCCTTGGGCAAGACACCTAACGGTACATACTCGCCACCCAGGACATACTTGAAAACGAGAGAAATCTCAATGTATCCTTCCTGGTAAAATCCTTCCTAAAAAAAAAAAAATCGGTGGAGTTTGGCGGCACCAAAATTGTCCCATTGGAAACTATTAATTAGTCTGTTCATAGACTGCCAAATTATACCAATTGTTTGGCGAAATGAGTTGATTTTCGTTGTTTCAATTCAACAGGTTTAAACAAGTGAATCCATTTGGTTTCAATGTAATGAATAGGAATAGCTTTTTAAAATTAATTTTAAAGATCATTTATTTCACTTTTTGCACAAACATTTTCTATTTTTTAAGAAACCTTTATGTAGTTTTTGTATTTTTTTTAAAAGATATACTTTTTCTATTTTCTAAAAGACTTTTGGGCTATATTACAATCTTCGTGCAAAAACCCTCACGTAAAGCGAAAATTTTTGTGCCAAGCGTTAAACTTTTGCGCGCGCAAATCACCGCTGGAATTACAATCCTCGCAGCTTTTTTCTTCCGCCGATCAATAGCACGCGTAAACAGTACGTGCACAAATGCATGCTCTCAGTGCCGTCTCGCGCAAAAATCTTTACCGCGCAGTTTTTTGCACCCATTCAGCCAATCACAATGAACAAACACACCTATCAAACGCAACTGGATTGCATTTGCCAGAGTCATCGGAGACATGTTCTGCGTCTATGATGCAAAATGAGCACATATGCTACAGTAATAATACCCACACACCTGCCATCATCCATTATATTGTTGCTGCATTAATTTTTATGGGCTGTCTATTTTGGATTAGCCAGGTTGTTCAGATTTGCCGTTGGCACCAGCTTTTAGGAGTTGCTAAAATTATGTGCTCAAAGGCTATGCAGTAATTACCGCTAGTAAATTGTAATACCATCCTCGTACCAGCGCACATTCACATTTGCGCTCACAATGTTAAGTATAGGAGGCACGAAGTACAGTAAGTTCGCGCAGGGTTCGCTCAGGTTCACCCGCGGTATACGATTGTGCGTGGTTGTTGCACTGACTATGTAATACGGGATTAGGCAAAATGGTTTTACCCCTCGCATTAATGTGTTTTTGCGCCGGCGCAAACGTTTGCGTGAAGATTGTAATTTAGCCGCTTAATTTTATTTTGTAACAGTCCTTTTTATTATTTTTTAAAGCACCTTTTTATTATTTGGACACATTTTACATACTATTACTACATTTTTGTTGATTTACGGTACTATTAGGAGAACAGGAGACTTCCTTTTATTTCTGCAGTTCAGTGGAATTCGCCGATACCTATTTGGCACAATTCGGTGCAATTCGGCAGTTATAGACACAATTCAGTAGTTTTTGTCCGATAACTGTCGTGGCAACTTCAATTTCGGCAAAATACAGTGAACGTTTGAGAAATATTGAATTCACTGTATTTTCCGCGAAATGGAATTCGCCGAAATGGGTCGAATTGCAAAGCCCCGAAATTGATTTTGAATTCGGTGCTTCGTGAATAGTCCCTATAGGTTTTGGTCTGCTTTGCACATAGTGGGATTTTACATACGCGGTGCACCAAATCTGCTTTTAATTATACACTTCATATAATGTTTCTTTTTTCAGGAATATTCATTATGACTTTTAGCAGCGGAAAATGGTAAGTGATATTGTCTTAATTCAAGCATGTTAACCTGTAACAAGTACTCATATATTCTTAATTGACTGATTTCGATTCCTCCCATTAAGTCGTGTAGCTTTACTTCAGTAAATGCTCGTCTGTCTGTTTCTTGCTGTGATTAGGATAATGTATGCAGCTTCCCAATGTAACTTGCATCTGCGTGCATAAGGCTCCTACATATTTAAAGGCTGGGTATTCTGGGACTATTTCTCGTGCTCTCTTTTTGTTCTTAGCACGCAAGGCAAGGCTGTTAGCCTACATACTGGATTATTTCGTGTTTCCTCCATGTGTGACGATGTCTGTTTGCGTGAGCTCGTGCTTTTGTATGTTTTATGGCAGCTGTTTATTTAAAAAGAAGCTCAGAATGTTTCACAGTGGGAACAGCGGCCCGCTGCAACATGAAATTATAATTGACATTAATGATATCACAAAATGCTTTAAGGAAGAACATATAAGAATATAGTGTGCTTGTTGGAAGGTATATTCATCCGTATGGCTTAAAGACATAAGAGTGACAGGAAAATGTAAGTAAACTGAAGTTCAGATTGGGTTGTAATGACTTTTCCAAAGGTCCACATCGCACTATTTGGTAAAATATCAATCTGATTAAAGTCTAAGTTCATTATCTCAAAAGAAAAGCAGAATGTAAAGTCATATTGTCCAGATTGTTATCTCTATATATAAAAACATTTGCGTCCGTCGCCGCAGGCGGTAGACGCAATGCGCATGCGCGGCAGGGGGGAAAAAACGCTGGCATGTGCGGGTGAAGAAAAAAAAAAGCTGATCCGTTGGAGAGGCGCGCGCAAAGCACCTCTCCAATGGATCTGAATTTTTTTTTCTCCCTCGTACAAAGAGCCTCTTCCACTGCATGCTGTGTCCTGCTGATGGCCGGGGACAGGCTGCCTGGGAGTCCAATTTCCATCCGACAGGACAGAGAGAGGAGCACTTCGAGCAGGGGCATATGGGATGACGTTTTCCCTTTGCTCCTGCGCAGGGCCAGCTGCCCGATCCGACTCCTGCCAGACACACTTCCGGGAGCTGGCTCTGCCCCTCCATCCTCCCCCCAGCACTCTCTGTGACCAGGCAGAGGGTTTGCCTCCTGTTCTGCTCCTCCACTGTCAGACAGGCCAAGCAATTCGAGGCCGTCTTAAACAGGGTGACAATTAGGCATTCCCCCGGGCAGCTGTCCTGGGTGCTAGGTCCTCAAAGGAGGAGGAGCACACAAAAAAAGCTCTACCAAAAAGATGAGTAACGGGGGGGGGGGGTATTTATGGAATTGTTGAGGTGAAGGAAAATATTAAAAACTTATTTATACTGACAAAACAGATACAAGTTGGTTAAAATAAAAATAATGAATTATAGGTGCCAAGTGCACCGGAGCTCAGGTGAAAGTCCCGATAAAGTATTAGTAGCTCTGGCTATTAGACTACTGTAAACACACAATATTACATGCACTCAGGTGTTATACTGAGCGCTATATATAGTGTGTGTGTTATACTGAGTGCTATATATAACGTGTTATGCTGAGCTCTATCTCTATATATAAAAACGTTTGTGTCGGTCGCCATCGTCCTAGGGCACAATGCGCATGCGCAACGTAAACAAACCACCTATTCCAGTGTGCTTGCAATCTAAAAGGGAAAAGAGGGGTCTGCTCCAGGGAGTTTACAATCTAAGAGGGGAAAGAGGAGCCACTCCCGTGAGTTTACAGACTAAGGCCCCCGGCACACGAGCGTATTTATGGCTTGTGTGCACCCGCACTTCCCTGCGTCCGTGGGTTTTTGATGGGGAAGGCCATCCACCGGACGTGAAAAAGCCCTCCCCGTCAAAAAGCTAAACGGACGCTGAAAGGATACAAAGCGCGATTCTCCATAGGAGGATCGCGCTTTGTATGCTGAGCGCAGAGAGTGGAAGGAACATCCACTTTTATGGACGTTCCTTCCTCTGCTCGTGTGCCGCCAGCCTAAGAGGGGAAAGAGGAGTCTGATCCCGTGAGTTTACAATCTAAGATGAAAAGAGGAGCTGCTCCCATGCGCTTACCATCTAAGAGGGAAGAGGAGCCCGCTCTAATATATAAATGCATTTGTAATGTGCTGTCAGCTGCGTACGCACCCTTCACAGCTGCTCACTCGGCCCTGCCGTCGTGGACGAGACGGTGACGGATGAGTTACAAACGCATTTATATATGGAGATACTATTGAATATGACATTGCAAAGCAAATATGTGGACACGGATTCTGGGTAGATTTGTGCACCGATTTTTTTTTCCATTCGATTCGGTTCGGTTTGTTCGGATTTTGTAAATTTTTGTTTTGGCTTGTTTCGGCCGATTTCCGTTTCGGTTAGTTTTTCGTATCGACTTTTTTTTTCGTGATTTCGGAAATTTTCGTGTTTTTCGGAATATCTGTCCTCCTCGTTTCAAAGTGTCTATTCATTTTGACGTAAACTAATGGTTTTTCGGATCCGATATTTCTGTCGATACGATAATTCTGCCGATACGATAATTCTGCCATTGAGATTTCTTATGTTTTACAAGAAGGATACATTGAGATTTCTCTGGTTTCCCGGGAAGGATACATTGAGATTTCTCATGTTTTACAAGAAGGATACATTGAGATTTCCCATGTTTTTCAAGAAGGATACATTGAGATTTCTCATGTTTTACAAGAAGGATACATTGAGATTTTCCATGTTTTGCCAGAAGGATACATTGAGATTTCTCTGGTTTCCCAGGAAAGATACATTGAGATTTCTCTGGTTTCCCGGGAAGGATACATTGAGATTTCTCATGTTTTACAAGAAGGATACATTGAGATTTCCCATGTTTTACAAGAAGGATACTTTGAGATTTCTCTGGTTTCCCGGGAAGGATACATTGAGATTTCTCATGTTTTACAAGAAGGATACATTGAGATTTTTCTGGTTTCCTGGGAAGGATACATTGAGATTTCTCATGTTTTACAAGAATGATACATTGAGATTTCCCATGTTTTACAAGAAGGATACATTGAGATTTCTTATGTTTTACAAGAAGGATACATTGAGATTTCTCTGGTTTCCCAGGAAGGATACATTGAGATGGGAATGATACAAAACTACAGAATCAGCGATATAACCGAAAAATACGATGTCCGAAATTACTGAAATGGAACCGAAATCAGGAATGGAGCCGAAATCACGAATGGAACGAAAATGAATTTCAATTTCACACATTTCTAGTCCATTCGAAAATTCCGAAAAGTTTTCGTTTCGGCTCGGAAATTTGTTCGGATCTGCCGTTTTCGGATCCGAAAATTTTCGGAAAATCGGCCGAATCCGAATGCACGAATCGGGAAATTTCGTGAAAATTCCAAAACGCACATCCCTAATTCTGGGCTGGCAACAACAATAGACTGCCCTCCGGGCAGGCTTATTAACTAGTCTTCCATATATTGATTGCAAACTCCAAGCATCCAAATGCACATAGGGTTTAGAGAACGCTGTATCTCGTCACGCGGCAACCAATAGCCACAGAATACAGGATCACTACTCTTGGCCGAAAATCACCAAATAAGTAATACAACAGCAGAAAATCTCAAGTGATACGTTTATTACATCATTATTATTTATTATATATTATTTATAAAGTGCCAACAGATTTTGCATCGCTGTACTTAGGTATAATGAGTACAGTTAAAAAGACAGGAACAAAACTTCTGAAAGACAAGACAACATTTGACAAACAATTACAGGAAGGGATGGAGGTATACCCCATCAAAAGTGGAGAGAGACTGTGGAGACACAGGTTCGATCCCGGCAAGAGCGCCTCTCCAGTAAGTGTCCTTGGGAAAGACACCTAACGGTACATGAAATAAATATGTGTGCCCCCTGTTTGGCGCTGCTTGCTTTTATATGATGAATCTACTCCTATCTCTGCTTCGTGCAGGTGGTGTGTGAGATGTAATGTCAGATCTTATATTATTTTCTCACTTTAGGGGTGTGTTAATCACAGTAGTAGGTGAGAATGTGCAAATATCCTACTTCATATGCATCATTGTACATGCAGGTATAATACTTCGAAATCAGTTCTTAAATGTACACACATGAAACATATAATAAAAAGTACATGTAACATAAAGTGCCCCGTGGCTTTAGTCTATCTGGTTCACCATTTAAGGCAAAAATAACCTTAGATTTCCATAGGTTTGCTGCCACTTTTTGGCTAAATAGTCAATGCTCAAGAGGGTGCAATATTTCTGGGAGAAATTTCTTGTGGATTCTTCACTGTAGATGGCTCTGTATCTGGCCTCTGGGGTCTTTGTCTCCTTTACCTCGAAGACATAAGCGGGACAATGGCCAAAAAATAATGCGTATTGTACCACAACCTGTCTATTTATAATCAAGAATAGATAGCACTTACGTGGTTGGGAGCTAAACTGTGCATTAGCTCATTCTCTGTGCATCTTTGGCCTATTAAGGTGGCCAAAATCCCTTCTTTGCTCTCCTCCTGCTTTCCTTCTCTACGGTAGGTCTATATCTCGCTCTCCTTAAAATTGGAGCTTAGCAGACCAAGGTCTAACAAATAGGTTCCTCCCCAGAAACTGTAGCTGCGGGGAATTTTACCAAAGCAGTGCAGAACTGCATAAGAGCAATAAACTGCTCTCCTTAAATGGGAGCTGATACTCCAGAAATTCAACACTTAGCATTCAGAAGAAACCCGGAGGTTAATTAATGAAATTAGACAACATGAGTAAATTTGAAACACTTTGATTGCCTGATAAGATTTCACAAAGCCCGGCTCTTGAGCGTCTTAGGCCAATACTCAATGAGGGCTTGATATATTGATAGTATCGGAAGTTCTGTACTGATATATTTTGGTTGAAGGAACACGGGAAGGATTGTTGTATTAAAGTAGAAGCACATGTGATTCTTAGAATTAGTATTGTCTTGTCCTTGGATTTGTTTATTATTAGCATACTTTCTATTGACACTATTGATTGTACATATCTGGCCTGGATGAGAATATATAGCTGGAGGCATTCCAATGGAAGGTCTATCCTCCTCATCAGTGACCAAAGGGCATTCAGGCAGAATGGCAACATTTATTGCATCACTGCATCATAGATGAAACTTCATTGTCTAGCCAACACAAACTATAGAATCAGAACTGATGCTGGCGTCATTTCAACCAATAATGGCTGTTGGATTAATGATGGTGCGTCATTACGTGGGGCTTATAGATGTGGAATAACGTATTGCACAGGTCATTCGCAGGTGGCCAAAAGAACACCACATAGCAGGAAGCCCAGGGGCATCTTACAAAAGCGCCCACAACAACATCTAAGAGCTGAATCGGTGAGTCTCCAAGGGATATGACAGGGATTTTGTCTAAGAATCAATAGGTGTCCCTAAAAATTTGACCATCCTATACGCAAGAGTAGGATATCAAATATTGAGGCTGATAGTCAAAATCAGGGGCGTAACTACCAGGGGTGCAGAGGGTGTGACCGCACCTGAGCCCTTGAGTCCGGGGGGCCCACACTCGCCTGCCTGGGCCTGGGGGCTTGCCTATATATTTATTCCTTTAATTTATTTTATACTTATATGTGAGTTATACTTTGGAGCTCTGTGATACACTCATACACACCACATATTGCTGTGAGTTTTTTTGCTGTAGACCTCTGTGATTTACACTGATACACACTGCACATTACTGTGAGTTTTATTGCTGTGGAGCTCTGTGATACACTCATACTACACTGCACATTACTGTGTGTTGTATTGCTGTGGAGCTCTGTGAGATACACATAGTGCACATTACATTAAAAATGGTATGGACTGAAGAGGTCATAGTGAACCTGGAAAAAATCCGATACTGTCTGGAGTCAACATTGTGGACCAGGAGGGGACCAATGCATGTTAACGGGAGGGGAATATGTTTTTGCCTGGGGGGACCCGTCATGGTTCCTGCACCTGGGCCCTGAGGTTTCTAGTTACGCCTCTGGCCAAAATAATGACTGTTGAAAAAAAAATTGAAAACCAAGTTAAAAACAATATTGCATTAAAAAAAGTGCTGAAATGTGTAGAATAGGGATGTGCATGGCTGAAAAAATTGTTTAGTTTAGTTTCGTTTCATTCTGTTTTTAAATCATTTAGTTTTCCGAATTTCGGAACTAATTTTGTTTCGTTCCGGATCGATTTGAAATTTCAATTCGATTTGAAAGTTTGAATCGATTCAAATTTCATATATCAATTCAAATATCTGCAAAGCCTCAACTGTACATATGTACGCAGACGACACTGTGATCTATACCAGCAAACCAAATCTCCCGTAGCTTGAGGCCGTGCTGCAAGAACAATTCACAGAGGTAGAAAAGTGGATCAAAAACAACAAACTTTTTTTAAATACTGACAAAACTGTAACGATGCTCTTTGGAACAAAACCTAAACTACACAAATTGCAAAATCCCCATCTATGTGTTGGGACAAAATCAAATGGCACACTGACCACAGTCACTTCTCTCAAATATCTAGGTATGTGGTTGGACCCTAATCTATCCTTTGGCCCCCACATCGAAAAACTCTCATCTAAACTTTACCCCAAACTAGGTGCCCTGTACAGAAACAAATCCTGCCTGAGTCCGCGGTAAGAAAGCAGATTGTACAGCAAATGCTTATGCCGGCTATTGATTACGGAGATGTAGTGTATGCAGCCGCCCCGCAAACACACCTTCATAAACTTACTACATTGTATAACTCATTCTGCCGGTTTGCGCTACAATGTAACTACATGACCCACCATTGTGACATGTTAAAAGAGCTAAACTGGCCATCGCTGGAATCCAGACGCACCCTTCACCTTTCCAGCCTGGTGTTTAACCCTTTCGCTGCTGAGGCTTTTCACACCTCTGTGCTGAGGTCATTTTTACCGGTTTTGCTCATCATGTTTAAACGTGTTTTGAAGGCTTATTTTAGTATATTACCCAGACATATTATATATCGTTCTTTCCGTCAGACTCGGTAGATTCATAATATGTCATTATTATATGTATACGTTATGTCATGTCTGTATATTATAACAAAAAATGCAATAAAATATGTATTTTCAATAATTTACAATGTGTAAAGTGTTTTTTTTCACATTTTAACATGCGAGCAATTGCGGTTATATTTTGTATGGGGTGCGCTTGTTAAAAAAATTAGAGACGGGGTCTCGTTACATTTTTTTTTGGGGAAAATTACGCGATTTTTAACAAACGCACCGCATACAAAAATCGTTAGTGCAGCATCATTGTTCACATTATAATTGAAATGGGAACAATATTGCTGCATTAACAAACCAAAAAAAAGAAAAAAAATTGTTTATTTTTTTTTTCTAATTTTTTTTCTAATTTTTTTTTTTTTTTACAAAAATTTTCACAGTAGTGTTTGGTATCGTTGGAACGGCCATGCTCTGGCCGATCCAGCAATACCAAACTTTAACCCCTAGCTGCCACGGATCGGGAGATAGGGAGTTCATTGGAACTCCCTATCTCCACCGTTGGTGGCAGTTAGGGGTTAACTCTAGGACTGGCGTCATCGTGCTACGCACGATGACGCCAGTCCTCAGGGGGAGTTCCCGGAGGCTTGGCCGACATCCAAGATGTCGGCCAGCTCCGGGAAAGGATCGCGAACCGGCGCTTTTCAGCGCCGATTCGCGATCCAGCTCCCCAGGGGTTAATGCCAGGCACCATTTGGAAGGGCAGGCTGTGCCCTTCCAAATGGTGCCTGGGTTAACCCCCGCAACGCCGCCGATCGGGAGGGAGAGAGGTCCGAAGGACCTCCCCCCTCCCTTTCAGGCGCCTCCTCCGCACATGTGGGGGGGGGCGCCTGAATTAGGTGTCATCGCGCTGTCGCGATGACACCTAATTTCAGCGGCGGCGGTTCCGGATGCCGGGCTGACATCGAGGATGTCAGCCCGCACCGGAGGGGCCAGCGATCGGCCGGAACCCGGCCGAACGCTGACCCCAATGGGAGGACGCGCTCAGCGCGTCCTCCGCACAGCAGCGGTAATGCGGAGGACGCGCTCAGCGCGTCCTCCGCATTGAAGTGGTTAAGAGCATCTCTGGGAAGCTGCCACCCTACCTGAATAGACTGCTTCCCCCAGCAGCTCCCTCATCCTATAACCTCCGATCCAGGACCAGCACCTTACTTGCTATACCACAATACAAAAAGACAGTGGCTCGGTCCTCATTTTCCTACAGAGCACCACAATTATGGAATAACCTCCCAGACACCATCAAATCTTCCCCCAGTCTTAAGTCACTCAAAAGCTCCTTACTAACATACCTCAATACAGAATGCACCTGTAAACATGTAACCTAGTGACTATATTTCCTACATATTTTTCTGTTAATCTGTATATTTGTGTTGTTTTTTTTTTTAATATCTTGCATTGTATTACTTTGTATTTCTGTAACTGTAACACTTCAATGTTCTTGAACCCAGGACATACTTGAAAACGAGAGAAGTCTCAATGTATCCTTCCTGGTAAAATCCTTTATAAATAAATAAATAAATAAATAAATAAATAATTAATAATAGTTGATATCATTTCAAATTTTGGATCACTAGATAAAACCCCAATTAATCAAATTTTGCTGTTAAAAGTAAAGCTAGGGTTAAATTTTAAGCTGTGTCACAGATTTAGTTTTTGAGTCAAATTAAACAGTGAAACAAATTAATTTGTTTCATAAAGTCCTTTGCTTACTATTACTTGTATTGTAAGTTAAGATCAATTCGATAGTTGATTTAAATTGGATAGTTCATTTCAAATTCGATAGTTGATATCAATTTGATAGTTCATTTCAAATTCGATAGTTGATATCAATTTCATAGTTCATTTCAAATTCGATAGTTGATATCAATTTGATAGTTTATTTCAAATTCGATAGTTGATATCAATTCGATAGTTCATTTCAAATTCGATAGTTGATATCAATTCGATAGTTCATTTCAAATTCGATAGTTGATATCAATTAGATAGTTAAATTCAAATTCAATAGTTAATATCATTTTGATAGTTGAAATCAGTTATTCAAATATTTCTTTTATGATGATTCGTATCGTATCGATTCGTTATTCGGAAGTACTTCCGAATACGAATTATCAAATTTTGTTCCAAATTCTGAATTTTTCCGAAATGAATGCACATCTCTAGTGTAGAATAGAAACCAATTAAGGCCTAACTATCCCAATTAGCCACATTCTATTTAGTTCCAAATATTATAAGTAACATCATTATACAGATAATAGATTGATCATGTGTTCATCATTTGTTGAATATTCCCATTTTGGATTGTGACCTGATGAAGTCTGAGGAGGATTTGCCAGAATAAACCAGTTTGTCTCTAGACACAGCAAGGAATCAACAAAACTAATCAAGAAGGCTACTTCAATGTATTATGAATGGAGGCATTTGCTTGTGATTTCATATTTGCTCAGATTAATCACTCAATAGCATATTTAAATTTGTTAAATCAATGTTTATTTTAATAATTTTTTAAGAAAAGCACATCTGAATAGTCATTAATTTGCATATTATTTTATCTACGCTGCGTGTGACCTTGCTGATAGAATTGATGCAAATGAAATGCAATATACAAGTCCTGATTTGTTATTCTCTCCTCTGGTAACCTGTCATTCTTCTTCGTAAATTGACTGCTCCCCACGAAAGGCGATATGATTCACGAGCTGAAAGATTCTGTAGTCTTTCTGACAGTTTACAATATGGGTTGCTGGCCACTTTAGAGAGCCTATGATAGCGAGTACGTCTAAAGGGAAAAGCTTATAAATTCATATGTTAAAATTATGATAATATGACACAAACACTACAACATATCAAGAAATTTAATAAATGCCCTAAGGTAAGGAATATTTTTTAAAAAAAATAAGAATGCTAAAACAAGGAAATTCTTCAGAACATAAAGGTAAATAAATGATGTAATGAAATTATTTTGAGAAGAAGGTTTAAACTCTAAGCAAAATCCTGGAGAGGTGGGAATGGAGAACACCAGATTGATTGACATGGTTCCAAATGGAGAAGAGATTTCTTTGGAATGGGGTTCTAACCCACAGGGAAATCTAGGAATGGGAAGGCACAAAGCACACCGTGACCAACTTAGGCTGGTGTCAGACATGCATTTTTACGAGCGGATGGAATGTCTGTGAGAGTGGACATTCCTTCCACTCTGACGCCTGTCTGATGCCCCCCTGACGCCCATCTGGCCACCTCACTGAGCACAGTTAGTGCGCTCAGCACTGCAAGGCTCAATCCTCCTATGGAGGATCACACTCTACAGCCCCATTGAATGCGCATCATAGCGTTTCGATGGGGAGGCTTTCTGAATGTACGCAGCATGCCTGCTGTAGCACGCGCAATTCCTGTGCACGCTACAGCGTGTGGCCAGCCCCGTCAAAGTGTCAAAACACTTGGACATCGGGAAGCACGTCCGTACAGGCGCACATAGTGTGCTCGGCTGACATGGCCCTAAGTTGAATTAAATAGACACGGTGGCTAGAGTGTCACCTTAGCTTCAGCTGACTTTAAAGTAATTTGGAGACCAACACGAGTGTAAGCTTCTCTGGTTTGATAGTGGAGACTAATTAATCCCCTACACTACCAAGTTTTTACTTATATAGCCGTATCATAAAAGAAATAGAACCGTTAAAAGCAATATAATACAATAAGGAATAATAGAAGCCTGGGGTTCCCTGGAGAATCATAAAATACAAAATCATGCTGAATATAGATACCAAGTGATTTTCCATAAAAGCAGTATCAGTGACCAGTGGTTTTTGGAAAATTCCTTTTCATTCGTAATAGAGTAAGAAATTCTTGAGAATTTTCTATTGTACATATTTCTGTAGTAGTCCTACTTGACCATCTGTTGGCCATAAGTCATACTGCAGTTGGGGCTCCAGGCTGAACTAGGTGGGAATCTGTTTCAGAAACAAAGTCCAAACTGTTGTAACTATTTTAGCACCTTAGGGTGTCATGCGCATTGGGTACATTTTGGAGCCCAATTGCAATACAGATTTATTTTGCAATAAATGAATGTTCTCTGCATTGCTCTAGAATTGGGGCTAATAGAGAATTCTCACTTTTGGTACACAAGGATTGGTTGACAATGATTTAAAACAGCATTACCAATCAACATATTTTATGCATTATTAAACATTATAAAACTGGTATTTAATTGGTGTCTTTCTTTAAACCTTTATATATGTTTGGCTGAGCACTTGGCTAAAGTGCTGTATTACCTAGACAGTTATCCTACAGGCAGGGTTGTCTTTTCCTCATTCATCATGTACGTGTCAAGGATCAGACTGAGCATGGTGTACAGTGAGGTGTGGTGTGAGCCCAGGATGCAGTGAAATCAGGGCTCGAGTCGAGCGGGAACGCGCGGGAATGGCGTTCCCGCACTTCTCCCACAGCAGGAACACTGCGGGAATGCAGCGTTCCTGCTGTGGCCCGAGCCAAACACTTTAGCAGGTGGCCGCCGCCCATTGCTGGCGACCACGTGCTTCCTATTAGAACGGCCGGTGACCGGAAGTGGAGCCGCTCGCCTGACTGTTTCATAGATCCCAGGCGAGCAGCTGCACTTCCTGTCAGCGACCGCTGAAGCAGGAAGCATGCGGGCGCCGGCAATGTGCGGCAGGAGCAGCAGAGGAGCAGCAGAGGAGCCGCAGAGTTGAGCTGGGCTTGGGGCAATATCCATGAGACCTGGGGGCAGTATCCATGAGACCTGGGGGTAATATCCATGAGACCTGGGGGCAATATCCATGAGACCTGGAGGCAATATCCATGAGACCTGGGGGCAGTATCCATGAGACCTGGGGCATATCCATGAGAGCTGGGGGCATTATCCATGAGAGCTGGGGGCAATATCCATGAGACCTGGGGGCAATATCCATAAGACCTGGGGCATATCCATGAGAGCTGGGGGCATTATCCATGAGACTGGGGCAATATCCATGAGACCTGGGGGCAATATCCATGAGAGCTGGGGGCAATATCCATGAGACCTGGGGGCAATATCCATGAGAGCTGGGGGCAATATCCATGAGACCTGGTGGCAATATCCAGACCTGGGGCAATATCCATGAGACCTGAGGCATATCCATGAGACCTGGGGGCATTATCCATGAGAGCTGGGGGCAATATCCATGAGACCTGGGGCAATATCCATGAGACCTGGGGGCAGTATCCATGAGAACTGGGCATATCCATGAGAGCTGGGGGCATTATCCATGACAGCTGGGGGCAATATCCATGAGACCTGGGGGGCAATATCCATGAGACCTGAGGGGCAATATCCATGAGACCTGAGGCATATCCATGAGACCTGGGGGCATTATCCATGAGAGCTGGGGGCAATATCCATGAGACCTGGGGCAATATCCATGAGACCTGGGGGCAGTATCCATGAGACCTGGGGCAATATCCATGAGACCTGGGGCAGTATCCATGAGACCTGGGGGCATTATCCATGAGACCTGGGGGCATTATCCATGACAGCTGGGGGGGCATTATCCATGAGAGCTGGGGCAATATATACACATATGAGCTGGGGGCAATTATATCCATGTGAACTGGGGGAAATTATATCCATGTGAACTGGGGAAAATATATCCATATAACCAGTGCTGTGCATATTATTCTTGGGGTTCAGTGCTGTGTATATTATCCTGGAGGCTCAGTGCTGTGTATATTATTCTGGGGGCTCAGTGCTGTGTATGTTATTCTGGGGGGCTCAGTGTTGTGTATGTTATTGTGGGGGTTCACTGTTGTGTATATTATTCTGGGGGTTCAGTGTTGTGTATATTATTCTGGGGGCTCAGTGCTGGGTATGTTATTCTGGGGGTTCAGTGCTGTGTATGTTATTCTGGGGGTCCAGTGCTGTGTATATTATTCTGGGGGTACAGTGCTGTGTATATTATTCTGGGGGGTCTGTGCCTGGATATATATATATATATTATATATAAAATGCGTTCGTCCAGTTGCCACAATCACGAGTATACCTGTAAGTAGAGATACCTTTCACTGATCAGTATAGTTTCCAGTTTACACTCTTGAAAGCTTGTCTTTTAAATGTAAAGTTAACCCAATAAAAATGGTATCACCACGCACTGCTATACTCGTGATATATATATATATTTTCTTAAGGTAATGGGGGTTGTGGAATTCGTGGGTGAGTTCCCTCACTTTTTTTCCCAGGACTTGACCCCTGAGTGAAATATGCTCAGCCAGGTTATAGGGAAACAGGTTTTAACCACTTCGCTGCGGAGGACGAGCTCAGCGCGTCCTGCCGCAGGAAGGGTTGGCTGCGGAAGACGCTCTGAGTGCGTCCTCCCGAAGCAGCCTGCGAACGGCCGGATTCTGGCCGATCGCTTTGCCCCCCGGTGCGGGCTGACATCTTGGATGTCAGCCCGTCAATCCGGGACCGCCGCAGGCACAATAGATGTCATTGCGGCGGCGCGATGACATCTATTTCAGGCGCCCCCCCACGTGTGCGGAGGAGGCGCCTGAAAGGGAGGGGGGGAGGTTCTTCGGACCTCTCTCCCTCCCGATCGCCGGGGAGCAGGGAGTTAATACAGACACCGCTTGGAAGGGCACAGCCTGCCCTTCCAAACGGTGGCTGTCATTAACCCCTGGGGAGCCGGATCACGAATCGGCGCTGAAAAGCGCCGGTTCGTGATCCTTTCCCGGAGCTGGCCGACATCCAGGGAACTCCCCCTGAACTCCGGGAACTCCCCTGAGGACTGGCGTCATCGTGCATAGCACGATGACGCCAGTCCTGGAGTTAACCCTAGCTGCCACCAATGGTGGAGATAAGGGGGTTCATTGGAACCCCCTATCTCCCGATCCGTGGAAGCTAGGGGTTAAAGTTTGGTACTGTTGGATCGGTCAGAGCATGGCCATTCCAACGATACCAAACATGACTATGAAAAAAGTTTTTTAAAAAAAAAAATTAAAATAAAAATAAAAAAATAGTTTAAAAAAATTTATAAAAAAATAAACTATTTTTTTTCTTTTTTTTGGTTTGGTTAATGCAGCAATATTGTTCCCATTTCAATTATAATGTGAACAATGATGCTGCACTAACGATTTTTGTATGCGGTGCGTTTGTTAAAAAACGCTATATTTCCCCCAAAAAAAATGTACGAGACCCCATTTCTAATTTTTTTACAAGCACACCCACATACAATATTAACCACAATTGCTCGCATGTTAAAATGTGAAAAAAAAACACCTTTACACCTTGTAAATATTGAAAATTCATATTTTATTGCATTTTTTGTTATAATATACAGACAGTCATGATGTATTACATATAATAATGACATATTATGAATCTGCCGAGTCTGACGGAAAGAACGATATATAATATGTCTGGGTCATATATAATAAAGCCTTCAAAACACGTTTAAACATGATGAGCAAACCGTTAAAATGACCTCAGCACAGAGGGCGGGAAATGCCTCAGCAGCGAAAGGTTAATATGTAAAGCAAGATAAACAGACAGACCTGAACTAAAGCACAACAACAGAATACACAAGAGAAACTAACAATGGAGGAGGCTGGCAAGATAGGAACAGGCTAGAGCGGAGAGGAGATGCAGGATAAATGGGGCTGAGGTAAAAGAAGGATGGCTGAGAGTAGTGGGAGTGGGAAACTGAATATGGAGAGTAGATAGGAGGCAGGAGAAAACAAGGAGTAGCAAGAGGAGACTGAAATACTTAGGAGGCGCGAGAGAAGCTAGAATACATAGGGGAAACCATTTACATAGGAAGGGCAGACGCTGAATTAACAATAATACAAAATAAACACTGATTACAGATCACGGTATCAGATAAGGAACAGGCAAAATAGAATGGTCAGATATACTAAGCAGGGGTCTGGTACACAAAGAATCTGGATATGGGGTACAGGGAGCAAAGGAGGATACCGGTGGGTAGTGGTGGCAAAGTCCAGAAATTACAGCAGAGGAAGTCTATGGTAATGGGATGATACAGGCAAAGTCTCAGGCAAGTCTCAAGAGGTTGATGTGCACTGATGCAAGGTCCAGACTTTAATGAAGAAGCAAAGTCTTCAGGGCTTACTTTCTTTTAAGCTGGGTTGATTGGTCAGGGCGGAGTTCAGGTGAGGCTCCAGGACTTGAATGCCAAATCACTCAGCGAAGTCCCAGAACCTGCATATTCCATGCAGGTTTTGGCAATCTGCAGGGTTTAATTGGCTGCCACGGGTCAGAATGTCCAGGTCCCTAACAGTACGTCTCATGTTTGTGCTCCCCATTGGAAAGCGCTGTAAGCAGATATGCTGGCAATGTATAAATGCCTGTAACTGTATATGATCTAACAGAAAAATCTGTACAAAAAATCCTGATTAACTCACAGTTTCTGTTACCGTTGCATGTTACAAGCAATAAACCAAATCATTCCTAATTATCAAGTAAACCAAAAAATTGCGAAACACTTTTTTGCCCACACAGTCAACTCCAGACTAATATAAACTGTAAAAGAACACAATATTTTTTTATTATTTATCCTTAGTTCTTTAAATGTAGTAAAACTATGTTCCTTGTTTAATTTAAAATATATGCGTACATGAGAAATAGATAAAGTTAAAAAAACACAATGAATATTGCACTTTTTCAAAGATATTAAAAGTTTCACTCCTGAGAACGAGATAACTCGGGTCTTCAAAGGCACCATCAGGTGCCTGATATCGCATTATCTCGAACTGCATCCGTGCAGGAAAATCGCAAATTAAATTCCTTTCTTGTAAAAAAAAAAAATATTATTTACTTTTGGGCTGCAGTAGGTGCAGCCAAAGTTTCAGCCCTGTGGGAATAATTTATTTTATTTATTTATAAAAGGATTTTACCAGGAAGGATACATTGAGATTTCTCTCGTTTTCAAGTATGTCCTGGGTTCAAGAACATTGAATGCCCAAGATCCTAAAACTGTTTAAAATCCGCCGATTGAATCGGCTTATCGGACTTTCCCAGCGTATGCACAGAGACACGAGCTGAGTTACAGAAGTAACTCCTTTTTGGCCTGTAAATGGCGACATCCGACTGACAAATAGGTTAGTACAGGAAGAAATACACTGTGCATATTCCCAAATTTGCCTTACTGTATAACCAATAAAAATATATATATATTTATTAATTTTTTAAAAAGAAACACTGGTTCCGGATAGTGTTTTTGGGAAAATCACTTGGTAGTGAAGGGGTTAATATAGTATACAGATTTAGGACTTAATTATTAGTCATTTGTTATAACACTTTAAAGTGATAATAGAAGCTCTATATCTATATAAAAAAACATCTCTGCACTGACAATAAATGGTATTTAAGATAAACACCACCTTCTGTCTGTTTACAACTGGAAAAGAATGAAAGAAAGACATAAAAATCCATATTTTACTCGGAGGATAATATTAAAATTGGCAAAGATATTCACACTTGGAGATCTTGAATTCCACACCATAAATTGTCCGCTATGACAATATAATGGACCTAAAATTTTGGCAAGTAAGCTTGTAAATTCTGGGAACTTGGCAAAAAATTAAATTTTATTGAGTTCATCCTTCACAGAAGAATAAGGTCACATCCAAATAAGAGATTTACAGATTACAGATTAGTGGGACAACTGCTGTCTTGCATTTAGATGTGAAAAAGTTAAGTGCTTAGCCAAGGGAGAGTGTGGAGATTTAAAATATTGCTTAAAATTATTTTAAATGTAGGCATTAATGTGAATTATATTAATACAGCAGATGGGGAAGAGCCAAACCAAGTTGGGTGTCATATATATGTGGGCTCAGAGCCTCCTCTAAAATAAGTTTGTATCTGGTAGAATAATAATGCATGACAAGGTTCTATATGGATGCCCAGGAATCTCGAAGTAGCATATTACAGTCTGCATTTTACATATTACATGATAGTTAAAAATTTTCAGACATACACACTGAAAGCTGAAACACAAACAGGGCTATTCAGAAAGACATGAAAACCAAGAGAATGACTGGAGAATTTAAAATTCTAGGTCAAAATAGTCAAACGGAACTGTAAACATCCGGCCGAGGATCCGGAAACGGAAGTACTTCACACGGGAGTCAACCAATTGTGCGTGGAACGCAGATGAACCGCACGCCGGATACATGCGGTTTCAAATTAAATGAAGGGAGACTATATAAGGGGAAAGATGTCCCTTAGGGGGCAATTTCGACTGAGGAAGCCTACAGCAGTAGGCGAAACGCGTCTCGATTCTTTTACTACGATTTTATGTAATACTGGTGCTTGGTTGCACCTTTATAATAAATTAAATTTTTTATGCTATTTCTGCACATTTGGTCTACATTCTTCTAAATGGAGATGGAATCCAGCAGTCAATGAAAGGACGAGGAGGGACCCCCTCACATAAGAGGTCCTAGGCGCCTATACAGGGCCACTTTAATTAGAAGCTCTTAAACACGTGAGTGTAATCTCTCTTTGATTTTTATTTATGAATAATCCACAGAATTACACTATGCTTTTTTTCTGTTTTGAGATCATAATACACCTTCTGGTCTGAAGCTAATATCAAGGTTTGAGGCGAATAAGGTCTTTTTCCGTTGATGGGAGGAGCCCCCCAGAAGAGGCTTAAAGGCATACATCTAGAGTCTTGCAGACTCCCTGTTTGTGAGTGGAATCTCTACCTTTTACTCTTCATCATATTCTGGTGTATCCAAAATACTACGCAATGAGATCTTCTTTCTGTTTTTTCTAGAGACTGATGGTTTAAACCAGATCTGGGACTGTATTGAAAGAAAAAGAAAAAGAATTGCTTTTGTCCTATATATGTGTGACATTGTTTAACTCCTAAGCGCTCCTTTACACCGTAAGGTGTTCCCCCTAAATTCTATTTTTGGAGTGAAGGATACACTTAACTAGTGAGCTGCTTCAAGGTATAATATCCTTGTAGCAATACAATTTTTGCAGCGCCTTTTCACACTAAACCCATTTGTATTTTTTTCATTCTTCACATTTTAGAACCAGTCACTAGTGATGAGCCGAACACCCCCTGGGTTCGGTTCACATTCGAGCTCGAACACCTGAAAAAGTTTGACCGCTAACTCGAAACACAATTAGAACACCATGCAAGTCAATGTGACTCGAAAGTTTGAAAATTAAGGTCCCCTCCAAGAGGGCATATATACACGATATTGACCATAAAAGGTGTATGGGGGTCTGGGTACTGCCCTGGGGGACAGGAAACAATGAAAAAAATAACACTGTTTTTAACCCTTTCACTGCTGAGTGCTGAGCCATTTCACCGCTGTGCGCTGAGCTAATTTTTACTGCTTTTGCTCATATTTAAACGAGATTTGAAGCCATGGGAAATGTTTGACCAACAATGAATGGGAAATGTTTGACCAACAAGGAGTGGGAAATGTTTGACCAACAAGGAGTGGGAAATGTTTATGAATTCCATAGGCTTTAATATTAAATATATTCCTGTTTTAATTCAATATCGAATAGAATTTCGAACTGATTTGAACCGGCAGCCCATCCCTATTCCCTACCAGCCACATTTAGGGCACGAACACAAACTCCCAAAATAATAAAGATTTCCCCCAAATCACTGGGCAAGACCAATGTTCAGAGTAGCAGCAGCAGAACTAACTCTTTACTCACACAGACATACAGATATCAGCAGAAGGACAAACCCCTTCATGAATAAAACACAGATAAAATCAAAAAGATCTAATAACACGACAATGTAAGGGACATTCAATCTGGATAAAACAATAGACAGTTTACACAGTCACTAGACAACTTTTATCTTAATCTGTCTGCCAGAAAAATCCCCCCCTCCTCAGTCTACATGCTGGAAAGCAAATCCACAATAATTTAGTTGTGCCCACCAGTATGCCAAGACATAGTTCAACATAAATCCTGGATTCCCTGGGCAATCCATTTGGCAAACCCCAGGTAGCCCCTTGGCCCATAGTAGGAAGGAGGGTAGCCTCAGGCTCCTAAAGCTGCCCCAGTGATGGCTGAGTCTGTCACAATCAACATTGGCCCTCCAGATGTTTCAAACTGCATCTCCTTTGATTAGGTCGACAGAGCAGGGTGGCAAAATGAAGTTCCAATACTTTGGAGAGTCACTGTTGAAAACCATTGTTCTAGAGTGGTTTCCAACCATGGTCCTCAAGTACTCCTAACAGGCTAGATTTTAAGGCTAACCTCGGACAAAAGCAAACTGAATCCTGCAATCACTGAGCAGCAAATCATATCCCTTGTGCTGTGATTCAGATATCTGGAAAACCTGATCTGTTATTGGTACCCGAGGACCGCGGCTGGGAACCACTGGTCTAGAGGATGAGGTGTTGCGGTTCAAGGGAACTCATAGGCAAATCTCCTTGGGAAAGGTGATTGTCTTGGACCCTGACAGATACCCAGACGTAGACCTCACTAGTGAAACTTTTCAACAGGGCACCTATGTAGGTGATCACATTGGTACAGCAATCTGAGGTATAATAAGATTTGGTGATATCAAATTGTCAGGTGAGATTATTATTATTATTATTATTATCCTTTATTTATATTGCGCAACAAATTCCGTAGTGCTCTACAAGATCAGTGTACAAGGGGTTGATACATTATAATACCACACATTGGCTGATACGGTCTGATTCAGGGGGATCCTGTTCCCAAGGGAACTTACAATGTATGAGATGTACAAGTATTTTGTGAGGTTGGCGCATCCATATTGTTAGGTGTCTTACCCAAGGTCATTCGCTGATTCTGTCTTCTGAGTGGGATCAAGTCGGCTTTCCAGGATTGGAGATCAGCGACCTGGTGGTTAGGTTGAACCTGCTTCTCTTAAAGTCGAGACTTGCTTCTCCACAGTTGTATTGGAGAGATGTGTTGAATGGGATTTGATTTGCGGTAGAGACGTTACCACTGGACTCCATAGCTGATATTGTGTAGTAGGCAAATATGTACCATTAGGTGTCTTGCCCCAGGACACTTACTGGAGAGCTGCTCTGACCGTGAGATCAGTAAAGTCAACCTATAGGCAATGGCAAGCAAAGGTGACGACCAGCAGCTGAGTTTGACAGGTGTACGTTAAACACGTAAACTCCAATATACTCGAGACACACACACATACACACATGCAGACCTATGTACAGTCAGGGCAGTGCAACATTCACTTTATACCTGTTTGCATCTCTTTCTGAACCTTCTCCTGTCTGTCAAGGTGCTGGCTAGACACACAGTCTTCCCTCCTGACCATATGCTAGACATATGAGTTGGGAGTTACAGCTGCAGGAAACCTAATACCAGTATACTAAGTGACTGTTACGTTCTGTTGTTAATTGAGCTAATTTTTCAGCAACATTGTGCTGAAATAAAAGTATTGTATTGTGTTTTATATTCAACATTTCTGAGTAAAATAGACGGTAGTGGTTTTGTTACTGTTTTCAGCACTTGTGTGTTTGAGCATAAATACTACTGACATCTTGAGTAAATGGTATTATATACAGATATCACTGTTCTGTAACAAGTAGTGTAGAATTAGAGGTAAACCTTATAAGTCCTGGAAAGCAATATCTTAAAATGCAATGGCTTATACTAAACAAATCTTGAATATCCACTCTTGCGCACTAAATGTAAACACACATTCTCCAGTAAGGAGGACAATTGGCGTGCCAGTATATATATGCGACTCAAGGCGTGACGGTATCTCCTCTAAATATTTGCACATTGTGTAATAATCCATTCCACTTCCTACCACATAATCAGAGAAATAACATTCCTGTGACTCTTAGAATCCTGGATCAAGAAGAAAGCGTTTTATTTCTTCCCGAATTAAAATAAATCTCTTCCCCAGTAAACATTTTAAATCACAATTCCTGTTGTTGATCATATTTCCCTAACTGGCCTTGATTAAATCATTTGATGAACAGAAGGTATAAAAAAGAAACACATTTGATTTCTGCTTTACTTTTTTCCCTTTGTTCCTTACTTGACAGGATGTTCTGAGAATGTGAAGTCTTTGTTTTATTTGCATTATATGTTACTTTTAACAACTCTTTCGTGGCATCCTGTGATTATGTACTGCTACATCGATTAAACCATTATAATACATTGTTCTTTATCTCATTAAAGTGTTCAGGCTTCTTAGACATCACAAGTGTACATTTGTGTTTGTTTATTGGTCTCACATTGTGTATCTCTCAATAAAGTAACAATAATTGACTCTCTGTTGTAAATGCCAATTTACATATAATTAAAGTTTGATTTGAGACAAAAAGCTATTATACTTCTAGGTGATCTAATGCAATTAAATGGCCTGTATATTCTAATAGGACACATTCACCAGATGAGGTTGCTGTCCTGTAAAGTTCTTTCTGACAAATTAATTGTCTCTTAAACTAGAATTGGCTGTAGAAACTATAATCCTTCTGGTGACAACTCAAAGTATCCTTTTTGTGGTCTTTATTCCCTAACTCGGTCATTCTACAATCCTATTTACTATTATTTATTACGTCCCAATAATGCCGAAGGAGCTGCATAATTTACAACTTCCAATGTTTAAGCTCACTATGGCCTCGATTTAATTAGGCCCAATAGCTGAAATCGTCACCGTTTCAGCCGTATTTCCACAATTTTTTTTGTTCAGGAGATTCAAATTCAGGTTTACAGGCATTTCGATTCACAATAAAAATTTGGCTGAAATTTACAGGGTAATCCAAAGAGATCCGAATGGCTGGAGAAAGGTAACAGAACGCTGAAAATCAGCGTTCGGTTACCTTTCTTGACCATTTGGCTATCCAGAGAGCAGGCAATTCGCCAAATCCTGGCAAATTGCCTGCACATACGGTGCCTGTTCGGTGCCTGTTCGAGGGCAGTGAAATCCCCATAAAAAAGCACTGCTTCGGCTATTCAGAGAACAAAAACCAGCAGTGAAAGGTTCCCGAAATGCCCTGCCATTTGGTGGTTTCATGCGACGGTTTATTCAGGAGAATCCCATAGGCTTCAATGTTAAAAATATTCCTGTTTTAATTCAATATCTAATAAACCATTCATTATAAAATTCTGCAGTAAAGAGTCTCTTTATTTATAGATTTTTTAGGATATTTTAAGCACTATTCTGGATTTAAATTTTTTTTTAAAAAATTCTGATTTTCTTTCTTTTTCTTTTACTTTACTTATTTTTTCTGTAACAGCCCTTTTTATTATCATTCCCTGGACCTCATATGTAAATTTCAGACATTTTCGCTTAGTAGTTTCTTTGCAAACAGCGTTTCACTTTTCAAACATTCAAGCAAACTGTTTTGCTAATTTATTCACCTCCTTCATCTGCGGTCTCGGCTTTTTCCGGCGGCTTCGCTGCGTGTGATTGGCTCCTGCTTGGGTTTTTCTGGCGTTTTTGGCGGGTTAATCCAGATGTTTTTGTGGGTTTTCAGCGTGCATTCGCCGGGTTTTGCGGTTAGTCTTCGGCGGGTTTGCGATGATCTTTTCCTGCAATTCGGGTACCCTGTGGTGCTTGCTGAATACACCGCAGGGTCACCGAAATGGGATCAGCAAAACGAACCGAATTGAAGAGAACGAAAAGCCACCGAACGTGCGGTGACTTTTCGATTCTCTTTGAATTACCCTGATTGTCTCTTGTTGATACACTTTTTAATGGTAATATCAGCTTTAGTGATTCAAATAGAATTTACTGGTATGCTGAATTCCAAAATAATGAGAAATGCGAAAAGGTTTTGATAAATGAATTTCAGGCAGATAAATAGAGGGAATTTGACTGAATTCTTTTTTTAAACATTGGCTATTTAATAGATATGCTATAGACACAAATCTGCATTATGCTGGCTGAAAATAAGCTTTCTCAGACGGTTTACTGGCCCTCCTCCTCTTTGGACCAGCAGTATTTTTCAAATATTGGCTCTGGCCAAATTTTTTCAGTTGAATCATCTGATATTTGGAAAAAAAATATTGGCTGCAAATAGACGATATTTTTTTTCCAAAAAATTGTCTGATCTAATTAAATCAAGCCCTAAAGTTTTATTTTTTAAAATAACAATTAATTTATTATATATGAATATATTATTAACTCAAAAACTGTTTAAATTAAAGAGAACAGAAAAGAAAGGGAGATCAAAATCCTCCACTGTGCAAATTGCATGTGAGAATATAAATCATTGTGAAAAACTTTTACATGTCCAAGAAAATCAGAGATTTGCTTCTCTCACAGGACTCCTTTCCTACACTCCCCTATGTAGTTATGAATTTTGGGTCGGATATGCAAACAAAGCACACAATGTGACACAGCAATGCCAACCTAAATGGCCCTAAGCTTTGGTTAGGGTATGCAATAAAACAAAGTCTTTCCTGGATGGCTGTTTGGCCTTGTTAGTCCTCATCGGCACGAGACCAACTTATGATTGTTGCATAGAGATGCTGATTTCTGTCAAAAACTAACAACTATTAACTTTTAGAATCAGGTTTACAGAGGGAGGTTAAACACATCCATTGCGAAAATTGCAAAAGAGTGCGTAAGTCATTGTTAAAATTATTATTTACACATTTCCAAGTAAAGCAGAGACTTGTTTTGTCAACAGTGCTTCTTAACCACACTCACTGTATGTAACAAGAAATACTGATTAAGACATGCAAGTGAAGTCCAACCATTTCCAACTTACATATATATCAAACAGTCAATCAAGGAAACGTACAATCTAATTAACAAACCACATATTGGACATATTTTACTGAATTAACTATGGGGTGGAGGGCAAAGAATATGATTTGGGACTCTGGCTTATACTCCTATAGACAAACACTTTGCAGACTATTTGCAACTCAAATAGCCAATAATCATGTAGTTGAATATTAATAGTTACAAGAGAATAAAACTCTTTTGTGACAGTAAACAAGCAATTTGTGTAGAAGAATGACCATTTCACTTTGTTGTAATTTTCTATTTTGTAATACAGAGTTGTGCAAATAACATGTACAATAAGGGGCCGTAAAGACAGCGAGCAATAAAAAAACAAAGTTAAATTCTGATGAGATTAGAATGGTAGAACAGGAGATATTATCAGCAGATATATTTCTCTATAAAGTTAAAAATTTAAAGCACCGTCTAGAATTAGGGTACCAACATAGAGATCTAAATTCAGTGGATTAATCCAGTGGTTTCAATCTGAAAACACACTGTAATTGTGCTTGATCGCTTTTCTCTTGTCTTTTGATATAGATTTATTCAAATATTTCATATAAATAAAAGATAAAAGATCTCTATTAACATGCCTCGATACAGAATGCACCTGTAAACATGTAACACAGTGAATAAACAGTACAGTCATGGCCGAAATTGTTGGCACCCCAGACATTTTTCCAGAAAATCAAGTATTTCTCACAGAAAAGTATTGCAGTAAGACATGTTTTGCTATACACATGTTTATTCCCTTTGTGTGTATTGGAACAAAACAAAAAAAGGGAGGAAAAAAAGCAAATTGGACATAATGTCACACAAAACTCCAAAAATGGGCTGGAGAAATTATTGGCACCCTTATCCTAATATTTGGTTGCACACCCTTTGGAAAAAATAACTGAAATCAGTCGCTTCCTATAACCATCAATAAGCTTCTTACACCTCTCACCTGGAATTTTGGACCACTCTTTCTTTGCAAACTGCTCCAGGTCTCTCTTATTGGAAGGGCGCCTTTTCCCAACAGCAATTTTAAGATCTCTCCACAGGTGTTCAATGGGATTTAGATCTGGATTCATTGCTGGCCACTTCAGAACTCTCCAGCGCTTTGTTGTCATCCATTTCTGGGTGCTTTTTGACGTATGTTTGTGGTCATTGTCCTGCTGGAAGACCCAAGATCTCGGATGCAAACCCAGCTTTCTGACACTGGGCTCTACAGTGCGACCCAAAATCCTTTGGTAATCCTCAGATTTCATGATGCCTTGCACACATTCAAGGCACCCAGTGTCAGAAGCAGCAAAACAACCCCATAACATCATTGAACCTCCACCATATTTCACTGTAGGTACTGTGTTCTTTTCTTTGTAGGCCTCATTCCATTTTCGGTAAACAGTAGAATGATGTGCTTTGCCAAAAAGCTCTATCTCGGTCTCATTTGTCCACAAGACGTTTTCCCATAAGGATTTTGGCTTACTCAAGTACATTTTGGCAAACTGTCGTCTTGCTTTTTTAGGTCTCTGTGTCAGCAGTGGGGTCCTCCTGGGTCTCCTGCCATAGCGTTTCATTTCATTTACATGTTGACGGATAGTTTGCGCTGACACTGATGCTCCCTGAGCCTGCAGTACAGCTTGAATTTCTTTGGAACTTGTTTGGGGGCGCTTATCCACCATCCGGACTATCCTGCGTTGCAACCTTTCATCAATTTTTCTCTTCCGTCCACCCACAGAGAGATTAGCTACAGTGCCATGGGTTGCAAACTTCTTGATAATGTTGCGCACTGTGGACAAAGGAAAATCTAGATCTCTGGAGATGGACTTGTAACCTTGAGATTGTTGATATTTTTCTACAATTTTGGTTCTCAAGTCCTCAGACAGTTCTCTTCACCTCTTTCTGTTGTCCATGCTTAGTGTGGCACACACAGACACACAATGCAAAGACTAAGTGAACTTCTCTCCTTTTTATCTGCTTTCAGGTGTGATTTTTATATTGCCCACACCTGTTACTTGCCCCAGGTGAGTTTACAGGAGCATCACATGCTTGAAACAATCTTATTTATCCACAATTTTGAAAGGGTGCCAATAATTTTGTCCAGACCATTTTTGGATTTCTGTGTGACATTATGTCCAATTTGCTTTTTTTCCTCCCTTTTTTGTTTTGTTCCAATACACACAAAGGGAATAAACATGTGTATAGCAAAACATGTGTTACTGCATTACTTTTCTGTGAGAAATACTTGATTTTCTGGAAAAATTTCTGGGGTGCCAACAATTTCGGCCATGACTGTATTTCTTACATATTTATTTTCTGTTAATCTTTACATATGTGTTGTTTTTTAATATCTTTTATTTTATTACTTTGTATTTCTGTAACAACTGTAACAATTCAATGTTCTTGAACCAAGACATACTTAAAAACAAGAGAAATCTCAATGTATCCTTCCTGGTAAAATACTTTGTAAATAAATAAATAATATTTATTTTCCAATACTCATTTCATGGGACAGAGAGAGTTAATGTGTTACATTACCATCAGGAGAGAGCATACAAGAATGTTACTTAGAATAATCATATACACAATATAAAGATAATATTTTAAAGTATTATGTTGTCAAAAAAGTTATTGTCACAAGGTACTGTCTCTCCAGAACTCAAACACGCACTTATTTCCTTCATTTACAATCATTTTTATCCTACAAAATGTGTTCATTTATATGTTGTCATTATTTATTTTTCAAGAGGTGAGCCTACAGAGATGCAAAATTGTAAAGTAACATTCAGGTCTATTCAAAGAAAGGTGAAAATCAGAAGAACTGGCAGGAGAAGAGAACAATCTAGACCAAATAGCCAATTTGGAAAGTGAGATAAATGGGAGAATTTTTCTGGTTTGGCTATTTCGATCTAGAATTTTCACTTCTCCAGTCATTCTCCTGAGTTTCACTTTTATTTGAATAGACCTGATTGTATTTCAATTTTTTATTTTTTTCAAAAATACTGCAAATGCTATATTAAATTTTATATAATACTTAAAGGAAGGAACGGTGATGCCCTTGCCACAGAAAATATGATATTACAAAGTATAAAATAAGTAACAAAAAAAATTTGAGAATAAGTAAGAATGAAAAAAAAATACATTTTGAGTCTGTAAGAGCTTGAAGAATGAGCTATGGAAACGGCATGATGTAAACGTAAGAGGAATCTACTTTGTGTTTACAGTATGGGTAACATTGTCTTCAATCTCTGTCAGATGTACCCGTAATAAAAAACATGGAAAGACACCACATTCTAAAGTCAGATAGACCAGAAAACCGTTGTTCCCATTTCCCTCCACCCTTCGACTATCTAAGCATTGCTTACCATGAAACAGATGTGTGGAGCTGGATGCTGAATTGGGCTATTCATTTTAAATGTAAATTATATGCTGCCATGTCTGCTCCATATTGTGTAGCTGTTATAATGATTTGGAGAAGGTACAGCAAGTGCTGCTATTTTTACTCATTCTGGAGAATGCAATCTTAAATTTAAAATTTAAAACATTAGGTCTACGTCTTTTAAATGCAGCACATTGTTATGATCATTTACATTGATCATTTACACACATTGAATTCTTTGTTTTAGGTGATCAAAAGCACATTATTTGCTGAGATTCTATACAGGGTTATTCAAAGAGATCCGAATTGCTGGAGAAAGGTAACTGAACGCTGAAAATCAGCGTACGGATACCTTTCCTGGCCATTCGGCTATCCAGAGAGCAGGCAATTCGCCAAATCCTGGCGAATTGCCTGAACATACGGTGCCTGTTCGGTGCCTGCTCGAGGGCAGTGAAAACCCCATGAAAAAGCACTGCTTCGTCTATTCAGAGAGAAAAACCCAGCTGTGAAAAGGTGCCAAATTGTCCTGCCATTCGGTGGTTTAATTCGCCAGGTTTATTCAGGCGAATCCCATAGGCTTCAATGTTAAAAATATTCCCGTTTTAATTCAATATCTAATAAACTGTTCATTATAATATTCTGCAGTAAAGAGTCTCTTTATTTTTAGATTTTTTTAGGATCTTTTAGGCATTTTTTGGGATTTTTTTGCAAGACTTTTTATTCCTTTTTTTCAAATCGTTTTTTCTTTTTTCTGTAACAGCCCTTTTATTATCATTCATTGGATCATATGTAAATTTCAGACATTTTCGCTCAGTAGTTTCTTTGCAAACAGCGTTTCACTTTTCAAACATTCAAGCGTACTGTGTTGTTTTTTTCTTCACCTCCATCGTCTGCGGTGTCGGCTTTTTCCGGCGGCTGCTCTGCGCTGTGATCGGCTCCTACTCGGGTTTCTCCGGCTTCTTCGGTGGGTTAATCCAGATGTTTTTGCGGGTTTCGGTGTGCGTTCGCCCATGTTTTGTGGTAAGTTTTCGGCGGGTTTGCGGCAGCTTTTCCCTGCATAACGGCGGCCCTGTGTTGCTTGCTGAATACACCGCATGGTCGCCGAAATGGGATCCCCAAATCGCACCGAATTGAAGAGAACGAAAAGTCACCGAACTTGCAGTGACTTTTCGATTCTCTTTGAATAACCCTGTGTGTGTGAGTTCAATTATTCGGCTACTTTGAGAGCTTGGTGTGAGTCGAACACAAATCTTGCATTCTCTTTCAGAGGATCCCAGTGGCAGCTTGGTACTAAAGTTACAATTATTATGTACATAGTTGCGGCATGATTATATGAGATTTGTATTAACCGTTTAGTGAGACATTAGGTAATGAACAGTATGGTTTAATAATCAAAATACTGTTTCTATTATCGCCTGTAAAAGCAGTCAAACACATTGGTGACAATGCTGCAGTAAAATATATTAAAAGTTGTAGAAAAGCTATATTAAACCAAGCGGAGTCTAGACATCTGCCCAGTGACTACCAGCAGTGAGTAAGAGGTAATAAAATTGATTTGTTTCCTGTGTTTGGTTCTTGCCATTATAGAATGATTAGGATAAGGTAATGTCCCAGCCACATGTCCCCACAGCAGCCAGTGACAAAAAAATGACAGAAACTGAAACATAGATTTATTTTTTCAGACTGGTGGAGGAGTTGGAGGATTCTCATGAAGAATAATTGTTTGCTCTCGAAAGTGAAGTATATGTAAGACCCCCAGAGAGAAAGGAAAATCCTAATATTATAATTTGTCAATATTCTTATAACATACATTCAATGTCTTAATGCCAGCTTGGCATCTTTCTCTCTCTTCCTTACCCACACATTGCCATTATAACATAAATTCTAAAAGAAACTGATGACTTTATGGAGAGAAAGTTTGGGATCTGCTTGCTTTTAAAACTTGAATAAATACTTAAAATATGGTAATAAAGGTTTTATTTTACAATAATTTTATTCTTATTTTTTTCTAGATACAAATAAATGCAACCAACATTGTATATATATATATATATATATATATATATATATATATATAGTCAGGCCAAAGAAAATCACCAGCTGGATTTAACTAAGCAAATAGGCGCAAGCCTTCCATTGGATAATTACTGCAGTTATTGAAATGTTTCAGTCATGTGACTCCCTGAATATACAGAATGAGCAGGTTTTTCCATCAATGGGTTTTTCTTCCCTGTTGGCACAGCGGGCATATTCCAAGATGGCAATGGCAGGATTCATCTGGCTCAAATTGTGCGAGAGTGGTTCAGGGAGCATGAGACATCATTTTCACACATGGATTGGCCACCGCACAGTCCAGACCTTAACCTCATTGAGAATCTTTGGATAATGTGCTGGAGAAGACTTTATGCAGCGTCCGACTCTCCCATCATTAATACAAGATGCTAGCATCAAATAAATGCTGTGGCTTTGCATAAGCTTATCAAAATGATGCAGGGAAAGTGTGCTGTAATCAAAGCAAAAGGCGGTCGAAGAAAATATTAGTGTGTATGACAGTACATACTGTATACTGTGTGTATAAACAAAATGAGGGAGAGAGCACTCATATGAATTTCCTGGGTAAGCACCCCTCCCTGCCACAGGTACTCCTCCTCCAGGTACTATTTAACCTTGATCTGTGGGAGCTCCATGAAGGGACCTGTTCCTCAGTAAGTGAGTTTATCCCATGATGGGCAGTCATTAGGTTTGCAGAGTAGGACCTGCCAGAGGGTGGATTACATTGACGCTGTTGGCAGGCTTAAGTAATTCACGGCCATTCATTGCGAACCAAATTTCCACCATTTTATTCAACAAAGCTCAGATTTAAGAAATTTTCACCATGTGGTAAAAGCTGGTATTATGTACCCATGCATGGAGCTGTTGTTGCAGGTTTTTGAATGTGTTTGATTGGAGTGCTCTCTCCCTCATTTAGTTTGTATTTTATTTTTGAGATGCACCCGCACTGAATGCTTAGTTTAGGTTGAGTGCTACCCCATGTGTTTTCTATATATTATATATATATACACACATATACATACAGTATACAAAGTACAAAAATAGGTGGATGCACTCAGGGACTTCAAATGATAGATAAAAATGATGCTTTATTCAAAAAACATTAAAAAAAATCCTGTGAACATCTCCCAACGGTTTGTCTCTCTCAGAGCCTTTCTCAAGGTTACCTTACCGTAACTCTGAGAAAGGTTCTGACACAGCCGAGACGTCGGGGGACGGTCACAGGATTATTTTAACGTTTTTTTTAATAAAGCATTGCTTTTTTTATCTATATTTTGAAGTCCCTGGGTGCACCACCTATTTTTGTACTTTGGACATTGTTTTGGATCTTTATCAGCTGTTGGCACTTGCAGGCTTGAGGTGGTACATACATGCAGTATACATGAGAGAGAGGAATGATAAAATGTATGATAGTTGCTATACAAGTCCATGTGGCCCCGCACTCCACATACAAGATTATTCTGCTCCGGTGCAAAAATTCTGACTGCATCCAAACATCCTCCAAATTTCAGATGCACACGGAGACTATGTAAAATTTCAAAAAAATTGATTTAATGTTGCATAATACACATAGATCAACGTTTCTGGCAGGGTGCAGCCTGTGTGTTCAACGTAATGCAGCCATGGCAACCAAATACAACAAACAAGTGTATCCATAGCAACCATAGTAAAACTTTTGAAAACTTAAATAGATACAAGTCATAGAACACATAGTTAGTTGCTATAGATAGATGTCTACTGCTTCCTCCCATAAGTGTGTTCATCCCGTATTACTTACAAACTATAAATAATCAGAAATGGTTAATTTTCACGTTCTTTATCATGAACCAAATAAGAAAAGTGAGTAATTCACCCAGCAGGCACACCCTTCTCCATAGACCATTGAAGGCACCTCTATCCCTGTCTCTGCTATCCACCCCTGGGTTTTGTTCCATAAGGTTCTTAGGCTCTGACCTTGCCGTCTTAGGCTGGGGTCAGGCGTGCGCACTATGTGCACCCGTACCGATGTGCCTTCCAGCGTCTGTCACAGCATTGTGACGCTGCGACGGGGCCGGCCTCATGCTGTTGCTTGCGCACACAAATTCCACACGTGACAGCGGCTGTGCTGTGGCCATGCAGCAAGCATCTCCGTCGTAGCGCTTGGACGCGCGTTCAACAATTCTGCAAAGCGCAGTCCTCCATAGGAGTATCGAGCCTTGCAATGCTGGGCGTCAGAGTGGAAGAAACATACACTCTCACGGACATTCCTTCCACTCTTAAAAACGCTCGCCTGACCCCGTCCTTAGCAAATGAGTTTGACATTCCAGCTATACACTTTAAAGCAGTATGAGCCTTCTTCCAGTCTAATATATACTTTGAATCGAATCCCAATCATGAACACATAACATCACATCAGCAACACATCATGTGACCCATCTCCATCAATTATAGCAGTGCGTCACTGGTATGCGTTTTTTTTAATTCTGTTACCCTTTATTGGTGATAATCAGTGATACCTTTGCAGTTTATATGTTATCACACAACTACTTTTATATTCATTGAACATTCAATGTTCTTGAACCCAGGACATACTTGAAAACGAGAGAAATCTCAATGTATCCTTCCTGGTAAAATCCTTTATAAATAAATAAATTTGCATTATATCAAACGCTCCTTTTAGTTTAATTCTTCGAGGAAATTTATTGGAGTTGGAATAAAATTTCCATAAACTGTTTTTTTTTTTTTACACAAGCAGATCAAATTAAAAACCATTATACAGCTCGACAAAAATTAAAATATATATAGTATAGCGATTTTCAAAATACATTTTTATTTCCAGTTCATTTATCACTAATGGCATAAAAAGCAACCCCCGAGCATGAATGACTTAAGTGACAGTATTGTTCAGCATTGTTCGGCGTCACAGAATGTCTTTTGCCGGAGAGGCTGTGTGAGATAATAATCCCTTCCTGATCCTTGTATAGACACCTATTCAATTATCCTCAGCTCATGAATTCGTTTTTCAGATCTACTTGGACATGTGACTAGGCCCCTGCTGTTACACTTGTCATTGCTCTCATTTGTCTGTCAAGCAATTAAATAAATATCGGCACAAGTGTCAGGTCATTCATGTTTTTTTCTTCCCGGCACAGCATATGGCTTGGTGACCAAATTACAAAATTAGCAATCAAATGCATTTTGGTATAAAACTTGTCATTTAGAGTACCCTCCATCTCCGTTAACAATCGCAGGTCTGGAAATAATCCCCTCAATCGCTAATATGAAGGTCCTTGGATTCGAATGGAAAAGTGTTTTCTTGTTCGTTTCATGTTTTATGCATAAAATATAAATAAATTATGTGGGGTGAGTTTTGTGGTGATCTACTGGAAACTTGACTCACTTGGTCTGATGATTTATTACAATTGTTTCGTAATTGCTCTGTATCTCCAGCGATCCATCTCCAAACATTTACTTAACTAGAAATAAATTATCCCCCCCCCTCTTTTTAAAAGAGAAAAAAAAGGACTTAAATTTGCAATTATTTGCTTTATGGTCACGCGATTGCAGGAGACATTCCTTTGCGGTACATATTCCTCCAAAAGTCAAGCAGTGAGTATTGTTAAAATTACTGTATACGTTGTGGTGTTCCCTAGGATTGCTTTGCAGAATCAGGATAATTAAATATATCATCCCAGTCCAGACAGTTTTAGGTTTGCGATGGTGGAGGCAAAGATATACATATTCAAAGAGATCCGAAAAGTTACCGCACATTCGGTGACTTTTCTTTCCCCGCACTTCCAGGGATTCGGCGATTTCTAGTTCGCCGACCCTGCGGTGTAGTCAGCAAGCACCGCAGGGCCCCCCGTAGTGCAGGGAACACTCGCCGAACACTCACCGAATACTAACCGAAAACCCGCAGAAACCGCCACAAAAACCAAGCCAAACACGCCGGAAAAATCCAAGCAGCCGCCGATCACAGCGCAGAGCAGCTTCCAGAAAAAGCCGGCACGCAGACGAACGGGGTGGAAAAAAACAAAAAACAGTTTGCTTGAAAGTTTGAAATTTGAAACGCTGTTTGCAAATAAAACCTACTGAACGAAAATGTCTGGAATTTACACATAAGATCCAATGAATGATAATAAAAAGGTCTGTTACAGAAAAATGACAAAACGATTTTAAAAAAAACAGAATTTTTTTTACAGAAAATTTACAAAAAATGCCTAAAACATCCTAAAAAATCTAAAAATAAAGAGACTTTTTACTGCAGAATAAAATGATAAACGGTTTATTAGATATTGAATTAAAACGGGAATATTTTTAACATTGAAGTCTATGTGGTTCTCCTGAATAAACCTGTCAAATGAAACCACCGAACGGCAGGGCATTTCACTGACATTCCTCAGCTGTTCGGCGTTCTCTGAATAACCAAAGCATTGCTTCTCTATGGCGATTTCACTGCCCTCGCACAGGAACCGAACAGGCACCGTATGTGCAGGCAATTCGCCAAAATTTGGCGAATTGCCTGCTCTCTGAATAGCCGAATGGCCCCGAAATGTTCCTGTTCTCAGAAATTCAGTGTCCGGTTGCATTTCGGCCACATTTCAGATCTCTCTGAATAACCCCGATAGAGTTGTGGAAACTCTAAATCGTTTTTTCTGGAATTAATACTGTCCACTTTTCTTTTCAAAGTACTTTCTGCTGAAACTCCTCAGCGTAGATTTTAATGGTTTTTCCATTGTTTGCAACAACATTGAAACGACATCGTTTTGAGAGTAGTTGTGAGTTAAGTAATGTCACAGGTGTTTGTCAGGTATATACAGTATGGATGTATGCACTTAACCTGCATGCACAGCCCGTTTCACTATGGTTTGCCCCCATGGAGCATTGGTTAAGTAGAAAATAACATTTACAAACTTTAACTCAAAATACACATTTTTGCATAGCAATATCAAAGCCAAACAGGGATATAATCAATTTCCTTTCCACAGAGCAGCCAAAACAAAGTAGGTACAAACAGGACCAATTTGATGGGTTTTCTGTAGACCAGATGCGCAACTTGCTTATGATGCATCTTTTTTCCAAATACTTTTCCCTAGAGCAGTGATGGTGAACTTTGACACCCCAGATGTTTTGTAACTACATGTCCCATGATTCTTAGTCACACATATGGCTGGCAGAGCATTATGGCATATGTAGTTGGAAACATCTGGGATGGCAGGGTTCGCCATCACTGCCCTGAGGTATCACCTAATACCTGGTCCTTATACATCACGGAAAATGACTCATTGTGTACACACTGTAAGAATAACCAGCAACTGCTAATCATTTCTAATTATTTCAAAGATTTTTTTTGTGTTTTATGCATAGTATAAAGTATTGACAAAAAACCCTATGTTGTGGCTGAAATATTGCTGAGCTTGGGCCACGTATGGTCTTCAAGCAATTTCTACTATTTAAACCCCTTAAGGATCACTGACGCAAATAGTACGTCCTGGGGAAATTCCCCTTAGGGACCAAGGACGTACTATTTACATCATGGTCCTTTAACCCCCCTCCCTCACTATACTCATCTACCTGGCCGGGGTCCCACTCTAGAGACCAATGGTTTTATGAGCCTCGACTGTGCACAATGATGTCATTGCTGGGCATTCCCCGGCACCTGCAGGGAAGAAAGTGAAAATGATGGGGGCTCTTTGGGAGCCCTCTCCCTCCTGAACATCTGCAAGTAGAAAAAAAAGAAAGGCACCGCTGAAGAGAGCAGAGTCTGCCCTTTTTGGCAGTGCCTCTGTTTAACCCATTAAGTGCCGAATCGTGATTCGGCACCAATCGGCGCCGGATCGCGATTTTCTCCCGGAAGTGGCTGACATCTTGGATGTCAACCAAGCCTTCCGAGTCACCCCCCCACCCACTGACATCGTTGCCATATGTGAGATTATGTCAGTTGGACAGTTAACCCCCTATCTGCCAAGTGTAGCTAGGGGGATCGTTTGGATCCCCATATCTCCCAGTCTGTGGCAGCTAGAGCGTCATATTTGGTATCATTTGAAAGGTCTGATCATCACCTTTCCAATAATACCAGACATAACTAGGTTTGGTGTAAGAAAAAAAATTATAATAATAAAAAAGTGTTTTTTAAAAAGAATAAAAAATAATAATCTTGTCTGGAGGGTATAATAAAATAGAGCTTCAACTGACATTTGAACATGATGAGCATAAAATGGTCAAAATGAGCTCAGTGCACAGAGGTGAAATGGCTCAACAGTGAAGGGGTTAAAAAGTGAAAACATGTAAAAAATTGGATATTTCTAATTTTTTCAGGACAAAATTTCGGAACTGTCATGGAGCTGATGTAACTCTCCATGCTTCAAACCCCAAGAGACTTTATGTTCATTTATATCGTGTGGTTTTAAATATATTTTACATCGTTTGGTTTTAGTTTAATTTAGTTTAGTGTAAAATGGCATAGCTTTGGTTTTAAAAATACTTATATTCCTGTAGGTAAATGTGTTTTTGTGTATACAGTAAACAAGCTTTACTGCTGTGTAATTTATGCACCAGGGCTTTTCCCATTGTCTAGCTGCATGTTTGATTCAAGGGATCTCTGATAGTGTGTGTTTGATCTGATGTGTTGGAGCAATGGATGTACGGGTGTTGTGTGAGCTGAGGGCTGGAGAATGTGAAGAATGTTTATTGTAAATAACTGACCTAATGTAATTAGTATGGGTATGCAAATTATGACTAGTAATTAGTATGGGTATGCAAATTATGACTGTTGGACTTCAGCATAAATGGTGGTTGTTCATTAAAAAGTCAGAAAACTCTCAGAGCTCAGAGAGAGAGGATCCTGTTTTAAAGCATACAGCCGCGCCTGGTGTCTTTATTTCAGCGACGCTACACTATACACTATCACCCTCAGAAGGCAGAGAGCGGCCTTCTGGAGATTCCTAACAGCTCCAGGGCAGAGGAACAGAAGCAGGCAGGTCAAGCTGCTCGAGGCGCTGAGGACAGCGCTCCCAGTAGCCGGGCTGACGGCAACGAAGGGGTGTCTGGAGAGCCAGGACAGATGGAAGGGAACGGTTCCTTCACACTGGTGGCAAGCGGTGGAATAAGCTCTCCAACCCCAGAAGAAACGAGGAATGGCCAGCTATGCCCACTACAAGAGGGACACGCTGAGATACATATTAGAGTGCCGTGGAGGAATCGCCGGCACCAAAAACAAGAAAGCCCTGGTGAAGGAGCTTACAAGGATGGACCAGCGAATGGTAAGAACCCCAACCCCAACTCCGGCCACTAAAGATCACCTCCAAAAGAAAGCTCAAGCAATATTAGAGATATGCGGCACCACCCCCTCCGAAGCCGCAGTTGTACAACTGATGATGGGCCTCCAAGAAGATGAGGAGCGAGATAAGGAGCGCCAACACCAGCTGCGGTTGGCCGAGCTCCAAGCAACATGGACAGAATACCCCACCCCTGAAACTTACCCCGTAGAGCCCTGGGTTGAGGTTGACAACCCGCCTGGAGCTTCGTCCAGAGAATCTACACCCCCCAGCGATCCTTTTATGAGGACTTACAGCTTGTCTGGAGCTTCATGGGAGGAACCCGCACTCCCCAGCGATACTTGGGAGGAGATTTACAGCTTGCCTGGAATTTCCGTCAAGGAAGCTACACCCCCCACAGTCTGCCACGAGGAGCAGACAGATGTTCCCCCCGGGCTGGTTTGCCCGCAACCTTTGATCCCCCTGGAGATGGAAGAAGCCATCCTCCCGCAAAGCGACCCTTACCCAGCAGAAGCGCTGGCAACGGGGCAGAGCGCCGCTGGCCTCTGCCCACCCACCCCATCCTGCCCCGAGGCGCAGATGGATGATCTACCCGGGCTTCTTTGCCCGCAGCCCTTGCTTGTTTCCCCGGATCCCCCCGAGTATCCCCCGGGGCTTGTTTCCACACAGCCCCTGACCTCCTTCATTATGGAGGATGCCCTCCTCCCACAAGGAGACCCCTACCCAGCAGAAGAGCTGGCCACGGGGCAGAGCGCCGCTGGCCTCTGCCCACTCTCCACAGTCTGCCACGAGGAGCAGACAGATGTTCCCCCCGGGCTGGTTTGCCCGCAACCTTTGATCCCCCTGGAGATGGAAGAAGCCATCCTCCCGCAAAGCGACCCTTACACAGCAGAAGCACTGGAAACGGGGCAGAGCGCCGCTGGCCTCTGCCCACCCACCCCATCCTGAACCGAGGAGCAGAAAGATGATTCCCCTGGGCTGCTTATCCCGCAGCTGCTGACCCCTTCCACCCCGCTGGATTTTGATCTCGCACCCGCTTTCCCAGCAGAAGAGCTGGCCCCAGGGCAGAGCGCCGCTGGCCTCTGCCCACCCTCTACAGCCTGCCCCGAGGCGCATATGGATGATCTACCCGGGCTGCTTTGCCCGCAGCCCTTGCTTGTTTCCCCGGATCCCCCCGAGGATCCCCCTGGGCTTGTTTCCACACCCCCCTGGCCCCCTTCATTATGGAAGATGCCCTCTGCCCACAAGGAGACCCCTACCCAGCAGAAGAGCTGGCCACAGGGCAGAGCGCCGCTGGCCTCTGCCCACTCTCCACCGCCTACCCCGAGGAGCCGATGGCTGATACCCCCGGGTTGACTTGCCCGCAGCACTTGGTTTCCCCGGAGAGGGAGGAAGCCATCCTCCCGCCCAGAGACCCTTCTCCAGCAGAAGCGCTGGCTACGGGGCAGAGCCATTGTCAACTCTGCCCACTTTTCCAACCCTTTGGCCCGGAGGCCCCCTACAGCCACTACTTTTTCCAGCAGCTGACCAGAGCGCTCGGGACGCGTGCAAGTGGCCCGCATTTTTCCCGGGTGCGTGATACCCCTGGAGGTGGTACAGGCGGTACCCCTCCCCGACGACAGAACCCTTCCCCAGGAGGGGACACCTGCCACCAACTGCACCAACAGGGCGCCCGGCGCTGGGGCCTGGAGCACCCCTCGGACAGCGGGCTAGTTTACGAGGACAAGTGGAGAAGCCTGGTGGCTCGCCTCCTCCCGACAGACTATGGACCCACACCCAGGCATACCCTGTGGCGACCGTCGGACCCCACTGGTGATGCTTGTGCGCCAGCACCCTGGAACTTTGAGGATGGCGCAGAAGAAAAGGACAAAGGGGAGAAGTCTCATCAGTGGCAAGAGATCCGTTTGGGATCTAAGCTTGCCCTGCCGTTCTGGAAGGGGGGACATATGTCATGGAGCTGATGTAACGCTCCATGCTTCAAACCCCAAGAGACTTTATGTTCATTTATATTGTGTGGTTTTAAATATATTTTACATCGTTTGGTTTTAGTTTAATTTAGTTTAGTGTAAAATGGCATAGCTTTGGTTTTAAAAATACTTATATTCCTGTAGGTAAATGTGTTTTTGTGTATACAGTAAACAAGCTTTACTGCTGTGTAATTTATGCACCAGGGCTTTTCCCATTGTCTAGCTGCATGTTTGATTCAAGGGATCTCTGATAGTGTGTGTTTGATCTGATGTGTTGGAGCAATGGATGTACGGGTGTTGTGTGAGCTGAAGGCTAGAGAATGTGAAGAATGTTTATTGTAAATAACTGACCTAATGTAATTAGTATGGGTATGCAAATTATGACTAATAATTAGTATGGGTATGCAAATTATGACTGTTGGACTTCAGCATAAATGGTGGTTGTTCATTAAAAAGTCAGAAAACTCTCAGAGCTCAGAGAGAGAGGATCCTGTTTTAAAGCATACAGCCGCGCCTGGTGTCTTTATTTCAAGGACGCTACACTATACACTATCACCCTCAGGAGGCAGAGAGCGGCCTTCTGGAGATTCCTAACGGCTCCAGGGCAGAGGAACAGAAGCAGGCAGGTCAAGCTGCTCGAGGCGCTGAGGACAGCGCTCCCAGTAGCCGGGCTGACCGCAACGAAGGGGTGTCTGGAGAGCCAGGACAGACGGAAGGGAACGGTTCCTTCACAGGAACTATTTAGCCGGGGTCATTTTTGGCGGTTGTAGATTTTCGGTATTAAATTTCCATTTTTTTCATCATATTTCATATTTTTATTTACAGTAAATTATGCTATATGATGGAAATAATGGTATCTTTAGAAAGTCCATTTAATGCAGGAGAAACGGTATATAATATGTGTGGGTTCCATAAACGAGTAAGAGGAAAATTAGACCTACACACAAACAGCGAAGAAATGTAAAAACAGCAGTGGGCACTTTTGGACTGACAATCGTTAAACCGCCCGGTCACTATGGAGTTAATATCATGAAATCAAATCATTATTAAAAAAAATGGCTTAGAGGTCGAGTGCGGAATTTCAACTGAAATGGTCATTTTGTGTTTTTTATAAGAAAAATCTGAAAACAAAATATTAAAACTACACATTAAATTGTCATTAAATTTTAGTATAGTAAATTAAGAAAAAGCTTTTTGTTAGAGAAATGAAAAAAAAAGATGACTGCCAAAATCGAAATAATTCAAAATATACCATTTTTTTAAAAAAACAGAAATTATTCCAAGCGTTTATCCAATAATATTTAAACCATGAATAGAGAACCTAAGTTATCTGGGAGATTTCATTAATCAAAACCCAGAGAACAGATGGTTTCCCAGTTTGCTACTTCAAGTAACATAAAATGCAATGTGGATGTCAGTTTGATTTTGGTTTGCAGTGGATATATTTTTATTCCATAAATCTGTTAGAAGGAAATCTGTTTGACATTATTATTTAGAGCAATGTATCCATTTCTTATATTACCTGGCTCTCTAGTTCTTGTTTTTATGCCTCCCCGATGAGTTCACAGCCTTATCACACATAATATTAGTCTAATGTAAAACAATTTCTTACCTGCATTTTGTATTTATTTTTTATGTTACAAAACTAAAAGTGGTACATTATAGAAAGCTGAAATTAAAAATATTTTTTAATATTTTTCTGCCAAATTACCAGGGTGAGATGCTACGAAATTTCACATTTTGTTTAATCATTGCTTCTTTTCTATGTGAGGTGTTGTTCAAAACATAACACATTTACAGGCGTGGTACAATGTCATGTCGAGATGGAATCTCTTTAAAGGGACACTATCACTTACATAAACTGTAACTATAACTGCATTACAAATAAAGCCACTTTATAAAACACATGCTGCTGTGGTTTTTTGTTTGAAGTAATTGCATTAAAAAAGGAAAAATAAAATTAGTTATTTTTTTTATCTCCTTAGCAGTTTGTTGAATTTTCCCATGAGGCAACATGTAACAAAGATTTTTCTTTACTTCTGTGGTTTATCTAATCTACAGTATTTAACAGTCTAATGAGATGGAGGAGGGAATGATTTTATAAGGCTGCAGGGGCTATTATTCTTCAGGCTTATCAAGATAAGATATGGAAACTGAATGTGATAAAACATGCAGTTTAAAAGACATATCTAACCATTGTGTCATGCCCAGTGCCTGGGAAGTGACCCAGCGCCCAGCAGCGTCCTCGCTGGTCATTGGCTGGGCACCGAGTGATGTACAGGCTCGAGGTGGTCACATGGGTGGTCAGGGGGGCAGGGCGTGGAATGATGACGCCTGGCCACCAGGTTTAAATTCAGTCTACTCAGGCAGACTCATTGCCCGGACATGGTATTCACTTCCCTCAGTGCCTTTTGCGATTTATATTCACGTGTATGACCTTGGCTATTGCTAACAACTCCTCTATGTGTACTGACGTGGCTATTTCTGAGAACCCTGCTTTGTGTACTGACCCAGCTATTTCTGAGAACCTTGCTTTGTGTACTGACCCGACTATTTCTGGGAACCCTGCTTTGTGTACTGACCCGGCTATTTCTGAGAACCCTGCTTTATGTACTGACTCCACAAACTTCTGAGAACCCTGCTTTGTGTACTGAGCCGGCTATTTATGAGAACCCTGCTTTGTGTACTGACCTGGTTATTTCTGAGAACCCTGCTTTGTGTACTGACCTGGCTATTTCTGAGAACCCTGCTTTGTGTACTGCCCTGACAAACCTCTGAGAACCCTGCTTTGTGTACTGACTCGGCTATTCCTGACAACCCTGCTCTGAGTGTCACCCATGGCAAAAGATTGACCGGCTCTCCTGGCGATAAGACATCTGCTTCCTGGGCTAAGTCTATCCTCCTACTCTGGTGTCTGTTAACCCTTTCTGGGTGCTATAAGATATGTTCCCTGAAGGTAGTTAGCATTACCGACCATTCAAGGATTGGAGGGGTAGGTAGTATACTGCATACAGGAAGCAGTATCAGAGACCAAAGGAGGTATCCGTGACACCATGGTGATGTCCTTTGAAAACATCCCACATAATACAATGAGATTTGAGACAGTGATCAACCTATATATTCAATTATATGGCCAATGCCATAGAGTGAAGAGCAAGTGATGAAAAGATACTGTGGCGGGGGTAGCTATCAATACAAAATATCACACAATGGATGCACCCAGTGACACATATAGCAGTTATAACACATAGAGTGGCAATAAAAAGTATGTGAACCCTTTGGGATTACGTGGAGTTTTGCATGAATTGGTCATAAAATGTGCTCTGATCTTCATCTAAGTCACAACAATTTGAAAAACACAGTCTGCTTAAAATAATACAACACAAACATTATATGTTTTCATGTTTTTATTGAACATAACATGTAAACATTCACAGTGCAGGGTGGAAAAAGTATGTGAACCCCTACCCTAATGACTTCTCCAAGAGCTAATTGGAGTCAGGAGTGAGCCAACCTTGAGTCCAATCAGTGTGATATTATTGGATGTGTTGCTGAAAGCTGTCCTGCCCTTTAAAAACACACACCAGTTTTGGGTTTACTGGTTTCAAGAAGCACTGCCTGATGTGAACCATGCCTCGCAGAAAAGAGTTCTCAGAAGACCTACGATCAAGAATTGTTGACTTGCATGAAGCTGGAAAGGTTTACAAAAGTATCTCCAAAAGCCTTGATGTTCATGTGTCCACGGTAAGACAGACTGTCTACAAATGGAGAAAGTTCAGCACTGTTGCTACTCTCCCTAGGCGTGGTTGTCCTGTAAAGATGACTGCAAGAGCACAGCACAGAATGCTTAATGAGGTAAAGAAGAATCCTAGAGTGTCAGCTAAAGACTTACAGAAATCTCTGGCACATGCTAACATTTTTGTTGACACATCTACAATAAGGAAAACATTAAACAAGAATGAAGTATATGGCAGGACACCACGGAGGAAGCCATTGCTGTCCAAAAAGAATATTGCAGCACGTTTGAAGTTTGCAAAAGAGCACCTGGATGTTCCACAGCACTACTGGCAAAATATTCTGTGGACAGATGAAACCAAAATTGAGTTGTTTGGAAAAAACACACAACACTATGTGTGGAGAAAAAAAGGCACAGCACACCAACATCAAAACCTCATCCCCACTGTAAAACATGGCAGAGGGAGCATCATGGTTTGGGGCTGCTTTGCTGCCTCAGGGCCTGGGCGGATTGTTGTCATTGATGGAAAAATTAATTCCAGAGTTTATCAAGACATTTTGCAGGAAACGTAAGACCATCTGTCCGCCAACTGAAGCTCCTCAGAGGATGAGTGATGCAACAGGCCAATGACCAAAAGCATACAAGTAATTCAACAAAAGAATGCCTTCAACAAAACAAAATACGCCTTCTGGAGTGGCCCGTCAGAGTCCTGAGCTCAACCCAATTGAAATGCTGTGGCATGACCTTAAGAGAGCGATTCACACCAGACATCCCAAGAATATTGCTACACTGAAACCGTTTTGTGAAGAGGAGTGGTTCAAAATTACTCCAGATCGTTGTGCAGGTCTGATCTGCAACTACAGGAAACATTTGGTTGAGGTTATTGCTGCCAAAGGAGGGTCAACCAGTTATTAAGTCCAAAGGTTCACATACTTTTTCCACCCTGCAGTGTGAATGTTTACATGGTCTGTTCAATAAAAACATGAAAACATATGTTTGTGTTGTATTATTTTAAGTAGACTCTGTTATTCAAATTGTTGTGACTTAGATGAAGATCAGAGCACATTTTATGACCAATTCATGCAAAACTCCACGTAATCCCAAAGGGTTCACATACTTTTTCTTGCCACTGTATAACAGATTTTCTTAACTAAACATACAAAGCGCATGTAAGATGTCAGCAATAGGGATGAGCCGAACACCCCTGTGTTTGGTTTGCATTCAAACTCGAACAATTTCAAAAGTTCGAGGTCGAACTCGAACCAAACTCAATGCAAGTCAATGGGACTCAAAAGTTCAATTTATAGAGTGCCCTCCAAGAGGGCATATATGCAAGATATTTGCCATAAAAGGTGTATGGGGTCCTGGTAGTGCCCTGGGGGACAGGAAACAAGGACAAAAAGTAAAACAAAATACGTTTTTAAAGGAACAGTGAGTTTTCTATAAAATAAGGGCTAAAAATAAAAACAAAAAATTCCTTCAAATATCGTGCCTAGGAGGTCCCCATAACCTGCCCGTGAAGTGGCGGATTTGTAGGATGTATAGAAACATTGCCACCAGAGACCCACACATGACACCTAGCCACCCTTAAGGGGATAAAATACACAGGGACTGGCTACTATCCTGTTAGATGAGGGAATGTATTATGCCCTGTTCACACTGTGCGATTTATCGCGCGGATTTTGCCACGACGTCGCAGCAAAATCCGTGCGACGTCGCACTGTGTAGCTTCTCCAATGCATTTCAATGGAGCTGTTCACATCTTGCCACGTGACGTCGCGCGATGTCACATGTCGCGCGTCGCGGTAGCATGTCGCTGGTACTTGACCCCGTTTTTGAGATTTGCTATCTGAGATTTTGAGATTTGCTATCTGAGATTTTGAGATTTGCATTGGTGGTGCTTTGCAAAAATCGCACAAAACCGCGACGTCGCGTGACATTGTACGACATTATCGCACTATGTCGCGAATATGAAAATCGCGCGGAAAATAACGCGACTTTCAAATCGCACAGTGTGAACGGGGCTTTATATGTATAAAGCAAGGTATACATGACAATGGATAGTCACAGACTCTAGGGACTCCGCTTGTATGCTTTATGATAGACATTTCTAACACAATAATAATTGTATGCTCACATAGGCCCTTTGGGAGAGGTACATGACATACAAATACTGGAATATTACGTTAAATCTAAGGAGTGTGATAAAGATTTTATTAAGCCCTTGATGACAAATGACGTAACATCTACATCATTAGTGATTGGCTTTACAGAGCCCTGGTCGTTAAGGGGTTAAACAGCATATCAGAGAGGATCATATAGTAGAAATTAACACTTCTTAGAATTCAAAACAAACAGTGTTTGTTCATACATGTGCAGGCCACACCCAGTCTGCAAGCAATGTATCAAATTCTAATTGCTAATTAGAAGCACATGTTATTTCCAAACACTAATTAAACACCTGTTGTTTATGCCGTTTGAGAGCACAGGTCATTTAGAGGTGAGAATCTTTGCACAGCTCATCTCTAGTCAGCAATATAAAATAAACACAATAAGGACATTTTATTTTTTGGTGGTAGTGGCCCTTTATCTCACCTATCACCTTTTAAAAACAACATTTGTGAATTCCATGAATGTTGCAGTTGGGATGTGCATTTAAAAATAAAGATAATAAAATACGGTTTAAGTCTAAATTGAGCGTCTTTACTTTATGCTATAGAAAAAACTGAAATGTGAATTTTCTGTCTTCATGCTGTAATGTCAGATTGAAAAGAGGAAGACAGATTGTGGAAGCATGCACTTCACCAAAACTTGTAGCAACACGCAGATGTGTTAGACATGATTTTCTTTTGTGATGAACTCACAACCTCTGATGTTGTGAGACACTAATAGCCTGAAAGAGAAGACAATGTGCTTTTCTCATTTCAAGGCACCAGACCCTAGTGAAGCAGCACAAAATAAATGATGATGTCACAAATGTTGTCTTCAGGTGAAACATTGAGCACGCTTTAATGTGACTACAGAAACTTTCAAGAAAATACCATGCCCTTGAGAAAGCGCGCTGCGTTGGAGGAAATGCATTGCCCAGCTCTTTTGTAGCAACTATATTTTATTTTGTATTAATACATTTTTCCCTTCATTCATTAGACATTCCGGCTTTTCTTTTCTCTGTTCTCCTCCAAGCACCAAAGACCCTTTGGTTTTCTACACACTGAAATTCAGGTAGCTGAGCATAGGAAAGTGGGTAACGATTAAAACTGGCAATATGGTGAAGTTTGGATGCGTTTTTTTAATTGGTTTTATGCTGTGAGTCAGATCCAATTTATCCTCCATTTGTCTAGGAGCTATTGCTATATATGCTCTTACTTTTCGTGGACAATTCCATCTTCTGTGTGTATTGTCTTAACAGGATCTGTTGGTCTCAAAAGCATCTTTAGACAGACATCATGAGATTACGAAGCAGGCTGCAGGAATCAGCGCCTGCCTCATAATCCACTTGTAAAACATGTACGCTAAGGGTAAATTTACAGGTGTGAAACCCCCCCCCCAATGTGTCCCCATTTTAGCTCAGGACAAGTGATAGTGTGTACACTTAAATATATCTAAAATTATTATTTTTTTATCCCATTTTCTGTATTTTTTCACATAAAAGGTTAAGATGCAAATACATATTGAACACAACTATTAAGCTGTATCTGCCCTTTTCAGAATGATATGTAACGGGTGCCGGACAAAATCCCTACAGCCAGGTTCCCTAATAGGGATGAGCCGAACCCCCCAGTTCGGTTCGCATTCGAAATCGAACTTTTCAAATGTTCGAATTCGAACTCGAACTCGAACACGAACTCAATACAAGTCAATGGGACTCAAAATTCGATTTTTATAGTGCCCTCCAAGAGGGCATACTATATGCTAGATATTTGCCATAAAAGGTGTATGGGGGTCCAGGTAGTGCCCTAGGGGACAGGAAACAAGGACAAAAAGTTAAAAAAAAGTTTTTAAAGGGACAGTGAGTTTTCCATGAAATAAGGGTTAAAAATAAAAACGAAAAAATTCCTTCAAATATCGTGCCTAGGAGGTCCCCATAACCTGCCCGTGAAGTGGCGGATTTGTAGGATGTATAGAAACATTTAAAAACAATGTCCGGGTCCGGGTAGTGCCCTGGGGGACAGGAAACAAGGACAAAAAGTTAAAAAAATGATGTTTTTAACCCCTTCACTGCTGACGACGTGTGGGACACGTCCTCAGTTACTCCCGCTGTATGCTGAGGAGGACGTGTTCCACACGTCATCAGCTTTGCGGGACCCCCGGCGGAGATACTCACTCCTCTGTCCGGGGTCCCGCGGCGTTCTGACTTCAGCGTCCTCAGACGCTGAAGTCAAGCTCCTACCAACGTAAATGACGTCATCGCGCCATGCGCAATGACGTCATTTCCAGGTGACCCCCTGGCAATGCCGGGAGATCGCCTGGAAAGGAGGGGGGGAATCCGTTCGGATCCCTCTCCCTCCCGATCGGGAAGTCCCACAAAAAAAGCCAGGCACTGCTTAAAAGGAGAGTCTCCCCTTTTAAGCGGTGCCTGGCTTTAACCCCTTAGGGCCGAAGTGCGGCCTAGCTCCGGTGGGGGCCGCCATCTTGGATCGCGGCTCCACCCCCAGGTCCCCCCTCACTGCCTGACGTCCTCACGCATTGCGGGATGACGTCAGATAGCCAGGGAACCCCTAGCTGCCCGGAATCCCCTGGTGGAGATAGGGGGTTCATTTGAGGGTTCACAGAGATGCTGTGAGGTTGTGTATAGAGATGCTGATGGGGTTGTGTATAGAGATGCCGTGTATAGAGATGCTGATGGGGTTGTGTATAGAGATGCTGTTTGTGTATAGAGATGCTGATGGGGTTGTGTATAGAGATGCTGTGAGGTTGTGTTTAGAGATGCTGATGGGGTTGTGTATAGCGATGCTGTGAGGCTGTGTATAGAGATGCTGTGTGGCTGTGTATAGAGATGCTGATGCGGTTGTGTATAGAGATGTTGTTTGTGTATAGAGATGCTGATGGGGTTGTGTATAGAGCTGCTGTGAGGTTGTGTTTAGAGATGCTGTGAGGCTGTGTTTAGAGATGCTGTGAGGCTGTGTTTAGAGATGCTGATGGGGTTGTGTATAGAGATGCTGTTTGTGTATAGAGTTGCTGATGGGGTTGTGTATAGAGATGCTGATGGGGCTGTGTATAGAGATGCTATGTGGCTGTGTATAGAGATGCTGTGTATAGAGATGCTGATGGGGTTGTGTATAGAGATGCTGTTTGTGTATAGAGATGCTGTGAGGTTGTGTATAGAGATGCTGTATGGCTGTGTATAGAGATGCTGATGGGGCTGTGTATAGAGATGCATAGCGTGATGACGTCAGATAGCCGGGGAACCCCTAGCTGCCCGGAATCCCTTGGTGGAGATAGGGGGTTCATTTGAACCCCGATATCTCCAGAACCAGCAGCTAGGGGGTCATGGAGGGTGTCAATCGAAAGGCCTGAGCATGGCCTTTCGAATGATACCCAACATGACCAGGTATAAAGTTAAAAAAAAAACTTTTTTTGTGTGTTATTTTTATTAATGCAGCAATATTGTTCACATTTCAATTATAATGTGAACAATGATGCTGCACTAATGATTTTTTTTCTATGGGGTGCGTTTGCTATAAATCACTTAATTCCCCCCACAAAATGTAACAATTCCCCATTTCTAATTTTTGTACAAGCGCACCCCATAGAAAATATAACCTCAAACGCTCATGTGCTAAAATGGGGAAAAAAACATTTTACACACTGCAGATGATTAAAAATTCAATTTTTATTGCATTTTTTGTCATAATATACAGGCAGGACATGACGTATACATAATAAAATGATATATTATGAATCTGCGGAGTCTGCCGGAAAGAACGATATCTAATATGTATGGGTCATTTAATAAAATGTGGCTTCAAATTACGTTTAAACACGATGAGCTAAAGCGGTAAAAATGAGCTGAGCACACAGCAGTGAAATGCAGGGTTAAGGGGTTAAACAGCATATCAGAGGAAGATTTAGTAGAGAAATGAACACTTCTCAGAAGCACAGGTGTTGTTTGATACATGTTCAGGAGACACCACACCCTCAGTCTACAGACAATGTTTCAACTTCATCAGACCAGACTAATTAAAAGCACGTTATTTCCAAACACTAATTAACACCTGTTGTTTACGGTTTTTGAGAACACAGGTCATTTAGAGGTGAGAATCTTTGCACGTAGACATTATTTTTTAATTTCAATATCTAATAAACCGTTGCTTATAATATTCTGCAGTAAAGAGTCTCTTTATTTCTAGATATTTTAGTATTTTTTAAGCATTTTTTACACTTTTTTTTTTAAAAAAAAATTCGAACTCGAACCGAACACGCCAAAAAGTTCGACGTTCGTGAACTTGCGAACGGCCAAAGTTCGAATCGAACTCCGAACTGATCGAACCGAACAGCTCATCCCTATTCCCTAATGCCAACATTCCGACGGCCAACTTCCAGACAGAACAAGTGCCGGACATACCAAGTTCCCTACACGGCAATCTTCCAGACATCCATAATCCCAGCGGCTATCCCTAATACTAACACCCTAACCCTTAGGGAGTTAGGGTTAGGGCTAGGCTTAGTGGGTTAGGGTTAGGGCTAGGTTTAGTGGGGTTAGGGTTAGGGCTAGGTTTAGGGGGTTGGGGTTAGGTTTAGGGGGTTAGGGTTAGGGCTAGGTTTAGGGGGTTAGGGCTAGATTTAAGGGGGTTAGGGCTAGGTTTAAGGGTTAGGTTTAGGGGGTTAGGGTTAGGGCTAGGTTTAGGGGGGTTGGAGTTAGGGCTAAGTTTAGGGGGTTAGAGCTAGGTTTAGGGGGTTGGAGTTAGGGCTAGGTTTAGGGGGGCTAGGGTTAGGGCTAGGTTTAAGGGGTTAGGGTTAGGGCTACGTTTAGGGGGTTACGGTTAGGTTTAGCGGGGGTTAGGGTTAAGGCTAGGTTTAGGGGTTAGGGTAAGGGCTAGGTTTAGGGGGGTTAGGCTTAGGGCTAGGTTTAGGGGGTTAGGGAGTAGGGTTAGTGTTAGCCGCTGGGATTTTGGATGTCTGGAAGTTGGCCGTCAGGGAGCTGTCTGTGTAGGAAAGTTGGCCGTCGGGATTTTGGCATTAGGGAACCTGGTTGTAGGGATTTCGTCCCAAACCCGTATATAATATGTGGAGGTGCACTGATCAGAAAGCAGAGAGTCAAACGCAACCATATACATAGTAGAAATTGCAAAATTTATTTGGTCCCTAACATGCATTATGACTAAAAAGCTTTTGGTTTTCAGGGGATGTGATGTATTTTTACAATTTTTGTTGATTGTCAATTGCAAACTATTGTACCTTTAATAGGTATTATAATCTTTATTTTCTAAATTGTTTTTGGACCACTGTCTCCACTGTGTCTGCTCTTCCGTGTCCTGCAATTGTCAGGTGGATTGTTATGGTTATGTATTATGAATTCATTAAAAAAATAAAAACTATGATCCAGGAGAATTTTACTATGGACACCATAGATAGGATTAGAAAGCAAGAAGTGTTGTTTCTAATTGATTCCTGTCCTGTAACATGTAGCTCTAGTGGTTCTTAAAAGTTCTTGATTCTTTACATTTGTTACAATAGTTTGGTAACGCAAAATAAATCCTGCTAAGCATTTTTCTTAGACTGTTGTTTCAAATTTGTGTCTTTTTGTCTAACAGCAGGTGAATGTTGTTTATTTATTTGTCAGCATTTGGAACATGATTTCTATTATTAATGTCTATATCCAAGTATTATATTCTTCTTTTGCAATCTCTAAGTACATATTTCAAGAATGAAACTGGAGTATTCTTGCTAGTGTTCGATCCTAACTTCGTCCCCGAAGCCCTTGTCAACATTAATATTCATCTATATTGTAGAGTTTTAAAGTTACAGAATGTCTAAAACCTATCAGCATCTACTTGGTTAACAACACATCACACTACATATACCACAGTGGCCAAATGTGCTGGATGAATGTTTCCAGGGGAAAAAAAATGCCTTTGTGCCAGAAATGTCCAAAGCAAAATAAGTTTATTGGAATTGTAATAATTTGGTGACAGAACTTGTGATTAAATGGCAATGTTATTGCTACAAGTTGTGAACATGTTGCAAAGATTAAACCACCTGCACTCTCTGTTACAGACCCTGCAAAAAAATCTCCTTATAAAGAAATCATTCATGCGCCTAAACCCTCTTGAGGCTAGTTGGGTTGGGGCAGATGGTCTTGCAGCGAAAGGAAAGGGGGGGTGAAAGCAAAAAATCCTAAGCAAATGCTGGGAACTGTGCTTAACATTACACGTAGTTGTAGTCCTTTACGTGCGGAAGAAAACCAGATACAAAGGCCACTGCAGAAACATGCTACTCCGAAAGAGTTATTTTAAAATTAACATATTATAAAGAAATGAGTATTAAAATAAGAAAACATACGTACGATAAATAAATAGAATTCACTCTCTCATAGCAAAACATTAAGACATTCTCTCCGCTGTGGCGGTTTCCCAGGCAGCCTGTTTGACATTTGTGCTGCTTTATAAATATTTACCTATTCAAGCTAAGCCAAAAAATTGTATGCTGCACATGCTCATGTATTGTAAACATTGAACGTTCATTGGTGGTTTTTTAAATTTTGAAAAGATTGTAATAAACAAGTCTGCTGACAAGGTTATCGAGTCAAACGTCTGCATTGTTTATGTGTAAACAAGAACGCAATGTGTGAGTTTTTTGTGTGTACAGAATAGAGAGTAGTGTAATGTTGATGTTATACTGATTCTGTTATGGGTTCTAGAATGGAAATCCTTTTTTATAATTATTAACTAAGATTTTACATATATTGGGCATGTAGGGATTTTTATGATAGGTGAAAGGCATAGTTAAGTCTATATATAGTCAGAGACATGGATAGATAGATAAACTGATATATGGTAGATGAATAGAAAATACGACACAAGAAATTAAGTGGTCAGCGTACACAAAGGATATTAAATGCGATTGATGCGATACTTAAATGTATACAGCGTTCTCAATTTGTCATTAAAAATTTTCAGCTTGGGTAAAAACATGGAAAAGAAACAAAATAGGAAATTTATGATGCAGCAAGTAGCATACAACACTCCATGGTGGAAATAAGGAATAATTCAATCCACTCACAAATAAGGAGCCTCCGCATAGATGTGCCTGTGGGTTTGGAAGCGGGTAACCTGGAAGAAAAACAATTAATTGATCCTCCACTTCTTTTTCTTAGTTCAGAATCAATTAGATAATAGATAGACAGATAATATAGATACAAAAATAGATAGATATAGAAATATATATATATATATTTAAATATATATGTTACGGGTAAAGCCCGAAGTGCGGTTAATTTTAATATTACCCAGGTAATCCTGACATTACCCGAAACCGCTGGGTAAAGCTGCAAAAAAAATGAAAATTTCAGACTTTACCCGGGTAATGGTCTGGAAGATCTGAAAAATACGCACTTTACCCGGATAATGTGCCAGTCTGAAACTTCACCCGGGTAATCTGAGAACTATCCACAGCTTCACCTGGGTAATCTGCAGAACATCCAACCCCGCTAGGGTAAAAGGGAATTTTACTATTTTTATGTGTCATATGTGCTTATATATAATTTATAAAACATAATAACCATTAGGTTACTCTTTATATAATATCTTTATCTTCATTAATTAATTTTCAGACAATTAATGCACAGAGTTACATGATGGTTATTAGTGTGGTTTGTGACTGTGGATACAATTTCATTAAAAATAACAAAAAACACAATTTTGTTATCAGTCAGATAACAGTTTGCAGCTTTATCCGGGTAATCCTTGGAATTCAGTCAGAATTTTTCTCTTCCATCCACCCACAGAGAGATTAGCTACAATGCCATGGGTTGCAAACTTCTTGATAATGTTGCGCACTGTGGACAAAGGCAAATCTAGATCTCTGGAGATGGATTTGTAATCTTGAGATTGTTGATATTTTTCTACAATTTTGGTTCTCAAGTCTTCAGACCGGTCTCTTCTCCTCTTTCTGTTGTTCATGCTTAGTGTGGCACACACAGACACACAATGCAAAGACTAAGTGAACTGCTCTCCTTTTTATCTGCTTTCAGGTGTGATTTTTATATTGCCCACACCTGTTACTTGCCCCAGGTGAGTTTACAGGAGCATCACATGCTTGAAACAATCTTATTTATCCACAATTTTGAAAGGGTGCCAAGAATTTTGTCCAGCCCATTTTTGGAGTTTTGTGTGACATTATGTCCAATTTGCTTTTTTTCTCGCTTTTTTTGTTTTTTTCCAATACACACAAAGGGAATAAACACGTGTATAGCAAAACATGTGTTACTGCAATACTTTTCTGTGAGAAATACTTGATTTTCTGGAAAAATGTCTGGGGTGCCAATAATTTCGGCCATGACTGTATATATAAAATCTATCTGTATATATGGATATACTGTAGCTTTAGACAGACAGGTTGATAGTTCTCTATGGATAAGTAGAAAAGTTATAGCTACATAGAAAGATAAATAGATAAATATAGATGTGAAGATTTAGATAAATTGATGATAGATGTTTATAGATAAGTAGAAAGATAGTTATAGCTACATAGAATCATAGGTTGACTAGACAGATAATAGATACATAAAGCAAGAAATATATAGGCAAACACAAAATACTTAACTTTTATATCATAAAGTATAGGAGTATCTTCCAGGAGGTAATTCTCCTCCTCTTTATTCAAAACAATGGGGTATACAAATAAATAGATACCTACAAATGGGGTATACAAATAGGTACATAAGACAGATTGACAGTTGATAAACAGCTAGATAGATAGACAGTTAGATAGATAGACAGCTAGATAGATAGACAGCTAGATAGATAGACAGTTAGATAGATAGACAGCTAGATAGATAGACAGCTAGATAGATAGACAGTTAGATAGATAGACAGCTAGATAGATAGACAGCTAGATAGATAGACAGTTAGATAGATAGACAGCTAGATAGATAGACAGTTAGATAGATAGACAGTTAGATAGATAGACAGCTAGATAGATAGACAGCTAGATAGATAGACAGTTAGATAGATAGACAGTTAGATAGATAGACAGCTAGATAGATAGACAGCTAGATAGATAGACAGTTAGATAGATAGACAGTTAGATAGATAGACAGCTAGATAGATAGACAGTTAGATAGATAGACAGTTAGATAGATAGACAGTTAGATAGATAGACAGCTAGATAGATAGACAGTTAGATAGATAGACAGTTAGATAGATAGACAGCTAGATAGATAGACAGTTAGATAGATAGACAGTTAGATAGATAGACAGCTAGATAGATAGACAGCTAGATAGATAGACAGTTAGATAGATAGATAGACAGTTAGATAGATAGACAGCTAGATAGATAGACAGCTAGATAGATAGACAGTTAGATAGATAGACAGCTAGATAGATAGACAGCTAGATAGATAGACAGTTAGATAGATAGACAGTTAGATAGATAGACAGCTAGATAGATAGACAGCTAGATAGATAGACAGTTAGATAGATAGACAGTTAGATAGATAGACAGCTAGATAGATAGACAGCTAGATAGATAGATAGACAGTTATAGATGGGACGATTTACATAAATTGATAAGTTGATTGATATTTATAGATAAGTAAAAAGTTAGTTATTGCTATATATAAAGATAGATAGCGATACAGATGGATGGACTGGCCATCACAATGCATTAGCTAAATGCTAGCTACATGAGTCTACATGCTGTATTGTACCCATACCTGAATTCATTCTTAATGCTAAGAATCCACATTCTGGTAATAATAGTTGCACACACACACACAGACACACACACACACTCCTGCTGTCAAACCCATGCATTCAAGCAGTGACTTTACAGTTTATTGGAGTGTGCTGAATGGACAAGACCGAGTTGTCGCTGGGATGTGTGGTTTGAGCTGGATTTAATCTACACGTGATATTTACCCCTACATCCTAATAAAGTCATGTAGAAGTGAGAGCCAAATGCAGACCTATTTGCTACTGTTTCACTTACAACTTGTCGCTGCGTTGTGCATTCTGTTTCAAGTCTATCTCAATTAAAAGGTTTCTATTAAAGTGTTGCAGCAATTCGTCAACATCATCAAATGATACTCCATTTTATTAGAATGAATGGTATATACCAGCAAGCTTTAGTATTATTTCGAGTTCGTCTTTAAGCTAACAAATATTTTTTATGTTAATGATTTTAAATCCACACATAATAATGCTCTTGCAATATTTTATTAACATTAACCTGAATTTCAATGTATTTTTATTAAAGTACCAACTCAAAGCCGGCGTCCCAGTCCAGCAGTATTAATGATATCCCTCACCTGGGGTTCATCAATGCCACCAAAGTGATGACAGATAAGGCATGTGTGGCCTGTGCTTATTCAGTTGCTGTGTATTAGCTGTTCCGCGTTTATAAAGCTCTGTGCAAATAATATGACTTAAAAAAACGAAATCACCCCTAAGTAGTAATAAATTAAAGTCTGAGGATTAACGATAAGCCCCGGCTTCTGAAACCTGTCTGTGATCTCCATCACGCATTGACCTCCACTTGACTGTTTTACTAAGGTTTTTGTTAATATAGCTAATTATTTAATTTAGCGTGTTGATCTAATGTCGAAGCCTCTTCTTCCTTAATCCTTCAATTCCCAATGTAAATGAAAGGAGACTTACACGTCTGAGACCAAAGCATTAAGAGCAGCACACGGTGCTTTCAGCTGCTGGATATTATTAGCTTGTCACCGAGTCAGGTGTTTAATGGGTTAACACTTTAGGAAAAGATATAACCGCGTCTTAATTAAAATATTTAATTTTTTTTAAACATTTTCGAAAATACAAGTATTTTTAAGTTATCGCATCCCGTAGCAGACTCGAAGGAATTCGAGCGGAGGCTCAGAACATTAGATCATTTTAGGTCTGGAGAACTGAAAACCTGTACTGGGAAACATTTCTATATATTTGATAGAATTAAAAGCCCCAGATGGCAATATTTTTGCTGACTATTTTGAACTTTGCACCCGATGTGTCGGTTAGTTTCTCTGTTCCTTTCAGCACTAGAAATCTACAACCTTCTACACAAGCAATCAGTAACGTTAGAGAATATTGTTTTAACCTTTGTCGGCCGTTGTAGCGTTCGGTGAACATCACATGTTACGGAATTATACAATTACCATATGTCTCTTTGTGAAAATTAATAGAAAATTACTTCATCTTCTGTTTTTTTGGCACCTGGGACAAGACGTCACTAGAACGAAATTGCGTGAAAAAATGGAAATGCCAAATTTTTTGTAATGTTTTTTTTTATTACTTTTTTCATCTTTTTATCAAGTGCTTTTAATTTAACTTATATAAAGATATACTATAAAACTGATACTCTGTGTATTTATCTGCCGTCACCCAGGTTGAAGGACAGAGGCAAAGAAACTTACTTGATTACTTATTTGATCTCTGTCTATTGAATGCAAAGATGTAGTATATGCAGCTGCCCCGCAAACACACCTTCATAAACTAACTACTTTATATAACTCATTCTGCCACTTTGTGCTACAATGTAACTACATGACCGACCATTGTGACATGTTAAAAGAGCTAATCTGGCCATCACTGGAATCTAGACGCACCCTTCACCTTTCCAACGTGGTGTTAAAGAGGTTTTCAGGGAAACTACCACCCTTCTTGGATAAACTGCTCCCCCCAGCAGTTCCCTCATCCTATAACCTCCGATCCAGGAACTGCACCTTACTTACAAATTCCAATACCTCAATACAAAAAGAAAGTGGCTCGATCCTCATTTTCCTACAGAGCACCACAATTATGGAATAACCTCCCAGACGCCATCAAATCTTCCCCCAGTCTTAAGTCACTTAATAGCTCCCTATTAACATACATCAATACATTATGCACCTGTAAACATGTAACATAGTGACTATATTTCCTACATATTTATTTTCTTGTAATCTGTATATTTGTGATTTCTTTTTTATATCTTGCACTTATTACTTTGTATTTCTGTAATGACTGTAAAAATGTCAATGTTCTTGAAACCAGGACATACTAGAAAATTAGAGAAATCTCAATGTATCCTTCCTGGTAAAATACTTTATAAATAAATTAATTGATTAATTGTTGTACTCTTAGGGAGGCGGCACACGTGCAAACATTTTGCGTCTGTTTGACCGTACTGTTGGACGTCCGTCGTAGCTTTATAAAGGAGTCAATTAAACACACCTCGCGAAGCACCTGCACACTTGTTCACGGACGGGCAAAGCATAAAGCCACAGACGCAAAAATAATATTGACGTGATAAAGCTAAGCGGACGCAGAAACAACGCCGCCATGTATTTTCCTAGGGTGTGGAGACATCAGGCGTCACCGATGCACTTTACGCAATACTCACAATATCTCCCATGAAAAAGTGCATCCGTAACGGACGCAGTACAGTATGCTCGTGTGTCGCCTCCCTTACCCGTATAAGGGCTATATTACAATCCTAGTGTTAAAACATGGGCGCAAGGAAGGAAAAACTGCACCCACAGTTTTCCCCCTTGCACCCGCGTTTTAACGCTGGATTATAATGCAGGTGCAAAAAAATGCTGCCTACATTGTTACCGCGTGTAAACCCCCAGGATGCTCGCGGCAGCGCTGAGCGCAGCTGTGAGCATCCACTCAATGGAGTCCATAGGACTCCATTGAGTTCCCCCCTGCTGGTCACATGACCAGCCGGATCTCGCCTCGGCGTAGTGACACGCAGGGAGAGACTGGGGGGACTTTTTCCACCAGTCTCTCCCTGCTCCCGCCGGACGGATAAGGCGGTTGGAGCCGCGGTCCTCGCCGCGGGACAGGAGGTGAGTATACGCTTCTGTTTTTTTATTTTCAGGCTGGTGTTAACGGATTCTGCAGAAGCGGAATCCGTTAACACCAAGTCCTGGCTGTGGTTAACTTTTTGCTAACCACAGATGGACATTAATCAGCGCTAGTAGATTGTAATACTAGCACTGATTAACACTTTGCGCTCCCCATGTTAAGTATAGAGAGCACAAAGTACAGTAACCTCGCGCTGAAAAGCGCAAGGTACCAAACGCAAACGGGTTACTTAACCCATTTGCGTTTGGATCGTAATATGCGGTAGACACCGCAGTTAACGTTAATACTCACGCAAGTGAGCGTTATCGTTAACGTCAGGAATGTAATGTGGCCCTAAGCATTTTAATAAATCAGACTCAAGCCTCGTATGCATTCTACGATTCTCTGGATCCTTTTAGATGATGTCTTGCCAGATTGTACAACATGAACTAAGATATACAAGGCACATTGGTTATCCTATTTAAATGACACATTTTTTAGACACGTTACAAAAGATGCATCTTTAAAAATGATTCCCGATCTGGACGCATCCAAAATCGATGTTTTATAATCTGGATTTTGCACTTGCAGAATCTGTCCGTGGCTGATTTGGATGTGTTTACAATTCAGACTCGATTCAATTGCGTTTGATGTTCCAGTTTTAGGGTTACAAATAAGGGTTAAGTTTACTTTTAGAGTTAGGGTCAGGAATTGGGTTCCAAGTTAGGGTTAGGAATTAGTGTTAGAAGATAGAATTAGGGTTAGGGTTAGAAAAGAAGATTAGTGTTAACATTAGATATACAGTCAGGTCCAGAAATATTGGGACATCGACACAATTCTAACATCTTTGGTTCTATACACCACAACAATGGAGTTGGAATGAAACAAACACAATGTGCTTTAACTGCAGACTGTCAGCTTTAATTTGAGGGTATGTACATCCAACTCAGGTGAACGGTGTAGGACTTACAGCAGTTTGCAGATGTGCCTCCCACTTGTTAAGGGACCAAAAGTAATGGGACAATTGACTTCTCAGCTGTACCATGGCCAGGTGTGTGATATTCCCTTATTACCCCAATTACAATGTGCAGATAAAAGGCCCAGAGTTCATTTCAAGTGTGCTATTTGCATTTGGAATCTGTTGCTGTCAACTCTCAAGATGAGATCCAAAGACCTGTCACTATCAGTGAAGCAAGCCATCATTGGGCTGAAGAAACAAAACAAACCCATCAGAGAGACAGCAAGAACATTAGGCGTGGCCAAAACAACTGTTTGGAACATTCTCAAAAAGAAGGAACGCATCGGTGAGCTCAGCAACACCAAAAGACCCGGGAGACCACGGAAAACAACTGTGGTGGATGACCAAAGAATTCTTTCGCTGGTGAAGAAAACACCCTTCACAACAATTGGCCAGATCAAGAACACTCTTCAGGAGGTAGGTGTATGTGTGTCAAAGTCAACAATCAAGAGAAGATTTCACCAGAGTGAATACAGAGGGTTTACCACAAGATGTAAACCATTGGTGAGCCTCAAAAACAGGAAGGCCAGATTAGAGTTTGCCAAACAACACCTAACAAAGCCTTCACGGTTCTGGAACAAGATCCTATGGACAGATGAGACCAAGATCAACTTGTACCAGAGTGATGGGAAGAGAAGAGTATGGAGAAGAAAAGGAACTGCTCATGATCCTAAGCATACCACCTCATCAGTGAGGCATGGTGGTGGTAGTGTCATGGCGTGGGCATGTATGGCTGCCAATGGAACTGGTTCTCTTGTATTTATTGATGATGTGACTGCTGACAAAAGCAGCAGGATGAATTCTGAAATGTTTCGGGCAATATTATCTGCTCCCATTCAGCCAAATGCTGCAGAACTCATTGGACGGCGCTTCACAGTGCAGATGGACAATGACCCAAAGCATACTGCAAAAGCAACCAAAGAGTTCTTGAAGGGACAGAAGTGGAATGTTATGCAATGGCCAAGTCAATCACCTGACCTGAATCACATTGAGCATGCTTTTCACTTGCTGAAGACAAAACTGAAGGCAAAATGCTCCAAGAACAAGCAGGAACTGAAGACAGTTGCAGTAGAGGCCTGGCAGAGCATCACCAGGGATAAAACCAGCATCTGGTGATGTCTATGCGTTCCAGACTTCAGGCTGTGATTGACTGCAAAGGATTTGCAACCAAGTATGACGAAGGGAAAGTTTGATTTATGATTATTATTCTGTCCCATTACTTTTGGTCCCTTAACAAGTGGGAGGCACATCTGCAAACTGCTGTAAGTCCTAAACCGTTCACCTGAGTTAGATGTACATACCCTCAAATTAAAGCTGACAGTTGGCAGATAAAGCACATTGTGTTTGTTTCATTCCAACTGCATTGTGGTGGTGTATAGAGCCAAAGATGTTAGAATTGTGTCGATGTCCCAATATTTCTGGAACTGACTGTAACTCAAACCCTAACATTCTGCACCATTTTAGCTTCAGACTCTGACCCTTCTCTTGACGCGTGCTCAGCAAGCAGAATGTTAGGGATAGGGATAAATCTAACCCTAAAAGTAATGTTAACCATAAAAGAAGATAAAATGGTAACCTAACCCTAATTTCTAACCTTAGCTAAAATAAATGATTCTCATTTTTGGACTGATTTGGCACGTAATTTTTAAAAAGCGCCTTTTTTCTGTGATGCATTTTTTTCAATGTGTCATTTTTTTAGTAAACCAGGAGATTGTCCAATGTGTACATTTGTTGTCACATCAGCCTGTAGGATACAACTCAACCCAAGACAACAAGCCTTAACTTATTCAACACAGAAAGGCCGTAAGTGGAGTCACACTGTAGGAATGCGACCCAAAATTTTTGAAACTGTCAAAAAGATCATCGGAGGTGCCAAAAACAAAGATTTGCACTTTGTGAACATGTCACACTAGACGGTCAAAGACTTACAATTTTGCCCTACGATAAGAGAAATCCTTTATGGATCTCAGCTCTTTGACTCAGGTGGCAAAATCTTTACCAAAATTGCACAATGTGCACCAGCCAAATGTGTGTCCAAATTAGTACAGGAGGGGTGGTGTTGCGCCTATTCCCCGAAGGGGTGGCTGCAACCACCAAATGTACCCAGGCCAGCAACATGTATAAAACATAACAAGGAGAAAATTGTCATATAATGGGAATAAGCGCAGATGACACTTTTCTCCTTGTTGCGTGCCCAAATTATCCCGGGCTCCTGCAGACTTTTACTTTCATTTAATAAATTCAGAATTTTCATTTTTGCCTCTGCTAATAATAACAGAAGGCTTTATACCAGTTCTGTGATTGAGACCGGAGCTCTGGAACACTTATCCTGAAACCCCTTTTATGAGCTGTTAAGTCAGCACAGCTTCACATGTGTTAAGTTTTCTAATTGCAATGCTTTGCATTTTTGTAGAAAACCTTCTGTATCTATGTTTTTTTCTTTCTGAATCGATCGCTAATTCAAATATTGTGCAATTGGGCGAAAAACTTGATTGGATACAACCATTGTGAACAGAATACTTTATTTCTTTGTATCTTTTTTCCTTTCTTTGGAAAATTGTTTCTGTTCTTAAACAACATTACAACAACTTTGCCCCCCCCCCCGTGTAGATTACTATGCGCCAAGTAAGTTGATTTAAATAAGGGTCTAAACTATGACATTGCTTCATTGCTGTGAATTAAAATGAAACACAGAACAAAGAGATTTGAAGATCTTTTTAGCAGAAACATCTCTGTGACATCCCCACTATGTAATTATTCTTTCAGAAGGGAGTAAAGGACAGTCTACCTATTACTGTAATCCATCACAAGTGAGCACACTCTGAATGAACTGAATGTGTAAAGAGATTTCATCCCCATTTCGACTTCTAAACTCTCGGACAACTTGAACACATTTTTCAATCAGAACGAAAATCATTTATCTTTGTTTTGTTTTATAATTCTTTATTTTCCATTTTTCAAAGACAACAAGGGCATCTTATCACAAAACCACAATTTTAGAGATTGCTACTGGTTAGCCCTGAGGAGCCCCTGCCATAGGACCGCAGGGGGAGGCCCCGAAGAGGGGGTAAAAGAAGAAATAAGAAAAAGATCAAAGAAGCACAAACATGGAGGAAAAAGAGAGAGGAAGAGACCTCATAAGGGGGGGAGGAGGGGGGAAGGGGGATAGGGTGCCGCCCCAAAGGAGTGCATAACCCAGGTATCATATCCCGCCAGAAAAACAAGCAGTCCAGCTCTTAACCCACATCAAACTCCAGCCAGGGGTCCCAAATCTTACTATGTTGGGGCATGGTATCATGTACAAGAGCCGATAAACGATCCATGTCCATATTATCTCTAATCCGAAGGTACACCTGCGCCATAGACGGAAGGGACACAGATCTCCAGCCTTGGGCCACCGCTCTTCTAGCCGCCATGACTATTTTATGCAACAGCTTATTCTCCGGTCTCGATAGGGTGTCCTGGGTGCGGTGAAGAAGGAATGTCCATGGGTCTAAAGCCACTCCACACTGTAGGACCTCTTGGATGAGAGCATGAATTTGAAGCCAAAAGTGTCGGAACAGGGGGCATGTCCACCACATGTGGTAGAACGAGCCCTTAGTGCCGCAACCTCTCCAGCATAAGTCAGAGGAAGACCCGTCCATGTGAGAAAGTTGTGAGGGGGTAACATACCAGCGAAACAGCATCTTGTAAGCCTGTTCCTGATGGGCCACATTGATGGAGCAGTGAGCCACATTGTCCCAAATATCCTCCCATTCTTCACTGGGCAGGGCATCCCCCACATCACGCTCCCAGCGTGCAACATAAGTTGGGTCCCCCCAGATTGGAGAGCCTGAACAGAGGGAGACATAAAGCGAGGATATCATTGATTTCGTGATGCGAGCGTCATTACAGCGAGCCTCAAACGCCGTCAAGGAAGACGTGGCGGCCGTACGGACTTCAGGCGTCCGCGCATAGTCCATGATCTGTAGGTAGCGAAAGAAGTCCGCTGGTCCCACCGGACCTCTCTGTCGGATGGTCTCAAACTGAAGCAGTGCCCCCGCTGAGTAAAGGTGGTGGATCCTCTGAAGGCCCAAGTCTTCCATATTTGCAAAAGGGCGAGGGCATAGGCCCGGTTGAAACTTTCGGTTGCGGAGAAAAGGCATCATAGCTGAGTGTTCTCTGGCAAAAGTGAAGCGACGGTTCACAGTGTCCCAAATGTGGAGAGAGTTAATGGTGGCAGTGCAGGTGGAACGAAGGATTGGACGATAGGTTTTGGGAAGCCAAAAATAGAACTGTGGCAAGTCAGGAGCAAAGAGATGCGACTCTAAGTCCGCCCAACGGTGCGTACCAGGTGGTGCATGAAAGGAAACAAACTGTGCTAGTTGGGCAGCATGATAATATTGTAACAAACTCGGAACTCCCAAGCCTCCCACCACCCTCGGTCTATGTAACACTCTTCTAGCCACCCTATGACGTTTATTATGCCAGATGAACCGGTCCACATGGGACTGTAGATGCGCCAACGAGGCCGGAGGGACCGGCACCGGAAGGGTTTGGAACAAGTACAGGATTCGAGGGAGTAGATTCATTTTTACGCTAGCAATACGACCCACCCAGGAGACATTAAAGGCATCCCAAGTGTCCATATCAGCTATAAGACGTTGGATCAGTACATCGTAGTTAGCTCTAATCATTGCTGCGGGATCACTGGTCAGCTTCACTCCCAGATATGTGAGAGAAGAGGTGGAGAAGTGAAATCCGTGAGGAGACGCAACCGGTCGACCTCCGGTTTTGGTATGCCTATCGGCAACGCGCGAGATTTATCTATATTGATCTTAAACCCGGAAATATCCGAGAAATCCCGAAGAAGGGAGAGCAAATGGGGCACAGAATGGACCGGGTCCGTGATGGTCAGGAGAAGGTCGTCCGCATATGCTGACACCAGGAATTCCTCCCCCCAATCTGTAAACCCGTGATAGACGGGGAGGACCGTAATTTATCCAGCAGGGGCTCAAGGGCTAGAGCGAAGAGCATGGGTGACAGGGGGCAACCCTGTCGCGTTCCATTCCCTATGGGGAAAGGTTCCGGGGAGGCCCCCGTGGTGATTATTTTTGTAAGGGGGGAATTATACAGGACCTGGATAGCAGCGCAAAAGCCAGGGGGAAATCCCCAGTGTTCCAGTAGGTGAAATAAATAAGGCCAGCCCACCCTATCGAACGCCTTCTCCGCATCCAAGGAGAGGAGCAGAGAAGGCGTCCCCGTTGCGCGGGCTCTCTCGATCAGGACCACGTTTCTCCTTGTATTTTCATATGCCTGCCTCGTGGGAATGAACCCGACCTGGTCCGGGTGAATAATGGAGGGGAGGAGTGCTCCTAGTCTGTTGGCCAGGATTTTCGTAAATATCTTATAATCCACATTTAGTAAAGAGATCGGTCTATTATTGTGGGGGAAGGAAGGATCTTTGCCCTCTTTAGGAATCAATATCACATCAGATTGGAGGAAATCCGGAGGCACCGGTCGCCCCTCCAAAATTCCATTATATAGTTTAACTAGATATTTGCTCAAGTGAGGAGAGAATTTTTTATAATAAAAAGCCGTAAACCCGTCCGGGCCCGGGGCCTTATGAGGTTTCATTTGTTTAATCACTGAAGCCACCTCGGCTTCTGAGACTGCTGATCCCAACCCCTCCAGCAAGAGGGGGGGGAGCTCCGGGCCTTTCCATGTGGCCAGAAATTCCTGCACCTCCCGCACGTGTTCAAGATTGCGGAGGGAATGATCCGGGGAGTGGTTATATAATTGTTTAAAGTACGCAGTAAAAATCTGGTTTACCTCGCTGGGGATAGTAGTGATCGAACCCTGGGGCGTACGGGCCGAGGTTGCCAGTTTGGATCTAGTTTGGTTCCTCAATTTGCGCGCTAACATAGTATGTGCCTTGTTAGAATATTCATAAAAGGTCCGCCTGGTCCAGGCTAAGGACCGGGCCACATCCGTCAGTAAGGCTGACCGGAGTTCCCGGCGTACAGTTGTCAGGGCATCAAAATCAGCCTGAGAGTGAGAGGACTTGTGCGCTGCTTCCCGGTCAGCTAGCCTCTCCTGAAGTTCTACCAGCAGACTCATCCTCTCCCTCTTCAGCCTGCTACCAATCTGGATCAGGTGGCCTTGCATGACCGCCTTATGGGCCAGCCACAGGGAGTCAGGACCAATATCGTCTAGGTCATTCTCCTCAAAGTATCTGTCCAAGTGGGCAGACACTTCTTCCAGCCCTGCTGCCGATTGTAAGATGGAAGAGTTGAGACGCCAGGACCAGCCCGATCGAGTACCCGGCAGTTTCACCCATATAGATACGGGCGCATGGTCCGACCAACTAATGGAGCCTATCGCCGAGCGGGTAGTTAATGGGATCGTTCTGGTTGGTAACAAGAACAGGTCTATCCTTGAGTATGAGGAGTGGGGGTGAGAATAAAAGGAGAAATCGTGGTCTCCTGGGTGATGGAGTCGCCAAATGTCGAGCAGCTGCGTATCATGTATGAACCGAGCTAGCAACGCATCCTGAGGAGACGCCGTAAGTCTGGCACCTAGCGCCCCTGATTTCCGGTCTATTGCTGGCGCTGGGCCGCGTTAAAGTCCCCCCCCATGACCAGAAAGGAGCCTTCCGTCAGCTGCAGGAGCGTCGTAATGGGCCCAAAAAGAATCTTCCGGGGTGTTGGGGGCATAAATATTCAGCAAAGAGATAGCCACATTATTAATTGTCCCCCGGATTAGGATATACCTGCCCTCATCATCTCTATCCACATGTTGAACCGTCATCTGGCATGCTTTATGTAGTAAAATCGCCACCCCCGGCGTTTACCGGTGCTGGAGGCGAAAAAGGAGCGTGGGAAGGTGCGGTCTGTGAGACTGAACTGGCGTGCCCGGGCAAAATGCGTTTCCTGCAGGAATGCTATCTGGCATCGTGCGCGTTTTAATTCTCGGAGGACCAATCTCCTCTTCGTAGGGGAATTTAGTCCCTTAACATTCTGGGACAAAATATGGCATTCAGGATTCATGGGCGGAGTGGGGGGAACGCCACGGGCAGGCCAGATCAGGTACGCAGGACAGGGCGGCACCCCTGAGGACCCCAATGGGGGAAAGGAGACAGAGGGACAAAGGGGGTAAGAGACCGGGAGGTGAGGGAGGGGAGGAAAAGATGAGAGAGAAGAAGAAGACACATAAAGAAAAAAGAAAAAAGGAGAGAAAAAACTTCCGGACTTATCCATTGCCAGAACGACCATGGGGATGGTCAGAAAGGAGACGCGACCCTGGTTGAAGACCAGTAGGATCGCAGAACGGACGTCACCGAGCCAGTAACGGAGCATGAAAAAACTATGTAAAAACAGCATTACAAAACTTTACAATACCGACAGTATCCCCACCATTATCATGAACATTAACAGCCGAACATTACAGGGTTATATATCACTTGGGGAACCTTCACAACTCAGCTAATGCAACCACCTGATACCATGTGGGCAAGTAAACAAAAAGAGAAAAATCAATATCACCACCAAGGTTTCCCCGTCATCTCAGCCGGGATCCCTGTCCCCCTCCTCTCGAATCCGGGAGGGCACCTTCTCCCAGCGCGGTGTAAGCTGAGGTGCCGGGGAGGGGGATGGAGCAGGTTACCCGCGTCCGGTAAAGGGGGGCAATCCAGGCGGGTGAAGAATTGCTGCGGGTCTGACTGCAGGGTGAGAGTGGAGGTTTTACCACCAGCGAAGGCCAAGAGTTTGAACGGGAAGCCCCAGGCATAGCGGATGTTATGACGGCTCAGGTGGGCTGTGATGGGGCGCCAGGCCCTTCGACGCTGCAAGGTCTCCGGTGCCAGGTCCTGAAACAGAGCGAGCTTCACATCTTCATACACCAGGTCCACGTCCCTGCTTTTACGCATGACTTCCTCCTTAACTGTGTAATAATGAAGGCGGAATATGACATCTCGAGGCTGTTGGGAGTCAGCCCGGGGAGCTCTCAGGGCTCTGTGAATCCTGTCCATGAGCAACCTCGCCGGGGGCACCTCTGGCACCAAGCGTTTGAGAAGGCCCAGCACCGTCTCGTGTAGCTCCCGTGTTTGTACAGATTCGGGCAAGCCCCGCAGGCGGATGTTGTTGCGGCGGGATCTATTGGCGACATCCTCCAGAGCAAGTTCCATACGGTCCATGCGGTGAGACAACGTGTCAGTAGTGCGCGCCAGTTCATTGTGAGCCGCCACGAGGTCCCCCGTGCCTTCCTCCAATTCTCCAATGCGTAGGCCCAAGGCCCCTACTTCCGCACGTACCTCCGTGGCTATTTTAGCAATGTCCATCGCCAGACTCGCTTGCATGTCCCCCATCCTGGCCAGAATCTGCGATATATCAGCTCTAGACGCTGGTTGGGACCCTCCCGGGACCGAGTCCAGGCCTGTGTCCTCACCGCGGATCCGGCCGCCATCTTGGCTGTCGTCCAGGCCGCGGCGCTGGAAAATTGGCGCCACTGCAGGGGTCGGTGGATCCGTTTTTTTGCCCCCTCGGGTGGTTCCCGGCATGCTCCCGGTAAGGGGGAATCGAAATGGTGGGTCAAATTGATCTATGTGCTGCTGCTATGCTCCGTTTTGACGGCTAGGTGCAGGAGCTCCTACACCATGCGTCCGGCTCGGTCGGCGTCCAGACTCCGCCCCATCATTTATCTTTGTAATAAAAATATGTAATAATATAAAATATTAATATTTGTCCTGAATAGGTAGTTCAGCGATCTTGTTACTGTAATCAGGAGAGGTGCTAGAACTATTCATAGAATAGAGCACCATCTACTTATTTCCTGTAGGTTCTTATTCGTAGAATAATGGAAAAATTACATTAATATGCAAAAGTCCAGCATTGGCAACCAACTTGTAGAGGCTGGTACATATTAATCAATAATGGATCTAAATTCAAGTTGATTTGCTGCTAGGAAAATGCACATGGAAACATGATGCAACTACTTACACTAATGAGTCACAGCAATAACACCAGTGATTAAATGGTTACAATGACAATGTCAAGGGGTGGGATATATTAGGCAGCAAGTGAACAGTCAGCTTTTGCGATTCATGTGTTGGAAGCAAGAAAATTGGGCAAGAGAAAAGATCTGAGTAACTTTGACAAGAGCCAATAGGGGTTGGGAAGATGACTGGGTCAGAGCATCTCCAAACGGGAAAATTTTGTGGTGTGTTCCCGGTATGCAGTGGCTAATACCTACCAAAAATGGTACAAGGAAGGACAACAGGTGACCTGGCATCAGGTTCATGGGTGTGTGATTAGTTTCATAACAAATGGCAATTCGTCCGAAATAGTGTCGGTTCGTATTTTGGAAGTACTTCGTATATTGTATGCTATCGTATGCATTTGAAATGAAATGATATATAACAAATCGATTCAGATTGATTTGTTATAAAATTTCATTTTGTTATGACGTTTTACACAGGTGAATCCTAATTTCTAACTCTAGCTTCTAACCTTAAATTCTTAACCCTAGCTGCTAACAGAAATCTAACCCTGATTGCTAACGCTAGCTTCTAACCCCAATCTCTAACCCTAATCTCAAACCCTAGTTCTTAATGCTAACTTCTAACCCTATTCTAATCCTAGCTTCTAACCCTAAATTCTTAACCCTAATTCCTAACAGAAATCTAACCCTGATTGCTAACGCTAGCTTCTAACCCCAATCTCTTAATGCTAGCTTCTAACCCCAATCTCTTAATGCTAGCTTCTAACCCTATTCTAATCCTAGCTTCTAACCCTATTCTAATCCTAGCTTCTAACCCTAAATTCTTAACCCTAATTCCTAACAGAAATCTAACCCTGATTGCTAACGCTAGCTTCTAACCCCAATCTCTTAATGCTAGCTTCTAACCCTATACTAATCCTAGCTTCTAACCCTATTCTAATCCTAGTTTCTAACCCTAGTTCCTAACGCTAGCGTCTAACCCTATTCTAATCCTAGTTTCTAACCCTATTCTAATCCTAGCTTCTAACCCTAAATTCTTAACCCTAATTCCTAACAGAAATCTAACCCTGATTGCTAACGCTAGCTTCTAACCCCAATCTCTTAATGCTAGCTTCTAACCCCAATCTCTTAATGCTAGCTTCTAACCCTATTCTAATCCTAGCTTCTAACCCTATTCTAATCCTAGCTTCTAACCCTAAATTCTTAACCCTAATTCCTAACAGAAATCTAACCCTGATTGCTAACGCTAGCTTCTAACCCCAATCTCTTAATGCTAGCTTCTTACCCCAATCTCTTAATGCTAGCTTCTAACCCTATTCTAATCCTAGTTTCTAACCCTATTCTAATCCTAGTTTCTAACCCTAGTTCCTAACGCTAGCGTCTAACCCTATTCTAATCCTAGTTTCTAACCCTATTCTAATCCTAGTTTCTAACCCTATTCTAATCCTAGCTTCTAACCCTATTCTAATCCTAGTTTCTAACCCTAGTTCCTAACGCTAGCGTCTAACCCTATTCTAATCCTAGTTTCTAACCCTATTCTAATCCTAGTTTCTAACCCTATTCTAATCCTAGTTTCTAACCCTATTCTAATCCTAGTTTCTAACCCTATTCTAATCCTAGCTTCAAACCCTAATTTCTAAACTGAATCTAACCTTTATTTCTAACCCTAATCTAAACTCAAAATAAAAAACTTTCCCTGGGCAATAGTCAGTATCCTTTGACTAGGGCTTAACCCTTCCACCTACTAATCTCAAACACACAAAAACATCCCCCCCTCAGGATGGAGGATAGTAACATTTATATGTACACTTTAAACAAAAAATACTTTGCTAGAAAATAAGAACAAAACTCATAACAACAAAAGCAGATGAAAGATAGGGCAATGATTGCATACTAGATCAATTAGAACATCCTGGATTAATGGTATTGAATGCACGGTCCAGCAACAAACAGAAGCACCAGATCATATGGCTAATTGGTGAGATGTTTTTGTGTATATGATAACCCTAATTCCTAACCCTCATTTCTAACCCTAATCATCTAACCCTAGCTTCTATCCCAAATTTCGAACCATAATTTCTAAGCATTATTTCTAACTGTAATCTAACCCTAGCTTTTAACCCTCATTTCTAACCCTAATCTTATTTAACACTAATTGAGAAGCATTTATGGATTTCTTTATCATCCTAATCGATCCAAATCGATCTGAAATTACTATCAATAACATTTATTTTGTTTCGGATTAAATTAATAAATCCCTTTTCTGCACCACATGGGTTCTACATACTGCACCACAGCACTTGTTACACACAGCCCATCTGCATGTAGTATATATCCTTTAAAAGACGGAGAATCGGGCAACCCTAACATTCCCACACATCATACTAAATCTACACACACATTAATAAACAATGAGGATTAGACAATTGCTTTTATAATAACTGCATGAGATGCATGGCTCTCTCGGACCTACCTGTACGCGAACCATGTCCTCAGCAGCCCTAACTATATGTAAAAAACAATGGGCTTTATTCCAAGGTTGGTGTTAAATTAACCAGAGCTGTTGAAAACATGCCAGAGCCATTATAGCCTATGGAGCTGTTAACTTACAACAACTCCGGTTAAGTTTACAACAACCTTAGGATAGAGCCCAATAGATGCCTACCTACGATTCTGTGTGAAGTTATATTTCATCGGATTTTTTTTTATACATAGATTATGGTGTATTATGTTTCCATTTAACACATTTGTGGGAACCTCATCCTACAATTCCTTTAGTGAATGCCCGAAGTGCAAACTAAGGTGAAAATGTAACATTGTATATATAAAGTGGACAGGGGTCAATTCCTATGTGACTTACCTTACTGAAATGAAGAAAATGTATTAACAATATGTGTAGAGGAAATATAAACATCTTTCATCTTACAGAAGATTAAAATATCCTGGAAAAGTTATCTTTATATCTTCCAGTGTAAATCTCTTTTAAAGTCTGATATAAACCAATACACAGTATTTTTCGATATACAGTAAAACCTTGGATTGAGAGCGTTTTGCAAAAAGAGCAATTTTTTTTTATAAATTTTGACTTAATATACAAACGACTTCTTGATATACAAGCGATGTCAAAATACATACGCTTTGTCTGCCGAGTGTCATGTCACAACTGAGGTCATGGTCACCTTTCCTCCCTGCATCCGTCGCAGCATTCTGACAGCTTGATGGGGAGGGCGACACGGTGTAACGGGCGTAATAGTATCACACATTACACAGGATGTGCTGAAACCCTCCCAACAGATAGTGATCCGTTAGTGATAAACGTCCTACACAATAACCTCCTCCTCTCTCTCTCTCTCTCCCTCCCGCCAGCCACAATTCTTCTCAACGGCAATATCCAGGTTAATTTGTTTTATTTTTACTTTATACTGTACAGTATTTTGTGTCACTGTAATCATTTTCATATGAATAAATGGTCGTGGAACGAATCGTCAGAGTTTCCATTATTTCTTATGGGGAAATTCGCTTTGATATAAGAGCGCTTTGGATTACAAGCAAGCTTCCGGAACGAATTATGCTCGTAATCCAAGGTATTACTGTATTACATTCCAGGATTTAACAAAAAAGAGATAGATTTCCAAACCTTTTCCTTGTTGTGTTACTCTCATATTCTATGTGTATGGCAGATTAAGTGATTTTTAAAGCCTTTGCGTCAAACTTTCCAATCAAAAAATTCTTGCGGATCATGTTTGACACTTAAAGGTTTTGATAATGTGGGACATAACAAGTAACAGGTTTGCTTGATAATATCAGACTCATGTGCACCTGACTGAGCATGACAACATTCAAGCGATCCTTCACAGTAACAAGGAGATTAAGATAGGAAAAGAGAGACATTTAACGACTTGTGCACTCTGGGATAAAAGGGGTATAAAATAGTTGTGGACACTTGCAAATGATGAGAAGTCATAACACCATGAGACATGAGGAGAAGATGAGAAAAAAAAAGAACAAAGGTTAAAGGAATATGTAGAAGAAGAAAAATGTAAAACAAGCGCACACCTAAATCTCGGATGATGAGTGCCAAAATCCTCTGTCAGACTATTGCTCATTCATGCCGTGGTTAAAACTAAACAAACATTGGAGAGTTCAAAATTCTACTTCTGCTTCTATGTTTCATACTCAGTGCATACGGCAAATTTTATAACTTATAGGTTCTGGCACAAATATATTAAATACAAATATACAAAAAATGTCCCAATTTTTTCAATGTGCACGGAAGTGACATACGCTTAGTTGGCTGTATAAAATGTCTTATTCCCAGGGTTCCGCGGCCAGCCTATTCTTCCATAAAACGAGTGAACTACAGCTACAGAAGCACATCCCTCCGGTCAGCAGGCAACCTCCGTCTGTTCTCTGTTTCCACCCGAACAGCCAACTCTCGCCTCCGAGACTTCCTAAAAGGCAGTCTCTGTCCTGTGGAATGACCTACCTCCTCATCCTATCAAACTCTCTCCTAATCTTCGAGACTTCAAAAAAATCCCTTAAAACTCATCTCTTCAGATTAGCATATCACATTACTGATGCCGACCTGTCCCTCTTCTAACCTACCCCCATGTCATAGTAGATGTAACTTCCATGTTCTCACCATTTCTATAACACTAGTGCTAGTGATCCTGATGACCTATAAAACTCCTCTTGTCTTCCTGTACCCCACTTCCTGTTGGATCTAGTAAAAATAACGTGCGCATCGACGTTCTCCGTTGTGAATCCGCAGTTTGGTACGGTCAGGTTCTTACAATTTGCCGTTACCACCAGCTTTTCAAAGACGTTAAAATTATGTGTGCAAACTTTGTCTGTTAAATTTTGCACTAAAATTGTAATACCATGCGCTTACCAGCGCACAAACGCATTTGCGCTCACAGTGTTAAGTATAGGATGCGCGCACTAAATTGCGCTCGCGCAGGGTTCGCACAGGGTCACTCGCGTTAGACGTTAACATGCATTTTGTGCACGAACGTCGTAATACGACGTTCTGCGCAAAGGGTTTTTCCCTCGCGTTAAAGCGGTTTTGCGCACGCGTTAACGTTTGAGCGAAGAATTTAGTAGAGCCCCTTATCTTTTATCAGTTTTTGACATACTGATAAGCATTGACACTTTTTCGAATCAATCCTCTATATTTATCTCTTTATAGTTTGGTGCATTGTAAAACAGTACACTGTGTTTATCAGATGGCTTACAAGTGTTTATCCGTGTTTCACAAGGAAAGCAGAAAGAATGGTACTTAATAAAATTCATCTGCATAACATAATCCAACACCACGCTTTCCCAGACGCGTTTCAAGATGTTTTAAGGCACACTTTCTTTCATTACAGGAAATATTTCTTAAAGCCCAAAGGGTCACATCTGCTCATGACTGGACAGTACTCCCAGGTGGCCAGTATTAATAACTCTAAATGTTTAATTTATGCAAAAATATCACAGAACACTATGTCTTTCTATAGGGCGAGAAAAGCTCAAACAATAGTACTAATGTTTTGAAACATATAAATGTTATGGCCAATAAATACATGCAACAGAGAGAAATGATTGTGATCACACAAATATACAGAGATAATTTAAATCACAGATTAGAGTTCCTCCCAGATCTAAACAAGTGTTTAACTTAAAAAGCTATTCATCTGATTTGTTTGCAGTCACTCTGCCTACAGTAACCAGCGCTATAAAGCTGCAGACAAAACTGGAAAAGGGAACATTTATCATCTTTTACACAGAAAATAGTTAACGGCTGAACGGGGCATTTGACTTTTGACTACTACATTTCTTATGATTATTGACCAGCAAGGCTGGATTTATAACTAGGCAGAGTAGGCATGTGCCTGCCACAAGGGAGCGCCTTGCTCTGTAAAAAAAAAAAACGTTTTTTTTCTTTTACAGTCGTTTTAGACCACTGTATCTCTGGAACTTTAAGGGCTAGAGGGACACATGAGGTATCTTTGGAAAGGCCAGATTATGCAAAATTTAACCAGGTTAGATTTATGTAAAAAAATATATATATTTCTCTCTTTTTTTTCTAACGCAGCACTATTATTCAGTTTACAATTATAAAGTGAACAGTGATACTGCGCTAACTCACCTTCTCATTTCCCACACTGCCAGCAAGTGTGGAGCTGATGAAGCAATGCATTGTTTCATGAACAACCTAAACCGTGGCACTGCAGTGAGGAGAAACAGGGAGACTTTGGAACCCGCATCTCTAAATTGTACACTGCACAAGGTTACCTTTTCCTGCATGTTATGAGGCCAAAATCACCAGGGTATCTAAACTTTTGATCAGGGTCATTTGGGTAGTTTCTGTTGTCATTATGATTTAAAAAGAGTAAAGACACTTGATTGATAATAAATGGCTTCAGCCAAACACTAACCTTGAGTGAAGGAAATGTTTCTGTGTTATCATTCATATTCTCTGAATAATGGCCAAGAAATCATAAATTCTGCCAGGGTATGTAAACTTATCAGCATAACTGTATGTAGTGAACAGGTCCATCCATGGGTCCCTAGGTGGAACGTTGACAGGGGCATTCTTGTTTAAATTTTAAAGTGTTAAATTTAACTTAAACAACTAGGAAAATTTATGTTCAACAAAAGAAAAAAAATTAAACAGAACATGACAAAACTATTTCTGGTGAGAAGCAATGAGGGAATGACGGCATTCAGGTACAATGCAACGGTTCTACAGTGCCTCGTTGGAAATTGGGTGCCCACGGATCCAGGGAAGCCACCCCTATGTAGACAAAAAAGCAAGCAGGGACTCGGCACTCCAGAAATAAAGACGTATTTCATTTACAACAGCGACGCTTCGGCTGAACACCCAGCCTTTCTCAAAACCAGCCAAAACATTTTCTGGCGTCCAGAGAGGGTTTCCATAATTTCAAGCTGATTGACAATGCGTGATTACTGCATAAATCCTGATACCATCTAACAGAAAACAAGCCAACTGCAAGCCATGTGTACTAATATAGAAGATGCAATAGTTCAACATTAAAACAATAGTAGTGATACATAAGGCTGGGGTCAGACCAGCGCACTTTTAACGTGCGTTCTGGCGCACATAATTACGGCCGCACTAGCAGCAGATGACGGGCAATGACGGCCAATATACGATGTACGGCTGCACGAAAGTCCGGCCGTGCAACGCAAGTGGAATTTGAACGCATTTTTCTGAGAACGCTGAACCGCTAGTACTGACGTACTGAGTGCGCAGCTGCGGCATAGCGGCGTGTTTGCGTGATTAGGAGATGTCAGACACTGCTAATGTCCAGCCTACATAACGTCCAGACGTTAAAAAGAGTTTTATTGACAATCCGTACAAAATCACGCCCGAAAATGCCCGTCGTCTGCCCGTTTTTGCGCATTCCGTGAAAAAATATGTCAATGCGTTCGGACGCACTTTTTCACGTTCGCGGGGAAAAATGCTTTCGTCTGACCCTAGCCTAAGATGACATGTGTCCACAGCAGGGATCTCCAAACCATGCATCATAATTCACAGCAAGGTAAACCTATTTGATGTTCCACAAGTTCTTTTCATTTAGCATGCTAAGCCTTTGTTAGACTGTTTCCTCTTTGTCTCAGCCAGTTTCCCATAGTTACATATATCACTTTAGATTTTATCTTACAACCTCTTCAATTAGGGAGGTGTCTATAATAACAATAAGCCGTGAGATCAATATGGCAGACATTGCAGTAAAAACAGATTAGTTTGCATAGTTTCGGTGTTTCTGCAGGTCAAACAGTTCATAAAAGTCTTTTAGAGGAACAAGCTGCCATCATGATTTCACTCAAGATTTCATCAGATTGATTAGTGCTGCCCATTACATTTTAATTACACTTTCATTAATAACAGCCAACTCGGACCACAAACGTACGTGGCATATAACCTGTATTTAGCAATATTTGAAAATTGGAATTCTGTCTATAGAACCAACACACGGACGTTTAACATTACTCATGCATTTACAAGATATTTTTAGAAAAATCTAGTTTAAGATCTTATTCAAGAGATTTTGCGCACCCCAGTTTAATTATAGGTTGTCACTTGCTGTAAGCGTGAAATGTGAAACTATTGCTGGATTTTTAAACAGAACAATTGCTGTGTTATTTAAATGTAGTGTATTACCACTATAGGCAGCTCCTGACATGATTTGTGATTCTTGCCCCGTTGCAAAGTCTTCATAATGCATGCTGAAGTGAGATCTATAGAATCTCATTGCTTCCCTCACTTCTTTACCTTGGCAGCTTGTTCCCAAAGTAGTATATAGTCATTCTAGACCATTGTGTTACTGCTGTCAAATGTCAATTGGGGTTTGTGATTAGGGATGGGCTGCCGTTGTCGATTCGAACATGCGTTTGAATCAAACATCGGCCGTTCGAGTGTTCAGCGAATGCCGAACATTATGGGATGTTCACTGTCTGTTCGACCGCGGACATTCCATAATAAAAAATGACTGCAAAATGCGTTCACAGTTCTCCCAAATGTACCAGTAGCTGTCGGTACATTTAGGAGACCTGTGGCTGCAGCCCCCCGGCCCCCATGCCTTCGGCCCTCTTGTTCCGTCTGCTCCTCCATCTGGCCGCGGCTCCTCTGCCCCACACCTTGTCTTCATGCTGAGCTGATTGGGCAAAGTCCTGCGCCTGACCTGGACTTTGCCCAATCAGGGTTCTAATTCAATATTGAGCCCTGATTGGGCAAAGTCCAGGTCAGGCGCAGGACTTTGCCCAATCAGAGCTCAGCAGGAAGACAAGGTGTGGGGCAGAGGAGCCACGGCCGGACGGAGGAGCAGATGGACTGGAGGAACAGGAGGCAGGGACAGCAGCTGGGCGGGTGAGGTACGGGGACCGGGGGGCTGCAGCCACAGGTCTCCTAAATGTAACCGCAGCTGCCGATACATTTAGGAGAACTGTGAACACAATTTGCATGTTCGACCCCCCATTGGTTTACATTGTGTTCGAGTTTGTATTCGAACATTTGGCCTGTTCTAATGTTCGAATACAAACCAAACACAGGGGTGTTCGGCTCATCACTATTTGTGATGACATAGTTTGTGAAGATATCCTATAAATTAAGTCATAGTATTCTTAATTACCATAAGGACACACAATTACTGATGTGATGTCATATTGTTTGGTTATAGTGTCCTGTGGGGTCATTGTATTAATTGCTTTTGTGTTCCTGATGTCTATATACTGAAAGAAACACAATGACAGATACAAACAAATGCTGACAGACATTGAAAAACACACACAGACTGACGAATACGCACAGACAATAACAAAGATACTTGACAGTTATACAGAGATTCACTTACGTAGACCCTGAACTCCCCTCTCACACACATAGGGACTGCCACTCCCACAGACATAAGCCATAAACCCTTACATACACAATAATAAACAGACATTCAGACGCACATAATGTACATGGAGTCCATGAAAGATGACCCCCCTCAGTGCCAGTGTGTAGATCTTCCTATAGTTGAGGCCAGACATGTTCAGGGAAAGCTTCACATGTAGTGTTTAAGCTTTGCTTGTTTCTATGTATGTGTGCACAGAAGGCACCACTCTCACCTGCATGTGTGGGCACAGGAAAGAGCAATGAGGACAGATCACCCCTCCATCGACAATAGGGAGGCAAGGTGAGACTGTATTTACTCCCTTTGTTCTAACTCCCATTTGATCACTGGCCACTACCCCTTATGGGACAGCCAGGCAACGACTAGAGGAGTTATTCACTAACCTCCTAATTTGCCACCGAATTGCACCAAATGGTTAATTTCACAGTTCAGGGCAATTCATCTACTCATAAAACTGTCAATTTGCCAAATACAGGCTAACTGACAGCAAAATACAGTGCATTTCACTGCAATTCTGCACCTCCGGATGACCTGATTTTCGGTGTTTCAATTCGACAGGTTTAAACAGGCAAATCCAATAGTTGTCAATGTAATAAATGGAATATCATTTTAAATATTTTTAAAGACCATTTCTTATGTTTATGTTTTGCAAAAAACATTTTTATTTTGTAACCCCATAGTGACCTATAGTTTTACTATTGTCAGTCCGAAAGTACCCACTGCAGTTTTTACATTTCTACGCTGTTTGTGTTTAGCTATGTGCAATTTTCCTCTTACACGTTTACTGTACCCACACATATTATATACAGTTTTCTCGCCATTAAATGGAATTTTTAAATATACCATTATTTTCATCATATCGTATAATTTACTATAAAAAAATTCTGAAATATGATGACGACTTTTTCAAACTTTGACCCCTCAAAATTCTTACGCATCTTCAACCACCGAAAAAGACCCTGGCTAAATAGTTTCTAAAGTTTGTCCTGAGTTTCGAGATACCCTATGTTTACATGTTATTTGCTTTTTATCCCCTTCACTGCTGAGCCATTTCACATCTTCATGCAGAAACATTGTTCATATTATAATTGAAATTTAAACAATAGTGCAGCATTAATAAATTAAAAAAGTACAAAACACATTTTTATTTAATTATTTTTTACTCGACAAAATGGTCATGTTTGGTATCATTGAAAAGGTCATGCTCTGGGTTTTCCAATGTTGCCAAACACGACCCTCTAGCTACCATGGATCTGGAGATAGGGGGTCAAAAGGACCCCCATATAGCCATCATAGGGCTTTCATAAGGAAACCCCTTGGCAGCTAGGGGTTAATTTCCTAACTGACATCACCATGCACATGCACAATAATGTGTGTGGGGAGGCCCTGAATGCTTGGATGACATCCAAGATGTCAGCCACCTATGGGAGCAGTCCCGATCCACTGCCAACTGGCACCAGATCGCGGACCGGCACCTAAAGGGTTAAAGAAAGGCATCGCTGAAAAGATCACATTGTGACCTTTCCAGCGATGCCTCTCTTTTTTTTTTATTCAATACCAATCAAGAGGCGGGGGACGCCTGAAACTGTCAGGCATGATGACGTCAGTGCAACGGCCGGGGTATAAAATTGGTGGTCTGACTTTCTTGAAGTTAAACCACAGTGGGGCCCCGGCAAGAGAAGTGAGTATAGCGAGGGAGGGCCCCCTAATGACATGACGTAACAAGTACGTCCTTGGTGGTTAAAGAGGCTGATGTCATAGAACGTACCTGGTATGTCATTGGTTGCTATGGGGTTAAAAGACCTTTTTGTTCTTTTCGTACTTTTTAAAAGATTTTTTGTACTTTTTATTTTTTAAATACTTTTTTAAAATTTTGTAACAGACCGTTTTACAATTTTTTTAAAGGACTGCTTTTTTATTATTTTGACAAATTTTACTACATTTTTGTTTATTTAAGCTCCTATTAGGAGAAAAGGAGACTTCCTTTTTTTCCAGTTCTGTGTAATTCGTCGGCTTTCTTTGACATCTGATAACTGCTTCTACGACTCCAATTTCGAATAAATAGTAAATTTCCCAAATGTTTAGCAAAATGGAATTTCCAAAAGGCGCCTAAATGTCACAAAATTCAAAGCGCCGAAATTGTGTTTAATTTCTATGCTTTCTGAATCGACCCCTTGGTGGTATTTTCTTTTATTGGAATCAACCTGCTGAGCTCTGCATTTTAAGAGTAATTAATGCAGAAATCCAGGTAATCCCCAAGGGTTCACAATCTATAAGATAGATAGAACAGAAACAGAATTCTTCTGTGATAAATATGAAGAAGCACAGCTAAAACCATCTATTACTGGCTGCAAAGTGTTTGTATGTTAATATGACATCATCAAAGAGGTCATCGGGTCAATCTAAGCATTTCATTGAGAGGAGATTACTTTATGGTCTGTATCTCATTCATCCCGGTGTAATAAATATGAAATAGTATGCATTTGCTTCACTAAATTATTCAGGATGAGACTTTTTACTTTTTATATAATTTCTACATTACATGAAGTTATTTTTCACAAGTCCGCATAAGACAATTGTCAGTCATAACTCAAGCATAGCATTTATCTTATCTGTTCTTTTCTGTGGCATTTTGAATGACTGCCAGCCTTAAATAATTGTTTTTAAAAATAGTCAGTATACTAGATTATAAATCTGACAATTTGTCATCCCACGCAACCAGTAAAATGGTTATACTATGGTAATTTCCTTGGTTTTCTCATGGGTACGCACATTGATTAAATATTGTATTTACTGAAAAGGTTAAGGGATTTTCAAATAAAATAACAAGATTCCTGTGATAGCGAGTGGTTCATGTGCAGTTCAATGAAGTGATTAGATTTCACAAACTGACAGTGATATAGAACAAATAAATGCTAATTACATTTCTTCACTTATTTTGTGTGAATTCCTCTTGTAATTAGTAAACGGCCCTAAAGCACAGCTTACATTGCTCCGACAGAATATTTTGTGCCTAGATATTATATATTTTTGTCTATTTTTTGTCTGTGAGATGATGGGTTCATATCTCCCTCAATATATGTGGCTGGAGAAATTGCAGTTCACTCTCCTATAATCAGGCTGTCTGGTATCCCATATGAATAGAGCGTACGAGAAATATGGTGGGTGCCTCATACTTTTTTTTTTTTCATTTTTACCTCTTCTTTGTAACTATGTAGTTCTAGTGGGAATGCATTGATAGAGTTATGCATGCAGAAATAATATTTTTTTGATAAGGGTAAAACAGATCTTTTGACTCTTTCAGAAAGTGATTCTTACTAGGGTAGGGTTTTTTCTTTTCTATAGCTGTGTATAATTGCAGTCATAGTCATCTATGTCACCCTGGGCGTTGGAACTGGAGAATCAATGAATGGCTTTTATGAAAAGGGTCTAATTTCCTCTCTATGGAATAAACAAAGGTTAGTGGAAGCACACTTATAGGTATCCATCACTACAAATTTGTTCTCGAGCGTCCCACAAATACAGTAGTGTTACAAAATCACCATATATTTCATGTAGCTTTAGGGGATAACCCTCATAAAATTTCAACAAAAGGTTTTGGACCACCCTGAGTGGGTAAAGACCTCCACCTGTGTTGATCCAAGGTAGCTAGAGCAGTGTCGTCGGAAAACCCACTTGGATGTGGACAATATGTGGGACATGTTGTCACAACCACTCACTATTCTGTTCTTAAAACAAAGATTGTGTGCTTCTCTTCCTTTAACAATAAATTTAGCCTGACGCGTTTTCTCGAACGAATACAACCTTTTCAAGGGCAGCAATATAATAAGGATATTTTTGTTTGGCCTGTGAAGCTTTAAGCCAGCCAACTGTCTAGCTAGATTATATTTTTGGGATAATTTCTAAACTTCAACTTGATGTACGTAACTAAAGTGTATCTTTGTGGGGGTTCAACACCCAACACCCATTGATACCCACTCTGGTCACATAGGATCGCAACAAGTTGTATCTGACTATGGCTCATCACAGTCTGAAAACAACCTTGCAAGACTCCCTTAACCCTTTCGCTGCTGAGGCTTTTCCCGCCCCTGTGCTGAGGTCATTTTTACCGGTTTTGCTCATCATGTTTAAACGTGTTTTGAAGGATTATTTTAGTATATGACCCAGACATATTATATATCGTTCTTTCCGTCAGACTCGGCAGATTCATAATATGTCATTATTATATGTATACGTCATGACCTGTCTGTATATTACAACAAAAAATGCAATAAAATATGATTTTTCAATAATTTACAATGTGTAAAGTGGTTTTTTTTCACATTTTAACATGCGAGCAATTGCGGTTGTATTTTGTATGGGGTGCGCTTGTTAAAAAAATTAGAGATGGGGTCTCGTTACATATTTTTTTGGGGAAAATTACACGATTTTTAACAAACGCACCGCATACAAAAATCGTTAGTGCAGCATCATTGTTCACATTATAATTGAAATGGGAACAATATTGCTGCATTATCAAACCAAAAGAAAGAAAAAAAACTTGTTTATTATTTTTTTTATAATTTGTTTTTTAAATATTTGTTTTTTATTTTTTTTATTTTTATTTTTTTTTACAATTTTTTTCACATTTTTGTTTGGTATCGTTGGAACGGCCATGCTCTGGCCGATCCAACGATACCAAACTTTAACCCCTAGCTGCCACGGATCGGGAGATAGGGGGTTTATTGAAACCCCCTATCTCCACCATTGGTGGCAGCTAGGGGTTAACTCCAGGACTGGCGTCATCGTGCTATGCACGATGACGCCAGTCCTCAGGGGGAGTTATCGGAAGCTTGGCCCACATCCAAGATGTCGGCCAGCTCCGGGAAAGGATCACGAACCGGCGCTTTTCAGCGCCGATTCGTGATCTGGCTCCCCAGGGATTAATGCCAGGTACCATTTGGAAGGGCAGGCTGTGCCCTTCCAAATGGTGCCTGGGTTAACCCCCACAATGCCACCGATCGGGAGGGAGAGAGGTCCGAAGGACCTCCCCCCTCCCTTTCAGGCACCTCCTCCGCACATGCGGGGGGGCGCCTGAATTAGGTGTCATCGCGCCGCCGCGATGACACCTAATTTCACCGGCGGCGGTTCCGGATGCTGGGCTGACATCGAGGATGTCAGCCCGCACCAGGGGGGCCAGCGATCGGCCGGAACTCGGCCGAACGTTGACCCCAAAGTGTGGACGCGCTCAGCGCGTCCACAGCATGGAAGGTGACATGCGGTTGGACGCGCTGAGCGCGTCCATAGCATCGAAGTGGTTAAACTAGTGGGATATATCAATTGCCTGAAAGAGGAAGAAGAGCTGTTTTTGATACTGGCTTTTGGCTATAAGGCTTTTGATACTGTTCCGCATAGAAGGCTTATCAGTAAATTGCAATCTTTGAGCTTGGATTCCAATATTGTTGAATGGATTAGGCAGTGGCTGACTGACAGGCAACAGAGGGTTGTGGTAAATGGAGTTTATTCGGCGCAAGGTCTTGTTACCAGTGGGGTACCTCAGGGGTCAGTACTTGGACCCATTCTCTTTAATATTTTTATTAGTGATATTGCAGAAGGTATTAATGGTAAAGTATGTCTTTTTGCTGATGACACAAAGATTTGCAACAGGGTTGACGTTTCTGGAGGGATCAGCCAAATGACAAATGATTTAGGTAAACTAAAAAAATGGTCGGAGCTGTGGCAATTGAATTTTAGTGTGGATAAGTGCAAGATAATGCAACTGGGGTGTAAAAACTCAAGGGCTGAATATAGAATATTTGATACAGTCCTAACCTCAACATCTGAGGAAAGGGATTTAGGGGTTATTATTTCAGAGGATCTAAGGGTAAGTAGTCAATTTAATAGAGCAGCAGGAAATGCTGGCAGAATGCTTGGTTGTGTAGGGAGAGGTATTAGCAGTAGGAAAAGGGAAGTGCTCATGCCACTGTACAGAGCACTGGTGAGACCTCACTTGGAGTACTGTGTGCAGTACTGGAGACCGTATCTCCAGAAGGATATAGACATCTTAGAGAGAGTTCAGAGAAGGGCTACTAAAATGGTGTACGGCTTGAAGGAGAAAAGTTACCAGGAAAGGCTTAATGATCTTAACATGTACAGCTTGGAAAAAAGACGAGACAGAGGAGATATGATAGAAACATTTAAAAACGTAAAGGGAATCCACAAGGTAGAGGAAGGGAGTATATTTAAAAGGAAACAAAATAGCAAAACAAGAGGACATAGTCTTAGATTAGAGGGGCAAAGGTTTAAAAGTAACATCAGGAAGCATTATTTTACTGAGAGGGTGGTGGATACATGGAACAGCCTTCCAGTAGAAGTGGTAGAGGCCAAAACAGTAATTGAATTTAAGCAGGCATGAGATAGGCATAAGGCTATCCTAAACAAAAGATAAATCCAGGTAAAGTATCCATGTATTTGGACAGACTAGATGGGCCGAAAGGTTCTTATCTGCCGACATTTTTCTATGTTTCTATGTTTCCCTATCTAGGCACAACCCTTACTCTGTGATAGTTATAGTAGACAGCATAGCATGCTCCACCAACCCGCCACTACGAGATCAGGCCAGAATATAGGCTCTAATCCTGAGACACGCAAAACATGCCTCTAAGATGATCTTTTTTATAACCAGCATGGCCATACCCCTTGTGTCTTCAGGCATTGTTAATGAATTATAATGTGCAGTTACAATCTAAAAAAACTGACTCCAGCCTTCATGCCAATGATTTGATGGACACACTTTTCAAGAACCCCTACAGTCGTGATTTTTACATCTTCCAAATTGACACCGTGGTTTACACAATGAAGACACACTGCTTTAAAAAGTACTAATAATATTACATTAATAAAACACTAATCTTCTTCCTCCCTTTGACAAGCGCACCTGCTCTCTGCTCTGAAGACGCCTTTGATACTAATCATTTATTTTTTAATAAAACATTAATGCATCTACAGGCATTTTTTTTGGAGTAAAATCAAATTCCTATCTTAATAATAAAAAATATTTTAACCATAAGAAATATATCGTGTTATTTTTTAATTAGAGACAATTTTAAGTGTCCGTGCTTGATCCATTGTTCAACATACTTTGCTATACTGTACAAAACTGAAAACTGAAAAACCATATAGCAAAGATATTTATATTTATTGGGGGAAAACACAGACTTAATTCACGTAAGAAATGTGTCTCATTCACAATAAAATAACTTAGGTACGTCTTGCAACTTTTAATAAATGTCAAACTGAGAGGAACACATTTTTCACAAAGTTTTGCGATAATTTCTAAATTAAGGACATATGTGTAATTTTGCCAAAAACGTGAATTCATTGTCTGGTTAATCAAGTGAAACCTGCTAAAACAAAGAATCAGTGTGCACTTTTACTGCATTACTTGGACATATTTCTTTTTTTTTATGATGTACTTTAAATTAAGAATATGACAGGATTTAGTAAGCAACGAAAACGGAGAAGTCGACTAAGGATTTATGGGGAATTTTCAGTGACCGGCGCTGTCATTGTGGCATTTTTCTTGATAACATTTATAACGAAAGTTCCGGTAGTCTAGTCTGCATAATGGAGTGTTTTCTTGCCAAGTGCTTAAAGTATATTTCAGATTTCTGTATAATTATATCATTAAAATCCTAATGTCACATGCTGTCCAATAAATTGTCTACACCTTTTGATTTCCAGATTAACAACCAGTTGGAAATGTAGTATATTTAGCATGGCAGAGATTTAAGTATAGATTCTGGAAACTGGTAAAGCCATTTTGAATTATTAGCTGAAAACTGGTCATTCCTCAGCAGGTTATGTCATCTATTTTCTGACCATAAAAAGTATGTCTTTAATAATGTAAGTAAAAATGGTATATTAAAAAGGTATATAACCAGTGATTCTGTCTACATGCAGTTTTTATTTGTTTATTAATATTATTTTGCTCTTGGTACCTCATCACCGTTAAACAATTTACTTATTTTGCAGAAAAGTGGTCATTTGTCTCAAAACGTAGTCCTCTCGATGTAAATATATTACATTTTTAATGCAGAACCCGAACTCCCGCATGCCTTGTGCGGAATAAGCAAATTATAAGTTCTTATAAATAATTTTTAATCGTTGACAAAATGCGTTCGCTTCGCGTCCTGGAGTTTAATTTAAATTGCACGTTGGCTGTTCACAGAATCAACACAAACATTAACACAAAGAATAACACATTCATTTTTACAACATCGATTTGATTGGAAAAAATTGCGCATGAAAATGTGTTAAATAGACGGTGCCAAAATAAATATTCATGCTTCAATTATGTTTTTATATATGCGTAGGTGTAAATATATGTCTCAGGTAGAATATAATTGAAATGTTTGCATCTTATAATGTTTATTACATTAGAATTCTGTCTTGGGGGTAAAGAAGTGTTTACATTTCGCATAATGCAGCGGATTATAGAAAAATCCTAGCTGATATTTTTTTTATAAACCCTGCAAATTAAGTGTAATATGAGTTCACACCAATTTCCGTTCGTGTAGACACATATTTGTAAAGCACTGAAAACATTAATCAAAATGGAATTAAAAAGAGGAAATAATAACCTATTATTAACGTAAGACACTACACATCCTGACCATTTTAGCTTTTTCAAGTGGACAGGAAGTGAGGTGTACAACCCACTCCCCTCAGGTGCTGAACTGAAGTAAACACTGGGTGAAGTGGAGGAGTTTCCTCAGCCCGCACCATTACCAAGTGCAGCTGGGAGTTCGAATTTCACCAGGTTGGTCGCTAGTGATGCCAGCACACTCTCTGCCTGTTGGTGTCACCGGATGGATCAGTTCTGCACAAATGCACACAGCCCTTCAATCTGCGCAGCCGCTATGGAACTGTGCGCAAGTGACGAGCGATGCGTAATTTGAGTAAGTATGCAAATTCTCAAGTTTAGGATACTCTTAAGTCAGGGGTCAACAACCTTGGCTCTCTGATGTTCTGGGAACTACATCTCCCATGATGCTCAGTCACTCATTAGGTTGGCTGAACCACATGGGAAATGTAGTTCCCAAAACATCAGGGAGCCTAGGTTGCTGACCCCCTGTCCAAAGCTGACAGAACAAGCAGCGTATGCAGAGGGAGAAAAGGTGAGTATTTACCACTAAGATAAAATAAATAAAGGAAAAGTTATTGGGAAGGTGCTGTCAGCAGCATCTTCACAATTATTTAAAGGCAAAAGAAGGGGGGGACATTTTTATTAGAGTGTTTCTTAAAGTATATAATGGTAAATGTGGATGTTTTTTCATTCTGCATAAGGAATAATAATAAGGTGGTAATATTGCACTAGTATTTTTATAATATTTTACTTTTCTCACTATAACACGAGGAGTGAGGAGATATAACTTGGTTTCTCACATTTATTAGTAGTGTAAACTCTTTTAAAATTTGCGTTGTGTGGACAATAAGAGTTATTGCACTGTTTCACAATGTGTATTGAATTTTATATGCATTTTAGAGATTTTATACACTGTTCAATCGTGGCTGCATGTCCATTTGGGTATTTTTTCATACACTGAAGCGTCTAATCACTTGTATCGAATGTTGTACTTTATTATTGATATAATCTGTATAGGACAATACCTATTTATATATATTTATATATTTAAAGGAGGTAAAGGATTTCATATAGAATTAATGTTGAAACTGAAAACTGAACAGTCCTGTTGGACCTTTTTAAGATTTGGGGAGCTACAAGTTATGCACCCCTTATCCTGAGTGCCAAAAGCTGAAATATTACCAAAATCGAAGTTTTTGGTCATTGCCCCCACTCACCTGTTAATCCTCTTGCACCCATTTCCTCAGTTCCTCCCCGAGTGCCGGCATATTCCTCTGCACCAGTGTTTTCCTCAAGGAAACACTACGCAGTGCCATCAAGGAACATGTATGTGCCTGGGTAGTCTCTGCTATCAGCTGTCCGAGTGGCTGTGACTCGTTGCATAACCTGAACTTTGCTAAAAAGCCATCTAGTATGGCATTGCTCTGGCAAGGAGGGTTCTGTGTTAAAACAGACCCTGGATGAAAAAAAGTGCATGTCCTACCCAGAGTTCTCTGCTGCATATGGGGAATGTAGCACATGAGCACTGTAAAGCAGTTCCCTGAATTGCTGGGATGTGTAAATGTCTTCTACGATTATAAATGTTATTACCTATATACGTGTGTGTGTGTGTGTGTGTATATGTATGTATGTATATATATATATATATGTAGATTAGGTCGGCCGTGTTAGTCCAGATGCCAAAATCACGAGTATAGCAGTCTGTAGTGATACCTTTTTTATTGGACTAACGTTACATTTAAAGTACAAGCTTTCGAGAGGATTCCTCCCTTCGTCAGGTATAGAAGCTTACTGATCAGAATAATAGAATTAAACATTGGGACAGTCATAGGGCTCACAGTTGGGGGTGTTAGATGTTGTACATCGCCAAATGGCATGGTCAGAGGGGGAATAAAAAAAAAAAAAAAAGGAAACATTAATTGTCTCAGGCAAGATGCAATCATGTCCACTTCAAAGGGAATGTGAAAGGACAGAACGAAAGAAATAAGAAAGAAAAAAAAAACACCAAAAAACACAACACAGTGAGTGTGGGGAAGACACAGAAAAATAGGAATTATGAATATTACGTGACATTATTATATAGTATCTAACCCACTATAATAACGTCACGTAATATTCATAATTCCTATTTTTCTGTGTCTTCCCCACACTCACTGTGTTGTGTTTTTTAGTGTTAGTATATATAGACACTGCATACACAATGTATCAGTGGCACTCTCGCGGTCTTCATATGAATCTTTAATTCGTAAGTAAAAAATTGACGTTTCAGTCCACTATCCGTGGACTTTCATCATGATATAAAAAATGCACACATGAAACACTTATATAACATAAAACATAGTCACCAAATTTCAGTGCCAAACCCTCCCTGTGTCGAGTGAACGCCGTCTCCTAGGAGTGACGTCAGAGCGCCGGCTCAAACCCCGTGACCCATCCATCACCATAGCAACATGATGCTATACTATGTCCCCAACTCTGTAAGGCCGGGAGAAAACAACATTGGCCATAATTAATACAGTAATCATAATAGCCAACATGAATATTCACAAAATAAATCCCAGTCCTCTCCTCTGGGGGAACATTAAAAAAAGGGATGATACTGAATAGAAGATCGTAAAGATCAAAAAGCACACAATACACAAGAACCATGCTGGTAAATCAACAGTATACATAATACACATCCAAGGTAATTATGATGTCATTAGAGGAGCTCCCTATCTCAAAAAAATATACAGAACCTCATAACACACTGCCACCCATTTCAAATAGCCTAGAGAGACCCTACCTATTTAAAGTTTGACTGAAGTCACTGACATAGGCAGGAAGAAGCCAAACAAAACAGGAGGGCAATAAAATACTGAAAAATAATAAAAATAGTTGAGGTCCTTGGCCAGGTCAGTAATCTGGCTTTCCCTGGGGGGGTTATTATTGTTGTTATTTTTATTATTTTTGCAAATGTTTGCAAATGTTTTCATATATAAAAAATATAATGCATTGCAGTGACATGTTGTTTACTGTATGTGGCTAATGTAATTTTTCAGCTGTGGAAAAATAAAATAAAAAATATATAATATTTATATATATCTTTATACAATAAACTTAAAAAAAAATTACAAATGTGTAAACTACCGCAATCCACGGATTATAGGAACACCACGTAGAAATAGATTTAACAAAACCCTGAATGACATTGTCTGCAAATGACAGAAAAATTTCTTAGTTACGTGGTTAGAGAGTCAGAAAAAGGAACATGTCTGTCAAACGTAAGCATTCCCAGTTTAATGTGGGAGGCGTTTTAAAATGTGTTTCTGAATTTGCTGATCTCCCACTTAAAAAAAAAATAATAACAACAAAGCTCCCAACCTTCATAGTCCATGGATATGAATGAACAATCTATATGATGTGTGACTGTGCACGATTTGTCTGTGTCATGTATATTAAGCTGTCAGAGAGCATCTAAATCACTTCCCTTTTCTGTCACTCCATCTTCAGAGAGCATCATCCGAGACGCAACAGCGTCAGAACCAACCAAATGACTTACAATGATATGCAAATCCAGCAATTCATCATTCCCTGTGTAGTACAGGTCTAATTCTTCCAGTTAGGCCTCAATCTGTGGAAACATTACTCTCATATATGTCAGGAGAGCAATAACAAAGATATTCATATCAGACCATTGTAAACTGGTGGCAGGGAGGAAAAAAATCAATGAGGCCACAAGGACAATAGTTGTAGTTTAAACAAGCTTCAGAGACCTGCTAAGACGTAGACAAAAGGCCAAAGCTGAAAAACAGCTCGCTGTGGAATTCCTTGGGTTCTATTATGCTCCCAAAACAATCCTCACTTACAGAGTGGATTTGCATTCGTAATAGAGTTCAGGCTCTGTTTGTGAAAGGCTTTCGCTAGGCCTGACCCCATCTCTCAAGATCACATTGATACTCCGAGCCTCTCCTCTCCTCTCTCTTGAACCACAGAGAGCGGTATCATGGGAAAATGCCCCAATTTAAAAGACGACTAAGCAGAACAAGAGGATGGGGAAAAAATTAAAGGCTTGAGGCAATTTTGGTGCAAATTAACAATGATTATTACTTTAGAGAATAATAGAACCTACTGCTGGTAATTACTGCTAACAAGCTGCTCCCAACCCATATGTGACACTTGGACTGGTGTGAGAAGAACTAATGCGGGCCAAGCTTATTTAATGTGACTAAACGGCATCCATCTTGTCATTAATGAGATGAGCTGGTTTAACAATTTTGGAACTGCTTGTTGCAAATGCTACAAATAAATGTATTTACAAATGTAATCCGTCCTTGATTAAAATCCGTTCAGAGTAACTTTTAGATATCGTCAAGTTGTGAATGCTCCTCAGGATTTATCTCTACAGGTTTACTAAGACACATTTTAAATTAGTTTTTTTCTTCAGTGTGCACTTAACCTTCAATTACTATAGCCTTTATTCACCTAATAGTTGGCTCTAAAAAACGTGATCCATTTGTTTAAAAAAATGGCAAGAACAGAAAAATAAAGACCTACTATTCACTCAAAGGGTATGCTTTTTTTAACATGTTTTTTGCAAGCTGGGGGTAAGATGAAAGATAAACTAAATACCCTGTCATTAATTTACAACATTATGACATCTATTCCAAGTGGAAAATTAAAGATCGTAAGAGACTTGGGGTCCTATTCCAATGTTGTCAATAGAAGTCAGAGGCTAATGGAAACTTGTGCGCCATCCAAATTCCATTAGCGTGTCACTTTTAACAAACGTATTCCGACTGAGACGCTTTGTCAACAGCTGTAGTCACAATATTTCTGAGGTGTTTAAAGTAATGGCAGTGGCACTATGCACTTTGGCTGATATCAGCTCCAGGAGTCCATGGGACTCTATGGAGCTAGACGAGATCATACTCGAGCTCTGCAGGAGCACATGCGAACAGGGTCCAGCCTAGCCAGTGGAAGGATTTGCGGAGGAAAACTGGGAACTCTATGTTCCTAGATCTCAGGTACCTACAGATACCGAGGTATCTTAAATGAGTTAGGTGATTTTGCAGAAGTGCAGTCATTTAACACCAGCCTTTACGAGACGTTACTCAATGATAAATAACTCCAGGCACAGATGAAGCACAGTCTAGGTTGAAATAGCTCATTCTTCATCTGCAGGCTCCACCTTAAAGTCACTCATATAAAATATAGGTGACATTAATGTACAGTAAGCAGTCGCGATGCCCGTCATGCAGAGCTTGCTTCTCAGATGAAATAGGACATGTTGCTTTTAAGCTGAGAATCCGAGCTGTTATGTTTTATGGTTCGAGCACTCTGCTTGACATCAACCATGGAATATGGCCCTTGGTAATTACTGTGGGTCTTAGAGCTCCATTTGCTGTCTACAACTTGTGTTGCCGCTAGGGTTAAACTCACAAGTACTGTGCTTCTACTAACAGTACTGGTAGTTCCTGAGCAATGAGCAATTCCATGTCATTCATCATTCAACCAGCTGCTGGAAAAACTGACAAAGGTTTCTGACTCCCAAAAACTGGTTTGAAATAAAGGCAAGCTCACTTTAACCACTTGGCTGCTATGGACGCGCTCAGTGCATCCAGCCAAGTGGTTCTCCTGTGCTACGGACGCGCTCAGCGCGTCCGAGCACAGGAGGCAGCAATCCGCCGGATTCCGGCGGATTGCTGCGCCCCCCGGTGCGGGCTGACATCTTGGATGTCAGCCCGTCAATCTGGGACCCTGGCGGGGACATTAGATGTCATTGCGGCGATGCGATGACATCTAATGCAGGCGCCCCCCCGCATGTGCGGAGGAGGCGCCTGAAAGGGGGGGGAGGTCCTTCGGACCTCTCTCCCTCCCGATCGCCGGGGAGTAGGGAGTTAATACAGACACCGCTTGGAAGGGCACAGCCTGCCCTTCCAAACGGTGGCTGTCATTAAACCCTGGGGAGCCGGATCACGAATCGGCGCTGAAAAGCGCCAGTTCGTGATCCTTTCCCGGAGCTGGCCGACATCTTGGATGTCGGCTAAGCCTCCGGGAACTCCCCCTGAGGACTGGCGTCATCGTGCTATGCACGATGACGCCAGTCCTGGAGTTAACCCCTAGCTGCCACCAACGGTGGAGATAGGGGGTCCTAATGAACCCCCTATCTCCTGATCCGTGGCAGCTAGGGGTTAATGTTTGGTACTGTTGGATCGGCCAGAGCATGGCCGTTCCAACGATACCAAACACCACTGTGAAATTTTAAAAAAAAAAAAAATTAAAAATAAAAATCAAAAAATATTTTAAACCAATTTTCAAATTTAATGTTAAGCCCACACATAGCTCTAAACCACCATTTAAAGGAAGAACAGGATCCTCTACCTAATCTTGCGGCTTTGTATAGCTGGTTGGTGCCATTCTGTCAGACTTGTACGTGATAGTGTCTACATGATCAAATAAATACTAATTATTATATTAAAACTCAGCACTGCACACCATTCAGATATTTCACCATTTTGTAGCACACCAACTTTAAAGAGATACTCTAAAATAAAATTGAGAGGAAGATAAAACCAGACTGGTTAAATATTTATCCCGACCTTCATTCTAGTGCCCCACTTTCATTTTAGGTTAGAAGGAACTTAAACGATCTCCTCTTCTCTAGTTCTGGGTCTCGTTCAATACTCATCCAATATGACTAGACGCTGTCACTGTTCGGCCAAGCTCTCAGCCAATCTAATATTTTTTAATGGAAATATGACCCTACAACCCTGGAACGTTGTCACAGGTCACCAAGGACACCTGAGGTATTTCAGTTGCCTATTGATTGAACTAGAAGTTAGAGCATTCTCATGATAACACAAGTGCTTGGAAGAAGGACACATGGACTATTTAAATATGTTTTAACGACTTGTGGTTTAAGTTTTGCAGAGACATATTGAAGTGTTGGGCGCACTTTACTCCCATGTTTGGCAGTCACAAGAAAAAGATCACAATAAAGTTATGTTTTTAATGCTTGCATACAATTGGTATAAAAAGTGACATGAAATCATTGGATACTCCTAGTGCTATCACCACTTTGTATGTCTATATGACATTTAGGATGAACAAAAGTATAGTATAGTATACCATAGTACTACAGTAGTTGAACGCTAATGATTGTTTCAATCTTTTGTGAACTCAAGTTATGCAGTACTTAGAACTGACCAACATATAGGCCAAATATCTGGTTGTACTGGTTTCTGCAAAACATTATTTCATCTAATTAACTTTACTTTTAATTTTGTAAGTAATTTTTCAGATCAAAGATTACCCAGTACTGAATGTAAGTCCACGAGTATACCTTTTATTTATAATTTATATTAGCAATCTCTACATTTCTTTGCTTGATTTTCTTATTTCCCCCAGACAATTCTAGAACAACAATCGGTTATATTGTTGCCGAGTTAAGATGTTGAGAATTTGCAACTATTAACACGTTAAATGTACACTATCTTCTCTTTCATCATTTATACATTCATTTATTGTTTATTTACTTTAAATATGGTTTCCACTTGGCTGTTAGAATGTTTAGAAGGTTCTTCAGATGTATTGTGTGTTTGAAAACATCAGAAGAATAAAATATTTCAGTATATATTTCCAGGTAGAAATCTACTATAAAAAAATGAGTCTCCACAAAGTATTGTCCACATGTTCCTTGACAAATTTACTTTTAAACTAATGAAGAGATGTCTAATATTTCTAATCTAATTTACTTCCCATAAATATAGATTTTATATCAATTAGGCTCCTTAGGACATTTGTCTCTCAGTTTAAAGGCTGTGTTTCAGCTTCGATACCCTATTAAATTCCCTGCTTTCCTTTCTCTGCACCTGTCCTTCGGTTAAGTCTTTTAATTAAATATTCTAGACATTAACTCACACCAGTTAAAAAATGATGGATGGAGTTCCATTTATCTTAATGCTATTATCAAACTCTTAACCTGACAAGTCCCACATTTACCATGAAGCCGTATTACAAAAGAACCCGAGGCTGGAATGTGCCGTGCAAGAGCCCCATTTTTTTTTTTTTGTTATCCAAATGCAAATGTCTTCAGAGATATTAAAGTTAGGATTATTATGGACAATGTTCCAAAAGACGTCAAGATTTAAGTTTTTTATCTTTTCATTCTCTTAGGCAGGAATATTTAACACATTATTCTTGTTTTCTTCTTCACGGATATAAATAAAGTGATAATTAATGTTTTCAGGGATGTTGAGTTGGTTGTAATATAAAAAATAATGCCTAAAAGGAATGAAAGACTAATATTACAAAAAATAGCAGCAAGCATTCGCTACACTACAGGCTTAGACAGAAGACTCAGATATATTAACTAAAATGTTTATAATTAATATCATGAGAAATAACGTAGAGCCTGTTTTCATTATTCTTTTATTTTCAAATACTGCAAATTCCAAGTCAATAAAGTAACTATGAAATTGGCCCTGGAAATGGAGTAATTAGCCAACATAATTCAATTTCAGATCTCCTTTTAATGTCAGTGGATTTTCAAGACAATGTCAGATTGGTCTCTCCGCGGGTTTTTGTCTGATAACCAGACAGTAGCAACCCGGGCTGCGCAGCTATTTCTGCATTTAGAATTTTTACACTTTCAGCACACTATATTATACAGCAGACACACTATTACAAAAGCTGTACAGTAGAGCTCACAGCCGCTGGTCAACCACTGATTGACAATTGTTGGACAGACTAGGCTTGGGTTGGAGACACGTGCATGTGTTACCCACCAGTACGTGGAATTCATGCTGCAGGAATGAAATTCACATAGACTTACTGTAATCATTTAACTGAATTCCACCCTGCAGCATATGAATTAAACTAATGACAGAGCCATGACTGAATTGCAAACTGACTCATTACCTTCTCATTCAAATGAATATCGAACATACCCATTGATATTTCCTCCTGGAGTCCGTAGGATTCCTTTGAGATCCTGTGATCATGATCTCTTTGGATTATTAATTTCGGCTCAATAGGGTAGAAAAATACCAGAGAAATACTGGCTCTCCGTATCCTTTCATTCATGGAGAGTGTGGCCAATGTTCTCAGCTTCAATGAGCTATGAGTGGTAAGATAGTATTAATATATATATATATATAATACCATTTATATATATATATATATATACATATATATATTTCAATGGCTTTGCATTTGCAAAGTCACTGAAAACTAGCTCTTGGGAGCAAGTAACTTTTTTTCCCCCTACATTTGAGCAATGAGTTATTCGGAGTTGCTCATTACTCACTGGTTTCCACTACATCAGCTACATTACTACAATCCTTTGTATAAGAAGTATACATTTACGATAAGCTGCTATTCCAATAAAGCCATAACAGGAATCGTGGTTTGACTTGGAACAGCAGAGAAGTTGTTGATATTTACAAGTGGAGCCGTTCTACCGTACGTTTCCAATGGAATATACTGTAGGTTTCATTTGATGATAGGTCTCTTTTTCAACAGTTTTAAACCTACTGGGTTATTCATAGAGAGGTGAAAACCAGGAGAATGGCTGGAGAAGAGAAAAATCTAGACCAAATAGCTGATTTGGAACGTTAGATAAATGGAAGAATTTTTCTGGTTTGGCTATTTTGACCTAGAATTTTCACTTCTCCAGTCATTCTCCTGGTTTTCACTTTTCTCTGAATAACCCTGCTAGAGTTTTGGATTATTAAGTCATATGTTTCTTAAAAAAGTAAAAAAAATAATGAAGTAGAAAATAGAATTAGAATGGAAATAAATAGAAAGGAAAACACTGATAAATTAGCCTCGGCTCTCTTCTCTTTTCTATCTATACTATATTTCTAGACACACGTATCAGTTCCTTTGGATTACAATACCACAGTAGTGTTACACAGTGGCAACTCAAGCTGCTTACCCCCAAATATATCTTTCTTCCTCTGATGTCTCTGCATCTCTCCTTGATCATGTCACTATCACTACATACCTCTCCTCAGTCTCCAACTGGATGTCTTTGCACTTCAAGAAACTACATTTTGCCAAGACTGTACTTCTCATCTTTCTTACCTCCAAAAAGAACCCCCCCTTGCAAATTTCTCTGCCCGTTAGTGGAGACTCATCTCCCCATCACTTCAAGCCAAGCTTGTTGCCTCGGCATCAGTTAGGATTCTTACCCTACGTTTATGATCAACCAGGCATTTCCTAATTTCTGCTGTTTTAACTTTGAAAATAGTACCCGTATCCTCCCTTTTCTAACACCAGATGAGGTTAAGGTGCTCTTTGGTTCACTTACTACATTGTGACTTGATTGTTGTTACTTGCTGCTTATTGGTCTCCCCGACATCTGTAATGCCACTTTGCAATGTGTAATGAATGCAGCTGCCAGGCTTATATTTTTGTTACGTACCCCGCCACGGTCCCTCGGCGCCCGGCAGCATCGTCCTTGCTGCTCGCTGTCCGGGCGCCGAGTAAAGAGGAAAGTCCAGGCGGTCACGTGAGATGTCGGGGCAGAGTCCGGCGTGATGACGCGGACCCGCCGAGTTTAAATCCACAGACAATGCAATCTCACATTGCCCTAACGCGGTTAATCATCCTTTAGAACTGCTCAATTGTATTTTGGTGTCATGGTATTCTGGTTCTGACTGTTGGCAAACGGCTTATGACTATTCTGGTTCTGACATATTGGCAAACGGCTACTGACTATTCTGTTTCTGACATATTGGCAAACGGCTTCTGGCTTTTCTGGTTCTGAATTATTGGCAAACGGTTTCTGACTATTCTGGTTCTATTATATTGGCTCTGTGCCTTGTCCTCACCTTGCTGCGAGTTATCTATTCATAGGGATATATATTATAGACCGACCACTTCTAAGGATCAGAGGGAAAGGATAGGGTGCTGCGTGTAAGGATCATACCTCCTCCAGGTGGGGATCGTAACATTACGTTAGGGCCATGGATCCTGCAGACCTGTCCGCCCAGTTATCTAAGATCTCTGCAAGGCAAGAGGAGCAAGACCATAGAATGGACCAAATAGCTCAAGCGCTGCATGCTCTCTTCAATCAACCCGCTCGAGTGAGCGAGTAGCGAGAGAAGAGAAAATAGCTCAGTCAGTAATAAAGGGGGACAAAACATTTTTTAGATACATAAACGAGAAAAGAAAAGTAAAACAAGGATTAGTTAGATTAAAAACAAAGGAAGGAAGGTATGTAGAAGAGGATAAAAGTCTCGCTGACTGCCTCAATGAATATTTTTGTTCAGTCTTTGCAGAAGAAAAGGAAGGAAAGGGACCTCAGTTAGGAGGAAACACTAACGAGACAATTACATATCAGTTTACAGAGGAGGAGGTTCTACAGCAGCTGTCTAAAGTAAAGACAAATAAGTCAATGGGGCCTGATGGGATCCACCCTAAATTATTAAAAGAGCTCAGTGATGTAATAGCAAAACCGTTAACAGATTTATTTAACCAATCCTTGCTAACGGGAGTCGTCCCAGAAGACTGGAAATTAGCAAATGTTGTGCCCATTCACAAGAAGGGTAGTAGGGAGGAATCTGGGAACTATAGGCCAGTTAGTCTTACGTCAGTAGTGGGAAAATTAATGGAAACCATGTTAAAGGAAAGGATTGTTGACCATCTAAAAACACATAGATTACAGGATCAGAAACAACATGGGTTTACCTCAGGGAGATCATGCCAAACTAATCTTATTGATTTTTTTGATTGGGTAACAAAAATAATAGACACAGGTGGTGCAGTAGACATTGCTTATTTAGATTTCAGTAAGGCTTTTGATACTGTTCCGCATAGAAGGCTTATCAATAAATTGCAATCTTTGAGCTTGGATTCCAATATTGTTGAATGGATTAGGCAGTGGCTGAGTGACAGGCAACAGAGGGTTGTGGTAAATGGAGTTTATTCGGCGCAAGGTCTTGTTACCAGTGGGGTACCTCAGGGGTCAGTACTTGGACCCATTCTATTTAATATTTTTATTAGTGATATTGCAGAAGGTATTAATGGAAAAGTATGTCTTTTTGCTGATGACACAAAGATTTGCAACAGGGTTGACGTTCCTGGAGGGATCACCCAAATGACAAATGATTTAGGTAAACTAAAAAAATGGTCGGAACTGTGGCAATTGAGTTTTAACGTGGATAAGTGCAAGATAATGCACCTGGGACGTAAAAACCCAAGGGCTGAATATAGAATATTTGATACAGTCCTAACCTCAACATCTGAGGAAAGGGATTTAGGGGTTATTATTGCAGAGGATCTAAAGGTAAGTAGTCAATGTAATAGAGCAGCAGGAAATGCTAGCAGAATGCTTGGTTGTGTAGGGAGAGGTATTAGCAGTAGGAAAAGGGAAGTGCTCATTCCACTGTCCAGAGCACTGGTGAGACCTCACTTGGAGTACTGTGTGCAGTACTGGAGACCGTATCTCCAGAAGGATATAGACATCTTAGAGAGAGTTCAGAGAAGGGCTACTAAAATGGTGTACGGCTTGAAGGAGAAAAGTTACCAGGAAAGGCTTAATGATCTTAACATGTACAGCTTGGAAAAAAGACGAGACAGAGGAGATATGATAGAAACATTTAAATACGTAAAGGGAATCCACAAGGTAGAGGAAGGGAGTATATTTAAAAGGAAACAAAGTTGCAAAACAAGAGGACATAGTCTTAGATTAGAGGGGCAAAGGTTTAAAAGTAACATCAGAAAGCATTATTTTACTGAGAGGGTGGTGGATACATGGAACAGTCTTCCAGTTGAAGTGGTAGAGGCCAAAACAGTAATTGAATTTAAGCAGGCATGGGATAGGCATAAGGCTATCCTAAACAAAAGATAAATCCAGGTAAAGTATCCATGTAATTGGGCAGACTAGATGGGCCGAAAGGTTCTTATCTGCCGACATTTTTCTATGTTTCTATGTTTCTATGTTTCGAGTGCCTTCCTCGCCTCCTCGCCTCGTCAGTGAGGCTAGTGTATCAGCTCCTATGGTTCCGCATAACCATCATGTGCACATGACAGCACCTATGCGATTCGACGGGACCTCTAGAGAGTGTCGGGGTTTTTTGACTCAAGTCAGTATACATTTTGATCTCAATCCGGGTATGTGTCCCTCAGACAAATCCAAGGTGGGATTCCTTATTAACCACCTTTCTGACAAAGCTCTGGAATGGGCTACACCATTATGGGAGGCCAAGAAGCCTATTATTTATGATTTCGAAATGTTTGTAGCCGAACTAAGTCGCACGTTTAATCAAGCTCGTAGATCTCAGAAAGCTGGTAGAGCACTCTTTTGTATCCGGCAAGACAATAGAAAGGTTTTGGACTACGCAATTGAATTCAAAACCCTTGCTTCAGAGGTCACGTGGACCAATGAGGCCTTAGTATTAGCCTTCACAGAGGGCTTAGCAGACTCTTTAATGCATGAACTTACACCTATGAAGTTGCCTGATATGTTAGAGGAATTGATTGACTTTTGTATTTCTCTAGATGATCAAATCCGTGACAGACGAACCCCTAGAGAAAGAGTACGTAGAGTATTGCCACCTCTCCCTAACGGTGCTCCTCCTATCCCAGCTCCACCAGTGGCTGAGAATCAGCCTCCTGAACCCATGTAAATAGGACGAACTGGTATCTTTCAAGAGGAGAGAGAATATCGCAAGAGGGAGGGTCTCTGTTTTTACTGTGCTGGTAGGGGGCACTTTAGATATCAATGTACCAGGAGACCTGGAGGTGCCAGGGTTTCGGGAAACGAACAAGCCTAAAGTCTAGTGGGAGACAAACCTTGGGCTTGACTACCGTTCCTCCTAATAAGAAAACATGCATGATGGTGCCTGTCTCTCTCTCATGGGACACCTCCTTGATCCATACCTCTGCCTTTATCGATTCAGGGGCAGCAGGGAATTTTATGGACCAAGAGTTTGCTTGTCACCAGTGTATCCCTTTGATCGAGAGAGATACACCATTGTTTGTAGAGGCTATCGATGGGAGGCCTCTGTCCCAACCACGGGTTATGCATGATACTGTTGTTCTATGTCTCAAAACAGGGGTTCTTCATTCTGAGTATATCACGTTTCAGGTTATTGAATCCCCGTCTTGTACGGTTCTTTTGGGCTTTCCCTAGTTGGTACGCCACAATCCTCCCCTTGATTGGGACTTGGGTGAGATCAAGTCTTGGAGCTCTCGTTGTTGGACACAATGTTTACAGACAGTTACCACAATATGGGAGTCTCAATGTTCCTACCGTGCCTCCTCTATCTACAGAGGTGCCTGAGTGGTACCAAGATTTGAAGGCAGTGTTTGAAAAGAAGAACTGTGATATCTTGCCCCCCCTTAAACCTTATGATTGTGGAATAGATCTGCTTCCCGGTACCATGCCACCTAGAGGCCATGTCTATCCTTTGTCACAGAAGGAGAACAAAATAATGGAAGAATACATAAGGGAGAACCTGGCAAAGGGTTTCATAAGACGTTCTTCCTCCCCAGCAGGGGCAGGCTTCTTCTTTGTCTCTAAAAAAGAGGGAGACCTTAGACCTTGTACTGATTACCGCGGCCTAAACCATATAACCATTCGCAATGTATACCCTAGTTTGATAGATTACGAGGGGCCAAGTACTACACTAAGCTGGATCTCAGAGGTGCATATAATTTGGTAAGGGTAAAGGAACATCATGAGTGGAAAACCGCATTTAATACCCATAGTGGGCACTACGAGTATCTGGTAATGCCGTTTGGGTTGTGCAACGCCCCAGCAGTATTTCAAGACCTCATTAATGACGTACTGAGAGCGTTTTTGCAAATTTTCCTTATCATTTATTTAGGGTTTCACTCGCTCCGTCCCACCTCCTCCACCTATCGATATAGAAGGTGAAGAGGAGTATGAGATTAACTCGGTTCTATATTTCAGACTGTGTAAAGGATACCTTCAGTACTTGGTCGATTGGAAGGGTTATGAGCTCAAGGATAGATCCTGTTTGCCTGCTCGCAACGTCCATGCCCCCCGTCTGGTCCATGCCTTTCATAGGGCTCATCCTCGGGCACCGAGGGCTTGTTCGGGGACCTCCTGTAGGGACAAGGGTACTGTTACGTACCCCGCCACGGTCCCTCGGCGCCCGGCAGCATCGTCCTCGCTGCTCGCTGTCCAGGCGCCGAGGAAAGTCCAGGTGGTCACCTGAGACGCCAGGGGCAGAGTCCGGCGTGATGATGCGGACCCCCCAGGTTTAAAACCACAGACAATGCAATCTCACATTGCCCTAACGTGGTTAATCATCCTTTAGAGCTGCTCAATTGTATTTCGGTGTCTTGGTATTCTGGTTCTGGCTTTTGGCAAATGGCTTATGACTATTCTGGTTCTGACATATTGGCAAACGGCTTCTGACTTTTTTGGTTCTGAATTATTGGCAAACGGTTTCTGACTATTCTGGTTCTGTCATATTGGCTCTGTGCCTTTTCCTCACCTTGCTGCGAGTTATCTATTTATAGGGATATATATCATAGACCGACCACTTCTAAGGATCAGAGAGAAAGGATAGGGTGCTGCGTGTAAGTATCATACATCCTCCATATGTAACAATTTCTCTCCTGATGTTCCTCAGAAACCTTCCCTCTCTGCCGGTCCCTAAACTGAGACTTGGTATCTATAAGAATAAGATTTTAAATACTGATACTTACATTCAAAACCCTCAGGAACTCTACTCCTCCTAAGATATCTTCCTTACTCCACAAGCACACACCTTCCAGATCAGGGCTGTCAAACCCATATGTTTCTGTACTACAACTCCCATGATTTTCCGGCATCTACTGCTTTGGAAGAAATCTGGGAATTATAGGCATCAACATCTCGGGGGCCGTGAGTTTGACAGCCTGTTCTAGATCTCTCGGTTTCCTTTTGGACCTCTAAACCACGCACCCAAGAAGTACAGCACCGATCCTACAGAATGACCTACCTCGCCCTTCCTTGATCTTCAGTCCTTCAAGAAATCTTTCAAAAACCATAGTTTCAGGTTAGTGTGTCACATTCCTGACTAATCCTTCTGCTCACCTCCTCGCCACATCTCTGTAGGTTTTATAGCTTATGTTATTACCATTCCCTTCACAATATATGATAAAAATGCTAGTTTTGTGATCTGATAAGTTGGTTCATTGTCTTGTTTTGTGACGTCCCGCACCCCCTCTGGCAGAAGTGGACATCGCCAGTGATAATCTGGACATTCCGTGCATCTGGTGCCACCTCTGGCTTCTTTGACATCTGCATCTAAGTCTGGACATTTGGTTCCTTTTTGAATTCATGCAATGGATACACACCTGGACTCCATAGTTAATGATCTCATGTGCTTAAAATCAGGCAGCACCCAAAGTAGGACGCTGCCTCATTTTGTTCCGGAGCTCAGTTTTGTTTAGGAACTCATTATGAATAGGTACTGTTTCTGATTCAAGCCTCTAGTTGATTTATGTTCTAAGTCTAGTCAAGTCTGTTCTGTTTTCTTCTTTGAGTTTTAGCCTCATTCTGATCTTGATCCTGCTTTTTGTTTTCTTTGCTCTTGTATCATTTGTTAGGTATAGTCTTGCATTTTCCCATGTCTAGTTCTGTTCATGCTTATCTAGTCTAGTATTCATTGTGTATTTAGTTCAGGTCTGTTTCTATGCTTTATACTTTTGTTTTGCTAAAGGTCCCTGGTCTCTAGTTTCATGTGTATTGTGTTCTAGATATCTGCTGTCTGTTTATAATTGGTTCCTCTTTGTTACTTAGTCTTGTTGTAAATAAATTATTTTATTTACTCTTTTTTACGCTTCACGTCTGTATCTTGTCTAGTCACTGCAAAATAGCTCACACCCTCATGCTCCATGTCTAGTCAGGTCCCCCCCAGTCATTACATAATGAGGCAGCCAGTACAAAGTGAGCTAGCAGTGATACTAAGTCTGCTGGAGAACCTGAGCAGGACAAACGAGCTGATTAAGCTGCACCTGGATGATCTGTCTAGAGTCCTGCGGCACACTCCTAGGGACGTCTTCCCTAGGAGCCTGTTCAAGTTCCTGCTACTGAGAAAAGTCCCAGAGGACCACTGACCAAGGAGGAGAAAGCCTGGAGAAAAACCCAGGGCCTATGTTTCTATTGCGGTTCCCGCCAGCACAGGTTAGCAAATTGCAAGGTGCGTCCACAGAAAGTCCCCACGTTCCGGCCTTCTCAAGCCTTAGCAAATTGCAAAGTGTGCCCTCAGAAGGCTCCCATGTTCCAGCCTTCTCAAGCCTCCATGATTCAGTCTTGCCAGGTCTCCGTGGTCAAGTCGTGCCAAGCCTTATTGAATAATGTTCCTGAGTCCGCTGCCCTGCAGGATGAAGAATCTTCCAATTCCGTTGCCCTACAGGGTGAGATCAAGAGTGCTGCCCTGCAGCAAGAACAATTCCGGTTTGCTGCTCAGCAACTTAAAGCCAAGTCCGCTGCCTTACAGGGTGAGATCACGAATGTTGCCCAGCAGGAAAAATAATCCACAAATGCTGCCTAGCAGGAGAAAGACTCCACGTGTACTACCCAACAGGGTGAGATCGAGTGTGCTGTTTACCAGCTTCAAGCCGAGTCCGCTGCCCTACAGGGTGAAGTCAAGTGTACTGCCCTACAGGGTGAGATCAAGAGTGCTGTCCTGCAGCATGAAGAATCTTCCCAGTATGCTGCCTTGCAGAGTGAAGAATCTTCCGAGTGTGCGGCCCCTCAGGAGCACGAATACCCCAAGTGCGTCTCCCCAGAGACACCACCACGGGGCCGTCGATGTCGCCACAGAACCAAGCCGGTCACTGCCCAGCAGAACGTTGGCACCGAGGTCGCTCAAGAGCCGTGCTGTACCCAGGTCCATGCCCCACCGAGCCGTGCCGAGGGCGCTGCCCCACCGAGCCATGCCGAGGGCACTGCCAAAACCGAGCCTGCTGAGGGCACTGCCCTACAAGCCTGCTAAGGGCACTGCCCCACCGAGCCACGCCGAGGGTGCTGCCCAGTCGAATCATGCTACCATGTCCAAGTCACCACAGAACTCAGGTGTCAAGGTCTCCGACAGGACAGACAAACTCATGAGTGCTATACTAGCTGTTTTGTCATCGCTAAGTCGAGATGGCACTGACGTAGTCCTTGCCGAGTCACGTGCCGTGAAGGGACCCTGACTTGTGGAACTTTTTTCTGTTTTTCGTCTTGTTTTGAGCGTCCGGGGTCCGCTCATGGAGGAAGGGATATGTGACGTCCTGTGCCGCCTCTGGCAGAGGTGGACATCGCCAGTGATAATCTGGACATTCCGTGCATCTGGTGCCACCTCTGGCTTCTTTGACATCTGCATCTAAGTCTGGACATTTGGTTCCTTTTTGAATTCATGCAATGGATACACACCTGGACTCCATAGTTAATGATCTCATGTGCTTAAAATCAGGCAGCACCCAAAGTAGGACGCTGCCTCATTTTGTTCCGGAGCTCAGTTTTGTTTAGGAACTCATTATGAATAGGTACTGTTTCTGATTCAAGCCTCTAGTTGATTTATGTTCTAAGTCTAGTCAAGTCTGTTCTGTTTTCTTCTTTGAGTTTTAGCCTCATTCTGATCTTGATCCTGCTTTTTGTTTTCTTTGCTCTTGTATCATTTGTTAGGTATAGTCTTGCATTTTCCCATGTCTAGTTCTGTTCATGCTTATCTAGTCTAGTATTCATTGTGTATTTAGTTCAGGTCTGTTTCTATGCTTTATACTTTTGTTTTGCTAAAGGTCCCTGGTCTCTAGTTTCATGTGTATTGTGTTCTAGATATCTGCTGTCTGTTTATAATTGGTTCCTCTTTGTTACTTAGTCTTGTTGTAAATAAATTATTTTATTTACTCTTTTTTACGCTTCACGTCTGTATCTTGTCTAGTCACTGCAAAATAGCTCACACCCTCATGCTCCATGTCTAGTCAGGTCCCCCCCAGTCATTACATAATGAGGCAGCCAGTACAAAGTGAGCTAGCAGTGATACTAAGTCTGCTGGAGAACCTGAGCAGGACAAACGAGCTGATTAAGCTGCACCTGGATGATCTGTCTAGAGTCCTGCGGCACACTCCTAGGGACGTCTTCCCTAGGAGCCTGTTCAAGTTCCTGCTACTGAGAAAAGTCCCAGAGGACCACTGACCAAGGAGGAGAAAGCCTGGAGAAAAACCCAGGGCCTATGTTTCTATTGCGGTTCCCGCCAGCACAGGTTAGCAAATTGCAAGGTGCGTCCACAGAAAGTCCCCACGTTCCGGCCTTCTCAAGCCTTAGCAAATTGCAAAGTGTGCCCTCAGAAGGCTCCCATGTTCCAGCCTTCTCAAGCCTCCATGATTCAGTCTTGCCAGGTCTCCGTGGTCAAGTCGTGCCAAGCCTTATTGAATAATGTTCCTGAGTCCGCTGCCCTGCAGGATGAAGAATCTTCCAATTCCGTTGCCCTACAGGGTGAGATCAAGAGTGCTGCCCTGCAGCAAGAACAATTCCGGTTTGCTGCTCAGCAACTTAAAGCCAAGTCCGCTGCCTTACAGGGTGAGATCACGAATGTTGCCAGCAGGAAAAATAATCCACAAATGCTGCCTAGCAGGAGAAAGACTCCACGTGTACTACCCAACAGGGTGAGATCGAGTGTGCTGTTTACCAGCTTCAAGCCGAGTCCGCTGCCCTACAGGGTGAAGTCAAGTGTACTGCCCTACAGGGTGAGATCAAGAGTGCTGTCCTGCAGCATGAAGAATCTTCCCAGTATGCTGCCTTGCAGAGTGAAGAATCTTCCGAGTGTGCTGCCCCTCAGGAGCACGAATACCCCAAGTGCGTCTCCCCAGAGACACCACCACGGGGCCGTCGATGTCGCCACAGAACCAAGCCGGTCACTGCCCAGCAGAACGTTGGCACCGAGGTCGCTCAAGAGCCGTGCTGTACCCAGGTCGCTCAAGAGCCGTGCTGTACCCAGGTCCATGCCCCACTGAGCCGTGCCGAGGGCGCTGCCCCACCGAGCCATGCCGAGGGCACTGCCAAAACCGAGCCTGCTGAGGGCACTGCCCTACAAGCCTGCTAAGGGCACTGCCCCACCGAGCCACGCCGAGGGTGCTGCCCAGTCGAATCATGCTACCATGTCCAAGTCACCACAGAACTCAGGTGTCAAGGTCTCCGACAGGACAGACAAACTCATGAGTGCTATACTAGCTGTTTTGTCATCGCTTAGGCTAGGGTCAGAGTGGGGCAGTCGGAACGCGCGTGCAGACGCACTAAATCACGGCGGCAGTAGCAGCACATAACGGCCAATGACGGCCAATATACGCAGTACGTGCGTACAAAAGTGCGCCGACACCACGCAACCAGCAAATGAACGCATTTTTATCAGAACGTGAAACCGCTGCTACTGACGTACAAAGTGCGCGGCGGCCGCATGGCAGCGTGTGTGCGTGATTAGGAGACGTCAGACGCTGCTAGTGTGCGGCCTACATCACGTCCAAACTGCCAAAGTTTCCTGCAGTTCGTTGGAGTGTACCTGCGACCGTTGAACATGGCTGCTGGACCAGAGATGGACGTGGAGAGGCTGATAAGCGCTGTGGGGGAGCATCCAGGGATCTGGGATACGGCCTGCGAGCGTTATAAGGACAAGGGGAGGAAGGCGAGCGCATGGGTCGAGGTGTCCCGTCAGGTGTACCCGGAGTACGATACCTGGTCCGAGAAGGAGCAGCACATACAGAGTGAGTATAATATTATTTAATTCATAATCCCATAAATGTAAATCACAAAAATGATAATAAACAAACAAATGAAATCATTGATGTGAAACTCAAATGCTCCCCAGCTGCCAGGGCACCTCACCTGCATCACTGATGAAATAATTAGATAGAGCATCGCGATACCTGTTGCTGTATCTATTCACAGCTATGATGTCATAGTTCACATCATCCTCAAGACCGACAACTGTGAGGGTATCGTCAAAATTAAAACCATCCCTGGCCCGCACATAATTATGTAGAATGCAACAGCATTTCACTATGTCCACACAGAAGTCCACATTCACATCCAGCGGTCTATGTAGAATCCTCCACTTGTTGGTCAGTATGCCAAAGCTACACTCCACATACCGTCTCGCCCGCGACAGCCTATAATTAAACACCCGCTTCTTCACAGTCAGGTGTGTCCCTGAGTAGGGCCGTAGGAGGTGTGTGGATAGGCCGAATGCTTCGTCACCCACGAAGGCATAGGGGACTGTCACGTCACTGCCAGGCAATGGTGCGGGTCTGGGGATGTTCAGGGTCCCACTCTCAATTTCATTCCACAGTGTGGAGTTCCTGAACAGTGTGGAGTCAGAGTCCTTGCCGTATGAACCGACATCCACATACACGAAACTATAGTTGGCATCTGACACCGCCAGTAGGCCAATAGAAAAGTAATGTTTATAATTCTGATACAGTGAGCCACTGTGCGGTGGCTTCACTATGCGGACATGTTTGCCATCCACGGCTCCCAGGCAGTTTGGAAAGTTGGCTCTCTCCCAGAATCCTGCTGCAATTTCCAGACATGCCGTATGTGTCGGTCTTGGCAAACATTCGCCCTTCATGGTCTCCCATATGGTTTGGCACACCTTGCGGACGATCTCACCAGCTGTTGATCTGCCAACGCGCGAAGCTATAATGCAGATCCTTCAAACTGCACCCACTACCGAGATACCTAGAAGACAAAACAAAACTGTTTGAATATGATCACATACCATGAACACAAGCTAATGTCACTCTCATCATGTTTTTCAGCACAAGAGGCGATGAACAAATGGCGCACAGTACGCGACAACTACATGCGCGTCCAGAAGAAGCAGGCCATGGCTGCGCGCTCTGGAGCTGGTGCGAAAAAGGTCCGGGGGTACATTTATGCAGAGCAGCTATCGTTCCTCCGCAGGACCCAGGAGCCGCGCAGGTCTGTCAGCAGCATGGACCAGCCATCGACCTCCGGCACCCAGGCACAACAAATGGTGCCAGGAGATTCAGCCAGCTGCCAGGAGGAGGAGAACCAGGGTGGTGCTGAGTCGCAGATGGAGGAGGATTTGGCGACACCACAGGTGGCAGGTACCGCGACAACGGTCAGCACCAGACCTGGCCAGAAGAGAAGGGCACAGGCTGCAGACCTGGAGCAGGCCATGGTCATGTTCATGGAGGCACAGACCACCCATGCACACCAACGCTGCATGCTTGCGGACTCCGTCGACATGTCGTTCTCCAATGCATGTACGCTCCTCCTGAACAGGATGAGCGAGGCGGAGAAAATGGAGTATCGCCACAGATCTCTCGCGATATTGGAGGACATCCTTTCACGTCCCCATCACGCAGCCGCCTACCATGCTGTGCCACAATCCGCCAGTGGATCTTCCGTCTCCAGTGAGGTGCTGTCCACCCACCCAGCCATGCCCCCTGGAGCCAGGCCACACACGGAGTCGGGGTCCAGCTGTAGCCACACCACCGGCCCTCATGACCCAGATGCTCCGCGGTATCAGCAACTTTGATACATGACCTAAATATGTTTTATTATTTGTTTGTTATGTGTTATTGTTTTGATTTTGTATATATACTGACCTTCAGTTTACGAGTTGTAATATATGTCCATAATATATTACAGTTTCTTTTCATATTATAGTATTATTTATCAACATTGTTGTCGGAGTCATTTATGATTATGTACGTGTGATGTGATGCCCGTGTGTGTGTGTGTGTGCATGTAACAGTGGGCATGTGACTACAGACATGATGCACTCATGTCAGGTGACTGGCAGCGATGTCATGTATACAGGTGTGTGACAGTACGTACCTCAAAGTGATGACCAGCATCTCCTCCGGTGGTATGGCGAGCCGCATGTTGGTGTCCCTCTTGGTCAGTGGCTCCCGTACCCGCGACAACAGTTCATCAAAGGAGGCGATGGACATCCGCAGGTAGTTGAAGAACTTCGCGGGGTCCCTCTCTCGCAGTGGCCTGTACAGCGTCACAAAGTGTCCATGCGTGGGTCTGGCAGCGTTGATTTCATGAACCCAGGTACGCCGCTTTCTCTTCCTCTTTAGGTACAGGTACCCCATCACACCAAACACAAAGACGTGTGCAGGATCCATCTTAGAAAAACGCCACCATCCCCGAAACGACTTTTTATAGCCCTTGCCCTTATTTTTTCATTTTTCAAGTGATTAGATTCATCAGATTTTTCTCTTTTTTCACCCCACCGTCATGGAATACGTCCAGAATTGAGCATCGTCCGACCACTCAAGCGCATTCCGTGAAAAAATGCGTGCGCACGCATCGACGTACATTTTGACGGTGGCTGCAGAAAATGCGCTCATCTGTCCCTAGCCTAAGTCGAGATGGCACTGACGTAGTCCTTGCCGAGTCACGTGCCGTGAAGGGACCCTGACTTGTGGAACTTTTTTCTGTTTTTCGTCTTGTTTTGAGCGTCCGGGGTCCGCTCATGGAGGAAGGGATATGTGACGTCCTGTGCCGCCTCTGGCAGAGTTGGACATTGCCAGTGATAATCTGGGCATTCCGTGCATCTGGCGCCACCTCTGGCTTCTTTGACATCTGCATCTAAGTCTGGACCTTCAGTTCCATTTTGAGGGGATATGTGACATCCTGCGCCCCCTCTTGCAGAGGCGGACATTGCCAGTGAGAATCTGGACATTCCGTGCATCTGGCGCCACCTCTGGCTTCTTTGACATCTGCATCTTAGTCTGGACATTCAGTTCCTTTTTGGATTCATGCCATGGATACACACCTGGACTCCATAGTTAATGATCTCATGTGCTTAAAAGCAGGCAGCGCCCAAAGTAGGACGCTGCCTCATTTTGTTCTGGAGCTCAGTTTTGTTTAGAACCTCATTCTGATAGGTACTGTTTCTGATTCAAGCCTCTAGTTGATTCATGTTCTAAGTCTAGTCAAGTCTGTCAGGTTTTCCTCTTTGAGTTTTAGCCTCATTCTGATCTTGATCCTGCTTTTTGTTTTCTTTGCTCTTGTATCATTTGTCAGGTATAGTCTTGTGTTTTCCCATGTCTAGTTCTGTTCATGTTTATCTAGTCTAGTATTCATTGTGTATTTAGTTCAGGTCTGTTTCTATGCTTTATGCTTTTGTTTTGCTAAAGTTCCCTGGTCTCTAGTTTCATGTGTATTGTGTTCTAGATATCTGCTGTCTGTTTATAATTGGTTCCTCTTTGTTACTTAGTCTTGTTGTAAATAAATTATTTTATTTACTCTTTTTCACGCTTCATGTCTGTATCTTATCTAGTCACTGCAAAATAGCTCACACCCTCCTGCTCCATGTCTAGTCAGGTCCCCCCCCCAGTCGTTACAGGTTTCCTCAAAAACAACTTCTCTCGATTGTAAGCTCATCTGAACAGGGTCCTCTACACCTCGTCTCTGGTTCCTCCGCTTATTTGTAATTATGTTTCTTAATTCCCATTTCTTTATTGAAAAGCCCTGCGGACACTGATACAATAATAGTAATAATAAAGTAAATCTTTGAGATTTCATAGTGTAAAATGAAGATGTATTCACCATGGTAAAGTCAATATGTCAAAACCTTTCAGGTCTACAGTTTCATTATATGTTTGTCTGATGTTTGAATGTTTGACTTGCCAAGTCAGATGTGTAGTAGACCATATAATGTCCAGTAAGCAATATCCTGGGCAGACTCCCCATTCATTAAAAAACAAAATTAGTGAATATTTACTGTCAGTTTGTGATCCTAAAAATAGCAGACCTTTACAAAAACATTTTCAGGCACATTTCAGAACTGCTAATAATTTAATTTTTCAACCATCCTGTTTTAACCCGTATCAATATAACAGATGTTTCGTGAGAAGTGTTTCGAAAGATCTCTACTTAACCCCTTCACTACCCAAACAATTTTTGTTGAATTTTTTTATGATAACATTTATTTGTAACATGGGATGCAAAGTTAACAATTAAATATAGGGTAAAATAGAAACTGTGCACTGAATTTGTTGTTCTGAGAAATATTTAAATAATGTAAATTTGCTCTTTTTAAATTTTTCATGTATTTGTTCATTCTTTACAGAAATATTGTTGGAATAAAAGGTTCTAAACGGGGGGGGGGGCGTGGCCAGAACGCCGAGAGCTGGATGTGTGAGCGCTGAGCTCCCAGGCCCGAGTGCACAGATTGTCATTTCGGGGCAGAAATAACAGTGATGGCACAGCGGAAAAAGACACTTACTACCCCAGGACTCTCAGGGACCGTGGGGACCCAACGGCGATCCTCCATTCTGCCGTTTTTAGGGGATACGTCTCAGCCACGGACCTCCGGTAAGGGATCCAAAATGGCGCCGGCTACTCAGATCTGGAGGCCTCTCCACCCCGCTTAGATACAGCGCCAAAAGGGAGTGATATGGAGCATGAACTGCGGGCCTTACTACAGAGCTTGCCGACTAAAGCGGATTTGGCTGCTCAGTTCACCCTAATGGAGCGCAATTTTAATACTAAATTTGATGAACTGGGGTCTGATTTGAAGCAATTGGGAGGCCGCGTGGTGGACTTGGAGGAGGACAGAGACGCGTTATTTTCTCATGTGGAAAGTTTGAATGGTCAAATGCTGACGCAAGCTTAACAGTTGGCCACACTACATAGACACCTGGATGATGTCGATAATAGAGGCAGACGAAATAATCTTCACATAAAGGGTGACCCGGAGGCAGACTCTGGCAAGGAAGATGTTAAAGAGCTACTCTGTGGTCTGTTTAATAATTTACTGGTCCAGCCCTTCTGATCCAGCCCCGGACCCGTGAGGGAAGCCCTTGCTTTTGCTGCCATCATTAGTTGAAATGTTATACGCTTTTTGATATTTTCTGCCCCCTTGCAAAAAAATGTTTTTCCTGTTGCATGGCGCTCGGGTCCTGCATACGAGACAGTCTGATGAGACTCTTGCTTTGTTCCCAGGATTGTTGGAAACTTCAGGGACTTTCTCGGCCGCCCCCTGAGTGGTGTTTTTTTTCTATGTCCTCTGAAGGGTTTTCCCACTATCAGAGGTCTACACTACCTCACTTTTTCTCAAGTTTTTTGTTGTTTGTTTTTCTTTTTCTTTGGTGATCACTCTTGCTATTTGTTATGATACTGGGGGGGGGGTATTGGCAGGTCCCATGCTCTGGGGCCCTCTTCTCTAAATTTTTCGAATGGCTAGTTTAAATTTGATTTCTATGAATGTCCGAGGTCTTAATATGCCAGCCAAACACTCGAAGGCTCTTGCGGAATTTCAGAGGTTGAAGGGTGATGTTATTTTTGTTCAGGAAATGCATTTTAGAGAAGGTTCGGCACCTGGTTTTCGCAATGCTCCCTATCCGACGGGTTATTCTAGCAACTTTGGGGAGATGAAATCTAGAGGAGTGGCCATTCTTTTTGCGCGCCATGTACCTTTTACTCTGCAAGATATAGTCACCGTCCCGCAAGGTCAATTTTTGATGGTTAAAGGGATGTTGGGCAATACTAAATTAACTTTTGTAAATGTTTATCTGCTGAACCGCTTGCAAACCAAATGCCTTCGAGAAGTGTTACGACGTTTGTCTGAGTTTCAGGAAGGTTTTGTGGTCTTAGGGGGCGATTGTAATGTTTCATTAGATATGCCGGTGGATTGTGTGCAGGGTTGGGGGTCATCTGTTCCCTCCCTACGGGTCCAATTTCGTAAACTCTTGTCAGCGGACCGTTTGATAGATTGTTGGCGTCTCCTTAATCCGACAGTAAAAGACTAAACATTTTATTCCCATGCCTTTAAGAAGTACTCTAGAATAGATTATTTTTTTGTTGAACATAGGGCTTTGGAAATGGTTCACAGCTGCAAAATAGGTCCCATCACATGGTCCATGCACCCCTCATGTTATCTTTCGCCTTACCTACTTTAGAGCGAACTGAGAATGCTTGGCGTTTGAATGAGTCTTTGCTGTCGGATCCCATGACGCGTGCGAAGGTGACTGCCTCCTTAGAGAATTATTTCCTTGAAAATGACACTGATGATGTTGCGCCCGTGACAGTCTGGGAGGCCCATAAATGTGTGTTGGGAGGCGCTCTTATCAGGCTTGGCTCAAGGCACAAGAAGGAAAGGACCGCTAGAATTGAGGAACTAATGAGGGATATCACAGCCTTAGATCTGACGCATAAATCTGATTTAGATCCTGAATCATTCCGTAGATTGGTTCTACTGCGAGCGGATTTAGCTAAATTAATGAATGCACAGGTGGCGCGGGCCCTTACATTGACGAAATATGCTTACTATACACAAGGGAATAAATGTGGCAGGCTACTTGCACGTGCTTTGAAGAAACGATACCAAGCTACTTTTATTCCGAAACTTCGTACTAGCACGGGATCTGAGGTCAATACGACTCGAGACATTGCGGAAGCCTTCCATGCTTATTACCAAACTTTGTATTGCATTGATGAGAGGCGGGTTCCAGAACATACAGTGGACTCGTTTTAACTAGGACGATTAAAACTACCCTACCGCGCACTGCGAGACGACAACTAGATACCCCAATCACGCTGACGGAATTTACAGAGGCTTTAAAATTAACGCCCTTGGGTAAGAGCCCTGGCCCTGACGGGTTTACAGTGCTATATTATAGGACTTTTGGATCTATTCTGGGCCCTAGATTTGTTAAAGCTTTTATTTCAATTTCAGATACCTCTCCTATTCCACCTGCGACGCTCCTCACCTCTATATCTGTGATCCCGAAACGGGATAGGGACCCGTTAGATTGCGCTAATTATAGACCCATATCTTTAATAAACGTCGACTTAAAACTGTTTATGAAAATACTAGCTCTATGACTTAAGCCTCTCCTGACTTCAGTGATTCACCAGGATCAAACGGGTTTTGTACCGGGAATCCCGTGACAATACTATCCGTACCGTCTCCCTTATCCATTATGCTTCTACGATGGGTAGGCCTCTGTTAGTCCTCTCGGTTGATGCTGAAAAAGCATGGATGAGTGGACTGGTCGTATCTTTTTAGGATGTTGGAGAAGATGGGTTTTGGTGATCGATGGTGTTCATGGTTGAGGGCGCTATATGATTGCCCTCAGGCATGAGTGCGGGTTAATGGCAGACAATCGGCCCCGTTGAAGATCCATAATGGGACTCGACAGGGGTGTCCTCTGTCCCCTCTCTTGTTCCTGCTGTACCTGGAACCCCTATTGCAGGGGATTAGAGATAATCTGGCGATTCGGGGTATAACTATTCCGGGACAGGAATTCAAGGTGGCCGCATTCGCAGACGACCTGTTTTTCACCATGACGGACCCCCTCGCATCGGTGTCGGCTTTGATGACGGAATTAGATGCATTCGCTGCTTTCTCGGGATATAAAATTAACGTGATGAAGAGTGAGTTCCTGGTGGTCAATCTTTTGCGAGCCGTGACTGAGAATATTCGTAATACTTATGGAATGCGGTGGGTTCCGGATGGACTTAAATATTTAGGAATATGCTTATCATCGGATCTGGACAAATTATCTCATTTGAATTATATTTCTCTGCTGCGACAGATTAAGGGGGACCTAAGTGACTGGAACTTGCCCCAAATCTCGTGGCTGGTACGGATTAATGTCCTGCGTATGAATATATTACCTCGACTGTTATATTTGTTCCAAACCCTTCCTATTCTGTATCTCAAACATATTTCTCCGATTTGCGACAGACGTTTACGGGCTATGGCTGGAGAGGGCAGAGGGTGAAGGGCGAGGGTATCCTATAGCGAATTGGCAAGACCGGTGGGACGGGGTGGTCTGGGCTTACCCCATGCTTACTTTTACTATCTAGCAGCAGTTTTTTCTATACTATATGGCTTGGCAAAGGGGACGATGGGTAAGCTTTGGGAACACGTATTACCAGCCGGAATTTCTTGGCCGTTGTCCTCCCTGCCCTGGCAGTCGGCGCCGCTGGCGAAACTGGGGCTACGGTCGCACCCACTGCTGGGCACACTGCTGAGGCTATGGAGGAAACATGGAGTGGCGTTGGGACTGACTACACCGACCTCCCGCCTGGCACCCTTGACACACAATTCCTTGTTCTACCGGGATTGACCTCTACTTTTTTAGATGGGTTACTACCAAAACCGTATATACCGCTTGAAGCGGTAGTGGAAGACGATAGCCTACTCCCCTTGGACCGGTTAGTGGCCCCAGATATAGCAACCAAGTCTATGGTGAGGTTCCAATATGCCCAATTGAGTCACTTTTTACGCTCTACTGCATGGTTGATGGAGGGGTTGCCTCCATTGGCCCCATTTGAGACCTTCTGTACCGATAAGACTCGATATGGACATATTATCTCGAATATTTATTCGTACATACTGAGAGGGGCCTATAAGATTGACTCTCCGTTGCTACTTAAGTGGGAAAAAGACTTGGGAGTGGACATTTCAGCTGAGGATTGGTCTAGGCTAGGGCCTTCGAACTTACTTACTTTGCGTCTCGGAGTCAGGCGCTTCGTAAAACGAACTGTAAATTGTTTTTGAGATGGTATCTTACCCCGTCGGTTTTGTATGCTATGGATCCACTGCTGCCTGATCTATGTTGGAGTTGTAAAGTGGGCAGAGGTAACTATGTCCACATATGGTGGACGTGCCCAAAAATTAATCGCTTTTGGTCGGGTGTTGCACATGATATATCGCTCTTAGGGGGGATGGAGGTGGAATTTACTCCCTCTGCCTATTTGCTAAATGTTCTGCCCTTTTCGATGTCCTCCTTACGAAACTCTCTTTTAGCGATTTCGTAAACTGCAGCGAGGGCACTGATTCCATTGTTCTGGAGGAGGGACTGTGCACCCACTGTCAGGAATTGGGTTCTGAGGGTGGAGGGGATCAGAGCTCTAGAAGAAGTGCACTATAATAGCTTGGGTAAATATGAGGTGTTTTATGCGATTTGGCGTCCATGGTCATCGAACCTTCGCTCAATTACGGTACCGGAGAGGTTATTGGAGGAGGATTCGGTCTCTTAGGACAGTCGGTCTGTTGTTGGGTGTTAAAAGGGGATTACGACCCGAGTCTGGCCTTACTTTGATTCGATGAGGTACCACCCTGGTACTTGCTTCACTACTGTTTACTTAATAATAAGATGATCACCTTTTTTAGCTAGGGTTATTTTATTGTTCGTTATTTGTTGTATTATAAAACTTTGGCAATGTCTATGGCCTAGAGGCATTTTGATTGGATTCTACATTAATGTGATTTCTTCATTATTGTCTCTTATGTGATTTGTACTTTATATTATGCCAATAAAAAATATTTTACACAAAACAAAAAAAGGTTCTAAACTCTAGATGGTGTCCCTTATCTCACAGAATGTCACAAGGGGTCTGCCTTATCAGTTTACGGGCAGAAATTGCCTTTGTTTCAAATACTGTAACTGTGATAAAGATAAATAATAAAAAATGGTCAGATCTCCTGCTTATGGGAATTTTTAGTGGTCATAATGAGATTTTTTGCAATGCAGCTTCCAAAAACACCCATAGATTAGGCTTGTGCACCGATTTTTTTTTCGGTTTGATTCGATTCGATTTTTCGGATTTTTAAACTTTTCGATTCGGCTCGTTTCGACCGATTTCTGTTTCGATTCGGTTCGGCTCGACTCGTTTTTCGTGTACATTTTTTTTCGGAATTTCGACCATTTTTCGTATTTTCGTGTCACTTAGCTCGTTTTTGTATCGACTTTTCGTATTTTCGGAAATTTTCGTTTTCGGAATTGTAAATGGTTTCGGAATATCGACCATTTTTCGTATTTTCGTGTCACTCAGCTCCTTTTTTGTATCGACTTTTCGTATTTTCGGAAATTTTCGTTTTTTCGGAACGTCTGTTCTCCTCGTTTCAAAGCAATAAATTTCGATTTGACACATTTCAAGTACATTCGAAAATTCCGAAAATATTTCGTTTCGGCTCGGAAAATTTTTCGGATCTGCCATTTTCGGATCTAAAAATTTTCGGAAAATCGGCCGCATCCGAAAACACGAATCGGGAAATTTCGTGAAAATTCCGAAATTCCGAAACCCGAAACGCACATCCCTACCATAGATATTATCTGTATGTGGCATAATGCCTGCATGTGAATATTACAGTAATACCTTGTATCTGTATTGTACAGGGATATTCAATCACCATAGTCCCCTGAATCTTATCCATGTACAACAGTGAGTGACCCCACAGCTCTTAGTGTATTCACACTCTGCCTGGCTGTTGTACTGCAACAGTAATGCGTTTGAACTTTTTATTACAGTGAGGTTTGGGGCTGCTATATAGTATAGCTTGGTTTATTTCTCTGCAGGGTGCCTATAGATGGATAGCTGGATTGATAGATAGATAGATAGATAGATAGATAGATAGATAGATAGATAGTCAGTCAGTGGATTTTGATTCTCCACAGGGGGCTCACTGACCTGTCTTTAATAATGTGTGAAAATTGGGTTTTCATATGTTAATGACAGATTTTCAATGTATTACAAGGTAAAATCGAGATAACTCGACTATGGGAGTGAAGGGGGTTAAAGAGAGAAAGATTAAATGTTTCTATTCAAATGTGTAAAATTGTTTGAATTTTTCTTCCATTCCACCATTGATTATGATTCTCCTTCTTACATTTATAGTGGTCATTTTAGTGGTTAAAACAGCAAATAAGGGTATTTCACGTTTATTTTTCTGTTCAAAATATGTACATTTTTAGGTTAACATTTATTTAGGTTTCATTGATATAATTCATTGATACACTATAGGAGTTATTCACTAACTGCCATCTTTGAATAAATGGTATAAATCCTCTTTGGAGCAAATACAGTGAACGCTGGCTATCCAGAGAACGAAAATTCAACATTGGCAGGTGAGGCTACTGCAAGCAAAGGCGACCAATGCTGAACACTGATATCATTCTGAAAAACAAGCAAACTATGGCATTTCTCCATTTAACATCGGTCCACTGGTGTTACAATCAACAACTGCAGTATACTTTGACAATTTTGAAGTGACGATCTCCTTTTAGCCCCAATATAGACAACAATAAAAACAATGGTAAAAACAACACTAGACAATTTGGAAACTACAGGGAAATTTACCCTAAACAACCTTGTAGAAACGGCGGCGGAAACATCGGTAGAAACTCCATATAGAACTAAACTAAGAACTACGCTAAACAACTTAGGCAGGAGGTTCGGTGGAAAGAACGGTGAAAATTACGGTAAAGTACACTGACGTTTTCCAAAACAGTGAATTTACTGTAGTTTCACTGCACTTTATCCGCGGTAATTTGCCAACGTAAAATCATCGTTCTGTCAATAAAAGAATTGTGAGTAATGTGTAACTCCTTATATGCAATGATTTTTTTCTTCAACACAGCATGTAAAAAATATCAGTATTTGTCAAAATGTTACATGATTTTATTTACTTTGCCAGACTAATGTTACATTGCAGGATAACGTATACAGTAGCTCTTTAGCGCTTGTTAATGCTCCTGTTGTGTGTTCTTTGTAGCTACCATAGATTTCCAAAACTGATTGCCAAGTTTTGGTTGGGAAAAGGGCTTCAATGCTCAATTTGCAACTCCACCCAGAAGCTATATGAATCATGGAATTACATTTCCTGAATTACATAACATATTGGTTCCTGTAGACTCCCTGGAGAATAACCCATTTCATGAGTAAGTAAAATGAGATAAGATTAACCTCTTCAGTGTTGAGCCATTTCATACCTGTGTGCTGAACCATTTTTTGCTCATTGTATAAATCTTCAATTTGAATTAGCATTTCAGCGTGGAACCTATACAAAGTATATATTTTTTTTCATCTGACTCCGCAGATCCAAAATACACCATCACAGTGTGTTTATGTTATTTCACATCATGGGTTGGGGGCTACAGCAAAACATTTTCAAAAAAACGACAATTTTCTATTTGGATTTCAATAATTTGCAGCATGTAAATTTATTTTCAGCACGTTACCTTTTAAATTGTTGTGTTTACGTATTCTACAGTGGGTATAGAAAAGAATCACCCCCCCCTGAAAACAACCACATTTTGTTGCTTTGCAGCCTGAAATAAAGACAGAAAAGGTTTTTGTTTATCCAGTTGTATTTACTCAGTGCAACTAATAACATCCAAGTGAAAAAATATAACACCAACATGTCAGACAAAAATAAAGGCAATTCAAAAACAGAATCAACTGAGTTGGAAAAAGGATCACCCCTTGTGTCAGTATGTTGTTGAATCATCTTTTTCTTTAACGTGAAACAAATGGTAAGCGCCACACAACACGCCGTAACCACCCTAACTCCAATGCTACACCAGCAGATAGTGGTTTCCCCCACACCATAAAATGAAGTAAGAAGGACGTATCTGGTAAGCGCAAATAAATTTGCTATGGAGTTTGGATGTCTCACACAAGTCCGTGGCTCATCATGTGATATAGGAAAGAAGCAAATACAAATATCATAGTGCAATATTGCAATATATATGATTGGCAATATACTCTATATAAATTCCACTCACAAGGGTAGATCCCTATCACCGGCTCAGAGTGGAACCTTGCCTTTGGGTGATTTTTCTTCCTCCTTGTTTACAGGTGACCCCCACCTTACATATGTAGTATTCTTCAAGACCCCGTTGTGGGTGAAATCATGGGGGGAAAAACAAAGACATACATGCTTTCCTAGTGTAAGTATTTCAGGTAAATGGATGCAAGTCTCTTTTCTGCTAATTGGAAACTTACATGAGTTGGAGCTTCCAAAGCTCAGGTTGAAGTGCCCATGGATTTTTTTGTGGAAGAAAAATCCAAAAGAAAAACCAGTCTGGAACCGGATTGTAGACTTTTAAAAGGTTTAATAAAAAGATATATAAAAACAAACCATAGTATATGGCCCCAGGACACATTTCGCTGCTGTAAAGCAGCTTCCTCAGCTGGTCTCCATAATTACTGATTATCCCCATATGAGTCCCCATATGCTATACTGCTTGAAGAAGGCACAGGTGTAGTGCCGAAACGCGTCCAGTAACCCCACCCCCACACACACACTTTTTTTGGAATAAATTTTTGATATTTTAACCTGATTCTCATCTCTGGTTTTACTCTGTTATAGGACACCCACTTACTATTTTATCCCTTTAGAGTGAGGATAATATTTTGAAGGTGAAAGCAGAGGAATTTTTCTCTTCCCCCCTCCCTCCTTCCCTTTTTCGTCCCCATCTGTATGGTAATACAGAGCTGGAGACAGAAGCTGAAAGGCATTGCAGGAGAGAGGGGTAAGATACTCACCTAATCAAGAAGTACCATTTGCCTTTAAGCTGAGCCTGAGAAAACCGGGGCTCCAACATTGGTGAGTTGAACAAAAAATTGCAATTACTCAGAATATACGTACTGTGTCACGCTATTGGAGCGCTGTCTCTCTGTATGTGTTTTATTTGAGGATAACTGGAAGACCCAGGAAAAGGGGGAATGTCACCCTGTATTTGATGTGAGGCATTCCAACCTAGAGCCAGAACTTATTAGGCTCTATAATTTGTGAGTGATTTTCATATATATATATTCACTTCACAAATTACAACAGTCTGCACTATTGTCTCTCTCTTTTTGTCTTCCTCATATACAGTATGCTACGGAATCTACCAACTGAGGAGAGGAAGCATAACGTTGGAACATTTTGTCTGAAGTGTGATCTACATACTGTATGGTGACTAGGAGTCACGGACCTTGTTCATTTTGAGATTTGCACTTTTTCACGTGCACTTTATACAGTCATAGGCCATCCAGAGACTAGCATAATAATAATAATATCTATTACTGTAAATATCCTATTTGGCCAGTAGATGGCACCATCTACTACCAAACTGAGTTATAAAGGTTTAAACAGCAAGTCTTTTTTTTTCTCCCTGCATTGACTGCTGACAGCTTCCGAAAGCTTGATATTTCCCATCTTTTAGCAGCTGATTTTGCAGTTTTAGCTCTTTAGGCATTATGCCCACAGGGATAAAACTTTGGGGGCTTCTTCTGCAGGACAAAAACAAACAAAATTTGTTTGCAGCAAACAAATTCCATTTGCTTTTGGGCTGCAGATCAGCTTTTCGATATATATCTCGATATCGGGGTACCAGATGATGCCTTTGAAGCCCGGGATATCTCAATATTGGTAGTGAAGGGGTTAATTATAGCCTTTAGTCTGTTGGGATATGTCTCTACTATCTTTACACATCTAGACTGTGCAATATTTGCCCACTCTTCTTTGCAGACCTGCTAAAGTTCAGTTACATTTGATGATGACTGTTTGTGGACTGGTCTTCTGGTCATTCCACAGATATTCAATAAGTCTTGGCTCTGACTAGACCACGCAATGACATTCATCTTTTTCTCCTTCAACCCCTGTGTAGTCATTTTTGCTGTGTGCTTTGGGTCATTTTCATGTTTGAAACTAAACCTTCGCATTTTTTTTTTAAAGTATTTTACCAGGAAGGATACATTGAGATTTCTCTCGTGTTCAAGAATGTCCTGGGTGGTGAGTATGTACCGTTAGGTGTCTTGCCCAAGGACACTTACCGGAGAGGTGCTCTTGCCGGGATTCCAACCTGTGTCACCATGGTTATAGAGCAGTGATGTTACCTCCAGCCAGCTGGTACATTGACGACTTTCTGGCAGAGAGCAGCAGAGTTTCTTCAAGAATTTGCTGGTATTTTGCCCCATCCATTATTCCATCTATCCTGACAGGTGATCCATTGCCTGCTGCAGAGAAACACCCCATAAGAGGATATCACTACCTCCATGCTTTACTGTAGGCATGGTGCTATTTGGATGGTGAGCTGTATTGGATTTCCTCCAGACATATTGTTGGTGTTGATTCAATGACGGGAAACACACTAAGGCCCTTTTGCAGCTGTGCCATAACCCCTTATGTGCCAATTGTATATTTAGGCACATGTTAATAATCCCACTTCTAGTTTGATGTATTATATGGGGTACTCTTATATAGTCTATGATTCTACTCTGATATATTCTATGAGTTACTGCATTTTTTCCATAAATAAATATGCTAACGTAATGACCAGAAATGTCTGACCTGGGTCGTCCATAGTCGATTGCAATGGAAGACCATAGTCGTAAGTAGTTTTACGACCTAATTCTCCCTTAGTCTGACGACCAAGTCGGTCTTACACCTACGGACCCATTGGACGACCAGCCTTACTATACACAGCCTGTGCAAAGCTTATCGGAACCCTGGAATGTTGTTTAGAAAGAGGTGATTGGTGGCAATTTGTGTGGAAGGAAGCCCTTTGAGCTGTCATAGCCTAGAGGGGGAGAAGGCTGGGAGAGGGAGGGCACCCAGATAACTTTACCAATTAATTGATTTAGTAATGGTGGGTAGAGTGTCCCTTCAAGACAGAGCAAGACTGTGGTGGACTTTCTGAAGTTACTGGGCAACGGCCCATTATGAGATTCTAGCAATAAAAATAATCATGTGTATATATTTATAAAACCACATACTGGCCACGTTCAATTATGTAAACATGCTATGGATTACTTATGACCTGAACTTTGGACCATGTTGATGCGTGATCCCGGAAATGTAATTCTGTGGCAGGCTTTGGGTGGAATTATATTAGATTTGAAATCCCTTTTCACAATAGCTAAATAATTTGCTCCATAATCATTCTAGTAGGCTGAGGTTCTCATGTTGTCAAGAGAATCCCTTTGATTTGGCATTTTCTATGTATTTAATACTTTTTGTAGTTTTTGGGCAGTGGTTCCCAACCCTGGTCCTCAAGTACCCCTAACAAGCCAGATATCTGAAGCACAGCACAGGTGATATGATTTGCTGCTCAGTGTTTGCAGGATTCAATCTGCATTTCCCTAAGGGCATCCTTAAAACCTGGCCTATTAGGGGTACTTGATGACCAGGGCTAGGAACCACAGGTTTGGAGGGCTTCTTCATTATTTGTTTAACTCTACTGTTGAGAAGCCATTCCAACTTTTCCATACTCCATGTTGACACAAACCATGTTTTTAACATTTTTTCTAGCCACGCACTGAAGTAAGGAAAAATGATTACCGACAAAGGAAATAGGAGAACATTTGTTTCATAGACCATGGAACCTCTACACTTTTATAATCCTGCAAACACTTTGTTTTTTTTCGCTTTGGGTGAATGTTATAGATAATAAACACCAAACTCAATTTCTTGAGAATAATTAACTGCCAGAACAGGGAATTTAAAATCCACAGGAAACACGTTTATTATTTTTGCTAGGTTTACTTTTTGTTTATCCTTTATTTCTTTTATTGTTTGTCTGTTTTATTACTAAAAGTTTATAGTCGTTTGCCGTCTGCTTCTGAAGACTATGGCTAGTTAAATTATCCCACTATTTTATGCCAAAAGTAGTCCTATGGGCCTTTTCATTTTCTTTTTTTTATTATTTGTTCTTGTAGTTCAGCTAGAGAAATACACTGCTTCAGATGGACATTGCTGTGATTTGTTTTGTCTGATTTATTTAACTTTTTGCATCTATTAATACCAAATTTATGGTTCCAAAATAGTTTGCGGAAAAATTAACATTCCATGTATTAATGATTATTTGTTGAATATTATATGGTGGTCACAGCCAAGTTAGTTCTTAAAATATATGGTATTTGTTCTTGTTTCTCTGTAATTATTAGGGGCTCTATTACATTTCTTGAACAAAAACGCTCGCACAGCGCAATTTTTTTGCGTGCAGCATTAAACGTTAACGCGTGTAAATTAACGCCGGTATTACGATCCAAGCGCATTTTTTCATCCGTCCGAAAATATCGCGCGTAAAAAATACGTGCGAAAAAGCGCGCAAATTAACGCTGCGCGCAGAAATCGGTGTGCAGACTGTTTTTTCACGCAATTCAGCCAATCAGAATTAAAACCACAATTGTCTCCCGTTCAGTTTTTGCACCTGTCAAAATCAATCTGAGTATATATGCTGCAGCAATAATAAAAACACGCACAACTTCTCAATTTTATTGTCTGGGTATGTGTAGAATGTGTAACTATACTGTGCTGTATTTTTTTTTCGTGCTGGTGTATTTCGTTTCGGCAGGAACATTCAGATTTGCAGTTATCACCATTATGCGCGCAAACGTCGTTCGTAAAAATTTGCGCATTGATTGTAATACCATCCGTGTACCAGCGCACGGACGTATTTGCGCTCACATTGTTAAGTATGGGATGCGCACAAACTTTTGCTCGCACAGGGTTGGCGCAGGGTAACTCGCGTTAGACATTAACGCGCATTTTGTGCGCGAACGTCGTAATACGACGTTCAGTGAGAAGGGTTTTTCCCCTCGCGTTAATGCGTTTTTGCGCACCTGCAAAATTGTGCGCGAAGAATGTAATAGGGCTCAAGGTGTTTGCTGGGTAGTTGACTTTTTTTGTTCTACGCAGTCAAATGTATTAGGATAATGGCTTCTGCTATGGAAGCAGCAACTTTAACAACTAACTTATTATTTCATTTTGACTATATCACTGCAGATTGCAAATTGCAATTGTTTTCATTCTCGTCAGTGTGGTCTTGGCTGTTTGCATAGGGTCATTATCTTCTTGAGATGTTCATTTCCTTCTCATTTTCACAGTCTTGGTGGTCTAATATGGGTGTAATGCACCATATGTTAGAATTCGGCTCTGGTATTACAGGACAAATTGTATATTTCTGGTCTCATGTCATCACAATTCCTTTTTCATTTGTTTCCCGATATTAAGTACAAATATGCTTTCAGCTGCCTCCATCTTTTTAGGAATTATAACAAGATTCTGCTTTTTGAACAGGACCCTGGAAGATACTGATATGTGACACATTAACAAAAAACTACATAAAAAAATTATAAACATAGTGGGAGATGGAGCTGAATTCAATGTTCAATCCAACTTGGTCAATGGAGCAAACTTCCCTTCATTACCTTGTGAGCCAACGTTTGAGTTCAGATACCAGAACCCCTGCCTGCAGCCAGGAGGCACAGGATACGCAAAAGCCCCGCACGCTGTGCTTTGCACCCCACTCACTTTCTGGCCTGGCCCAATTAATGCTCATCATTTAAAACTCTCACTTGCCAGCAGCACCATTTTTAATACACACCCTCAGTGCCTTTACTAAATTACCTTTGACTGGTTTCATAGATCATTTGTTTAAAAAGTCACTATATTTATCACATCACAAGTTTAACTTTCGAATCCAAAACTGCTACATTGTCTAAAGTTTAAATTAGTTTGATTAACCCCTTCATTACTGAGATCGAGATATCTCGGGCTTCAAAGGCACCAATTGGTTCTTGATATCGAGATATCTCAATATGCTAATCTGCCGCCCAAAGCAAATGAACTTAGTTTGCTGCAGACAAATTTTGTTTCCTTTTGGGCTGCAGAAGGTGCCCCAAAATTTTAGCCATGTGGGCATAATGCCCAAAGAGCTAAAACTGTGTAAAATCAGCTGGCTGAATGTCCTGACATTCAGCAAGCTGATACATTTGTTACAGTGAGCAACGGGCTGCAACTGTAACTCAATTTGGCAGTAGATAGAGCCATCTGTTTGCCAACTATGTTAATACAGTAACAGATTAATTGGGAGTATTTCTAAATATGTCTTACACTATAATTAATACAAAATGGGCTTTTTTTTTTTTTTAACCCACACTGGTTCCTGACAATGTTTTTTTTGAAAATCACTTGGATGTGAAGGGGTTAAATTAATGGTGAAAGAATGTAACTCTGTGCCATCGAAAGCAGACCTTACAACTTCCGAACTAGAAATTCAAACCTACCTTTTTTCCTTAAATTTAGTTTTTACTGAACTAATTTAAATATATATATAAATAAATGGGGTTACAGAGAATAAAAAGGATTTAAAACAATTCGATATGAGCAGTTTACTAAAATCCAGTTAGAAAACACATATACGTTCATTCGGACATTTCTTATTTAAATCCAGTTTTACTTAGTAACTGTGATTGAGGGACAATAAATCGTATGCTCCTCCCTTAATGACAATGGGTTCTGTTTTGGAGGAGTAAAATGGAAGTGGTAAGGTCAGTTAACAGGTTCTGAAGAACAGAGAGCAACGGGACATTTGTAGATTTCCACGACCATGCTATCAATAAAAAATGCGCAGGAGGTCATGATGCAAAACAGTTTCCTCTGATGATGTAATTTTTGGACCTGTGGTGGCAGCATACCTTACAAGTATATCTTGGGAAGTAGTGGGGCATATACCCCCAAAATTTATTAATTAATTGCGATATTGGGGACTAAAAGGGATGTAGTATTGGACAGCTCACCAGACATGATGCATTGTACATGGGAGGGACCTGCATTTCCACCATATCCTGGATACCTGGTTATTTAAAGGAACACTGCCACTAACATAAGATGTAACTAGATTATTTGCACATTACAAACAAAAACACATTATAAAACAGATGATGCTGTTTATTTTTACTTTGTTTGGAGTAATTGCATGTAAAATGGAGAAATAAAGTAAGGTTTTGATCTCTTGTTTCCATTTTGTGATTCTTTCTTATGAGGCAGTATTTGCCAAAAGCTTTGCTTTGTGTCTCTTGTTTATTTAATCTGCATTATTTAACAGGTAATGAAGTGGAGGGGGAATGTTTTGATAATGCTACAGTGGGTCTATTGTTCTCCAGGCTAACTAATATAAGAGATGGCAGCTGAAAGGGATAAAACAGGGAGCTTAAAAGACTTTCAATCTACCCCCTGGTAATGTCCATTGAATATATCCCACACAATGCAAGGATCTGAGTCAGTGATCCACCACTAGACTCCATTCTATGGCCAAAGTCACACAGTGAGGACTAAGTGATGTAAAGATACTGTGGGGGAGGGGTCGTTTGCAACACAAAAGATAACACAATGTTTACAACTTGTGACACATATGGAGTAAAATATTTTCTTAACAAACATATGAAAAACAAAGCACATGTAAGATATCAGCAACATAAAATAAACACAATAAGGACGTTTAATTTTTTAGTGGCAGTGGCCATTTAAGTAGTTTTCTCATGTAGGGACCGAATACCAATGGTACCAATGGCCTAGTCTCAAAAAGAGAAAATTCAAAGTTACTTTTAGATTTCTTCGCAGAAAAACTGTGACATTCTTACTGATGACAAGATTGAGCTGTATAAGCGATCTTGCGTGATTTTCTGCTCTCACGTTTGAGCCTCCTAGCCTGTTTATTTTTCAATTGTTTCATTTTTTAACTTGCCTGCTCCAACCATTGGACTGAATATCCAGTTTTATCCCATCCAAACTGCCTTGAAAATGCATTTCACTGCTTGATAATGAAGCATTACAGGGACGCAACCAGCTCCATGTAGTGAGGTTTATTTTCCCTTCCACAGTTTCCTCCATTATTTTTATTATTAAATGTGCATTCTCCTAGCCAAATTTGTTTGAGGAAGCTAGTCATTTACACGTGCAAACAATGTAGCTTTGTTTATGAGTGAACTTATTTATTTATAAAGAATTTTACCTGGGAGGATACATCGAGATTTCTCTGGTTTCAAGTATGTCCTTGAATAAAGTCAATACGCATGATGATAGAGCAGAGGCAGCAACTCCTCCGAGTGCTGCGCCCTTTGTTGTTTTTTTGTTGTTGTTTTTCTTCTATTCCTTATTTATAATTTTACCAAGTCATGAAATATCGTGCAAAAAGGTGGCCACGCAGGGCCAGCACATAAAGTCACAGAAACAATAGATGAAACAACACAAACAAACAACAAGGGTCAGCAATGACAACAAAGAATAAAAATAAAATGGGCAAAACAGGTCAGGCGATCCAAACGACATAATTGGCAAAAATCTCAGAGGGGGCCGTCAGGGAGGGTAGGTGACAAGGGACTGCCCAACAAAAGTGACATTACTGGCTTGCCCTGGCAGCCCAAAGGGAGACAGGGGGCGACAGAAGGAGTTGCATGCACGCTTTGTTTTCTTCATGAATTAAAAACATTCCACAATCAATGGAAAATCAGAGGTAACAGTCCGTATAATTTAAATGTGTAATTTTATACAAATTATATGTGTAAATGCATGTTTTTCATGCATCACCTCTATGCGTTATAAATGGAGGGGGTCAAACTTTGAATATCAATTTAAAGAAATCTCTGGTTCATGTTTTTAGTCAATGAATCCCTTTATGCTTTATGATGATCGGTATTTCAAAATTTCCTCAATCGAATATAGAACATTTCATTCATCTTATAGAATTATTTGAAATGCAACAGGTGGGTAAATCATTATGATTTACTTCAAGTTTTGGACTCTTCTGCACTTTGGTAAATATCACTTTATTGTTAAAAAACCAATTTCAGGATCAAGACATTTATTAAGCTAGTGATTGAGTAGACAAACTTTAACAACTTAAATGAAATAGACTGACCAAATAAAAAAGAACAATAAAAGTGACTTCCAAAGTAACGATTTTGTTTCAGTTCTGGCTGTAAATACAATATATAAAATACGATTGAATAAATGTCATATTTTGCAAAATGTTTGCTCGATTAGGTAAGCAAGGGCTTAATTTAATTCAGTGCATTGGTCCAAATCCGGACCCTATTAGGTTCAGGAGATTCAAATGCGGGTTTACCGGCTTATCGATTCAGGTCAAATTTCAGCATTTGTGGCTTCACTTTCAATGGAAATATTGGAGTTATTTAATTAATAAGAATTTAACAAAATGCCAATTTCTCAAAAATATGCAAAAGTTTAAAGCCGTTGATAAATGAATTTTCAGGCAGGCTAATAGAAGGAATTGGTCATAAATCTTTCTTAAACATCCCACTATTTATAATAGTCATGTGTAAAGGCACAGATCTATAGGCTGCTTGCCAAAAATAAGCTTTTTCGGTCATTTAACCAGCAAGCTTTTTTTTGGACAAGTGGTATTTTTCAACTATTTGCTCCAGATGAATTTTGTCAAATAAATCAGCCGATATTTTGAAAAATAATACAGTACAGGCCATGCTGTATGAGGTCAGTGAGGATTCTGGGACATAGCTCCCAGCATGTCTCCCAATGACAGAGTTAGGTTCTTAGAGATTTATTTATTTATAAAGTATTTTACCAGGAATGATACCTTGAGATTTCTCTCAATTTCAAGTATGTCCTGGGTTCAAGAACATTGTAATTTTGTAACGACTGTAACATTTCAAAGTAATACATGCAAGATATAAAAATTCTGGGAATTGTAATCTGTGTCTTGTCACTGGCTGCCAGCTATCAGGGTGTCTCACTGAGTTATACCAGAGATCTGGAAATCTTTAATCTTTATACCAGAGTTGAATCAGAGTTCTGCATATCTCCAATTTTTATAAAAGAGTTGAATCAGAGTTCTGTATATCTTTAATCTATATATCACTCACCATGTCAGAAAGACCAAAAAGGACAGGGAGATGCTCCCAGACACAGATAAGAGGACAAGCAGCCTCTGTGTTGGGAGGCTGTGCCTCTGGTCGTCGTGGACGTGGTGCATCCTCTGCAGGGGCACGCTTGTCCTTTCTAACTGGTGCTGGCCGTCTTAAGCAGCAGCAACATACAGAGGATTTGGTGGATTGGCTAACCAGGCCATCCTCATCCTCTGAGTCCTCTGCCAGCCAGGCTTGTAGTGGTTTACAGTCCACCTCAGATGCCATAGCATCTAATTCAGCCTCCATGTCCACAGCTACTCCTGCCATAGCCTCACTATCACACACGGAGGAGTCAGCTGAATTGTTTGACTACAATGACAGTGACATGCTGCTTGAGGATGTGCAGCAACTACAGTGCTCTGATTCAATCTGAGGTTGAGGAAGGGAGTATAATCAACCTAGAGGAAGGAGGTGCCAGTGACACACAAATAACTGGCACTCATGTTGCCCCAGCAGCTGCAGCATACTGCCAAGTTGGCTCCAGTGACGAGGAGATAGGGGATGATGACAATGATGATGAGGTCACTGACTCCACCTGGGTGCCTGATCGAACAGAGGAGTCAAGTGAGGAGAAGGCACAACAAACACTAGGCACAACGTCCTCTATGACCAACCGTAGCCAGTTCAAGGCATCAGATGTCAGAGCTGCTCAGGTGCAGAGCACTGTTGTCTCAAATCACACATCCAGGAACTCTGCTGTCTGGGAGTTCTTTATGAAATGTGCAGCAGACCGCACCGTTGCTATTTGTAATCTATGTCAGATGAGGATCAAGCATGGGAAAGACACCGGACGCTTGGGTACCACATGCTTGAGGCAACATATGACCACCTGCCATGCATCCCGTTGGCGCAACACTTTGAGTAGGTCCTCCTCACCTGTCTCTATCCCCACTATATGTCCTGCCATGTCATTGACTCCAACCTCCACTGACAGGGATGATGCTACAGTAATGGATGTACCAGGTCCTTCCTCACAATGTGACAGCATCCCATCAGTTGAAGATTTACGCAGTCAAATTACGTTGCCCCAGCTGCTGCAGCGTAAAAAAAAATAGTACCAACCATCCCCAAGCACAGCGTCTAAATGCCAGCTTAGCAAAATTACTCGCATTGCAGCTGCTGCCTTTCCAGCTGATGGACTCTGCTCCCTTCCGTGAATTTGCTGAATGTGCGGTACCACAGTGGCATGTTCCAAAACGCCATTACTTTTCACGGAAGGCCATTCCAGCACTATACCAGCACGTGGAAGACAATGTTATGGAGTCATTGGGAAAGGCAGTCAGCAGCAAGGTGCATGTGACTTTAGACACGTGGTCCAGCAAGCATGGACAGGGTCGTTACATTTCCTTCAAGGCACACTGGGTAACTCTGATTGCAGCTGGAAGGGATCCAAGATGGGGCTCTACGCTGGAGCTTGTTCATCCACCACGCCTCCAGAAAGCTGCTTGTATGAGGTCTGTCTGCTCCACCACCACCTCTCCCTCTTCCTCCTCCTCCTCCTTCTCTGTCTCTGGCGAAGTGGCAGTTAAACCGACGCGTGACAGGGGCTTCGCAATGGCTCAAGCAAAAAGATGCCATACTGTGCTTGAGCTGGTTTGTTTAGGGGACAGGAGCCACACCGGGCCAGAAATTCGGTCAGCTCTGCAGCGGCAGGTGCAAAGATGGTTAACACCATGCCAGCTTCAGCTGGGAATGGTCGTCTGTGATAATGGCAGCAACCTTCTCTCTGCCCTACGCTAGGGTAAGTTGACTCATGTACCATGCCTAGTACACATCCTAAATCTGGTGGTACAGCGTTTCCTAACCAGGTACCCAGGGCTGGCAGAGCTTCTCAGCCAGGCCAGAAAAGTCTGCAGCCACTTCAGAAGGTCATTCCCAGCAAGTGTTCGCCTGGCAGAAATTCAAAGAGAATTCCACCTTCCCACAAACCGTCTGACCTGTGACATACCCACCAGGTGGAACTTGACATTAGCAATGCTGCAGCGTCTGCAATAAGCAGCAGAGGGCCATCAACGAGTACCTGTGTGAGTATGGCACAAAGAAAAGGTTCAGGTCAACTTGTTTTTTTCCCCCCCAAAGTGGCTGATGATCAAGGATGCATGCACTGTACTGTCACCATTTGAGGAGGCAACGAGGATGGTGAGTAGGGACAGTGCATGCATCAGTGACACAATTACTTTAGTGTTCCTGCTGGAGCGCACTCTGCAGGGAATTATAGATGTGGCACTAGAGGCAGAGCAGCGGGAGGAAGTGGAGGCCTTCCCTAGCTCTCAAGGCCCCAGTCCTTACGCAGACAGCATTCCTGCAGGTCCTCATATCAGACAGGAGGAGGATGAGGATGAGGAGGAATATTTAAGTAGTGGGGGCATTGAAGGTGGGAATTCCTCAAGGGAGGATTTTGTGTGCTCAACAGCACAAGGACTAGTACGTGGCTGAGAGGAGGAAGTGCATGATGGGGTCATCCTCATTGACCAGGAAGACTCGGAAGCTAATGCCACCTCCAACCTACGCTGCATGGGCTCCCTTATCCTGCAAAGCCTGGTAAATGACCCCAGGATTCATGCTATCAAGGAGAGGGATGATTACTGTTTGGCAAGCCTTCTTGATCCACGATACAAGGGTAAAGTTGCAGAGCTCATCCTGCCCTCACAGAGGGAGGACAGGATGAAAAAACTTGAGGACACTCTAAAGCGACACTTGAGTAACACCTTTCCAGGCACTGGTAGGTTACCAAGTGATGACACAGGTGCTTCTGAGGCTGCAGTTGATCAGAGGAAGAGCGGTGAAAGGGGCTGCTTGACTGATGCCTTTTCCAATTTTTTTAGTCCACGACGCCCAGGGATGTCAAATGTAGGCATACATTGCCAGCGTCTTCACCATATGGTGCAGGACTACCTAGGGGCAAGGGCAGACCTGGATACCTTTACAGCAGATGATCCACTGGCTTACTGGGTTTTGAGATTGGATCACTGGCCAGAACTTAGCCAAAATGCTATGAAGCTACTAGGTTGCCCTTCATCCAGCGTGCTTTCTGAAAGGACGTTCAGTGCCGCTGGAGGTTTTGTCACAGACAAAAGAGTGCGTCTGTCCACCGACTCTGTAGACCGGCTGACATTTATAAAAACGAATCAGTTCTGGATCAGCAGCTATCACTCCCCTGATGCTGATGTAACTGAATAGATCGAGGATCTCTTCTGCATTCCCAAAACCAACACCACTGCACTCTTCCACAATACCTCAGAGGGGTTACAGACGGTGTGAAGGCACTTTTGCCGACACTAAAGGCCCAATTTTAAAGCACCTATTGTTACTTTCATCCAAAGCCTGCATAAGAGGCACCATAATTTAGCCAAAAAAATCACTAAACTTGTTCTGCGTGTCCTAAAACGTCTCCTCTTTTAATACAGGCTGCCGCCCCAAGCAGTTGTTTATGAATAGATTAAAGGAAAACCATTTATCGTCATTTTAAATGTCATTTTTTTCTTTTTAAATGTTTCTATACATCCTACAAATCCGCCACTTCACGGGCAGGTTATGGGGACCTCCTAGGCATGATATTTTAAGGATTTTTTTGTTTTTATTCTTAACCTTTATGTCATGGAAAAATCACTGTTCCTTTAAAAACGTTTTGTTTAAAACTTTTTTTCCTTGTTTTCTGTCCCCCAGGGCACTACCCGGACCCCCATACACCTTTTATGGGCAATATCTTGCATATATGCCCTCTTGGAGGGCACTCTAAAATTCGAACGTTCGAGTCCCATTGACTTGCATTGAGTTCAAATCGTGTTCGCGTTCGAATTCGAACTTTTAAATTGTTCGAGTTCGAATGCGAACCGAACACGGGGGTGTTCGGCCCATCCCTAATTTGGACGACACACAATAGCAATGAAGATAACCTGATGGGCGACTGTGCCAGAGATAAAGGAGGGATCAGCTACTCTGAATAATAAGGATATGCCCTGCTGTCAGTAACATGCAAAAACAAAGGTGGGAAGTGAACAAAATAAAGAGCACGAAGAGATCATTTCAGGTCTGTATGAAATCATCAGTTGAAGGACACCAATGTCCTCAGCTTAGTCTGTGTATAAGTTACTCGGCAAAAGACTGTGAAAGAAGATGTTTTCTTCCTTTGTGTTTGCAGTCCCGTTCCAAAACACAGTTCCATGCAGTAATAACTCCCTCTTATATGGGGACAAGTTCATGCAATATGGCCCTGGGGAGTGCACATGGTCCTTGAGACATGTTGCTGTCATGTCATCTGCTGAAGCCTGTGCTGTGGAATTGTGCCTGTTGGCTCATCTCCTGGGTCTTTGTCCAGTAGAGATAATGAGTCCCTTGAAGATTCTCACTGCAGCTAGAGAGGCACACTGACTGTGTTGGATCTACAAATCGCCTTCTGCTACTGTAGAAACCTACTGACTGTGTTGTCTCTCTGGACCATGCTTTATAACCCAGGACATACTTGAAAACGAGAGAAATCTCAATGTATCCTTCCTGGTAAAATCCTTTATAAATAAAATAAATAAATAAATATCCAGGGTAGATGTGCCATTTCCTGGGCACCTACTATCTGAGATAAAGAGGTTGGGCCATCCCCATGAAACTCCTTTTGTCTTTGCAGTAGCCCACTGATTGCGTCACTACTGTGACCTGTTAAAAGAGCTAAACTGTCTGTCACTGGAATCAAGACGCACCTTCCCCTTTCCAACCTGGTGTATAAGAGCTTTTCTGGGAAGCTACCACCTTACTTGAATAGACTGCTTCCCCTAGCAGTTCCCTCATCCTATAACCACCGATCCAGAACCTGCAACTTACAATACCACAATACAAAAAGAAAGTGGCTCAATGCTCATTTTCCTACAGAGCATCGCAATTATGGAACAACCTCCCAGACACCATCAAATCTTCCCCCAGTCTAAAGTCACTTAAGAGTAGGGATGAGCCGAACATCCCCGTGTTCGGTTCGCATTCGAACTCGAACAATTTCAAAAGTTTGCGTTCGAAAGCGAAATGCAAGTCAATGGGACTCTAAAATTCAAATTTTAGAGTGCCCTCCAAGAGGGCATATATGCAAGATATTTGCCATAAAAGGTGTATGGGGGTCTGGGTAGTGCCCTGGGGGACAGGAAACAAGGACAAAAAGTTTTTTAAAAAAACGTTTTTAAAGGAACAGTGAGTTTTCCATGAAATAAGGGTTAAAAATAAAAACAAAAAATTCCTTCAAATATCGTGCCTAGGAGGTCCCCATAATCTCCCCGTGAAGTGGCGGATTTTTCGGATGTATAGAAATATGTAAAAAACAAAAAATGACATTTCAAATGACGGTAAATGGTTTTCCTTTAATCTATTCATAAGTTTAATCTTTTCATAAATTTAATCTATTCATAAGTGCCATCATACAGTACCCCTTGTGGTATTGTGGAAGAGTGCAGGAGTGGACCATGCGGTCCTATATTAAAAAGATATGATCTGGTAAAGGCGTCAGTGCACCACAAATATTGTGCCTTTGTGGCAGCAAGTGCCTTCACACCGTAACCCTTTTGTGGTATTGTGGAAGAGTGCAGGGTTGGACCTGTGGTACAATATTAAAATGATATAAATCTGGTATATAGGCGTCATGGCAGTGCACCCAAATATTGTGCCTTTGGTGGCAGCAAGTGCCTTCACACCGTAACCCTTTTGTAGTATTGTGGAAGAGTGCAGGGTTGGACCCTGCGGTCCAATATTAAAATTATATAAATCTGGTAATATAGGCGTCAGTGGCAGTGCACCCAAATATTGTGCCTTTGGTGGCAGCAAGTGCCTTCACACCGTAACCCCTTTGTGGTATTTTATTTTTAACCCTTATTTCATGGAAAACTCACTGTTCCTTTAAAAACGTTTTTTTAAAAAACTTTTTGTCCTTGTTTCCTGTCCCCCAGGGCACTACCCAGACCCCCATACACCTTTTATGGCAAATATCTTGCATATATGCCCTCTTGGAGGGCACTCTAAAATTTGAATTTTAGAGTCCCATTGACTTGCATTTCGCTTTCGAACGCAAACTTTTGAAATTGTTCGAGTTCGAATGCGAACCGAACACGGGGATGTTCGGCTCATCCCTACTCTTAAGTGACTTTAGACTGGGGGAAGATTTGATGGTGTCTGGGAGGTTGTTCCATAATTGCGATGCTCTGTAGGAAAATGAGCATTGAGCCACTTTCTTTTTGTATTGTGGTATTGTAAGTTGCAGGTTCTGGATCGGTGGTTATAGGATGAGGGAACTGCTAGGGGAAGCAGTCTATTCAAGTAAGGTGGTAGCTTCCCAGAAAAGCTCTTATACACCAGGTTGGAAAGGGGAAGGGTGCGTCTTGATTCCAGTGACAGACAGTTTAGCTCTTTTAACAGGTCACAGTAGTGACGCAATCAGTGGGCTACTGCAAAGACAAAAGGAGTTTCATGGGGATGGCCCAACCTCTTTATCTCAGATAGTAGGTGCCCAGGAAATGGCACATCTACCCTGGATATTTATTTATTTATTTTATTTATAAAGGATTTTACCAGGAAGGATACATTGAGATTTCTCTCGTTTTCAAGTATGTCCTGGGTTATAAAGCATGGTCCAGAGAGACAACACAGTCAGTAGGTTTCTACAGTAGCAGAAGGCGATTTGTAGATCCAACACAGTCAGTGTGCCTCTCTAGCTGCAGTGAGAATCTTCAAGGGACTCATTATCTCTACTGGACAAAGACCCAGGAGATGAGCCAACAGGCACAATTCCACAGCACAGGCTTCAGCAGATGACATGACAGCAACATGTCTCAAGGACCATGTGCACTCCCCAGGGCCATATTGCATGAACTTGTCCCCATATAAGAGGGAGTTATTACTGCATGGAACTGTGTTTTGGAACGGGACTGCAAACACAAAGGAAGAAAACATCTTCTTTCACAGTCTTTTGCCGAGTAACTTATACACAGACTAAGCTGAGGACATTGGTGTCCTTCAACTGATGATTTCATACAGACCTGAAATGATCTCTTCGTGCTCTTTATTTTGTTCACTTCCCACCTTTGTTTTTGCATGTTACTGACAGCAGGGCATATCCTTATTATTCAGAGTAGCTGATCCCTCCTTTATCTCTGGCACAGTCGCCCATCAGGTTATCTTCATTGCTATTGTGTGTCGTCCAAATTAGGGATGGGCCGAACACCCCCGTGTTCGGTTCGCATTCGAACTCGAACAATTTAAAAGTTCGAATTCGAACGCGAACACGATTTGAACTCAATGCAAGTCAATGGGACTCGAACGTTCGAATTTTAGAGTGCCCTCCAAGAGGGCATATATGCAAGATATTGCCCATAAAAGGTGTATGGGGGTCCGGGTAGTGCCCTGGGGGACAGAAAACAAGGAAAAAAAGTTTTAAACAAAACGTTTTTAAAGGAACAGTGATTTTTCCATGACATAAAGGTTAAGAATAAAAACAAAAAATCCTTAAAAATCATGCCTAGGAGGTCCCCATAACCTGCCCGAAGTGGCGGATTTGTAGGATGTATAGAAACATTTAAAAAGAAAAATGACATTTAAAATGACGATAAATGGTTTTCCTTTAATCTATTCATAAACAACTGCTTGGGGCGGCAGCCTGTATTAAAAGAGGAGACGTTTTAGGACACGCAGAACAAGTTTAGTGATTTTTTTGGCTAAATTATGGTGCCTCTTATGCAGGCTTTGGATGAAAGTAACAATAGGTGCTTTAAAATTGGGCCTTTAGTGTCGGCAAAAGTGCCTTCACACCGTCTGTAACCCCTCTGAGGTATTGTGGAAGAGTGCAGTGGTGTTGGTTTTGGGAATGCAGAAGAGATCCTCGATCTATTCAGTTACATCAGCATCAGGGGAGTGATAGCTGCTGATCCAGAACTGATTCGTTTTTATAAATGTCAGCCGGTCTACAGAGTCGGTGGACAGACGCACTCTTTTGTCTGTGACAAAACCTCCAGCGGCACTGAACGTCCTTTCAGAAAGCACGCTGGATGAAGGGCAACCTAGTAGCTTCATAGCATTTTGGCTAAGTTCTGGCCAGTGATCCAATCTCAAAACCCAGTAAGCCAGTGGATCATCTGCTGTAAAGGTATCCAGGTCTGCCCTTGCCCCTAGGTAGTCCTGCACCATATGGTGAAGACGCTGGCAATGTATGCCTACATTTGACATCCCTGGGCGTCGTGGACTAAAAAAATTGGAAAAGGCATCAGCCAAGTGGCCCCCTTCACCGCTCTTCCTCTGATCAACTGCAGCCTCAGAAGCACCTGTGTCATCACTTGGTAACCTACCAGTGCCTGGAAAGGTGTTACACAAGTGTCACTTTAGAGCGTCCTCAAGTTGGTCATCCTATTCTCCCTCTATGAGGAATCCCCACCTTCAATGCCCCCACAACTTAAATATTCCTCCTCCTCCTCCTCGTCCTCCTCCTGTCTGATCTGAGGACCTGCAGGAATGCTGTCTGTGTAAAGACTGGGACCTTGAGAGCTAGGGAAGGCCTCCTCTTCCTCCCGCTACTCTGCCTCTAGTGGTACATCTATAATTCCCCGCAGAGTGTGCTCCAGCAGGAACACTAAAGGAAATGTGTCACTGATGCATGCACTGTCCCTGCTCACCATCCTCGTTGCCTCCTCAAATGGTGACAGTACAGTGCATGCATCCTTGATCATCAGCCACTGCGGGGGGGAAACAAGTTGACCTGAACCTGTCCTTGTGCCATACTCACACATGTACTCATTGATGGCCCTCTGCTGCTTGTGCAGATGCTGCAGCATTGCCAATGTCGAGTTCCACCTGGAGGGCATGTCACAGATCAGACGGTTTGTGGGAAGGTGGAATTCTCTTTGAATTTCTGCCAAGCGAACATTTGCTGGGAATGACTGTCTGAAGTGGCTGCAGACTTTTCTGGTCTGGCTGAGAAGCTCTGCCAGCCCTGGGTACCTGGTTAGGAAACGCTGTACCGCCAGATATAGGACGTGTGCTAGGCATGGTACATGCGTCAACTTACCGAGGCATAGGGCGGAGAGAAGGCTGCTGCCGTTATCACAGATGACCATTCCCAGCTGAAGCTGGTGTGGTGTTAACCATCTCTGAGCCTGCCCCTGCAGAGCTGACAGAATTTCTGGCCCGGTGTGGCTCCTGTCCCCAAAAAAAAAACTGCTCAAGCACAGTATGGCATCTTTTTGCTTGAGCCATTGCATAGACCCTTTCACGCGTCGGTTTAACTGCCACTTCGCCAGAGACAGAGAAGGAGGAGGAAGAGGTGGTGGAGCAGACAGACCTCATATAAGCAGGTTTCTGGAGGCCTGGTGGATGAGCAAGCTCCAGCACAGAGCCCCATCCTGGATCCCTCCCAGCTGCAAGCAGAGTTGTCCAGTGTGCCGTGAAGGAAATGTAACGGCCCTGCTACGAAATCTGACTTCATAAATTTGCAGCTGATGGGATGCTGTCACATTCTGAGGAAGGACCTGGTACACAAATTACTGTAGCATCATCCTTGTCAGTGGAGGTTGTAGACAATGACATGGTAGGACATATAGTGGGGGTAGAGACAGATGAGGAGGAGGACCTATGCAAAGTGTTGTGCCAACGGGATGCATGGCAGGTGGTCATATGTCGCATCAAGCACGTGGTACCCAAGCGCCTGATGTTTTTTCCCACGCTTGATCCTCTTCAGACATAGCTTACAAATAGCAACTCTGCAGTCTGCTGCACATGTGAAGAACTCCCAGACAGCAGAGTTCCTCGATGTGTGCTTTGAAACAACAGCGCTCTGCACCTGAGCAGCTCCGACTTCTGATGCCTTGGACTGGCTACGGTTGTTAATAGAGGACATTGTGCCTCATTTATGTTGTGCCTCCTCCTCCTCACTTTACTCCTCTGGTCGATCAGGCACCCATGTGGAGTCAGTGACCCCATCATCATCATCATCACCCCCTATCTCCTCGTCACTGGAGCCAACCTGGCTGTATGCTGTAGCTGTTGGGGGAACATGAGTGCCAGTTATTTGTGTGTCACTGGCACCCCCTCCCTCTAGGCTGATTTTACTCCCTTCCTCAACCTCAGAGTCAACATCAGAGCACTGGAGTTGCTGCGCATCCTCAAGCAGCATGTCACTGTCATTGTAGTCAAACAATTCAGCTGACTCCTCCGTGTATGAATGGTGAGGCTACGGCAGGAGTAGCTGTGGACATGGAGGCTGAATTAGATGCTTTGGCAGCTGAGGTGGACTGTAAACCACTACAAGCCTGGCTGGCAGAGGACTCGGAGGATGAGGATGGCCTGGTTAGCCAATCCACCAAATCCTCTGTATGTTGCTGCTTCATAAGACGGCCAGCATCAGTTAGAAAGGACAAGTGTGCCCTGCAGAGGATTCACCATGTCCACGACGACCAGGGGCACAGCCTTCCGACACAGAGGCTGCTTGCCCTCTTATCTGTGTTTGGGAGCATCTGTCTGTCATTTTTGGTCTTTCTGACATGGTGAGTGATATATAGATTAAAGATATACAGAACTCTGATTGAACTCTGGTATATAGATTGGATGGAGATATACAGAACTCTGATTGAACTCTGGTATGTAGATTGGATGGAGATATGCAGAACTCTGATTCAACTCTGTTATAAAGATTTGAGATATGAAGAACTCTGATTCAACTCTGGTATATAGATTAGAGATATGCAGAACTCTGCTTCAACTCTTGTATATAGATTGGAGATATGCAGAACTCTGGTTCAACTCTTTTAGAAAGATTGGAGATATGCAGAACTCTGATTCAACTCTGGTATATAGATTGGAGATATGCAGAACTCTGATTCAACTCTGGTATATAGATTGGAGATATGCAGAACTCTGATTCAACTCTGTTATAAAGATTGGAGATATACAGAACTCTGATTCAACTGTGTTATCTAGATTAAAGATATTCAGAACTCTGCTATAAGTCAGCGATTTCACTGATATTTTCCCTGCAAGCCTGCCAATGCCCTCTACTCTCTCTCTGATTCACTTCCTCTACTGCAGGTTGCAACACCCTGATAGCTGGCAACACCCAGATAAAACTCTGAATAGATAAAGATACAGATTAAAGATGCAGATGAACTCTGATTCAACTGTGGTATGATATTTCACAGCCAGGCTGCCAGTTTCCTGCTATTTGCCACTGCCAGCTTGTCCCTGCAAATCCAACAATCTCCTCTCTGATTCACTCCTGCAACACGCACGCTAGGGCTGCAGGGAAGCCTTATATAGTGTGCTGCGGGACTTAACTCTGTGAGCCCATGATTGGGCAAAATTTGCCCAATCAGGACTCTGAGCCCTGATTGGCATAGTCTTGCACCTGTCTTGCACCTGACCTGTGGTCAGGTGCAAGGCTGTAGCCAATTACAAGCTTCAGGCCAGGGCACAGTACATTGTGGTCCATTGTGGTGCATTGTGGGCGAACACGTGGAAACGTTCGCCGTTCAGCGAACGGTCGAACGGCTAATGTTTGATGCGAACTTATATGCGCATCGAACCGGCAGCCCATCCCTAGTCCCAATGAGAACATGGTTCGGAATTTACATCATGAATGATGTACAAGAAAACATTATTTCCTCTCCATGACACCTGCCTGATGCTTGTTTAGGAATATATGTAATTTACTCTGTTCCAGAGGGTTCCCAGAAGGATAATTGGTACTGCCATTTAGGTAGGCCTGGAAGAAACAGATTCCGTGATTTTGCTCTTGCTGAAAGGATGAATGTTATGCTGTGATGGATCTGGTTCAAACATTTAGGGATCAATCCCACAAAGACTATTACACTCATGCATAAAGTAGATATCATAACTCTTGCTGACCTATGAATACATGTTTAGGGAAGAAAATGAGAATTATAAATCAGAGGATATTATCCTCCCTGGCAGTCTAATTTTTTCAAAATTTCGTGTCTAAAAGCGTCTCAATTTTTTTTTAAAGGAAAGGTGTTTTTGTACATAGTTAGCCTGTAATAATTAGGAATCACGCACTGAAATCCGTGAAATCAAGAGTCCTTACTGGTAAAATCCTTTATAAGTAAATAATTAAATAAATAAATAAAAATTAGTAAATACACTGAGTCCGATAAAGTTTGAAACACGACATCAGTGGCGTAGCTTGGGGGGGGGGGTGGGGGGCTGTGGCCCCGGGTGCAGTTTTGTTAGGGGCGCATAATTTCAAAAGAAATTTGCGCCCCTAAAACATGACGCCCGGACTGACCCGCCGGGCCCTCGGGCGCCGCCCAAGGGCCCGCGGGTTGAGGGGACCCAGATGCCGGGCAGCAGGAGTGCCTGCCCGGTCCTGAACAGTGAGTCCGTCTGTGTTGAAGGGGAGGCAGCTGCGTGCAGGTGCAGCCGGTCACGTGGTCCGGCTAATCAGGTGGTACTGAGTCTCTGTACCACCTGACTGGCCGGACTGCGTGACTTGCGCACGCACGCAGCCGCATCCACTTCAACACGGACGGACTCGCACGCTGTTCAGGACCGGGCAGGCACTCCCGCTGCCCGGCATTTGGGCCCCCTCAACCCCTGCTGGATCCGGAGCTGGGGCAAGTATCCATGTGTGAGCTGGCTGCCGCTGGGGCAAATCCATGTGAGAGCTGGGGAAAATCCATGAGCTGGGGGCAAATCCATGAGCTGGGGCAAATCCATCAGCTGGGGCAAATCCATGAGCTGGGGCAAATCCATGTGAGAACTGGGGCAAATCCATGAGCTGGGGGCAAATCCATGAGCTGGGGCATATCCATGAGCTGGGGCAAATCCATGAGCTGGGGGCAAATCCATGAGCTGGGGCAAATCCATGAGCTGGGGCAAATCCATGTGAGAACTGGGGCAAATCCATGAGCTGGGGCAAATCCATGAGCTGGGGCAAATCCATGAGCTGGGGCAAATCCATGAGCTAGGGCATATCCATGAGCTGGGGCATATCCATGAGCTGGGGTAAATCCATGTGTGAGCTGGGGCAAATCCATGTGTGAGCTGGGGCAATATCCATGGGAGAGCTGGGGCAAATCCATGTGTGAGCTGGGGCAATATTCATGTGTGAGCTGGGGCAATATCCATGTGAGAGCTGGGGCAATATCCATGTGAGAGCTGGGGCAATATCCATGTGTGAGCTGCGGCATATCCATGTGTGAGCTGGGGCAATATCCATGTGTGAGCTGGGGCAATATCCATGTGAGAGCTGGCTGGGGCAATATCCATGTGAGAGCTGGGGCAATATCCATGTGTGAGCTGCGGCATATCCATGTGTGAGCTGGGGCAATATTCATGTGTGAGCTGGGGCAAATCCATGTGTGAGCTACGGCATATCCATGGGAGAGCTGGGGCAATATCCATGTGAGAGCTGGGGCAATATCCATGTGAGAGCTGGTGCAATATCAATGTGAGAGCTGCGGCAATATCAATAACGTGTCCACAGGTTGGGGGGGGCGCACAATTCTTGGCTGGCCCCGGGCGCTGACAACCCACGCTACGCCACTGCACGACATAATAATTTATTATCCCAAAAATAATTATGCAAAATAATGCAAATAAATGATATTCAATAAAATACAACAAAAAAACACTGAAATCTGTCTTGAAAACAAGGGTGAGAGGATGTATGGTCTATTTCTTATCCTGTACTGCCACCTAGTGGCCATTCATAAACATTGCACTTATCATTTTACACTGTAGAATCCAATTTTTCTAAGTTTGCTACTAGTCCCGCCCCCCCCTGCATCGTGTGACTCGCAGGGAGCCTTCCAGGAAGCAGCTCGCCGTGATCACACTGCGGGGGACAGCAAGGGAGCGCAGGAGGAGGTGAGTATGCATCCAGTCCGAGTATGGCTCGGGGTTACCGTTCGCGGTAGCGAAATTTAACCCCGAGTCACACTCGGGAATACCGGCAGGGAGGTTAAGTCATTTGGTATGATTTTGACTTTAGGAATCCAACAAGTGTAGAGTGCGAAATGTACACTACGTTGGAAATGACCTATGCTTTACATTTCATTCTGACACATACATTTATAACACATTTCAAAACCATAAGAGAGAGATCTGCGTCTAATCCTTGTAGAACGTATGATCATAGTCAACGTATCATCAGGTAGAAAATTTGATACAGACCTAACCTTAACATCTGAGGAAAGGGACTTAGGGGTTATTATTTCAGAGGATCTAAGGGTAAGTAGTCAATGTAATAGAGCAGCAGGAAATGCTAGCAGAATGCTTGGTTGTGTAGGGAGAGGTATTAGCAGTAGGAAAAGGGAAGTGCTCATGCCACTGTACAGAGCACTGGTGAGACCTCACTTGGAGTACTGTGTGCAGTACTGGAGACCGTATCTCCAGAAGGATATAGACATCTTAGAGAGAGTTCAGAGAAGGGCTACTAAAATGGTGTACGGCTTGAAGGAGAAAAGTTACCAAGAAAGGCTTAATGATCTTAACATGTACAGCTTGGAAAAAAGACGAGACAGAGGAGATATGATAGAAACATTTAAATACGTAAAGGGAATCCACAAGGTAGAGGAAGGGAGTATATTTAAAAGGAAACAAAGTAGCAAAACACGAGGATATAGTCTTAGATTAGAGGGGCAAAGGTTTAAAAGTAACATCAGGAAGCATTATTTTACTGAGCGGGTGGTGGATACATGGAACAGCCTTCCAGTAGAAGTGGTAGAGGCCAAAACAGTAATTGAATTTAAGCAGGCATGGGATAGGCATAAGGCTATCCTAAACAAAAGATAAATCCAGGTAAAGTATCCATGTAATTGGGCAGACTAGATGGGCCGAAAGGTTCTTATGTGCCGACATTTTCTATGTTTCTGTGTTTCTAAATTTCTTTTATATATGAGATCTGCGGATTGCACATGATGTACATCATATTTTTTCCTACTTATGAATATTTAGTTTTTCATAAATATTTTAAAGAAGGTTAACAGCAGAATTAAACAATAGACTAGATCTAAACAGTGACAACCCTTGTTTTTGTTCCTGCAATTTTCTGTTTTGGTAGGGATAATCAGTTCTGATTTTATCCGAACGAGAGATTCAATATTTATTGGGAGTGCCTTGAAGGCAGAGGCAAACAGTGACCTAGATTCAATTTAAAGACATGAGAAGATCATATGTCAAAAGAGCTGCTGCTGCATCTTGCACAGGCCGCAAGATTCACTTATCTCTGCATCAAACAAGTATAGAACTAACCAATGTATCCTTTGTAAAGGTTCAGCATCACTTCCGCAGGAAACTAGTAATAGGAAAACGAAAGTTGAAATGCTACAATTAGGGAAGTGCTGACAGTATTTGTACTGGAGAGTAGGGATGAGCCGAACGCCCCCGTGTTCGGTTCGACTTCGAACTCGAACAATTTCAAAAGTTCGAGCTCGAACTCAAACACGATCCGAACTCAATGTAAGTCAATGGGACCCAAATGTTCGATTTTTAGAGTGCCCTCCAAGAGGGCATATATGCTACATATTTGCCATAAAAGGTGTATGGGGGTCCGGGTACTGCCCTGGGGGACAGGAAACAGGGACAAAAAGTTTTTAAAATTTTTTTTTAAAGGAACAGTGAGTTTTCAATGAAATGGAAATGTTAAGAATTAGACATGTGCACAGCACAAAAATTAGTTTTGAACTAATGGATTAGTCCTAAAATGCAATTTATTTAGTTGCTAAAGAAATTCGTTTTCAGTTCTTTAGTATGAAAACTAATTTCATTCATCCGAAAACCAGTGGATACAATTACTATTGTAGTGGCTCCTCAGAGGGCTGAGATCGCTCCTTGTTAAAGTATCACTCACTCTCAGCACAATGTGTCAGGCAAAGCTGTTACAGTAACTGACTGCTGCTCATCACAGTGCTCAGAGTTTCAGTAAAACTAGTAAATAATATTTCTATATATAAAATGTTAGAACAATATTATTTCCTTGTTTTACTGAAACTCTGAGCGCTGTTACAGTCAGTTACTGTAACAGCTGAGCCTGATACATTGTACTGAGAGATAATATAACATGCAGACGATCTCAGCACTCACAGCAACTGGATTTAAAGGGCTAAAAAAAAGGCTCCTCTCTGTATAATGTATAGAACATCCTCCTGCATTAATTAATACCCCTCTCTGTATAATGTATACAACATCCACCTGCATTAATTAATGCCCCTCTCTGTATAGAACATCCTACTGCATTGGCATGTGGAGGGTGCAGAACTTCAGAATGCAATGCTTATCCAGCACAGGAGAGGGAACTTTTACTTAAACTTTGTATCTCTGTGGGGGAGACACAGGAATATATAAGCAGGGGAGAGGGAAAGTATTAACGTAAATCGGTCAGAAAGCTCAGTGAAGAGATGACTGGTGCAAATTTATTTTTATAATAAGATAAAGCACTTTAAATCCAGGGAAAACATTCAAATAAATCACACTGAAGGCTCATAATGACAGAGTAACTGTGAGAGCTGGATACTAAATGTAACAGACGTAAAAAAAAAACCTTTAACAAGCAGCACTGGGAGAGGAGAGGGACTTTATATAAAACGTGTATTATAGATGAGGAAAGGGCGATAGTGCTCCTAGATAATATAAAATGTATCAGACCTAAGCCCCTATTATGCAGAGCGGGAGGGGAGATAACACATGTTTTATAAAGTACCTCTCTTCTCCCAGCGCTGCTTGTTATAAAGGGGTTTTTACTATCCAGCCCTCCTCTGTCATTAGCTTTCAGTGTGATTTATTTGAATGTTTTCCTTCTCCAGCTGCTTTTATCATCTTGTCTGCCTCATAGACATGCAAGGGTTAAGTAAAGCTTTCCTCTCCTGTGCTGGCTGTCTGTGCTGCGAGTGAGTATTCTGGAGCTCTATCACTGTCAGATTTTCGGGTAGGGGTCGGGAAGGATTACGCATACAAACCCTTTCTGTAGCTTTGCGATGTTGCGCTTCATTACTGGTCTCCTTCATTCATCAATGTATTATCACAAAAAGGATTGAAACTAAAATGTAGTGCATTTTATTTTAGTTTCTTTCGTTTTTTGTACTGAGCAGTTTCGTATCTCTTGAGTCATACTAAAACTAAATTATCCCAAAATTCGGACTAAATCGTTTTAGTACAAAAATGAATGCACATGTCTATTAAGAATAAAAACGAAAAATTCCTTCAAATAACGTGCCTAGGAGGTCCCCATAACCTGCCCGTGAAGTGGCGGATTTTTCAGATGTATACAAACATTTAAAAACAAAAAAATGATGGTAAATGGTTTTCCTTTAATCTATTCATAAACAACTGCTTGGGGAGGCAGCCTGTATGAAAAGAGGAGACGTTTTAGGATACGCAGAACAAGTTTAGTGATTTTTATGGCTAAATTATGGTGAAGCTTATGCAGGCTTTGAATGAAAGTAACAATAGGTGCTTTAAAATTGGGCCTTTAGTGTCGGCAACAGTGCCGTCACACCGTAACCCCTCTGTGAAATTGTGGAAGAGTGCAGGGTTAGACCCTGCGGTCAAATATTAAAATGATATGAATCTGGTACAGGCGTCAGTGCACCCAAATATTTTTTGCCACTCGCGGCACAGTCGCACTCGAGCCTCGAGAGACTTGAGAGTGTGACAGGAGGACACTGACTCACTGATGACACACTGTCTGTCAGAGACAGTGTCAGTGAGTGTCGTGATGTGATGTGATTGTGCCTGCCTGGCTGCCCTCATCTCATGCACAGTACTGTATAGTGCCACAGCCACACCAGCCGCCTGATCATCGCCCGGCCCCACGCCACGGTGACGGTGAGGACAGGTCCTCATCTTAATCGGGAAGGATTCGGGCCGAGCTCAGCCGAGTGACCCACTGGCGCTGAGTGTCCATGTCATGATACTAGTCTACAGATTCATTTTTGAAAGGTAAACTCTCAACTGCTGCTACCCTGCAAGGGACAAAATAATCTAATAATTCAGATTCAGACCTGTGAAACGGAGGGTCACAAACACTTACAAAAATTTTTTTAAATATGAACTTGTGGTTCTAAATGGATAAATGGCCTCAGATTTGATTAATCACAGGCTTCAACTGACTGTTGGGTTTTTTCATTGAGGTTAAATGAAATGACTGCACCATTACTACATGAAAACTATTGTGTGGCTAGTTCTTGCATATATAAGAAATGCCCATCTGCCCCATCATCAAGCTCAAAGCCCCCCTGGCGGTGACACTCACCACCAGACCAGTCCAGCGCCCACCCCCGGATTGACTCGTGACGTCTTCACTTGAGTCGCTCACTTCCTGCTTGCTCGCTGCTTGCTCGCATTGAGTCATGCGGCGGCAACAAGCCTGGCCCAGCGTGAGTGAGTGGCGGCGCGGCGGCGTTCATTTCATCCAGCAGGAGACGGTTTACATTATTTTTTTACCGAGATGATAATGATCCTCATCATCCTCCTCGTCAGGCAGGCAGGCAGCGCGGGACGCGGCGCGCGCTGCTTCAGTTTGGCCGGCAATAAATAAATTTTCTCAGAATCTCGGGGGGGGGCCCCCGGGGGGGCCCCCCTGGATCTGTTGCCCCCCCCTGGATCCGCCCCTGATTGTAAGCTCCTGTGAGCCGGGCCCTCTGTAAATTCTTTGTGAGCCGGGCTCTCTGCTAAAACACCTTATTTTCTGTCAGTGCCCCTCCCGAGACTAGTCTCTGGATCCGCCCCTGGGTGTGTCAGGGGGCCCTGAGGACAGGTTTAAGAAACACTGATTTAGAGGCATAGATGCTGGTACGATATACACAATTAAGCTCATATGAGCAGGGAACTCTGCATGTCTTTTTTCTGGTCCCTATGATTGTTTGTAATGTTGTCTCACTCGCCATTGCTTGCTGTAGAGAACTGATAATACTCATTATAGCCAAACAGGTGAAATAAAAGTCGTCTGCCAATCTTCAGACATCACACGTTATCCTACAACATTTATGGGGACCTGGATGATTTTGTTCCTTTGTCATTTTCCCCCTGACTTGACAGAGGTTTTCCCTACTCCTACAAATTATTAAAGGCATGCTCCTAAAAGTGATTTTTGTTCTGTTGATTGATGCACCCTGACAGCTGGGCAGTCTATCAGCTCTGATGTTAATTCACCATTTGTTTCTATTCTTCCAGGATATCTTCTTTAAATATGACTCGTTTTATTTTGAGCTGGCTGTCATTGTAAAATTATCATTTGCACAGACAAAACTATATGGGCCCTATTACATTCTTTGCGCAAACGTTAACGCGTTTAACGCGAGGGGCAAAACCCTTTGCGCTGAACGTCGTATTACAATGTCTGTGCAAAAAATGCGCGTTAACGTCCACCGCGGGTGAACCTGGGCGAACCCTGCGCGAGCGTAATGTACTTTGCGCCTCCTATACCTAACATTGTGAGCGTAAATGCGTTTGTGCGCTGGTACACAGATGGTATTACAATATATGCGCAAAATTTAACACAAAGCGTTTGCGCGCATAATTTTAACGTCTTTTAAAAGCTGGTGGTAACGGCAAATCTGAACGTCATGGCCGAAACCAAATACACCAGCCAGAAAAAAAAATACAGCACAGTATAGTTACACATTCTACACATACCCAAACAATAAAATTGAGAAGTTGTGCGTGTTTATATTATTGCTGCAGCATATATACTCAGATTGATTTTGACAGGCGCAAAAACTGAACGAGAGACAATTGGGGTTCTTAATTCTGATTGGCTGAATCTCGTGAAAAAATTGCGTGGTTTCCGCACGCAACGTTAAGGCTAGGGTCAGACTGAGGCAGTGCGAACGCGCGTGCAGCCGCACTTAATCACGGCCGCACTAGCAGCAGATGCCGGGCAATGACGGCCAATATACGATGTACGGTCGCACAAAAGTCCGGCTGCGCAACGCAAGTGGAAAATGAACGCATTTTTTCGAGAACGTGAAACCGCAGGTACTGATGTACAGAGTGCGCTGCGTCCGCTAGCGGCGTGTGTGCGTGATTGGGAGACGTCAGACGCTGCTAATGTCCGGCCAACATAACGTCCAGATGCAAAAAGTGTTTTATTGATGATCCGTACAAAATCACGGACGAAAATGCGCATAGTATGACCGCTATCGCGTATTCCGTGAAAAAATGCGTCCATTCGTTCGAACGCACTTTTTCACAGACAACATAAAAATGCGTTCGTCTGACCCTAGCCTTATGCGTTTCTTTTTTACGCGCGTTATTTTTTGACGGATGAAATAATGCGCGAGGATTGTAATACCAGCGTTAATTTACGCACTTTAATGTTTAATGCTTCACGCAAAAATTCACACGTTTACCGTGCATTTTTTCGTGAAGATTGTATATATATATATTTATATATTATTTTAATTCTTTAGCACGCAAGTAAACGTTTAATTGTCAAACTAAAGATATCTGGTTATGTAACATGTTTTTATTTAAGATTTAATTATCAACAGACATTGATTGAATAATTCTGAAATAATAAAGCTGTTATTTAACGATAATATATGAATACGACCTTTCTAACTCATTAGAAATTGTAGATCCGGTCAGGATCTTTGCAGGCAAAGTTGTGATGTCAACAGTATGTTTGACTGGTCCTCAACAGGTTAATACAGTTACAGGTATTTATAAAGCGCTAACAAGTTCCGTAGCGCTGTACAATGGGTGAGAATAATGCTAACAGAAATCAAAGGTTTTCTTCCCCAGTAATTCTGATCACCTAGCAGCACCAGGCTGCCATCTGATTTTCAAGAGGACTGAGGGCAAAAGCCATTAAACAGAGGATTGTGCTGCTTAAAGGGACACTACCCCTTACATAAACTGTAACTAGATTACTTGTGCATTACAAACAAAACCACTTTATAAAACACTACTTGTGTGAAGTAATAGCATGTAAAAAGAAAAAATGAAAAAAATTTTTTTATTATATCTTCCTACAATTTTGTTGATTTGAGGCAACATTTACCAAAGGTTTTACTTTACTCCTGTGGCTTATCTAATCTACAGCATTTAACAGTTAATGAAATGGCCTATGGAAATGTTTAGATAAGGCAGAATGGGGTATATTGTGCTTTAGGGGACTCAAAATAAGAAATGGTAACTGAATGAGATAAAACAGGGAGCTTAAAAGACTTCTAATATACCCCCGGTGATGCCTTTTGAATACATCCTACACAATGCAATGAGATCTGAGTCAGTGATCGACCAATGGACTCCATTCTATGGCCAACGCCACAGAGCGAAGAGCAAGTGGTAAATTACTGGCTTCCTGTTTCCTTAACCCTTTCGCTGCTGAGACATTTCACACCTCTATGCTGAGCTCATTTTTCCCGGTTTCGCTCATCATGTTTAACCGCGTTTTGAAGCCTTATTTTAATATATGACCCAGACATATTATATATCGTTCTTTCCGGCAGACGTGGAAGATTCATAATATGTCATTATTATATGTATACATCATGTCCTGTATATTATAACAAAAAATGCAATAAAATTAGAATTTTCAATAATTTACAATGTGTAAAGTGTTTTTTTTAACATGCAATCGTTTGCGGTTATATTTTCTATGGGGTGCGCTTGTTAAAAATATTAGAAATGGGGACCCGTTACATTTTTTCTTGGGGAAAATTTTGCTATTTTTAACAAACGCACCGCATACAAAAATCGTTAGTGCAGCATCATTGTTCACATTATAATTGAAATGGGAACAATATTGCTGCATTAACAAATCAAACCAAAAAAAATGTTTATTTTTAAATATTTTTTTATTTTTTATTTTTTACATTGTACATGGTCATGTTTGGTATCATTGGAAAGGCCATGGTATCAAACTCCTAGCTGTCACGGATCGGGAGATAGAGGGTTCATTGGAACCCCCTCTCTCCACCATTGGTGGCAACTAGGGGTTAACTCCAGGACTGACGTCATTGCGCTATGCACGATGATGCCAGTCATCAAGGGGAGTTCCTGGAAGCTTGGCCGACATCCAAGATGTCGGCCAGCTCTGGGAGAGGATTACTATTCGGCGCTTTTCGGCGCCGAATCGTGATCCGGCACCCAAGGTGTTAAAGGCAGGCACGGTTTGGAAGGGCAGGCTGAACACAATATGTGTGTTACTCACACAAATACATTGTCCACTGATTCTTTTTAGAAATGTAATGGTTTAATGGAGTTTTTATTCAAAAGGTTGGACCATATGCATTTATGTGGAAAACAATTAAACTTTATTGCATAACTTGTGTTTATGCAACATCTCGTGATTAAAAGTGTCGATAAAAATCTTTCTGATTTCATCTTCCTGTTGCAATGATCCAGGTTTCACATAAACATTTTCCGGTAGTTATAGCACTCTTAAGTAAATAGATAGCTAACGTTGCATTGATGATATCCAGGGAGAACATTTTCACTCCTGATGATGACTACAGCAGAACCATTGAAAGAATTCATTTCTCTTCCAGCTCATGTCTTCGCTTTGTATAAAGATATATCCTTCCCTATACATGCTGGACATCTGCCATTTCACTGCAACCCTAATTAGTCCTAATGCCTCCTAATTAACTCTGACCATGACTGACTGACAGAGCAATTGCCAGCCACGGCTCTGATGTTCTGTTCATAGGCATAACGACTACTCCTTTCCCTTTTCTTTCCATAAACAAATGTCCGTTAGGTAAAAAGGGACTGGGCATGTCCTGAGACCATTGTACATAGCATTTGTTTCGTATGAGGTCAAAAGTTCCAGAACAAGGCAAAGAAAAGAAAAAAAAAACATCTAATTACAGGTCACATTTTTTTTGCTAGAGCTATGAGCTCTTGGTGTGATATATGATGTAGTCTTAGTGAAATTCTTGCAGCTGTTCTAAAGATCCATGACAATGATGTTGACATTCCCAAGATTTTTATTTTTAAATGAGACCATTTAAATCCAGCCATCATATAAGCCCCAGCTTCATATAAGTCTTTCAACTTTTCATGTTTTGCTTTTATATTTCACTATGACACTTAAAAGTATGAAACTTTAAACATATATATATATATATCAGCAGAGTATAGCAGTACGTAGTGATACCTTTTGTTATTGGACTAACGTTACGTTTAATAGACAAGGTCTGGAAGCGATTCTAAGAGCAAAATCATAGAATTGACTTAACAGATATTAAAAATAGACACGGAGAGAGAATTTGTTTATTGATATAAAATATATATTTAAAAACTAAGCAGTAAACAGGTCAGTGCAGTGCACATCTAGCTCTATTGTAACCCACTTGTATTATTGGAATTATAAAGTTATATTTACCTTTTGTGTAAAAGGTTGTATTGACTTCTAATTAGTGGGGGTTGCAAGCGAAAGGCTTATACATTGCAAATTAGGGAATATTTTAGAAATCACAGAATTGGGTCTTCAAGAATGTTCTTTTTTTCATTATTTCAACCAGTAGCAATTTGTTTTCTGCAGATCCAAACATACATAAGATAAAAATAAGTAAGCTTGAGCTACACAGATATTTTAATCTCGGGGATTCACCTAAAAGAAAACAAGCACCCGAAAATCAGATGGAGTGCAGAGTATTAATTGTCTTATATATTTCTGTTCCTCAAAGTTATTCACTGATTATATATATACTGTATATATGCCATGTTAGTCCAGATGCCAAAATCAAGAGTATAGCAGTGCGTAGTGATACCTTTTGTATTGGACTAGCTTAGAGGAGACTCTCGAAAGTTTGTCTTTTAATTGTAATGTTAGTCCAATAAAAAAGTATCATTACGTACTGCTATACTCGTGATATATATATATATATATATATATTTTAAAATGATTTAAGAAATCTACACAACATATTTTATTCTACAGTTTACTGAAGTAGTAATGTAAGAAATATATTTAAAACCCTTAAGTAATTGCTTAAATAGAATGAGAATTTGGCGAAAAGTAAACGCAGTGGGCAGTATTACAAAGTTGGCGCTAACTTAAACATAAGACAGATGCATTATTAGTATTACAATAAAAAATGCTCTTAGTTGCCCACTGTCTTGAGATATATATATATCTATATACTGTATATATATAGATTTCCAATAAACGTTATTATTTTATCATAAGACCCAGAGTGTTCCCATACCGTTGTTCACATACTGTATATATATATATATATATATATATATATCCATTGGGGGTTATTCTGTAAATAACTAGTTTACCATTGTTGCAAGAATGATAAACATTGCCATTTCCCAAAGATTCAACAATCAATCTGCTGCAGCTGTTTGAATTTCCCTTTTGGGAAATGCTGAAGTGTATCGTTGTTGCAATAATGGTTAACTATGGTGGTTTGTGAATAACCCTGCTGTAAGTTATTCTGCAACTTATATTTTCCATGCTCAGATCTCTGCAGCTCCTATCTTCTATAGTATAAACATGTCCACCCTTTTTCTGTCTAAAACAAGTATACATGATTTTGCATTGTGACACAAAAAAAACCAAACATTTGCATTTTATTAGTGAGATTCACTCCTGTCACCTTGCATTACTGTAAATAAGCTGCAAGGAGCATCCCCTTCTATCACTGTAAAAAAAAGTATGCTATGTATGCAATGCATGCTATACTGCTACATTTCAACAGCCAGGGAGAGGGCATAATATTTATTTATTTGCAAAGTATTTTTCCAGGTAGGAAACATTGAGATTTCTCTCGTAAGTCCTGGGTTCAAGAACATCGAAATTTTACAGTCGATGCAGAAATACAAAGTAATAAATGCAAGATATTAAAGACAAAACACAAATACAGTATACAGATTAACCACTTCACTGCGGAGGACGCGCTCAGCGCGTCCACCCACAGTATCGTTCCTTGCTTAGGACGCGCTGAGCGCGTCCTCCCTTTGGGGCCAGCGTTCGGCCGGGTTCCGGCCGATCGCTGGCCCCCCCAGTGCGGGCTGACATTCTTGATGTCAGCCCAGCACCCGGAACCGCCGCCGGAGTAATTAGATGTCATCAAGGGGGCGCGATGACACCTAATTCAGGTGCCCCCCCGCATGTGCGGAGGAGGCGCCTGAAAGGGAGGGGGGGAGGTCCTTCGGACCTCTCTCCCTCCCGATCGGCGGTGTGCAGGGGGTTAGCCCAGGCACCGTTTGGAAGGGCACAGCTTGCCCTTCCAAATGGTACCTGGCATTAACCCAATGGGGGTCGGATCACGAATCGGCGCCGAAAAGCGCCGGTTCGTGATCCTTTCCCGGAGCTGGCCGACATCTTGGATGTCGGCCAAGCTTCCGGGAATGCCCCCTGAGGCCTGGCATCATCGTGCATAGCACGATGACGCCAGTCCTGGAGTTAACCCCTAACTGCCACCAATGGTGGAGATAGGGGGTTCCAATGAACCCCCTATCTCCCGATCCGTGGCAGTTAGGGGTTAATGTTTGGTATTGTTGGATCGGCCAGAGCATGGCCGTTCCAACAATACCAAACATGAGTATGAAAAAAGTTTTTAAAAAAGCTAAAAAAAAAATTATAAAAAAAAAAAATACGTTTTTTTTTCTTTTTTTGGTTCGTTAATGCAGAAATATTGTTCCCATTTCAATTATAATGTGAACAATAATGCTGCACTAATGATTTTTGTATGGGGTGCGTTTGTTAAAAATCGCGTCATTTTCCCCAAAAAAAAATGTAACGAGACCCCATTTCTAATTTTTTTAACAAGCGCACCCCATACAAAATATAATCGCAATTGCTCGCATGTTAAAATGTGTTAAAAAAAACACTTTACACGTTGTAAATTATTGAAAATTCATATTTTATTGCATTTTTTGTTATAATATACAGACAGGTCATGGCGTATACATATAATAATGACATATTATGAATCTGCCGAGTCTGACGGAAAGAACGATATATAATATGTCTGGGTCATATACTAAAATAAGCCTTCAAAACACGTTTAAACATGATGAGCAAAATCGGTAAAAATTACCTCAGCACAGAGGCGGGAAATGCCTCAGCAGCGAAAGGGTTAACACAGAAAATAAATATGTCGGAAATATAGTCACTATGTTACATGTTTACAGGTGCATTCTGTATATAGTCACTATGTTACATGTTTACAGGTGCATTCTGTATACAGTCACTATGTTACATGTTTACAGGTGCATTCTGTATATAGTCAATATGTTACATGTTTACAGGTGCATTCTGTATATAGTCACTATGTTACATGTTTACAGGTGCATTCTGTATAAAGTCATTATGTTACATGTTTACAGGTGCATTCTGTATATAGTCACTATGTTACATGTTTACAGGTGCATTCTGTATATAGTCACTATGTTACATGTTTACAGGTGCATTCTGTATCGAGGTATGTTAAATGGGAGCTCTTGAGTGACTTAAGACTGGGGGAAGATTTGATGGTGTCTGGGAGGTTATTCCATATTTGCGATACATAAGGAGAGTTCTGGGGTCACTGACTGCTCTATACAGGAATATGATTCAAGGGGTTATAACCAATGAAAATCATTATTTTCCATGTTGAATTAATACTGATATTATTTTCGATATCATCAGCATTTTTTGAAAGCTGCTTTGCTAATAATCTCATTATGATCCCTCAAATCCCCATAAGCCGGAGACCATCATAAACGTCTATCATTATCATATTTACTGTATGTGACACAATGGTCTTTTCTGCCTGTATGCTACTAATATCTATCACCGATCATATATCATCTATAGTTTAGAACCTTTCATCCCAGCAATATTTCTGTAAAAGATAAACTAATAAAGGAAATATTAGAAAATAAAATATATTAACACTCATAAAATAGTGAAATTGCTATTGTACCCTACATTTAATTGTTAACTATGCACTTTATTATTCAAATAAATGTAATGATAATATGCAGTATCATAAAAATTATTTAGTAGTGAAAGGGCCGACTTTGAAATTGTTCGATATGAGGATAAAACTATCATTCTTATTAATAAACAGGACATAGTAGCTCTGCATTTGTTTAAACATGTATATATTTATTGACATTCTTAACTCTATATATGCCATTGAGTTAAAGCTCCATTTTACACCTTACCTTGGTGATTTATCTTTCTATGAAACACTTTGCATATTTCTAATAAACAAAAATGAGCGGCAGGGTGGAGGTTTTCCTCCTGTGAGTTCCTGGGGAAATCCTGAAAGTGTACATGTGTTATCAGAACTTACTGAGAATCTACTCCAGGTAAAGAATGGATTCTCCTGCTACAATATAACGTTAATGTTACTATTGTGCTACATGAAACTTCAGCTCTGATGCCTAGAAAGATAGAACAAACTGCAATGTATATGCATTGTATTGCGTTGGTGGGGCTGGGAGGGATTGTTTAGTTTGGGGAATAAATCAATGTCAATGCGATATTGCGTTTACCACTTAATACATACATAGGAGTGCACAGAAGGGTGTGCCTGTTTGGGGAATTGCTCCTGCTTTCATCTTTTTAGGCGTACGTGAACACGTTTTTTTCTTATTTACAGTTACAAGTATTTTAACTTATGATATATAAATTTAATATTAGAAATAAGTGATAATTTTAAGTTTGTATATAATAAAATTTGTAAATAATAAATGTTACGTGTGCGCACACCCTAAAATATGAGAGGTGCGCACTATAAGTATATTAAAAATCCCAATGTTAAGCAGTGCCATGTCGGAGTGCAACTGTTGTATACGTGACTGCAGAAAACAGAGATTGACAGAGACTGGAAACATATCTAGAAGCTTTTATCAGGAATGCTCAGGACATCCAGCTTTTGAGGTCTTCAGATTTAAAAATTGCTGATACGAGGTGCTCAACCAGTGTGTATAAAAGCTTTAATGTTAAACTGATATTTAAATTTACTTAAAACTGATATTAGCACTCCAACCATCTAACCAAAGAAAAAAATGTAATAATGCCACACTGCTGAAAAATCCAAAATTCAGTACAGCAGCCACAGGATAGACTCAATCGAGGACTTATTAAAACCGTTCTCAAGGCTCAGTTCAGAGCCAATAAATTGGTAGGCACTTTTTAAATGTTGGATTAAATAAAATTTAGGTTTTAATAAGTCCTTACTATGTAAAACACCTACTTAGGTGTTTTAGTGTGCTCGGCGCTGTGTTTTTCGTATGACTAGTATATGTGAAGTAAAAGGAGATGTATAAGCATGCAGTCGACTGATGAAACTCGCAGGCAAGCGAGTGAAACGCGTCTCGGAGCTTATATTAATTCTCCTGTTACATATCCCCCTTTTTTGCTTTGTTTGTTAATTTATTTTTTTGTTTTTATTAATACATTTTTTAATACCCACATCATTTGACAAGTAGATGCTTTATTCATTCCTGCAACTAAATATCCTTTCCTGTGGACTGGAGTGTGGAACCATCGTTTAGAGGGTGGGACCCCCCATGGAGTAAGCGGTCCATAAGTTCCGGTACTGAGCCACTCATTTAGGGAGGCTCAATAACACGTGAGTAGATCCACTTCAAGACTGCTTTCTCTATTTACCACTGGTACTATGCCATATATGCCTTCTTCCATTTGAGGTTATCTGCGGAATCCAGATTGTGGCACCAGATTTGAATACCTCCAAAGGAATTGCTTGATGGGAGAAGCCCCCCATAGAGGCTTACCTGTGCATCAAACGAACCAATTGGTTCCCCGTTTGTGAGTGGCTTCCCTCCCACCATATTTTTAATATTACCATTTAAATATATGCAACAGTATTGCGCGATTACCTGTCATTTTATATATTTTAGTTTCCATAAGTGGATCCAGGTGCCACTTTGAAATCAACATTTTGAAACCATACGAGTCCATATACATCTGCGCTCCCAAAGAATACGTTTGTATTTTTTCCTATTTTTGTTTAATAAGTCCTTGACTGCATCAGTTCTGTGTCTGCTCTATGTGTGTACATATCTAATATATAAAAGTGAACGTTTATTTGTATGTTTGTGTCAAACCCCGCCCAACTGTTTTTGTTGCTACGGTAGCAGAAAAGAGCAAAGCTCGCGAGTTCCAAACACTAGAGACATAAACACATATCTAAGCCCTGTATCTGTATTAAAATTTAAAACCGTCCCGTAAACTTTATCATTTAGAACTCTTAGTGAAAGCATATAACAGTTAAATCCACAATATCGATGGCTGCAAAAAAATGTTTGGGAGGCAGATGTGAGATGAATTAGAATAAAAAAAAGTTTAAAAGAAAAAAATATTTTTTAAAAATAAGATACTGTATATAAAAAATGTAATTACATTTTCCCGTTTTTGTTATGTAGCCTTTCCAAAACATCTAAAGCTACTTTAAAGTATTTCTGAAAAAAAACACAATAAAAAACCTAATGAAAAAATAAAAAATCGGCACTGCCAGGTACATAAGATATACAGTACACATATATATATATATATATATATATTATATATATGACATGACAAAAGAGTACGAGTTGCCAGACACTGGTATGAAATAATTTTGCTTTTGCAGTTGAACAGTTCCAGGTACACACAACTGGAGACAAAACCATAAATACAGAGCAGGAAAAAATGTCTGTATATAAATACATTTTATTAATTTTAAAAAGAAATGGTTGAGATTTTTATTATTTATTTTTCTATAGTATTTTTTTTAACATATATCATCATAATACTATCAAAATATTTATTTGAAAGATGTGGTGCATAGTTAACACTTAAATGTACATTACAATTTCACTATTCTGTGATTTTTAAAAGATTAAAATAATGTAAAATTCATCATTTTTAATTTTCCATGTATTAGTTTATCTTTTATAGAAATATTGCTGGGATGAAAGGTTGTAAGCGCCAGATGGTGTCCGTCATCTTGCACAATTTCAAATGGGGTCAGCATTTTCAGCATACAGGCAGAAATGGTCTTTGTGTCAAATACAGTAAATATGATATATATATATATATAAAAATTATAAATGTAATTGTTTCTACTCTACAATTATGTCTGAATGTACGAATTAGCCGCAATATATATTCTCTGTATTGACGCTGAGCAGCCAAACATGGAAAAATTCAGATTTCCTAAAATTAGTGGTAAATTACATGTATTCCCTTATGCACTGAAACTCAAACAGTGTTTTTTTTTGCTATCTGTTCAAATTCCTTTAATCCATTACAAAATACCTATTTAAATAGTATGTTCTATCTCTTAAATGTAAATAGAATAAAGGAAAATCACACAGTCGAGTGGGAGAATAAGGACACCCAGAATTTAATTATTGTAAGCAGAGCAGTTTATCTCAGCAGGGAATAATCCTGTAATTTAAGAAACGCTACGTACACATCATTGTGCAAGGACCCAGCCTAAAAAGAAACCACTTGTACTTGATTTGCTTTTAATGTAAGCAAGTCATAAAGGGCTGTAATTCTGTCCAGAGATTTAGGTGTTGCTCCAGACGGGATCCTGCGAAGGTCACTTTCTACAAGCTCGAAGGCTGGAACTGCTTACACTATCTATTAGTAAAATCTTTCACCTGCTTGCAACTCTATAAACTTGCTTCATTTCAATACCTCAATGTATGCTTTCACTTATAAATCGATTTTAAGCCTTTTTTAGTAAGTATATCCGAGCCCTATACAGTATAGTCCACATAGTCCATTTACAACCGGAAACTGTTGAAAAACAGAAATATACTGTGTCACTAAATAATAAACCATGCCAGACATTGGTATCAGATATTTTTTATCAGCATTTTACATTTTATATGCTTATTTTGTTACTTTGGTATTTATACCATGTTGGTAAATGTTTTGGGACAAACAAAATAATATTTAACATTTAAAAAACTTAAACAGTCAATGCTTTTTTGTATTTACATTATACCCACTGAGGAAGCCTTTATGGTGAAACGCGTCTGTGGTATATCGTATTTGTTTTAATAATAAATTAATTGTTTATTAATTGATACTGCCTGTCCTGCTCCTTACCTGGAAGACCTACAATCCAGCCGCTTCCTGAGGACTACACGGGAGTGATGGGAGATCCAGTGCTCCCTTGATCCACTGGCCGCCAGTATTTTGGTGCCTCTTATCCACGGGCACCAAGAATTGTAAGTGACCATTATTTACCATTAAAATCCAGGTAAACAGTCTGCACATATTCTATCTGGGTTATTCAAAGAGAATCGAAAAGTCACTGCATGTTCGGTGACTTTTCGTTCTCTTCAATTCGGTTCGATTTGGCGATCCCATTTCGGCAACCCTGCAGTGTATTTAGCAAGCACCACAGGGTCCACGAATTGCAGAGAAAAGTCACCGCAAACCCGCCGACAACTCACTGCAAAACCCGGCGAAGGCACATTGAAAACCCCGCAAAACCATCTGGATTAACCCCGCCGAAAATTACGGAAAAACCTGAGCAGGAGCCCATCACACGCAGCGCAGCCGCCGGAAAAACCCGACACCACAGACGAATGGAGTGAAAAAAAATAAAAAACAGTTTGCTTGAATATTTGAAAAGTGAAACGCTGTTTGCAAAGAAACTACTGAGCGAAAATGTCTGAAATTTACATATGAGATCCAAGGAACGATAATAAAAGGGCTGTTACAGAAAAAAGAACAAACGTTTTAAAAAATAAAAAATCGGCAAAACATTTTTGGCAAAAAAATCCCGAAATTTTTTTAAAATATCCCAAAAAATCTATAAATAAAGAGACTTTTTACTGTATAATATTATAATCAACGGTTTATTAGATATTGAATTAAAATGGGAATATTTTTAACATTGAAGCCTATGGGATTCACCTGAATAAATCTGCCGCTTGAAGCAACCGAATGGCAGGGCATTTCGGCAACTTTTCACTGCTGTTTTTGTTCTCTGAATAGACAAAGCTATGGGGATTTCACTGCCCTCGAACAGGCACCGAACAGGCACCGTATGTGCAGGCAATTCACCAACATTTGGCGAATTGCCTGCTCTCTGAATAGCCGAATGGCCTAGAAAGGTAACCGAACGCTGATTTTCAGCGTTTGGTTACCTTTCGGCAGCCATTCGGATCTCTTTGAATAACCCTGTATATGTTTTATATCGAGGTGTATGGCTTAAAGTAGTACTGGAACCAAAGGAGACCATAGACGATAGAGTCATTGAGTACAAGCGCTGATACCCACCATTCTTTGGATTATCTAAATAATAAACCATGCCTGACATTGGTATCAGATCGTCTGTTATCAGCATTTTGTATTTTATATGCTTATTTTGTTAGTATGGAATTTATACCAGGTTGGTAAATGTTTTGGGACAAACAAAATGATATTTAACAGTTAAAAAAACTCGAACTGTTTCTCGCTGCGCTCACATCAAAAGAAGGGGCAGAATCTGTTGCCTTAAAATGAAGCAAAAATGGAGCAGAATTGTAAGGCTTGGGTTAACCCTAACCCTCAAACAAACAGGAATTTTAACCTAACCCTAAACCTAATTTCTAAACCTAACCCAAATTTTTAACACTAGCTGTGGAAACTGATGCTCCATTTCAGCCAGGAGCAACTGAAATTCTGGACATCAAAATTCTGCTGTGGCTGTGGGTCTTCTTCAATATGTGATTTTTTTACCACTTTTTTGATGCTGTTAGTTTTTGGCAACTTTTCAATAGGGTATCAACATTTAAATAAAAAATAACTGTCGGTGTTGTAATGAGAAGCTGAGTTAGAAGCTGCATCACTGTTCACTTTACAACTGAAAGTGAACCATAATGCTGCGTGAATTTTTTTTAAATTGTTATTTAAATCATTCATCAACCTGATCATGCTTGGTACCATCGGAAAGGTCATACTCTGGCCTTTCCAACGATACCTTATACACTATATTGCCAAAAGTATTCACTCACCCAAATAGTTCCAATCACTTCCATGGCCACAGGTGTTCCAATCACTTCCATGGCCACAGGTATATAAAATCAAGCACCTAGTAATGCAGACTGTTTTTACAAACATTTGTGAAAGAATCAGTCGCTCTCAGGAGCTCAGTGAATTCCAGCGTGGAACTGTGATAAGATGCCACCTGTGCAACAAATCCAGTCGTGAAATTTCCTTGCTCCTAAATATTCCACAGTCAACTGTCAGCTGTATTATAAGAACGTGGAAGTGTTTGGGAACGACAGTAATTCAGGCACGAAGTGGTTGGCCATGTAAACTGACGGAGTGGGGTCAGTGGGTGCTGAGGCGCATAGTGCAAAGAGGTCGCCAACTTTCTGCAGAGTCAATTGCTACAGACCTCCAAACTTCATGTGGCCTTCAGATTAGCTCAAGAACAGTGCGCAGAGAGCTTCATGGAATGGGTTTCCATGGCCGAGCAGCTGCATCCAAGCCATACATCACCAAGTGCAATGCAAAGCGTTGGATGCAGTGGTGTAAAGCACGCCGCCACTGGACTCCAGATTTGTGGAGACGCGTTCTCTGGAGTGATGAATCGCACTTCTCCATCTGCCAATCTGATGGACGAGTCTGGGTTTGGCGGTTGCCAGGAGAACGGTACTTGTCTGACTGCATTGTGCCAAGTGTAAAGTTTGGCGGAGGGGGATTATGGTGTGGGGTTGTTTTTCAGGAGCTGGGCTTGGCCCCTTAGTTCCAGTGTAAGGAACTTTGAATGCTTCAACATACCAAGACATTTTGGACAATTCCATGCTCCCAACTTTGTGGGAACAGTTTGGAGCTGGCCCCTTCCTCTTCCAACATGACTGTGCACCAGCGCACAAAGAAAGTTCCATAAAGACATGGATGACAGAGTCTGGTGCGGATGAACTTGACTGGCCTGTACAGAGTCCTGACCTCAACCCGATAGAACACCTTTGGGATGAATTAGAGTGGAGACTGAGAGCCAGGCCTTCTCATCCAACATCAGTGTGTGACCTCACAAATGCGCTTCTGGAAGAATGATCAAAAATTCCCATAAACACACTCCTAAACCTTGTGGACAGCCTTCCCAGAAGAGTTTTTTTTAGTTTTATTTTTTAGAAAGGATTTTACCAGGAAGGATACATTGAGATTTCTCTTGTTTTCAAGTATCTCCTGGGTGGCGAGTATATACCGTTAGGTGTCTTGCCCATGGACACTTACTGGAGAGGTGCTCTTGCTGGGATCAAACCCATGTCTCCCCAGGCTCTCTCCATGCAGAGCAGTGATGTTACCTCTACTCCACCCAGTTGAAGCTGTTATAGCTGCAAAGGGTGGACTGATGTCATATTGAACCCTATGGATTAGGAATGGGATGTCACTTAAGTTCATATGCAAGTCAAGGCAGGTGAGCGAATACTTTTGGCAATATAGTGTATGTCCCTCTAGTATGTAGAGTTCAGAGATACATGGGTAAAATGTATAATATGTTTTTTATACAGAGCAAGGCACCCCCTGTGATGGGTGCCTGAAGGCACATGCCTACTTTGCCTAATTAGAAACCTGGCCCTGATGTCGATGAGATTTCTGTGACAAGCCTTGTGACCATTTTTTCATGCAATCTGACCACACTCTGGTAACATTGGCAATTTTCTAGATCTTCCCAAATCAAATTGAAGGCCTATTCTATTCATGAATGTGTGCATGTAGGCCATAAAGACAAATCAATTTAATATAGATTATGGGCTGTAAAAATTAATATAACGAAGGAAGCTCATGGTTCGATGGGGTTATTATGTTAGATTATGCCCTTATCAGTAAAATCAGGCTTTGGACGCATCACCTTCAGTTACCATATCATTTCCCTTGATACATAATGCACATCCAGTATTATAAGTCTTTTTCATTCATATTTCAGTTCTCTGAGAAAATAGTACCATCATTTGAAATGTATCTTGTTAGCAGTTAGTGTTAATAACAATGAGCAGAGAGTGAATTACCTTCAATTCGCGTATCAATGAATTTAAAATGTCCTTTAAGCAAATGTGAGAACGTCCTCACCAACACCAGCACACTCTGACTTTGCCAATAGATATCTGGGAAAAACGTAATTACAAATAATAAAATTTTTGAAGGATTTTGACCTCGTTTAGTCTTTTTTTTTTTTGCCTCATCTGATCGCTGTGAACCACTTAACCTATAATTGTACCCTGACAGTTTCTCAATGCTACACGAGGAAGTCCTATTTAAACTCGTAAGAACCATTTAATGCTCACTCCAGTACAAATTCTAGCTTTTTGTACCGTATACTTAGGCATTCCACACCCTAGCATCTTACAAAATCCTTTGGCCATTTTATTTGTAAGAATAAATACTCCATTAAATAATAGCGGGCTTAGCGCTTTTCACAATCGCCGGTAAGCCTGATGTTTTCATAATTCACAGTGGAAAATGCTAATGAGTAATTATTGAAGTTCCTGGGGGTCTGCTAATTTCTTCTTAAGATTTCTTTAGCTCAGCGGGGTGTTTCATGGAATCACGCTTCCCTGCTTACTGAATTATTTTTTTTTCTAGCACAAGCTTCATCAGTGTTTTTAATACAAAGACTCCGAAATCTTTGGATGTTCGCAATTTTACTACATAGCACATTTGGGCGACCTGCTAATTTTCACACGTCCTTTATACCAAGTTGTTTAAGTCACAGTCAAGGTTATATGTTTTATTAGTTTTTTTTAAAGGGAATTACCGAAGTTGTTGCGTTTTCAAAAACCTGGAAGCTGTGTTCCTCTTGACACATCACTTATGGAAAGAATAACAAAAAACAACTGTCTATATTTTAATTTTAAATAGGAAAACTCTGAATATTGAAGACATTAAACATGGTCATAAATCTCTGGATCAAGATCAGCATTGTAAACGTGTCTTATCGTTTAGCAGCATTAGACAGCCCGATTCATTTAATGTGCAGCTCTCCGTCAGCTGTGCCTTTAAATTAAATGAAAATTTTACGGGAAGTTTCCACTATTATACAGTTTTAGTACAGACGTGTCAGAAAGTGAGATAAATGTTAATGCACATCAATCCACAACCCAGTGTTCCTAATTTTCAAACTAGTTTCAGAAGTGCCTTGAAAAATAAACTTTTCCGGGACAGTTAATCAAACAAAAGTAGAAATAAGGTGAGTATGGAGGCTTCAGTAGTCTTTTGATGCGAGACCTTCATAAGGAAGATGTCACGTCCTCTGCCCCTGGGGGGGTCTCTGGCTGCTCAGGTTGGTGCCAGGCAACCGGCAGTGCCATCGGCGCTAGTAGCTGGCTGGGTGTCCGGCGATGTGCCGGCTACAGGAGGTCGCGTGGTGAATGAGGGGGCTGGGCGCAGCGTGATGACACAGAGCCACCGGCCTTAAATCATGACCGCACGAATCATTCAGTGCCTTGTCGTGGAGTTGCTTCCTGCATAGCTTAGTGTTTCACCATTCTTGTGACTCGCTGACTCCATTGCCTTGCTGATACTGATTCGGATTGTATGAGGACCCTGCTGATTACTGACTTGGATTGTATGAGGACCCTGCCCAATGCTGACTCGGATTGTATGAGGACCCTGCTCAATGCTGACTCGGATCGTATGAGGACCCTGCCCAATGCTGACTTTGATTGTATGAGGGCCATGTTCAATGCTGACGCGGATTGTATGCATTCTCTGTATGTTACTGACTCGGATGGTACTGTTAACCCCTCTGTTTCTGGTCAGGCTTATGTGTTTGACCGTCCTGATACTGGCTCAGTCTGCCTGAGTGCCTGTCCTGTTGCCATCCTGGTTAACCTGAGAACCACACCTGGTACTGATCCTAAAACCATTAACGAGATTATCCCTTGTTGCATGTATGCGAGTCCTGCTCTGAGAGTGCTAGGCCTGTGTCTTGTGTTGTATGCTTGTGAGCATTCTTGAATTAACCAGAGATATACAGGGATAGCAATACCGACCACCTAATAGAGGGGTGTCAGCTATACCCTCCTGACGAGGCCCAAAAAGGCCGAAACGATCGTCGGGGGTTGCTGCACCTCTCGTGCAGGGATGACGTCCTTGGCAGTCAGCACTGGCCACCCTTTCTGGGTGAGAGCAGGCTGATTTGCATATGGACAAGGTGTTGCAGCAATCAAACAATGTGAATGTGAATAAAGCCCCAGGGCCAGATGGAATTCACCTGCGAGTACTGAGGGAGCTATGTGTTGATTAATGTAAACCTCTGTTCTTAATCTTTCAAGATTCTTTTCTTTCAGGAATCGTACCAGAGTATTGGAGAAAAGTCCCTATATTTAAGAAAGGTTTAAAATTTGTGCCTGGGAATTATAGACCTGTGAGTTTAACACTTGTGGCTCCGAAAGTATTTGAGGGGTTACTAAGGGATAATATTCAGGTATTTATTGGGAGGTATAATGTAATTGGCAAAAATCTGTATGTTTTTATGAAACACAGATCATGTCAGACTAACCTAATTATGTTCTATGAGGAAGTAAGTAGAAGTATAGATCAGGGTGTCGCAGTGGATGCGATTTACTTGAATTTTGCCAAAGCTTTCGAAACAGTTCCACACAAGATGTTACTATTTAAATTAAGAAAAATTTGTCTACATGAAAATACCTGTTCTTGGATAGAAAACTGGCTAAAAGATAGTGGTCATAAATGGTACATTTTCAAGATGGACATCAGTGGTAAGTGGTGTCCCTCAGGGGTCTGTTATAGGACCATTTATATTCAATTTATTTATAAATGACCTTGAGATAGACCTTGAAAGTCATGTATCAGTGTTTGCAGATGACACAAAACTAGGAAAAGTAATACAATGTGAGCAGGATGTTACTTCGCTGCAGAGGGATTTAGAGAGATTGGGGGATTGGGCACTTAAATGGCAAATGAAATTTAATATAGATAAATGCAAAGTTATGCACTATGGAGTGAAGAACACACAAGCAATTTATACCCTAAATGGTACGAAGTTAGGGAAATCCAAGCAGGAGAAGAATTTGGGAATAATCACAGACTTCAAACTAAGTAACAATGTGCAATTTTAAACAGCAGCCGCCAAGTAGGGCTGTGTGTTTCGGGTTTCGGAATTTCAGAATTTTCACGAAATTTCCCGATTCGTGCATTCGGATTCGGCCGATTTTCCGAAAATTTTCAGATCCGAAAACGGCAGTTCCGAACAAATTTTCGTGCCGAAACGTAAACTTTTCGGAGTTTTCGAATGGACTAGAAATGTGTAAAATCAAAATTCATTTTCGTTCCATTCGTGATTTCGACTCCATTCCTGATTTCGTTTCCATTTCAGTAATTTCGGACATCGTATTTATATCGCTGATTCTGTAATTAAATTTTGTATCATTCCAATCTCAATGTTTCCTTCCTGGAAAACCAGAGAAATCTCAATGTATACTTCTTGTAAAACATGAGAAATCTCAATGTATCCTTCTTGTAAAACCAGAGAAATCTCAATGTATCCTTCTTGTAAAACATGAGAAATCTCAATGTATCCTTCTTGTAAAACATGAGAAATCTCAATGTATCCTTCTTGTAAAACCTGACAAATCTCAATGTATCCTTCCTGGTAAAATCCTTTATAAATAAATAAATGTATCCTTTTTTGTAAAAGATTAGAAATCTCAATGTATCCTTCCCGGGAAACCAGAGAAATCTCAATGTATCCTTCTTGTAAAAAATGAGAAATCTCAATGTATCCTTTTTGTAAAAAAATGATAAATCTCAATGTATCCTTCATGTAAAACTTGAGAAATCTCAATGTATCCTTCCTGGAAATCCAGAGAAATCTCAATGTATCCTTCTTGTAAAACATGAGAAATCTTAATGTATCCTTCCTGGAAATCCAGAGAAATCTCAATGTATCCTTCTTGTAAAATATGAGAAATCTCAATGTATCCTTCCCGGGAAACCAGAAAAATCTCAATGTATCCTTCTTGTAAAACATGAGAAATCTCAATGTATCCTTCTTGTAAAACATGAGAAATCTCAATGGCAGAATTATCGTATCGGCAGAATTAGCGCATCCGAAAAACCATTAGTTTACGTCAAAACGAATAGACACTTTGAAACGAGGAGAACAGACGTTCCGAAAAACACAAAAATTTCCGAAATCACGAAAAAAAGTCGATACGAAAAACGAAACGAAACGAACCGAACCGAAACTAAAATCGGCCGAAACGAGTCGAAATTAAAATTTACAAAATCCGAACGAACCAAACCGAATCGAACCGAAAAAACGATCGGTGCACAAGCCTACCACCAAGGCCAGCAAGGTATTAGCATGCATTAAAAGGGGAGTTCACTCTAGGGATGGAAACATAATTTTGCCTCTGTATAAATCAATGGTAAGACCGCACCTTGAATATGCCGTGTAATTTTGGGCACCTGTCTTACGAAAGGATATTATAGCGCTAGAAAAAGTGCAGAGATGAGCGACTAAATTAATAAGGGGAATGGAAGGTTTAAGTTACGTGGAAAGACTAACAAACTTAAACCTGTTTAGTTTAGAGAAACGGCACCTTAGAGGGGATCTGATAACCTTATATAAATATATACGGGGCCATTATAAACCATTGTCTGGAGACCTATTCATTAACAGGACTAGACACAGGACACGAGGTCACCCATTTAGACTGGACGAAAAAAAATTCAGCCTAAAGCATAGGAAAGGTTATTTTACGTTGAGAACAATAAAGCTGTGGAATTCTCTGCCTGTTGAGGTGGTTGGGTCAGAGACTGCACAGACTTTTAAAAAACGACTGGATGACTTCCTGCAGACACAGAATATTAAGGGTTATAATATTCAATATGTGGGTAAAAAGCTTCTTGATCCAAGGAGAAATCTGACTGCCATTCTGGGGTCAAGAAGGAATTTTCCCGATGTGTTGCATATTGGCGAGCGCTTCAGACTGGGTTTTTTGTCTTCTTTTGGATCAACAGCAGTAGGTGATGTGTGAGAGGCTGAACCCGATGGACGCATGTCTTTTTTCAGCCAATGTAACTAGGTATGTATACCTGAAATAGGCCAAACGGTATACAAGGCCACATTCTAAAACAAGCCCAAATCGATCAGTGTTAGAGTGGTCAGGGATAGCCAAAACAGTACACAAGGGGTATCTATCATATAAGCCAAAAATCGATCAGAGTTAGAGTGGTCAAGGAATAGCCAAGGACTGGTACACGGGGTGGTTCTCATACAAGCCAGGTAACAACAGAGACTGAAAAATCAACCAAGTAGTGAATCGCCAGGAGACACTCAGCACTGAGGGAAGCAAACTCCACGACAGGGCGATGAGCCGGATCGCACCGTCTGTATTTAAATCCAGCGGGTGCGCATCGTCATGCCGCGCCACGCCTCCTGACCAAGCCTGTGAGCTCCGGAAGCCGGCACAACTCCTGGCACCTGGCTTGTTGATGGTGCAGCCGGGTGCCGAGGCCCCCTCTGAGCCCCAGACGTGACAGATACGCTCATACACACCACACATTACTGTGAGTTTTATTGCTGTGGAACTGTGTTATGTCCTTTTTTTGTTTTGGAAGGGGGCAAAAAGCTGTTACGGGTTGAGGAAGCTTACGGGGGCCCCATCGTGAGGTTCAGTAAGGGGCCCCATCATTTCTGATGGCTGCCCTGTATGCATCAGGAACATGGGTCAGTGCACCCAAATATTGGGCCTTTGGTGCCAGCTAGTGCCTTCACACCGTAACCCCTCTGAGGTATTGTGGAAGAGTGCATGGTTGGACCCTGCGGTCAAATATTGAAATGATATGCACCTGCTACATTCAAGTGCAGAAAAATTGTGTCTTAGTCGGTGGTGCACGACACCGAGAATCTAACAGGGTTATTCAAAGAGATCCGAATTGTGGCCGAAAGGTAATTGAACACTGAAATTCAGCGTACGGTTACCTTTCCTGGCCATTTGGCTATCCAGAGAGCAGGCAGTTCGCCAAATGTTGGCGAATTGCCTGCACATCTGGTGCCTGGTCGGTGCCTTTTCGAGGGCAGTGAAATCCCCATAGAGAAGCAATGCTTCGTCTATTCAGAGAACACAAACAGCAGTGAAAAGTTGCCGAAATGCCCTGCTGTTGGGTGGTTTCATTCGGCAGTTTTATTCAGGCGAATCCCATAGGTTTCAATGTTAAAAATATTCCCGTTTTAATTCAATATCTAATAAACTGTTTATTATTATATTCTGCAGTAAAGATTCTCTTTATTTCTAGATTTTTTAGGATCTTTTAAGCATTTTTTGGATTTTTTTTGCAAAATGTTTTTTCCGTTTTTTTTTTTAAATAGTTTATTCAGTTTTCTGTAACAGTCCTTTTAATAATCATTCATTCATTGGATGTTATGTTTAAATTCCAGACATTTTCGTTCAGTAGTTTTTTGCAAACAGCGTTTCACTAACGGTCAAACTTTTCACGAACATTGCAAAAAGTTTGAAGTTCGCCGAACTTTTGAACGGCCGATGTTCGATTCGAACTCATGTTCGAATTGAACCAGCAGCCCATCCCTAGTTCTGTGCTAAATCAGCTCGGAATCCATGTTTTACACACAAAGTCCCAGCTATCCAAACTGTTTCAGCACCTTGGCTGTCATGAGCTAAAACGTTTCGGTCACATTCTAGACACCAAATGGAAAAGAATTCCGTTTGCAATAAACAAAATCCTATAGCATTGCTCTAGAACAGTGTTTCCCAACCGCAGTCCTCAAGTACCCCTAACACCCCAGGTTTGCCAGATACTGTATGTGAAGCACAGCACAGGTGATATGATTTACTGCTCAGTGGTTGCAGGATTTAGTCTGCATTTCCCCAAGGTAATCCTTAAAACCTGGCCTGTTAGGGTTACTTGAGGACCGTGGTTGGGAACTGCTGTTATAGAATTATACCACATCCAGTTAACTGTATGGGCTTGATCACCTCCTTAACGCTAGTGCTAGCGCTCACATAATGAGCGTTAGTACTAGGTTAATTGAACCGATAGCGTTATGGCCACATCAGCTCCCGGTAGCTAACGGGTTAAAAAACTAATTAGCAAATTGGTATATGCACTTTTTAACGCAAGCTTACTGTACTTTGTGCCCCCTATACATATGGGGAGTGCAAAGAGTAAGCAGAGAGTAATTAGTGTTAGGATCACAAAGTCCTAATGCTAATTATGAACCACTGTAGCTAACAGAAAAAGTTTGCTACAGTTTAGAGCTGGTGCTAACTGATTCCTCTTCTGAAGAATCAGCAGCAGCTGAAACCTCCCCAAAAAATTAGATACTCACCTCTCATCCCGCGGCGAGAACGGTAGCTCGATCCGTCACTTCTGGCCGCTGGGAGCAGAGTATGACTGGGGGAAAAAGTCCCCAGTCTCCCTCCACCATCAGTCAGCGTGCAGCGTGCAGGATCTTGCGATATAGGCGAGATCCTGCCGTCCATGTGGCCCGGCAGCAGAAGCCTCCATGGAGTCCTATGGAGGGGGTGCTTGGGACGGCACTTTAGGTGGAGATAGGGGGTTCCAATGAACCCCTATCTCCCGATCGGTGGCAGCTAGGGGTTAATGTTTGATATCGTTGGATCGGCGAGAGCATGGCCTTTCCAACGATATCAAACATGACCGTGAATTATTTTTTTTTTAAAAAAAAAATATTAAAAAAAATAAAAAATAAATGAATAAAAATAAAAAAAATGATAAAAAAAAATAAACGAGTTTTTTATTCTTTATTTGTTTTGTTAATGCAGCAATATTGTTCCCATTTAATTTATAATGTGAACAATGATGCTGCACTAACGATTTTTGTATGGGGTGCGTTTGTTAAAAATAGCAAAGTTTTCCCCCCCAAAAAATGTAAAGAGACCCCATTTCTAATTTTTTTAACAAGCGCATCCCATAGAAAATAGAACCACAAACGATCGCATGTTAAAATGTGAAAAAAAAAACTATACACGTTGTAAATTTTTGAAAATTCAAATTTTATTGCATATTTTGTTATAATATACAGACAGGACATGACGTATACATATAATAATGACATATTATGAATCTGCCGAGTCTGCCGAAAAGAACGATATATAATATGTCTGGGTCATATAATAAAATAAGGCTTCAAAACACGGTTAAATATGATGAGCGAAACAGGTAAAAATAACCTCAGCACAGAGGCGGGAAAAGCCTCAGCAACGAAAGGGTTAATGTTTTAAATAATTTCTTTTGTGTTTTTGATGTTGCAGCTGATTCATTCTATAGTATAGGAATCTTGTATGTTTAGATCTTGAAAGTAAGAATAGTTTCACGTGAATAATGCTAATTTTATTTAAATTTATTGGGATGTATCATTTAAATGGAGGTTCTATAATTTTAGTGTTTACCATTTCGGGTTTAATTAGGCTGTGATTCTACTTTGTGGTAAACTTCATTTAAACTCTATCCAAAACACTGAACACAAAAGGAGTTATTGCTCAAAGCTTCAGGAATTCTGTTGTAGCAACTTTTCTTGTAATATAACATTTAAGGCTTCTTTCCTCTCAAGACTGTAATAGTGAATGATGGATGGCTGAATTTTGGGGGGGGGGTCATTAGCCTCTGCTAAGGTCTATACCCATTGTTTGTGTTCCTATGTTTTGTTTTAAAATTGTCTCATTCCCTCTGGAAATTGTAAAGCACTGTGGAAACTGTTAGAGCTATAAAAATGATGATAATAATAATAATAATAATAATAGTAGCTCCATTCTAGCATTATTTTTATGATTAAGCGACTATGTTAGCAGCTTGACTCATACTATCCCTATTAACATACCTCGATACAGAATGCACCTGTAAACATGTAACATAATGAATATATTTCCTGCATATTTATTTTCTGTGTTAATCTGTATATTTGTGTTTTGTTTTTTATATCTTGCATTTTATTACTTTGTATTTCTGTAACGATTATAAAAATTTCAATCAGGACATACTTGAAAAGGAGAGAAATCTCAATACAGTATATCCTTCCTGGTAAAATACTTTGCAAATAAATAAATAAACTATGAGGGGGCGGGCCCTAACAATGCAACCAGTGGAGTACATAGGACATGGGAGAGCCCTCCATGAGATTGCTTGTACATAATACTGCATGGATGGTGGAAAGACCCTGGGAACTATTTCTCCTCAGTGTGCCTCTTCTTGTGGTGTGACAAGGCAGGGGATGGTGTCATCCTCTGCACTGGTGGACCAGAGGTAGGTAAGGAATGAGAATCAGACATGAGAATAACTCATTATTCTCTGCTTCCCAATACATTTGTGCTTCCTCTACAATGTAGAGGAAAAAGTGAATGAGTAGTAAGCTGCGGGAACAACCAATGGAAGTTTATGGGGTGACTGGAATAGCAGGGAAGATGTTACCATTTGTATCTATATGTATGGAACCAGAACAGCGAGTGTTTGGTTCCAGGGGACGTTTAATATATGTTGCACTGCAGTTCAACAGGAAGTAGTTAATCAGGAAGTCAGACACATGGACACTGACTAGAAGTTAGAGCTAAAGTTTATAGAACTTGTTTATAAGATGTTCGCTATAGCATACCCTCATCAATGGTGGCAATGGCATCAGTGATCCTCTGCTTTAGTTTAGTGATGTCCAGTACCTTTGTTCCATACAACATATCTTTAACATAACTCCATAGAAAGAAGTCAAGGGGGGTCACCCACAATTGGGCCACCCCTTCCAATCCACCGGTCTGGAAAAGTTTCATTTAGGAACCCACAAACATTCCGTCCCCAATGTAGTGGTGCACCATCGTACTGGAAAATGATAGTTGCTTGAAGGTCATGTAGTTGTGGTGCCACGTATTCAGTCAAAAGGTCAAGGAAAACATTTGCAGTAATTGATGTCTCGCCGAAGAAAAATGGACCAATGATTCGATTGCACATGATCTCACACCACACATTCATCTAAAGCAGATGATCACTGATGCCATTGCCACCATTGATGGGGGTATGCTACAGCCAACATGGCAAGAAATCGAGTACCATCTTGATGTGCTTCCTGCAACTAATGGAGCCCATATAGAGGTGTATTAAATGAGGCAAAAAAAACGTAAATTTATACGTCTCATTTTGTAATACTTTTGACTTATCTGTCTCTTCATTTGCCTTTGGAATAAATTTTTAAAATTGTAAAGAGATTTTATGGACACCCTGTACATAATAAAAATAAATATTGAATTGTTGCAGAGAGATGTTTTACCATCAAATTGTGTGTTGGTTTGCCTGTGATTCTTACAATGTTACAGAATTATAAAAAAATCATCACAACATTATATACAGTAAAATCTTAAAATTCATATTTAATGAGCAGTTGGAGCTGCTCATTCATGCTTAATATAATTTACACGTTGTTGACTGGACCTCCCCTAAGTTAAGGTGGAAACATCTTTACTTGTTTTGACCTGGCGACTCTCTAAACACTTTAATTTGTTCCTTACAAAGACATGTTATCCATGTGTATATACTAATAATTCTGGAATTTCCTCTGAAACACCACAAAGTCCAGTTATGACATAAGTGGCCACAATGCTTGTAAAACAGAACATTTAATTAAAAATCATGTCCAGGCTGACAGAAAGGGCTTTCATTAGACTTTTGTAATATATTCTTTTTGATAGTCGTTTTTTTTATATTTTGTCTGTAAAGCTCATGGAAAATCACATATATTTATTTTTTTGCTCTTGCTATTAAATAAAAGTTAGCACATTGTTCCGAGCCTTAGGATTGGATTTTCTGTAGCTGGAAATCTTAATTTAGTGCTCTTTAAACTTTCCAGTCCAAACTGTATGCTATTTTATTTCTATAAAGAAGATTTTTAAAAAGTGTAACTTTAACACAAATAAATGACAGGCTAATGCATACCAGAAAAAACAAATATATATGTATATATTAGGGTTGCCAGATCGGACTATCAGGGTTATTCAGAGAAAGGTAAAACTCTGGAGAATGTTTGAAAAAGTGAAAATTCTAGTCCAAAATAGCCAATTTGGAAAGTGAGATAAATGGGAAAATTTTTCTGGTTTGGCTATTTTGACCTAGAATTGTAACTTTTCCAAAAGTTCTCCAGAGTTTCACCTTTCTCTGAATAACCCTGATTGTTTTCCCGGACACATATCACACTTTCATACAGACAGAGATGAGGGAAAAGTGCTGCTCTGCAACATGTATAATTCATATGCAGCAGAAATCAAGGCAGGTCACCCCGGATTCCTCTTTGATTTCTTCTCTGCAGCACATGGATTCTACAGACTGCAAGGTGTCTCGTTTCATGCACTGCCCATCAGCATGAATAGATACTATAGGGGTTATTCAATAAGCGCCGACCTTGCCACCAAAAGGCACCAAATGGTGAATTTTTTATTAAATTATACAAAAGTAAATTATTGTAAATGACTGTATGGAGCAATTTTGTGGCAGTTCGCCTATTCATTAAACTGCCAGTGCACCAAATACTGGCGAATTGACGGCGAAACATGGTGCAGTTTGGCAGCAGCGAATTGTTTTGCTGCACTGATGCTCATGAAAAAAAAAGTAATGCTAACCTGTCACTCACAAATGATGTGAAAGACAAGGTCACCTTGAAACAGGTTTTACAGTGCAAGTTAAACTTTGTTAATAATAATAAAACTATTTACACCCTTTAAAGCCCTATGTATCTTCATAGTTGCTCCAATAAGGATTTCCAATAAAGTCACTTCTCTGCCAGGACTAAGATACCATATGGATGTAAAACGCATTCCTCGTCCTCTTTCAACACTGGACCCCTTAGAGATGCTCAGTAGTGATGGGCCGATCACCCCTGTGTTCAGCTCGTATTCGAACATTTGAACAGGTGAAATTTTCGAATACGAACTCGAACACAATGCAAATCAATAGGGGTAGAACATGCAAAATGTGTTCACAGTTCTCCTAAATGTACCGGCAGCTGCCGGTACATGCAGGAGACCTGTGGCTGCAGACCCCCGGCCCCCGTGCCTCTGCTGTCCTGCTGCTGTCCCGGCCTCCTGTTCCTCTGGTCCATCTGCTCCTCCATCCGGATGCAGCTCCTCTGCCCCACGCCTCGTCTTCATGCTGAGCCCTGATTGGGAAAAGTCCTGCACCTGACCTGGACTTTGCCCAATCATGTCTCTAATTCAATACTGAACCCTGATTGGTCAAAGTCCAGCACCTGACCTGTTCTACGTCAGGTGCAGAACTTTGCCCAATCAGGGCTCAGCATGACAACGAGGCGTGGGGCAGAGGTGCCGCGGCCAGACGGAGGAGGAGACGGACACTGAACACTCGAACGGCCGATGTTCGATTCGAACTCATGTTCAAATCGAACACTCGGCCCATCACTAATGCTCAGTGTGTGCAAACATTAATTGCAAAATGGAAATAATAACAGTGTATTTTTATGCTCTGTGTGGAGAACCTGATAAGGAGAGTGTGGAAAGAGTAGCAGGGCTATTCAGAAAGAGGTGAAAACCTTGAGAATTGCCAGGAGAATGAACAATCTAGACCAAATAACCAATTTGGAAAGTGAGATAAATGGGATCATTTTTCTGGTTTGGCTATTTTGACCTAGAATTTTCACTTCTCCAGTCATTCTCAGGGTTTTCACCTCTTTCTGAACAACCCTGTTAATGTTCTCTTTCAGGTGCTTTTCTATAAAAACACTGCCAAGCAGCAGTTTTATGAAAAACCATTATGCAGTAGACAAACCGTATAAAACAACTGTAGAATCCCTACAGCAAATTTCCATACTATGTGCACCTTTTGACGGGCAGATGGCTCCGGCTCCATCTGCTGTCCAGAAGTTGCTATTGGGACTGCCTTTTCTTGATAGGAGACAAAGACATGTACCAGATGTTCATCTTATTCTAGCACTGTGGTTCCCAACCATGGTCCTCAGGACCCACTAACAGGTCAGGTTTTCAGGATATGTGAAGCACAGCACAGGTGATATGATTTTCTGCTCAGTGATTGCAGGATTCAGTCTGTTTAACCCCAAGGGAATCCTTAAAACCTGACCTGTAGGTACATGAGGACTGCGGTTGGGAAACACTGCTCTAGCACATGAGCTGTAAATGTGTGATAGAGCATTCACGGGACGATTTGGAGCCCATTTGCAAAGGAATTTTGTGTGCAATAAATACATTTCATTTGCATTGGTCCAGAATAAGACCAGATCGACTTCGGACAGTTTTGCAGTTCGAGTTACGTTAATCTTGGCAGTGAAGGGGTTAAAAGGTGGATAAGCAGAACTAATTCACCCAGCAGGCTCTCATTCTGCCAATACCTGTGCTGTAGCCATAACTTTGTTTTCCACCCTCTAATAGCCATGATTACCAGAAAACAAGTTCAAATTGAAAGCATCTAATGTTTATATTTTACATCATTGTATAACTATTTTATACAAAGCATGTATCTTATCTCTTCAATATATGGATTGTTCTATGCATTGGTGTATCTGTATTTACACATCTTAGGCTAGAGTCAGACGAACGCAGTCTGAGCGCACTCTGCGTGCGTGCATAACGGACGGACGTACTGACGGAAGATACTGTAGACACCACACGATCCATTTTTCTTGACAGACGTAGAAAAAGAAGGGAACTATGGGAAATAAAAATAATTTGAAAAATGATAAAAATTTGAAAATGATATGAAAAGCCATTGTGTGCGTCAAGTTGCTGGACGTCACAAATGCGCTGCGTCTGACATCTCCCCATCACTCACACAGAACACTACGCAGACGTGGCGCACTCTGCGCATCTGTGGTAGCAGTTTTACGTTCTTGCCTAACTTGCATCTGTTTGCCACGTGCGTTGTGCGTGCGCAGTTTGGTGCGGAGACACTTTGGGCCCTATTACATTCTTCACGCATACGTTTGCGCCCGCGCAAAAACACATTAACACGTGCAGAACGTCGTATTACAATGTCAGCGCAACAAACGCGCGTGTACGTCTACCGCAAGTGAACCTGCTCGAACGCTGCGCGAGCTTACTGTACTTTGCGCGTCCTATACTTAACATTGTGAGCACAAATGCGTTTGTGTGCTGGTAATGCGGATGGTATTACAATCTATGCGCAGTTTGTAACACACAGCCTTTGCGCATAATTTTAGCAACTCCTGAAAGCTGGTGTTAATGGCAAATTCTATCAACCTGACAAAAACCAAATACACCAGCCCAAAAAAATACGCAGCAAAGTATAGTTACACATTCTACACATACCCAACCAATAAATTTGAGAAGTTGTGTGTGCATTTATTATTGCTGCAGCATATATGCGCAGATTGACTTTGACAGGCGCAAAAACTTAACGTGAGACAATTGTGGTTCTTAATTCTGATTGGCTGAATCGCGTGAAAAAACAGTTCGCACACTAATTTCTGTGCACAACGTTGCTGCGTTATTTTTTAACGGATGAGAAAATGTGCGAGGATTGTAATACCAGCGTTGTTTTACGCATGTTAACATTTAACGCTTCGTGCAAAAATTCACTCGTTGCGCGTGCGTTTTTGCGTGAAGAATTTAATAGGGCCCGTAGTGTGTGAGTCTCTATTGATCATGATTCTATGCTACGACGGATGTTAAACTGAGCGGCAACACGGACGTGATCACTGCGTTCGTCTGACACGGGCCTTATTGTTTATGTTATTTGTTAAAGGAAATTATTTGTACATTGTAGAGCAATATATCAAATCGGCCCTGTATTGATGGGATGTTATTCAGTTTGGTTAAGTACGAACTGTCAGGGGTGAATATAACACAGAAAGTTTTTGTGCAAATCTCAGGGTTATCCAAACAGGGTTATCCAAAGAGATTCGAATTGCTTGAGAAAGGTAACCGAACGCTGAAAATCAGGGTTCGGTTACCTTTCCTGACCATTCGGCTATCCAGAGAGCAGGCAATTCGCCAAATCCTGTCGAATTGCCTGAACATACGGTGCCTGTTCGGTCCCTGTTCGAGGGCAGTGAAATCCCCATCAAAAAGCACTGCTTCGGCTATTCAGAGAACACAAACCCAGCAGTGAAAGGTTCCCCTAATGTCCTGCCATTCGGTGGTTTAATTCGGCAAATTCATTCAGGAGAATCCCATAGACTTCAATGTTAAAAATATTCCCGTTTTAATTCAATATCTAATAAACCGTTCATTATAAAATTCTGCAGCAAAAAGTCTCTTTATTTATAGATTTTTTAGGATACTTTAAGCATTTTTCTGAATTTTTTAAAAAAAAATTAAAAGTCCGATTTTTTTTTTTTTTTTTTTCAGTTTGCTTATTTTTTTTGTAACAGTCCTCTTTATTATCATTCCCTGGACCTCCTGTGAAAATTTCAGACATTTTCGCTCAGTAGTTTCTTTGCAAACAGCGTTTCTTTTTCCCAGATTCATACAAATGGTTTTTCTAATTTATTCACTGCCTCCTCTACGTCACAGCTGCTTCGGCTCTGTGTGATTCGGCTCCTTTTCGGCTCCTGTTCGGCTTCTTCAAAGGTTAATCCAGATGTTTTTGCTTGTTTTCAGCGTGCATTCGGTTAGTTTTCGTCAGGTTTTCGGCAGCTTTTCCCTGCAATTCGGGGACCCTGTGGTGTTTGCTGAATACACCGCAGGGTCACCGAAATGCAATTGGCAAAAGGAACCGAATTGAAGAGAACGAAAAGTCACCGAACGTGCGGTGACTTTTCGAATCTCTTTGGATAACCCTGAAAGAGATTCGAAAAGTCACCGCACGTTCGGTGACTTTTCGTTCTCTTCAATTCGGTTCCTTTTGCCGATTGCATTTCGGTGACCCTGCGGTGTATTCAGCAAACACCACAGGGTCCCCGAATTGCAGGGAAAAGCTGCCGCAAACCTGACGAAAACTAACCGAATGCACGCTGAAAACAAGCAAAAACATCTGGATTAACCTTCGAAAAAGCCGAACAGGAGCCGAAAAGGAGCCGAATCACACAGAGCCGAAGCAGCTGTGACATAGAGGAGGCAGTGAATAAATTAGAAAAACCATTTGTATGAATCTGGGAAAATGAAACGCTGTTTGCAAAGAAACTACTGAGCGAAAATGTCTGAAATTTTCACAGGAGGTCCAGGGAATGATAATAAAGAGGGCTGTTACAAAAAAAATAAGTAAACTGAAAAAAAAATCAAAAAAAAAATCGGACTTTTGAAAAAAAAAAAAAAAATCGGAAAAATGCTTAAAGTATCCTAAAAAATTTATGAATAAAGAGACTTTTTATAATGAACGGTTTATTAGATGTTGAATTAAAACGGGAATATTTTTTAACATTGAAGCCTATGGGATTCTCCTGAATAAATTTGCCGCATTAAACCACCGAATGACAGGGCATTAGGGGAACCTTTCACTGCTGGTTTGTGTTCTCTGAATAGCCGAAGCAGTGCTTTTTCATGGGGATTTCACTGCCCTCGAACAGGCACCGAACAGGCACCGTATGTGCAGGCAATTCGACAGGATTTGGCGAATTGCCTGCTCTCTGGATAGCCGAATGGCCAGGAAAGGTAACCGAACGCTGATTTTCAGCGTTCGGTTACCTTTCTCAAGCAATTCGGATCTCTTTGGATAACCCTGTATGTTTTACCCGAGAACTATTATTAACCCCTTCACTATTAAGAGATTTTCCATAAAAAGACTGTCTGGAACCATTGTTTTGTTTTGGTCTTTTCTAAAATAATTTTTCATTAAATTATACAGAAATAAATCATTGTGATTAACTGTATGGTCTATTTTCATGGCAGTTCGTCTATTCAGAAAGCTGTTAATTTGCCAAACTGACAGCGAAATACAGTGCAGTTTGCCACAATTCGGCGACCATCGTCGGCAGCGAAATTGTCCCATAGAGAAGCAATGGTTAATTTATTCAAAGAACACAAACTGCGCCGAAGTGTCAGTGAAATGCCCTGATTTTCATTGTTTCAGTTGGGTAGGTTTAAACAGGTGAATCCCATAGGATTCAATGTAATAAAATATTGTTTCTTTTTTATTCAACTGTTTATTCTTTTCATTTTCAGCAAATTGTCTTTTTATTTATTTATTTTTTAGAACATCATATTGTATTTTTTTGTATTTGTTAGGCAAAGTTTTTGACTCACAATTTTTTTTCAAGGCGTTTTTTAGTTCTGTAACAGACCTTTTAATTATTTTTTATAGGACCTTTTTTATTATTTCCACACATTTTCATGCATTTTCATAGGTTTAAACATCTTTTAGAAGAATAGCAGAGTTCTGTTTTTCTGCAGTTCGTCGGTCTTCAGCGGCATTCGGCAGTCTGTTTGGTGCTCTTTGGAGGCGTTCGACGGTCTGATTGGCGGTCTGTTCAGTAGGCGGCGGCGGCTCCACTTTCACCGCATTTCTGGGATCCTGCGGTGTATAATGAATTCACTGCAGGTTTGGCGAACTGAAATCGCCGAAGTGCACCAAAGTGCGCTGAACAAAAAAGCACTGACATTTCATTTAAATTTTGGTGATTTTTGAATAACCCTTATAAAATCCAACTGTTCAAACTGTTTTAGAACTTTGAGTGTAATATCACAGTTGCAAAAATTGTTGGGGCACACTCTGAAGTCTATTTGTAAACAAATTTGGTTTGCAATAAACAAAATTCGTTTGTGTGGCTCCAGAATTAGACCAATTTGAGTACATTCAATGGGCTCTATTACATTTCTCACGCAAAAACGCACGCGTGAATTTTTGCGTGAAGCGTTTAACGTTGACGCGCGTAAATCACAGCTGGTTTTACAATCCTCGCGCATTTTTTCATCCGTCAAGCAATAACGCACGTAAAACGGACGAGTAAAAACGCGCGAGCAGCAACGATGCGCGCAGAAATCAGTGTGCGGACTTTTTTTTCACTCGATTCAGCCAATCAGAATTAAGAACCACAATTGTCTCACGTTAAGTTTTTGCATCTGACAAAGTCAATCTGCGCATGTATGCTGCATGAATAAAAAACACACACACACAACTTCTCCATTTTATTGGTTTGGTATGTGTAGAATGTGTAACTATACTTTGCAGCGTATTTTTTTTGGGCTGGTGTATTTGGTTTCGGCCAGGTTGATAGAATTTGCCATTAACACCAGATTTTAGGAGTTGCTAAAATTATGCGCGCAAAGGCTGTGCGTTACAAACTGCGCATGTATTGTAATACAATCCGCGTACCAGCGCACAAACGCATCTGCGCTCACAATGTTAAGTATAGGACGCGCACAGTACAGTAAGCTCGCGCTGCGTTCGCACATGTTCACCCGCGGTAGACGTATACACGCGTTGGTTGCGCTGACATTGTAATACGACGTTCTGCGCAAAGGGTTTTGCCCCTCGCGTTAATGCGTTTTTGCGTCGGCAACGTATGCGCGAAGATTGTAATAGGGCCCAATATCGGGGCTGCAGCAGGTGCTTTTAAAGATGAAATACACTTACACTCTTGGTAGTGAAGGGGTTAAAACATAATTTAAATTGTTGAAGAAAAAAAGGATTTTAACTGACAAGAAGCATGAAGCTCTATCAAAATGTTTAATAAAGTAATCCAGCTAATTGCATTTAATAGAGGAAATGGGTCGCATTTTATATAAATGTACTTTAATCACCGCCTGTTGCTGTAATTTAAGCAAATAAATAAATGAAATATCCAGCTGTAAAATATTTGGTATTCCTTGATATAAATACATTTTATTAATAAAACATGTACACGCATAATGAATTTATTATCAATTTGCCCCATTTTTGGCATATTTTCTTTTACTGGTCATAGTCCAAGCCAGATTCATCTTCGGGATTTTTATAGAAAGTTTTGCCAGAAAGCTCTAAAACTCTAATTACATATTTATCTTTTTTACTGTAACGTATTCAAGACAACAAACTGACTGCTGAGCCATTTCCCCTCTCGATAAAACACAGACAAAGATAATAAGGTTATGTTTCTCATCTCCATCATAAAAATGATTTTATTTTGGCTCAATATTAATTGGACATTAAGTAATGTAATATTGCTTCAATAAAGAGAATGTCTTGCATTGTAAAATCCAGCTACTGCGGAACGTTGTTTTTATCCTTCAACTATCCTGTGATTTCAAAATGAAATTTCACGGTAGTGAAACAAAATCATACAATCAATTCTTTGTGTACACTGGAATGAAAACCTAATACAGGGAAGAATGCCTTTATGATTGAATAAACAATCTAATAATTCCAGTATAGTGTATATAAACTACTTCATTGCATGTGTCTGAATACAATGTTAAATCATGCCTGGCATGTACATGTTTCATTTTGGAATTTTAAGGCGACGGTCTTAGTGTGATTGACAGCGATACATCAACTCAGATACTATCAGGGTATTTCAAAGAGAATCGAAAAGCCACCACACGTTCGGTGACTTTTCATTCTCTTCAATTCGGTTTGTTTTGCCGATCCCATTTCGGTGACCCTGCGGTGTATTCAGCAAGCACCACAGGGTCCCCGAATTGCAGGGAAAGGTCTCCGCAAACCCGACGAAAACTAACCGCAAAACCCGGCGAATGCACACCGAAACCTGTAAAAACATCTGGATTAACCCGCCGAAAACGCCAGAAAAACCCGAGCAGAAGCCACCGGAAAAACCCGACACAGCAGACGAATGCAGTGAATAAATTAGAAAAACAGTTTGTTTGAATGTTTGAAAAGTGAAACGCTGTTTACAAAGAAACTACTGAGCGAAAATGTCTGAAATTTACATGAGGTCCAATGAATGATAATAAAAAGGGCTGTTGCATAAAAAATAAATAAACTTAAAAACAAAATCTGATTATTTTTTTTAAAAAAAAATAAAAATACAGAAAAATGCTTAAAATATCCTAAAAAATCTATAAATAAAGAGACTCTTTACTGCAGAATTTTATAATGAACAGTTTTTTAGATATTGAATTAAAACGGGAATATTTTTAACATTGAAGCCTATGGGATTCTCCTGAATAAACCTGTCGAATGAAACCACTGAATGGCAGGGAAATTCGGGAACCTTGCACTGCTGGTTTGTGTTCTCTGAATAGCCGAAGCAGTGCTTTTTCATGGGGATTTCACTGCCCTCGAACAGGCACCGAACAGGCACCGTATGTGCAGGCAATTCACCAGGATTTGGCGTATTGCCTGCTCTCTGGATAGCCGAATGGTCAAGAAAGGTAACTGAACGCTGATTTTCAGCGTTCGGTTACCTTTCTCCAGCCATTCGGATCTCTTTGAATTATCCTGTATGTAACACTTTTTTTATGGAATGAATAGAAGCCCATCATACATTATGCTAATGCAACGCACTACAACCAGGTAACACTTGCATAAACATCTCATACTTGCACCAGAGAATGTTTCCAATGCAACTTTTATTGCTTTGTTCCCCCAATACAATGGTACTGTTACAGTACAGGAATGATGGTGTGATTATGATACAATGTGTTGCTTCAGAGAATGTTTACTATGTAGATATGAAATATTGCATCTTATTTATATACTTTACGTTTCTATGAACAAAACAAAAAGCTGAACAGCAACAATTACATAAGTATCAGGTCTATTCAAAGAAAAGTGAAACCCAAGAGAATGAGTGGAGAAGTGAAAATTCTAGGTCAAAATAGCCAAACCAAAATAATTCTCCCATTTATCTCACCTTCCAAATTGGCTATTTGGACTAGATTGTTCTCTTCTCCTGCCAGTTCTCCTGATTTTCACCTTTCTTTGAATAGACCTGTATGTATTTAGTATAATAGATAGGAAATAATAATTAACATGACACCAGTCAAAAATGTATATGGGAACAAAAGTGATTATTTAAAAAACAGTAAATTAATCAGAGCAAGCGCAAACTAGTTAGGGTTCACTAGTGTACCCCCATATTGAATGGAGCACAGAGACAGCTGTAGAGGTGGTGAAGTCTTATACAAAGCTAAGATATAAAGACACCTGTTCATGAAATGCAGAAAATAACCCATGGAGTCCCAGTACACAATGTTTGTATACAGATGAATGAAATGCAAATACTGACTTTTCCACAGAAATCCCATCACGTGAGTCCCCAGTGAGAGAGACATGAGAAGACTACCTTGTTTGCCCAACTGTAAAGTCCACTCTGATGGTGCAGGGCAAGAACCAATAAGTAGGAGCCCATTTGGGGCAATATTGTATTGATAAAGGGATGTGGTCTGTAAACTGGTTGTTGCTTCGCACCATTAAATGTTGATTACCCTAATGAACCCTGTCTATACCTTGAACTTCTCTGTCTACCTATATATGCTATAAACATGTGGGGATTGTGGATCTTGGCAGGTAAGCAGCATGTGGAGCCGGGAAGAGCCCTTTGACTCAACACTGAGGGAGTGCTTAGTATGGTCTGCGCCAGGTAATGCGAATGCTCTCCCATCAGGGAGCACTTTTTATCCCGTTCCAGGACCACCAGGGACTTAGTGCACTCACTGTAAAATAAAATAAGCCGAACAGGAGGATTTTTTTTTATTTTTAATTAGTTTACAGAGATATGGAGGTGAGGGAAGGGCCACCGCCAACAGTTCAGCAAGGAGCCCTAAGATTTCTTATAGCGGCCCTTCCTTTAGGTCAGGAGGGACAAATCCACAGAGTCTTCTCTTAACCCATTTCAATACCAATTGATTTTCCTTAAAATCGCTGCCAGGACCCAGCGGTTTTTGGAAAATACTTTTTCATTAACCCCTTAGTGACTGGGCGGTTTTACACAAATACGCCCTTTATTGCACGCTGCTGTTTTTACGTTTCTGCGCTGCTCGTGTTTAGATCAAATTTTCCTCTTACTAGTTTATGTAACCCACACATATTATACACCGTTTTTCCCGCCATTTAATGGACTTTTTAAAAATACCATTATTTCCATCATATCATATAAATTTACAATAAAAAAAATATGAAATATAGGGAAAAAAACCACACTTTTTCGTAATTTAATCCCCAAAATCTACGACCACCAAAAAAGACCCCAGCTAAATAGTTTCAAAATTTTGTCCTGAGAATAGAAATACCCAATTTTTACATGTTTTTGCTTTTTAACCCCTTCACTGCTGAGCCAGTTCACCTATGTGCGCTGAGCTCATTCTGACCGTTTTATGCTCATTATTTTTAGATGACAGCCTAGGTCCTATTTAACTAAACCCCCACAGACAATTTTTAAAAAAAAAAAAAAAATTTATTTATTTTTAATTTATTTTTTAAATTTTATTTTTAAACCAAACCTGGTCATGTTTGGTATCATTCGAAAGGCCACATACTGGGAGATAAAGGGGATCCAAAGGGTCCCCCATCTCCACATGGCAGCTAGGGGGTTAACTGGCCTACTGACATCCTCACACATATGGTGAGGTTATCAGTGGGTAGGGGGGACCTGGAGGCTTGGCTGATATCGAAGATGTCAGCCCCCTCCAGGTTTGAATCACGATTTTTTTTCCCGAATCACGATCCGGCAGCAAAAATGTTAATGTTAATGGCTTCCAAAGAAGCCCCCTTCCCCTTCCTGAATTTTCTTTACAGGCGCCTGCCGATGACGTCATCACGTAGCGTGATGACGTCATCGGATCTGCTGGCCCCTAGGAAACGGCGAGGCAAGCTTCCAGCTTGCCATAGACGCCATGGGAACCAGCGAGGGAGGTACTTATCGGGTGGGAGGGAGGTTAGGAGCCGCTGACGTACTATGTACATCCGGGGGTCTAAGGGAGACCCGTGGGCAGGACGTACATGGTACGTGAGTGGTCATTAGCCTCCCTGGTGGTATTCCCGAGTGTGACTCGGGGTTAAATTTCATTACCGCGAACGGTAACCCGGAGCCACACTTGGGCTGGATGCATACTCACCTCCTCCTGGCTCCCTGGCTGTCCCCCGCAGTGTGATCGCGTCGAGTTGCTTCCTGGTAAGGCTCCATGCGAGTCACACAATACAGGGGGCGGGACCAGGCCGCAAATTTAGAATAAAAATTATAATACACTGTATAATCCAATGTGCCATGTTTATGAACGACCACTAGGTGGCACTACAGGATAAGAAACAGACCATACATAATCTCACCCTTGTTTTCAGACAGATTTCAGTGTTTTTTGTTGTATTTTATTGAATATCATTTATTTGCATTATTTTGGATAATTATTTTTGGGGTAATAAATTATTATGTCGTGTTACAAACTTTATCGGACTCAATGTATTTACTATTTTTTTTTGGTTATTTATTTATTTCTTTATAAAGGATTTTACCAGTAAGAACTCTTGATTGCACGGATTTCAGTGCGTGATTCCCAAATATTACAGGCTAACTATGTACAAAAACACGTTTCCTTAAAAAAAATTTAGACACTTTTAGACACGAAATTTTGAAAAAATTAGACCGCCAGGGAGGTTAAGGGGTTAATAATGTAGTAAACAAATCATTGTGGATTATCACAATGTAATCTGTACTGTAGTAGCCCTATTTCACAGGGCGCTGTTTCCATCTGCTGGCCGTATTGTGCTACTTCAGCTGGAGCTCTGTACTGAATCAGCTGGGGATCTGTGTTTTAGACACAGAGTCCCAGCGCTCAACCTGTTTCAGCCCGTCAGCTGTCCTAAAGCTTTAAGGACACATCCTGGATCCCTCTTGCAAAGGAATTTGATTTACAATGAATTAAATATGTTTGCATTGCTCCAGAATTAGACCAAATCGAGTATACTTGATAGGCAGTATTACAAAGCTGGTGCTAATCTTAACCAGAGCTGTTGTAAATTTAGCAGCTCCTATAGACTATGGGCTATATTACATATTTCACGGTAAAACGGGGACGCTAGGGAGAAAAAACTGTGCCCGCAGTTTTCTCCCTAGCGTCCCTGTTTTACCGCGAAATTACAATGCAGGTGCTTAGAAAGCTGCCTGCATTGTTAGTGGGGGCTAAGCCCCGGGATGCACGCGGCAGCCCTAAGCGCAGCTGCGCATCCTCTCAATGGAGTCCATAGGACTCCATTGAAACAGACTGCGGCGGTCACATGACCTGCTGGATCTCGCCTCGTGAGATCCAACAGGTTGGCGTAGTGATCCGCCGGCAGAGACTGGGGGACTTTTTCCCCAGTCTCTCCCTGCTCCCGCCAGATGAAGAAGGTGGCTGGAGCCGCAGTTCTCGCTGAGGGATAGGAGGTGAGTATCTGCATTTTTAGGGGGGTTTCTGCTGGTGCTAACGGATTCTGCACCAGCGGAATCCGTTAGCAGCAAGTCCTGGCTGTGGTTATCATTTTGTTAACCGCAGCCGGACGTTAATCAGCATTAGGACTTTGTAATCCTAACGCTGATTAACATTTGCACTCCCCATGCAAAGTATAGGGAGCGCAAAGTACAGTTACCTCGTACTGAAAAGCACAAGGTAACAAGCGCTAATGGGTTACTTAACGTTACTTAACTTAACTTAGCGTTTGGACTTTAATATGCGGTGGCCACCGCGGCTAACGTTAATGCTCACTCAGGTGAGCGCTAACGTTAGCACCAAGAGAGTAATGTAGCCCTATAATGGCTCTTGTACATTTACAACAGCTCTGGTTAACCCTTTCGCTGCTGAGGCTTTTCCCGCCCCTGTGCTGAGGTCATTTTTTACCTGTTTTGCGCATCATGTTTAAACGTGTTTTGAAGGCTTATTTTAGTATATGACATCGACATATTATATATCGTTCTTTCCGTCAGACTCGGTAGATTCATAATATGTCATTATTATATGTATACGTTATGTCATGTTTGTATATTATAACAAAAAATGCAATAAAATATGTATTTTCAATAATTTACAGCGTGTAAAGTGTTTTTTTCCACATTTTAACATGCGAGCAATTGCGGATATATTTTGTATGGGGTGCGCTTGTTAAAAAAATTAGAGATGGGGTCTCGTTACATTTTTTTTTGGGGAAAATGACACCATTTTTAACAAACGCACCGCATACAAAAATCGTTAATGCAGCATCATTGTTCACATTATAATTGAAATGGGAACAATATTGCTGCATTAACAAAAAAAAAAAAAAAAAAAAGTGTTTATTTTTTTTTTATTATTTTTTTTTTTAATTTTTTTTTATTTTTATTTTTCTTTTTTTTTTTTTTTTTACAATTTTTTTTACTTTCATGTTTGGTATCGTTGGAACGGCCATGCTCTGGCCGATCCAACGATATCAAAATTTAACCCCTAACTGCCACGGATCGGGAGATAGGGAGTTCATTGGAACTCCCTATCTCCACACTTCGTGGCAGTTAGGGGTTAATGCTAGGACTGGCGTCATCGTGCTGCGCACGATGACGCCAGTCCTCTGGGGAGTTCCCGGAAGCTTGGCCGACATCCAAGATGTCGGCCAGCTCCCGGGAAGGATCGCAAATCGGCGCTTTTCAGCGCCGATTTGCGATCCAGCTCCCCAGGGGTTAATGCCAGGCATCATTTGGAAGGGCAGGCTGTGCCCTTCCAAATGATGCCTGGGTTAAGCCCCTGTGAGCCGCCGATCGGGAGGGAGAGAGGTCCGAAGGACCTCCCCCCCTCCCTTTCAGGCGCCTCCTCCGCACATGCGGGGGGGGCGCCTGAATTATGTGTCATCGCGGGGGCGCGATGACACATAATAATGGCGGCCACTGCTCCGGATGCCGGGCTGACATCCAGGATGTCAGCCCGCACCGGAGGGGCCAGCGATCGGCCGGTACCCGGCCGAACGCTGACCCCAATGCGAGGACGCGCTCAGCGCGTCCTCCGCATACCAGGGGGAATGCTGAGGACGCGCTGAGCGCGTCCTTAGCATTCAAGTGGTTAAGCTAGCACCAGCTTTGTAATATGGTCCGATATCGAGGAAACAGCAGTTGCTTGTGAAGATTGAATGTACTCAATCTTGGAGTGAAAGGGTTAAATAGAAATAGCTTTCGAAAGATAAGAAACAAATAATGTTACATTCTGAAACTTTTTACTTCTTGTAAGACCTAGCAAGCTCGGTCGCTGTGCTGACTCCTCCTTCTGCCATACACTGCTATGTGAATTGTATAGGCAGAAGCTGAAGTCAGCATAGAGACTTAGGCCACAGTAACAAAAGCGCACATGAGCACGGAGGAAACGTCTGTGAGAATGGGCGTTCTCTCTTCTCGGACGCCCTGTGGCCACCTCGTTGTGTCTATGGAGGACCGTGCTTTGTAGGCCTGTCGAACGTCCGTCGTAGCTTTTTTAAGGGGAGGGTTTCAGCACATCTGGTGTAACATGCAATACCATTACCCACATTACACCACGTGGCCAACCCACATCGAGCCATCAGAAAGCTGTGACGGACGCCGGAAGGTGGGGTCACACGAACACATTTAATACGCTCATGTGACCGTGGCCTTAACTGGTAAGTAAAGTGCATGAGTTTAGGTGAAGAGGGACGAGTTTGAGGACTATTCATAAAACAAAATCGCTAAAGATAGGAAATAAATAATGGATATTTTAGGTAAATTCTTGTTGAAAAAAGGTGAATAGACTTGCGTGACCTTCAAAAACCACTAGAATATCCTTCTTAAATAGCAAGGAGGTTATAACAGCCGGGCTATATTTCAAATTACACGAGTTCCCTTCAGTTTATTACTATCTCAATAAACTGTGGTGTCCGCTTTGTTTATTTTCCACATCATTGCTCTATAAGCCCCAAACTGCCAGTTAAAGACAAGCAGGAAATAATTCAAGCAATGACTTAGTTTGGATTACATCCGCTTCTAACTTTTTGGACAACCACACTTTTATTTAGTCCAGGCCTTCAGATAATCCCCATCTCCAGAGATCTTGATCATAGTATTCCAGTGGTGCTCTGCCTATGTCATATTTCCTCGATGAAGCGCATTTACGAGTGAGGAAATCGTGGTGGATTGATGAATAAAAAAGAATAATAATAAAAAGTAAAAAGAAACAAGTATTATTCCCATTCAGTTATTGTGCAACAACCACAACACAACACAACACTTTGTAATAGAAAAGGTCTTTATTTGAAAGAAAAAACAAAGAAAGAAACATTCAGGGTTATTCAGAGAGAGGTGAAAACCAGGAGAATGACCGGAGAATGGAAAATTCTAGGTCAAAATAGTCAAACCAGAAAAATTCTCCCATTTATCTCACTTTCCAAATCGGCTATTTTGACCTAGACTTTTCACTTCTCCAGTCATTTTCCTGGTTTTCACCTCTCTCTGAATAACCCCCTTATTGTTTCAATGCGTGTATGTTTAAATGCATTTCTTTAAGCCCCAACATATATTTTAGTCATATTTTCCTCACTAGATCAATATGTGTGCAATGCATGTAATGGGCAGGGGTCAAGTCCTAAAAAAAAGAAGTGTGGGAACTCACCAAAATTTCACTCTCCAATTAGCTATTATCATTTTGCACTTAACACACACTACATCTGATGCATTTTTGCAAATATGTGGATTGTAGCAAAAATATATCAAAATCCTATATTTATTGTGACTTAACGGAGACAGATATGATTGATCACCTGAATAAAAGCTTCATAGTGTGTGGGACTCAGTTCCCTCTGCAAAAATAGTGTTAGGATCTGCATTCCCACACGTTCCTCCTCGACTTGACCCCTGGTAGTGGATCAAAGATCAGAGACAGCAAAAGCAGCGAGTTCTAAGGCTAAGGTCAGACGAAAGCAGTTTTAACGTGCGTTTAGCCGCACGAAATCACGGCCGTGCTAGCAGCAAATGACGTCCAATGCCGGGGAACATACGACGAACGGCCACACGAAAGTTCGTCCGTGCAACGCAAGTGGCAAACGAACGCATTTTTTCGAGAACGTCAAACCGCTACTACTGCCGTACAGAGTGTGCTGCATCCGCATAGCGGCGTGTTTGCGTGATTGGGAGACGTCAGACGCTGCACACGTCCGGCCAACATAACGTCCAGACACAAAAAGGGTTTTATTGATGATCCGTACAAAATCACGGACGAAAATGCGCATCGTATGACCGCTATCGCGTATTCCGTTAAAAAATACGTCCATTCGTTCGAACGCACTTTTTCACGGACAACGTGAAAAATGCGTTCGTCTGACCCTAGCCTAAGACCATTTCTTCCTTTTATACTACCTTGGGTATCACCACTGAAACAAGTTACAGAAGACTGAAAAATGCAAAATCCATCCTTTCTTTGCACAGTTTCATATTATTATTTCAAAAAGGCAACAGCTTACACTTTAACCCTTTCACTACCAAAACGTGCATTCATAAGTTTACATTGTCTTCCTGTAAGAAGCTAGAAAGAGCAGCCCCCACTCTCACTGTAACAAACTTTACTGCTCTATCGCAGCAGCCAGGGAGAGAGAAAAATTCAGTGAGAGCTCTGGAGTCACTCTCTACTGTACAGGGAGAAGATGCAGTGGGTTATAATTTCTGGAAATCCCTGTACAGTACAGATACAAGGTGTTACTGTAATTTCCATATATAGGCATTATGCCGCAAACAGATTATTTTTATATTCTATTGTTATTTTTTTGGAAGCCTCAAATTCCCATAAGCAGGATATCTGTCCGTTTCTATTATCTATCTTTATCACATTTACTGGATTGGTCTCAAATCCATTTCTGCCTGTATGCAAATAGTGCAGACTCTGTTTGAAAGCTAAGAGACACCATCTAGAGGTTAGAACTTTCCATCCCAGCAATATTTTGGTAAATGATTATTTAAAAAAATAAAATATTAAAACAAGCAAATTATTTTAATATTTTAACAATCCCAAAATAACAATCTTTTTGCAAAATTGCTAATTTATCCCACTTTTAAGTACTAACTGTCACCTAACTGTCAAATAAATGTATGATACCTTTTTATTCAAAAAAATAGAACTGGTAGTAATAAGGTTTAGTGTGTAGATACCTGGGTTTACAAAGTATCTTGAGTGACACTTCTTCTAGAATAAATTGTGTTGTGTTTGGAATCACCTCCATCATCAAGGGAGAAAAAAGCAGTAAGAATGGAATCAATGTAGCTTTTCGTGTGTTAAGTGAGTGCCACTAGAGCGTGCTAACGTGCGTTATTAACAGTCAATGGGTGTCAATTTTATTCCTGTTAAAATCAATGTGAGACGGATAGGAAAGTCCTGTTCATTAGCAGATATTAGCTTTATGTCCCTTAGAAACAGACAACCTAATGCAAAAAAAATAATATGCCTGGGTCAACGGAGAATAAAATAAACAAGTAACAGGTAGTTCAGAAATGAATATAACGGGGAAAGTTAACACGATATTGCAAAATACATTGTACAGCTGCCATATCACAAAATAAAGCCAATGTAGCCAAATAACAATCCAAAAATACATTTTCTTGAAATCACCAGGTTATGCAATAAAATACGTTGTTCTCAGATTGGGAAATGGCTTGATGAGCATCAACCAATCAGAATAGGGAAGAAATGTGATCTAGTTGACTTTGAATATGGAATGACTGGGGTTGGTAGACATTCTGGTTTTGATAAAAAAAAAATGATTTGCATGATATTTACGCACACCATGGTTTACAGAAAATGTGAAAAGTATCAGCCATAACAATGAAACCCATAGTGCTCTATCACCTCCTTCAAGCTAACACTAGCGTCAGCATTAGCGCTAGATTAAAGGAGGTCATAGCTCTGCGGCCAGATAGCCTTTGAATCACTAATGGGTTAAAAAAAACGTAATCGCTTGTTAATTTGCGATTCGTAGCGCGAGTTTACTGTACTTTGCGCACCCTATACCTAACAGGGGGAGCGTAAAGTGCAAGCACAGAGTAACTAGCGGTAGAATCACTTGGTCCTAACGCTAGTTAATAAGAGCTGGCGCTATCAAAAAACTTACCACCAGCTCAGAGGCGTAGGTAACAGATTGCTGCAGAATCCATTACCTGCAGCTCAAAACCCCCATAAATCACATATTCACCTCTCATCCCGTGGTGACAATGTCGACCCTATCTGCTGATTCTGGCCGCTGGGAGCAGAGGGAGACTGGGGAAAGAAAGTCCCCAGTCTCCCTCTGTAATCACTCCCCCAACCAGCAGCATCTTGCGAGAGGCAAGATCCTGCTGGTCATGTGACCCAGCAGCATAATCCTCCATGGAGTCTTATGGATGCCATGGAGGGGATGCTGGGGACGGCGCTGTAGCGCTGCCCCCAGCATCCGTGAGCCTAACGATCGCTAAGCTGCAGGCTGCCAGACTTGGTGCCTGTCCTGCAATTTGCTGGGAAAACCGGGACGCAAAGTGCAAATTAGCGAAAGCTAATTATTATAGAAACATAGAAAAATGTCGGCAGATAAGAACCTTTCGGCCCATCTAGTCTGCCCAATTACATGGATACTTAACCTGGATTTATCTTTTGTTTAGGATAGCCTTATGCCTATCCCATGCTTGCTTAAATTCAATTACTGTTTTGGCCTCTACCACTTCTACTGGAAGGCTGTTCCATGTATCCACCACCCGCTCAGTAAAATAATGCTTCCTGATGTTACTTTTAAACCTTTGCCCCTCTAATCTAAGACTATGTCCTCGTGTTTTGCTACTTTGTTTCCTTTTAAATATACTCCCTTCCTCTACCTTGTGGATTCCCTTTACGTATTTAAATGTTTCTATCATATCTCCTCTGTCTCGTCTTTTTTCCAAGCTGTACATGTTAAGATCATTAAGCCTTTCTTGGTAACTTTTCTCCTTCAAGCCGTACACCATTTTAGTAGCCCTTCTCTGAACTCTCTCTAAGATGTCTATATCCTTCTGGAGATACGGTCTCCAGTACTGCACACAGTACTCCAAGTGAGGTCTCACCAGTGCTCTGTACAGTGGCATGAGCACTTCCCTTTTCCTACTGCTAATACATCTCCCTACACAACCAAGCATTCTGCTAGCATTCCCTGCTGCTCTATTACATTGACTACTTACCTTTAGATCCTCTGAAATAATAACCCCTAAATCCCTTTCCTCAGATGTTGAGGTTAGGACTGTATCAAATATTCTATATTCAGCCCTTGGGTTTTTACGTCCCAGGTGCATTATCTTGCATTTATCCACATTAAAACTCAATTGCCACAACTCTTAGCGTCCCGGTTTTAGCGAGGGGCACACGATTGTGCCCATAGTATGGTAGTTTTGTAGGCAAAAATTCCCCATTAACGAAAGAAGTCAAAAGAAAATGGCCAAACTGGTCCAAGCTGATAGGAACGAGGGAGGCAATAATAAACAAAGCAATGAATGTAGAAGAGGACCTCTATTTGCAAAGAAATAGTGAATGGCTACAGCAGCTTAGGAGTTGATCACTAATCCTATATGTGCTGTAGAATTGCTGTGGAATTTTGGAAAATGGTAGTTGGACTAATGATCCTCAATATATGATACAATGTGATCTTATGGATACATTCTGCTTTGTGTCAGCATTTCAGAATGATAGCTGTGGTATAATTGTGTACTTAATATTTATTTGGCACACATGGATCCTCTTTACAGTATATAAATACCAGAGATTATCAGAGTATTGATGCTGACCATATGCCTTCTTTTATGACCACAATCTATCCACCTTTTACTGACGACATCTGGCACAGTAACAAAACACATCACAAAGTAGTTGTCTTCATAAGCTGATTTCATGACAACAATTGAGTGCCAACATGGATCGCAAGCTATACAGGATAAACTCAGCAAGTTTTTTGAACCTGCCCCATGTGTAAATAGAGCAGTTCTTGGGTCAAAATAGGTTTATACATAAAATTAGAAGGGAGTACTTAATATTGTGGCCAATGAGTGGTTATAAGGGATGTGAGGAGGAACCTTCATATTGTTGTTTTATTTTTCTTTCTTAATGTATTTTACGTGTACAAGTATTTCTCTGTAACAAATGTTGTTAGGCAGTGGATTCAGCGACATCAATAATGATTCAACAACATAGGGATATGTAAAATGAACAATATACACTGAATACTAGAAAGGGTTTAATCTAAACTGCCACGTGTATGTCTCTCAAAACATACACGTCTGGAAAACATCTAATGGTCATTATCATTGAAACAGATCTTAAGTGATTGTAGCTATGACAATGATTTGGCCAGGCAGTTCATCGGTGTTCTGCCCATCGAGCGAACTTGGCATAATGGCGAACCGCGTCACTTCCGGTGCACCTATGTCACCAAAAGTGAGGCGGATCAGCTGGATACAGCATCCGGAATGGCAGCTGCAGATAGGAAGGAATTACTTCCTCATATAACACACAACCCCCTCCCACGGCTCTGTATAGCGCACAAGCCTACTGACTGTGACCCGCACACCCTGAATATATAGAGGAATCTCTAAATACACACTGTCTATTTCAAGATTCCTCTATATATTCAGGGTGTGCGGGTCACAGTCAGTAGGCTTGTGCGCTATACAGAGCGGTGGGAGGGGGGTTGTGTGTTATACAGAGTGCAGGGTTGGATGTTACACAGCAGGGTTGGATGACGTGACTGCAGTGGGCGGGCCCTGGGTTAGTGTATGAGGAAGTAATTCCTTCCTATCTGCAGCTGATCAGAGGTTTCACTGGCATTCCAGATGCTGTATCCAGCTGATCCGCCTCACTTTTGGTGACGTAGGTGCACCGGAAGTGACGTGGGTTCGCCATCATGGCAAGTTCGCTCGATGGGCAGAACACCAGCACTTACTCACCACTCTGGGGCAGTGGCTGTTCTGGCTCCAGGGTCCCAGGTGATGTGGGCCCTCCTCGTCATGCGCCTAGCACCTGTGGCTATTGCAAGAGAGATCATGGGCATAAGAGTCCCTGGGTGGCAATCACTGTTTTCTGTGAGCTTTTGAGTCCAATGTGTCACGGCGGCGCCCGGTATGAGCCGTGGTGGGGCCCATGTTCGGGGTTAAAAGCCCAAAGTCCCGGAGATACCACTTGGACAATAAGCATACTGACAGAAGGTGAAAACATCACAAGGCTAGGCAGAGACTCCTGCACGGCACACAAGGAACCCTAACAGAGTAGCCAGATCTGAGCTAATAGAAAATATCACAGAGACTCAGGATACAAGCAGTATATGCTATAAATCATACAGAAGTGAATCAGCATGGTATGGGTTAAGAATAAATCGTGGTCATAGAACAGCCAGGGATCAGAACATCAGAGAGGGACGTCAGAACAAGCCAGGGTCATACACAGAAGATAAGCAGAGAAAATAATAAACCAGAAAACAGAAGCACAGCAATGGAAAGTCACAAACTGAACCAAACAGGAACTAGGATGGGAAAAGCAAACAGGAATAACTATAAAATAAACAAAGAACATGGCGACAGGAGCAACAAAAAGACAGAGGGAAACAGAGAACCAAAAATATACTAGAACAAAATATACAAACAGAACTAGAACTAGCATGAAGCAGAAAACACAGTGCAGCACTGAAATGGTAAGACACAGAATGACTCAAAATCGGGGAGCAATGCATTATGGGAGCAGTGCTCTTAAATAGGGAGTGGACCAGAACATCAAAAAGAGAGATGAATGAGCTGACTGCAAACAAGAAACACCTGGGCTGGAACCCAGGAAAGGCAACCGGAACCAAGACCCGAAGTGGATCAGCTCACCTACCGGGGACAGGGCTGGAACTTTGACACAAACAGGGTTATTGAAAGAGAATCGAAAAGTAACCGCACGTTTGGTGACTTTTCATTCTCTTCAATTCGGTTCGATTTGGCGATCCCAATTTGGCGACCCTGCGGTTTATTCAGCAAGCACCACAGGGTCCCCGAATTGCAGGAAAAAGTTACCGCAAACCCGCCGAGAACTCACTGGAAAACCTGGCGAAGGCACACCGAAAACCCACAAAAACATCTGGATTAACCCCGTCAAACACACCGGAGAAACCCGAATAGGAGCCGATCACAGCACAGAGCAGACGAATGGAGTGAGAAAAAAAACCAGTATGTTTGAATGTTTGAAAAGTGAAACGCTGTTTGCAAAGAAACTACTGAGCGAAAATGTCTGAAATTTACATATGAGGTCCAGGGAATGATAATAAAAAGGACTGTTACAGAAAAAATAAGTAAAGTTAAAAAAAAATCAAAACATATCGGAAAAATGTTTTTTTGAAAAATTCTTAAAATGTCCTAAAAAAAATCGATAAATAAAGAGACTCTTTACTGCAGAATATTATAATCAACGGTTTATTAGATATTAAATTAAAAACGGGAATATTTTTAACATTGAAGCCTATGGAATTCGCCTGAATAAATCTGCAGCATGAAGCCACCGAATGGCACGGCAATTCGGCAACTTTTCACTGCTGGTTTTTGTTCTCTGAATAGACGAAGCTATGGGTATTTCACTGCCCTCAAACAGGCACCGAACAGGAACCGTATGTGCAGGCAATTCGCCAGGATGTGGCGAATTGCCTGCTCTCTGGATAGCCGAATGGCCAAGAAAGGTAACCGAACACTGATTTTCAGCATTTGGTTCCGTTTCGGCAGCCATTCAGATCTATTTGAATAACCCTTTAAGGCTGCTATCTTCTTCCATATGCATCCTGGCCAGATGTGGACGAGGTGCATGATTGAGTAGTCTCGATGTCAGCATCATGGGGGCTGGTGCCTGGGAATGGGATCTTCCAGCAAGTAGAGGGGAAGAGGTGGAGTTGGAGAGAACATGGTCATCCAATGGCTCCCAATTTAAAACCACAGTTCCGAGGTAAGGGGCCATATTACATACTTGGTGCTAACTTAACCAGAGCTGTTGTAAACTGAAAACCTCCATAGGCTCTAATGGCTCTGGGAAGTTTACAACAGCTCTGGATACGTTGGCACCAACTATGTAATATGGCCCAAGGTGTTTAGTTGTTCTGCCATATATGTTTTTTTCTATACTTGTCTACCTATGTATTGACTCTTGGTTATTGTTCTATGGATTTTCAAGTCTACGGCCTGCCCCAAGCTGGACCATCCTTCTATACGGATGTGGATATCCCTCTGGTACCTCTGCCTTTGTCAGTGCCACATACAGGGCTCCTAGCTATGCCCTTATCTGATAAGATATTGGCTTGATCTCATTAATTCGACTTTGTCTTTAATTCACATCGTGGATGATAACTAATATCATATTTCATTATAACGAGCTGTTCCGGAGTAATTCTATTATTAGCAGATATGCACAGTCTAAGGGCTCTATTCCATAGTTGGTGCTAATGTAGTGTCTCGATATGTAAGCTTTAGCGCTAGCATAAGTAAGTTTAACGTCTGGCATCGATATGCAATAGTAGACGCTAAACTGGGATGAAATCGGTCAGCAGTTAGGAGCTTGCGTGAGCTTACTGTACTTAAGCGTCTCCTATACTTAACATGGGGAACGCAATCTATTTTTATCATCTAGATAGGCTGGTGCAATGTACCGTCAGGATACAAAATGAAGAATTTTAACAACTCCTGGCCTGATTTGCTACTTCACCTGGCTGTGAGCAGAGTGAGACTGGGGACAAATAGTTCCTAATCTCCCTCCGAGATCACTCTGCAGCACTGCTTGATCTCGCGAGAGCCAGGTCACGCAGAGCTCGCGGTCCAGAAGCGCAAGGCTCCATGGAGTTTTATCCACTCAAAGAGCTGGTACTCACGGTTGCACAGAAGCACTACTGTGGGTATCGGGGAGTTTAGCGCTGCGTTCCGGGACGAGGTGCTGAGATAGCACCTTCCCTGGATGGTGACGTTAACATGGAGACGGTAAGGGAAAATCTGCAAGCGCACATTATCCTGCTTAACATTTCCATGTTAGCGTCAGGAATAGAATAGGGCCCTAAATTGTGTAAAATGAATAATTGCATGGAACATATCTGACAGATTAGTATAACTTCTAAAATATTCCGTAGAGAAACTTTTACTCATAATGCCTGGAAAAGGCGAAGGTACCATATGCTAAAATTATTTTGACACTGGAGCAATTTATGAGAGTGCAGAGGTATAATCACACATGTTGTCTATATTCTGTTCCACATAAGTCTCTTAAACGTGTTAATGGTATTGTGTGGATTGTGTTAATATCTTTATAAAATAAAATCATTTTTTCCATACAGACCTGCTAAATTCCCATATGGACAGACTTTTTTTTCCAGATGCACGATTGAATTAAAATGTGTTTCGGATTAAATATGACGGAAAAAAGATTCATTTCTACTTGATTATCCTGTATACATTGAACAGTAAGTAAGATTAATAATAAAAAAAATAATTATGGTGTATTTTATCATTTTAATCAATTGAAAATCCTCATAATTTATTTCTTCTTTGAAATCTAAATTCCAGATTTTGCGAGGGTTTCATTGAGCGTGTTTTATAAAATGAGAACTATGAAAGAATAATTGCTGTAATTTGATGAACATATACTGCCAGCTAGATTGCTAAAGTTGGGCTCCATTTAATTTTATCGGTTGTTTTTTTTTTCTAAATATCGGCTGATTCAGCAGAAAAAATTCAGCCTGAGCTGAATTTCGATAAAAAAAATTCCCAGTTTAGTAAAATTATTGAGCCACCAATAAACCTGGAAAACAGAATGTAAATATATGTCCACGGATGCTTCTATTTGTGTCTCACTGTCTTACAGTAAATCGTATATTTGCTAGTTTCTAAATAAAACCCCAGACTCAATCATTGTACTCCAAAGTCTCTGAGAAGTGCGACTTACAGTAAATTCAGGACATATGCGTTTTAATTTACATCCCATAAATGCAAGTCTTATTTTAATTCCTTTAAAGGCAGGTCTTGCTGTACACCCCAGACTTGTGCGTTTTTAGCAAAAAAATATTACATTGTGTCCTTGCTGGTTATACAATAACAGGGAAATATTAAAGTACTAATATATATATAAAAAATATAATGAGGGAATCTTAAAACAGTAGCTTGCAAGTTGAAAATATGACTATAAAATATTAACGTTCGGACTTTGCGTGTTTACAGTAACAGCAAAAAAATTACTTTACAGACTTACTCGTTGTGGCTCCAACTGTGTTAATAACCACACAGATCCTAAGTAAATTATTTAAAACTATTAATTATTTTAACTATTAATTGATTTCAAATTAATTCTTAATAATTTTATTTTTATCACTGCATTAATTATTAAAAATATTATTTGTTTAAACTAATCAAATTATTAAAACCAATTGAACATGCAGATCCTATTTTAATTTATTTAATTAGTTTAAACAAATAAATTTTTTAGCATTTAGTTAATTGTTAATAAATAAAAAGGGTGGGGTATGCAACAACACAAAAAAAACAATAATAATAATATAATATTGGCAATAATAAAAAGAACACTCCTGAAAGCGTAGAAAGTGTAATAAAACTAATTAAATATGCGGATCCTAATTTAATTTATTTAATTAGTTTAAACAAATAGAATTTTAGCATTTAGTTAATTGTTAATAAATAAAAAGGGTGGGGTATGCAACAACACAAAAAAACCAATAATAATAATATAATATTGGCAATAATAAAAAGAACACTCCTGAAAGCGTAGAAAGTGTAATAAAACTAATTAAATATGCGGATCCTAATTTAATTTATTTAATTAGTTTAAACAAATAGAATTTTAGCATTTAGTTAATTGTTAATAAATAAAAAGGGTGGGGTATGCAACAACACAAAAAAACAATAATAATAATATAATATTGGCAATAATAAAAAGAACACTCCTGAAAGCGTAGAAAGTGTAATAAAACTAATTAAATATGCAGATCCTAATTGAATTTATTTAATTAGTTTAAACAAATAATAGTTTTAGCAAGTAGTTAATTGTTAATAAATAGAAAGGTTGGGGTATACACAATACAAAACAACAATAATAATAATATAATGATGACAATAATAAAAAAAACCATTCCTGGACAGTGTAGAAAGCAGCTCTCTGATTTGCTTAGACATCTAAATGTTTTTCACAAAAAAATTATATTCTCTTAATAAGGAAATAAAATATATTCCAGAATTCTAATACGTTTACAACATTTATCATTAGGTCCAGAAGGTTTGCTACTTTAACGAATGGGAAGAAAAGTCCAAAAGCATATATACACATACACACGTAGGCATTTTCTAACCCAAAAATCTATCAACGCGACAGCACGAATGAAAATGAAGTGAACACTGGGTTATTTGTAGAGATCTCATCCAAATTTAATGTCAGCAAAGAAAATGGGAAAATGCGAGTCTTGGGTTAGCAGGTGCCAGTCAAAAGTATTCAACTCTAAGACCGGCACTCTAGGCAAACATCAGAGGCCGAATGCTCCACGGAATAATTTGTTTAACAGGCAGGATGCTGTATCTTGGCAACATTCAGGCCGCTACACATTAAGCAGGGTCACAGGCAAGGCAGACTTAATAAGGGTCAGAACCAATTCACGGGAGCACGGGCCAATGCAAAGTCCGAGGAACATGTGTAGGGATAAATCAAACTGCAAAGTTCCAGAACAGAATGCTTGTTTGCTTATTATACATGGTTGTCAGCTGAATGAGCTCAAAGTTCCTCTGCTATGTGATGTTATATTGTTACGGAGTTCAATAGGGATGAGTTTCTCTAGTAGCCTATCCAGGGATCACAGCAGTCCTGCACATTCACAGTACGTTTTAGCTTTGGTTTTAAATGGTCTCTGAGCCATAACCTTATTTTTTACACTACTTTCTGCTGTTTTCCGATTTATATCTTTATTCCAGCCTCAACACAACAAGGGCTCTATTACATTCTTCACACAAAAATGCACGGTAAACGCGTGAATTTTTGCGCGAAGCATCAAACGTTAACGCTCGTAAATAAACAATGGTATTACAATCTTCGCGCATTTTTTTATCCGTCCAAAAATAATGCGTGTAAAACGGAGGCGCAAAACGCGCGCGCAGTAACGGTTTCACGCGATTCAGCCAATCAGAATTAAGAACCACAATTGTCTCACGTTAAGTTTTTGCGTCTGTCAAAGTCAATCTGCACATATATGCTGTTTAAAAAAAAAAAAACACTCACAACTTCTCAAATTTATTAGTTTGGTATGTGTAGAATGTGTAACTATACTTTGCTGCGTATTTTTTTTTGGGCTGGTGTATTTGGTTTCGTCCAGGTTGATAGAATTTCCTGTTAACACCAGCTTTTAGGAATTGCTAAAATTATGCGCAAAGGCTGTGCGTTACAAACTGCGCATAGTTTGTAATACCATCCACGTACCAGCACACAAACGCATTTGCGCTCACAATGTTAAGTATCGGACGCGCGGAGTACAGTAAGTTCGCGCAGCGTTCACGCAGGTTTACCCGCGGTAATGCGTATTTTTTGCGCAGACATTGTAATACGATGTTCAGCTCAAAGGGGTTTTGTCCCTTGCGTTAATGTGTTTTTGCGCATGCGTTAACGTTTGCACGAAGAATCTAATAGAGCCCCAAGTCTTTAAGCCTTACTATATCACTGTCCTGTACACCCTACTTCACTTTCTCTCTTTTCCCATTCTTTCCCCTCGCTGTGTCTATGTTTGTGTTTATGGCAATAAAGTTGGCTGCAAAGACCCTCACAAAACCATTGAGTTTCTGCAATCAGTGATCCTTGAAAAATACCTAGGGCCCTATTCCATAATGGTGAAACCCTGTGCATGCGGATTGATCGCAGAGCGAGACTGGGTCTCACTCTGATCGCGGCCAGGAGAAGCGTCAGATCAGGCCATTATTCTCGCCGCAGGCTGAGAGGTGAGTGTCAGATTTATTGTGTCGTTTTAGGGGGTGCTAAATGATTGCGACAAAGCAGAATCATTTAGCACCAGCTTTTAGGTGTTGCTAAAATTTCTGTTTGCACGTTCTTGTCTAATTATTGCTTGCACTTTGTAATACCTTACATATCCTATCGCTAATTACTGATTGCATTCCCCATGTTAAGTATAGGATGCGCAAGGTACAGTAAGCTCGCACAATCACCGATGTGGATTTTTTTACGGGTTTAGCATTAGTGATGTGATATGGCGGCATGCGTTAAAGTCACTTATCCTAGCGTTAACACTTACTCATCCGAATGCTACAGTTAGCGTTCACTAGGGAATGGAGCCCCTAATATGGTAAAACCCCCATTCTTGCCTCATTACTCATCAGCTCTTAGTACATCTGCATGTTTTAGAAAAGTATAGGATGAGTAAAAATATAGTATGATGCCAAACAGATATGCACTCACTGAAGGTACCACTCGACTTGGAATATTGACCTGTGTGTCCTCTATTACACCACTTGGTATGACCCCAATGACAACTTCCTTTGTGTGTCCTTACCCATGATCCTGTGTCTCCAATCACTGCTTCCCATGATTTCACTGTAGCATTGCCACTCGGTATCACCCTCCACATTTGTTTTTTTTGGGGGGTTTTATGGATTAGACTTCTCCTTTACGACTTGTTGTATAATAGAGGCAACTCTGTGTGAGGATCCGTAGAGGGAGGACACAACGTAGTATCATACCATTAGATAGGTGGAGATCCAGTGTGGACAGACAGCTGTTCTAGAGCTTCAACTCCTTATAAACGGGAAATAAATAAAGCAAATCTATACAGTTTAATACATGTTTTCCATACCAGGTGCACTACAAATGTACCTGTTGCCACTGCTGCCCAATGGATTCCCTGGAAAGAATTGTGCTATTTCCCTGTATCCTGTTGACGATTTGGCACAAACAAGCAGTACGATCTTGGGGCTTGACTTCAGGGAAAAGTAATTTACGTCTACTCTACTGCCTGTGTGACTCTACTGTTATACGTGCACCACTTAAAAAATATAATACAACAGGCCGGGCTGGTGTTACCCCCTTTTCAATATATTAAACAATCCTTATGAATATGTCTGGCTAAAAAGATTTTTGATATTATGGACTTTTGAGTGGTATTTTCTCTTGATATTACAACAAAGTCACCATTTCAATTATCCTGACAACTTGGGCAGCCTTTTCGAGTCTCCGAGGTGCCTCATGTCACAAACAGCAAAACAAACTCATGGTGGGGAGGGGGGCTTAATATTCCCAGGTGCACTGCAGGCCGCACAAGGATCTATTCTGTTAACAGAGAGCTAAAGCAAATACATTGCATATTGTATGCCGAACCAGCCAAAAACACGGATGAACAGCTATACAGTTCTTCTCATCTCGACTATCTCGACCTGTAGTTTATTTTTCCATTGCAAATCCATTTTAGCTTCTTTTTTTGGTGACTACACCCTATGTTCACCACAAATAATGTACGACTAAAAGATAGGACAACCACCACATCAATATGAAGTAGTGCCCTACTCAAAAATGGTGTATCCTATTTCAGTATGTCATGTTTACCCAACACTGGCATACAGCTGACATATGCACTTTTTGGATGTGTGCTGAACAAAGCATGAATTAAACTGTGCCTTTAAAGTACACCTGTTCTGAACAGGTATACTCTGTCTGCGACTGTGTTTTCCTACCACGGGATGGGTATTGCATTGGTCGTAAACCCCTTCACTACCAAGTGATTTTCCAAAACACCATTGTCAGAAACCAGTGGTTTCTTGTAAAATCATTTTTAATTAATTAAACAGTAAGGAATATTTGGGCATATCCCCATTATATTTCTTACTGTAAATAACCTATTTGGCCAGTAGATGGTGCCATTTGATTGATGCCAAATGGAGTTACAGCCATTACAGTTGTAGCTCAATTATTATTTTTTTCCCCTGCATAAGCTGCTAAATTCCCGATGTCAGTGAATTCATCAGCCGATTTGACACAGTTTTAGCCTTTTGGGCATTTTGTCCACAGGGATAAAACGTTGGGGGCATCTTCTGCAGCCCAAAAGCAAACAAAATTAGTTTGCAACAAGCTAATTTCATTTGCTATTGGGCTGCAGATCTGCAGATCCAGATATCTCGATCATCAACGTTAACTACTTTTAGTGTCCAGGTTAGAGTGACATTGTGTCCTTCTCAAAGAGGCCATATCTTTTCCATTTGAATAAACCTTTACACATTGCACGTTACAGTTTTGCCTGTTTTTTTTTTTAAAAAAGCGTAAAAATGCATATTTGTTAATTCGGTGAGGGTTATTCAGAGAGAGTCGATCTGGCCCCGAAATGTCACCGAACAGGGAATTTCCCCGTACGGTGCCATTTCATGGGCCATACAGCTATTCAGAGATCATGCATGTTGGCGAGCTGCCATTAAAATACGGTGCCTGTTCGACGGCCATGAAATCCCCCATAGAGATGGGGGAAATGGTTATTCTATTCACAGAACACCGAACAGCAGTGAAAAGTTGCTGAAGTGCCCTGCTGTTTGGTGGTTTCATTCGGCAGGTTTATTCGACAAACCCCATAGGCTTCAATGTTAAAAATATTCCCATTTTCATTCAATATCTAATAAACCGTTTATAATTTTATTCTGCAGGAAAAAATCTCTTTATTTATAGATTTTTTCAGCAATTTTTTTTCCCTGTTCATCAGCTTGTCGGGTTTTCCAGACTGCTAGTCTGCGCTGTGTTCGACGACTCGTTGGCTTTTTCCAACGTTTTCGGTTTCCTTTTTGCAGCGGTTCCGGTGGGTTTTCGGCGGGATTGCGGTGTGTTTGCGGCAGGTTTTCCCGCACTCCGGGGGACCCTGAGGTGAATGCTGAATTCCCCGCAGGATGGGGAGCTTTGATTCCCCGAAGTGCAGGGAAGTGCGGGGAATGAGAGAGCACCGGAATGTCAGCGACATTTCAGTGCTCTCTGAAATGAATAAACCCCAGTATTATAGCACATTTTATTGTGCATCCTGGCATCTAAGAATTAAGTCAATGACATGCAATGATACATTACCCAGTATACATCTTGTTAATTAATGTTTCTGAATCAATCAGAGAAGTATACATTCAGCGCAACAAAATGTGATAAATAGGTGCTCATTTGATGTAAATCATTCATCCCATGGCTTCAGCCAATAATCTCAATTCATGTAATGAGTAATAGCCACGGGGGCAATGTAAAGAGTTTCACGTAATGAGGGATTCTTCTCTTCCACAGGTGCACCTCACAAAACACACATCCTCATCCCGGAATATTCAGCTTTCCTATGTGTGTTGAACAAAAGACGCAAACCTCATCCAGGATTTCTGCGACCTCATCATCTTGCGTAGTGCGTGCGCTGTGTCTCTTCATGAAAGGGACGACGGTGACAGTTTTGAAATGACAATTTTGAGGTTTTCTTTATGAAAGGCATTTTGTGCAGCAATTCTAATAAGAGTGCATTGAGCAGATTAACCTATTGTTCACCATAACGCTGAACTAGGAGTTTTCTGAGAGAAGATAAACAGATGGTACACATTATAAATGTCTTCCTAAAGCACCTGGTAAAGGCTCATTTGGGGGGATATCATCATATTGGCTATTCACTAAAGGTATGTCAGTTGTCAGGTCTTGTACAATGAATGAGCCCTGATTAAGCAGTGTAAGCCTAGAAAAACAACTGACTTGATGTGGACACAACGTATCTGCCAACTGATGCTTTGTTTCTTACAGTAAAAATATTAGAGAAGCGGGTTTGGCGAGACCCTAATTCAGCTCCACAAAGGGTTAAATTTTGGTGTGGCACGCAAGTTTCTATTGGGTATATCGAGATTATGTGTTTTGGACTTTCAGGTTAAGGAGATTTACAGTGAGAATTAAGTAATGTTTAAATCATAGATCTTAAACTCTGGTCCCCAGATGTGGATGGCCTATATTTCCCAGAATTCTTTCAATGCAAATGATGTCAATGAATCCCCCCAACATAGAAACATAGAAACATAGAAAAATGTCGGCAGATAAGAACCTTTCGGCCCATCTATTCTGCCCAATTACATGGATACTTTACTTGGATTTATCTTTTGTTTAGGATAGCCTTATGCCTATCAGATGCTTGCTTAAATTCAATTACTGTTTTGGCCTCTACCACTTCAACTGGAAGACTGTTCCATGTATCCACCACCCTCTCAGTAAAATAATGCTTCCTGATGTTACTTTTAAACCTTTGCCCCTCTAATCTAAGACTATGTCCTCTTGTTTTGCTATTTTGTTTCCTTTTAAATATACTCCCTTCCTCTACCTTGTGGATTCCCTTTACGTATTTAAATGTTTCTATCATATCTCCTCTGTCTCGTCTTTTTTCCAAGCTGTACATGATAAGATCATTAAGCCTTTCTTGGTAACTTTTCTCCTTCAAGCCGTACACCATTTTAGTAGCCCTTCTCTGAACTCTCTCTAAGATGTCTATATCCTTCTGGAGATACGGTCTCCAGTACTGCACAGAGTACTCCAAGTGAGGTCTCACCAGTGCTCTGTACAGTGGCATGAGCACTTCCCTTTTCCTACTGCTAATACCTCTCCCTACACAACCAAGCATTCTGCTAGCATTTCCTGCTGCTCTATTACATTGACTACTTACCTTTAGATCCTCTGCAATAATAACCCCTAAATCCCTTTCCTCAGATGTTGAGGTTAGGACTGTATCAAATATTCTATATTCAGCCCTTGGGTTTTTACGTCCCAGGTGCATTATCTTGCACTTATCCACATTAAAACTCAATTGCCACAGCTCCGACCATTTTTTTAGTTTACCTAAATCATTTGTCATTTGGCTGATCCCTCCAGGAACGTCAACCCTGTTGCAAATCTTTGTGTCATCAGCAAAAAGACATACTTTTCCATTAATACCTTCTGCAATATCACTAATAAAAATATTAAAGAGAATGGGTCCAAGTACTGACCCCTGAGGTACCCCACTGGTAACAAGACCTTGCGCCAAATAAACTCCATTTACCACAACCCTCTGTTGTCTGTCACTCAGCCACTGCCTAATCCATTCAACAATATTGGAATCCAAGATCAAAGATTGCAATTTATTGATAAGCCTTCTATGCGGAACAGTATCAAAAGCCTTACTGAAATCTAAATAAGCAATGTCTACTGCACCACCTGTGTCTATTATTTTTGTTACCCAATCAAAAAAATCAATAAGATTAGTTTGGTATGATCTCCCTGAGGTAAACCCATGTTGTTTCTGATCCTGTAATCTATGTGTTTTTAGATGTTCAACAATCCTTTCCTTTAACATGGTTTCCATTAATTTCCGCACTACTGACGTAAGACTAACTGGCCTATAGTTCCCCGATTCCTCCCTACTACCCTTCTTGTAAATGGGCACAACATTTGCTAATTTCCAGTCTTCTGGGACGACTCCTGTTAACAAGGATTGGTTAAATAAATCTGTTAACGGTTTTGCTATAACATCACTGAGCTCTTTTAATAATTTAGGATGGATCCCATCAGGCCCCATTGACTTATTTGTCTTTACTTTAGACAGCTGCTTTAGAACCTCCTCCTCTGTAAACTCATATGTAAATGTCTCTTTAGTGTTCCCTCCTAACTGAGGTCCCTTTCCTTCCTTTTCTTCTGCAAAGACTGAACAAAAATATTCATTGAGGCAGTCAGCGAGACATTTATCCTCTTCTACATACCTTCCTTCCTTTGTTTTTAATCTAACTAATCCTTGTTTTACTTTTCTTTTCTCGTTTATGTATCTAAAAAATGTTTTGTCCCACTTTTTTACTGACTGAGCTATTTTCTCTTCTGCGTGTGCTTTGGAAGCTCTTATAAATTGCTTTGCCTCTTTCTGCCTAATCTTATAGGTTTGCCTATCTTCTTCACGCTGAGTTTTTTTATAATTATTGAATGCTATCTTCTTGTTCTTCACTATTTTGGCCACTTCTGCAAAGTACCACAGTGGTTTCTTCCCTTTTTTGTTTTTGCTAACAAGCCGAATGCAATTTCCTGTGGCCTTCAATAATGCTTCCTTTAAATAATCCCATTTCTCTTGGACTCCCTTTAAACTCCTCCAGTCTGATAATGACTCCTTCACACAAAATCTCATTTTAGAAAAATCTGTTTTTTTAAAGTCTAAAACTTTTGTTTTTGTGTGGTGCGGCTCCATCTCTGTTCTTATATTAAACCATACTGACTGGTGATCACTAGATCCCAAATTTTCACCTACAACAACATCTGATACCAAACCTCCATTTGTGAGTATTAAATCCAATATGGCCTCTTTACGGGTCGGCTCCTCAACTACTTGTGTTAGAGATAATCCCAGTAAGGAGTTTAGAATATTTGTACTCCTGGTGCACCCAGCTATTTTGGTTTTCCAGTTCACATCAGGAAGATTAAAGTCCCCCATGATAATAACTTCCCCCTTCATTGCCATTTTGGCTATTTCCTCAACCAGCAGATTATCTAGCTCTTCTACTTGTCCAGGGGGTCTATAGATCACACCTACACAAGCTACTCTATGATTGCCAACTGTTAGCGTAACCCAAACTGACTCTATGTTCACCTCGCTCACTTTTATTTGGTTCGTTTTTATGTTGTTTTTCACATACAGGGCCACTCCTCCTCCTTTCCTACCTTCTCTGTCTTTTCTATATAAAGAGTACCCCGGTATTGTTATGTCCCAGTTATTTTTCTCACTAATCCATGTCTCAGTAACCGCCTCTAAATCTACTTTTTCAGCTGCCATCATTGCCTCCAGTTCATTGATTTTATTGACTAAACTGCGAGCATTTATAGACACGACTCTGAGCTTGTCATTTTTTACCTCGCATGTTGCTTGCACCCTCCGATTTAGTTTTGGGGGACAATCGGGCAGATTGTTTACCCTTCTGACCCCCCCTCCTAGTTTAACATAACACACTATAAGCCTGACCAACACTGCACAGGTGGGGGCATGTCACCTCCTTTCCCAGTCGACAGCTGCTCATTGATACTATAAGGGTTATTCAAAGAGAGCCGAACTTGCTACCGAATTGCACCGAATGGGGAATTTCACTGTATGGTGCACGTTCGTGGCCATTCGGCTATTCAGAAAGCTAGGAGTTTGCTAAATATTGCCCTTGTGTTGGGGCTGGGGGACCAGTGAGATGTCCCACCATTCATTATTAGCGACTGGGAAGCAACAGCTGCTCAGTTGCTAATATTTAACCCCAGCGGTGCTGGGATTTTAGGGACAAGCAGCTGATAATATCTCGCCATTTAGGTATTTTGTTCGCTGGTATGCCACACTACACTAACCCTTATGCTGCCATACTTTTTGCCATTAATACGTTCAAATGAAATCATTATTTATTTGTAAGAACCAACTCGATGTATGAATGATATTTGTTACAAACCATACTGTTTAAAATTTTCTGATGAATTTTGTCGTACGAGACAACTATTTTTGTCATGAAAGTCTAACGATTTACGGATTGCCTATTTTACACACATTCCACCCTTCTCGATACATTTTTAAGACCATGAAGCCATTATGTCACTAAAATGTAAGATTGTAATCACCATATCATTTTAGAATGCTAATTAAGGCTCTCTCTTTTGTTATTTTGGTAAATCTGACATCACTAGATCTTGTTTTATGTTTTTGAAGTTTTTAAAAATACACTTATTAATGCTTGATATACGTAACATTCATGTGGCGGATATATCACAGCTATGTGTGGTAAGGTCAGTGGCTGATGAGGCACTGGCTAGTATCAGAGCCAGATATACACAGATATTAACTAACTTTCTGCGGTTTGTGTTTAGCTGTAAATTATCATTTACTCATTTACTGTTCCCACACATATTATATACTGTTTTTCTCACCATTAAATGGACTTTCTAAAGATACCATTATTTCCATCATATCATATACTTTACTATTAGAAAAAAAAGATATGATAGAACACTGTTATTCTGTGCCTGTCATACTCTGTATCTACCACTAGAGGGAGCAGGGGGAGCTGCTTGTGCCTGTCATACTCTGTATCCGCCACTAGAGGGAGCAGGGGGAGCTGCTTGTGCCCCTTCCTGTCAATCAGAGCCCAGCCTCTAATGCAGGTGGTTTTTTGAATGGCTTGGTACAATGGTGCTTTCCCATTGGTCCAAGCTATTCCATTGCTCTGTTGGGGCCTCTTTGAGGCTCTGAAGAGCAGTGTCCAGGAAGTAGTGTTCCTATTTGAACAGGCGTGACTGCAGACTTCTTGAGCAGCTTACGTGATTAGCGTAGCCGGGAGGTGTACCGCTATGCAAATTGCGTAAACTGTGAAAAAGAATGCGCACACTGCGTACAGAGGAAGAAGACATAGCCAACGGCGGGGGAGCGCGGAGCAGGTGAGTTTCTTTACTTTTCCTTTATTATTTTATTGTTTAATAGCAGATGAGGCTCTGCCTCACCTCCCTACCCTGACAGCACATCCCTGATATACCATGGTGGAAAACTGACACTAGGGAGATATCCACTAAAAGGATTATTCAAAGAGCAACTACTTTACCACCGAAGATCTCCAGATGGTAAATTTCACCAGGTAATCATTTCACAGAACATTGTACTGCACAGAAGTCCCTTGAATAGGGATGGGCTGCCAGTTGTTGAGTTCGAATCGAACATCGGCCGTTCGAAAGTTCGGCGAACTTCAAATTTTTTGCGATCTTTGCGAAAAGTTCGACCGTTAGTGAAACGCTGTTTGCAAAAAAACTACTGAATGAAAATGTCTGAAAATTAGACATAACATCCAATGAATGAATGATAATAAAAAGGACTGTTACAGAAAAATTAAAACACAATTAACCCTTTCGCTGCTGAGGCTTTTCCCGCCCCTGTGCTGAGGTCATTTTTACCGGTTTTGCTCATCATGTTTAAACGTGTTTTGAAGGCTTATTTTAGTATATGACCCAGACATATTATATATCGTTCTTTCCGTCAGACTCGGTAGATTCATAATATGTCATTATTATATGTATACGTTATGTCATGTCTGTATATTATAACAAAAAATGCAATAAAATATGTATTTTCAATAATTTACAATGTGTAAAGTGTTTTTTTTCACATTTTAACATGCGAGCAATTGCGGTTATATTTTGTATGGGGTGCGCTTGTTAAAAAAATTAGAGATGGGGTCTCGTTACATTTTTTTTGGGGGAAAATTACACTATTTTTAACAAACGCACCGCATACAAAAATCGTTAGTGCAGCATTATTGTTCACATTATAATTGAAATGGGAACAATATTGCTGCATTAACAAACCAAAAAAAAGAAAAAAAAGTGTTTATTTTTTTTTTTATAATTTTTTTTAATTTTTTTTTTTATTTTTCCTTTTTTTTTACAAAATTTTTCACTTTCATGTTTGGTATCGTTGGAACGGCCATGCTCTGGCCGATCCAACCATACCAAAATTTAACCCCTAGCTGCCACGGATCAGGAGATAGGGAGTTCATTGGAACTCCCTATCTCCACAGTTGGTGGCAGTTAAGGGTTAAGTCCAGGACTGGCGTCATCGTGCTACACACGATGACGCCAGTCCTCAGGGGGAGTTCCCGGAGGCTTGGCCGACATCCAAGATGTCGGCCAGCTCCGGGAAAGGATCACAAACCGGCGCTTTTCAGCGCCGATTCGCGATCCAGCTCCCCAGGGGTTAATGCCAGGCATCATTTGGAAGGGCAGGCTGTGCCCTTCCAAATGATGCCTGGGTTAACCCCCGCAGAGCCGCCGATCGGGAGGGAGAGAGGTCCAAAGGACCTCCCCCCTCCCTTTCAGGCGCCTCCTCCGCACATGCGGGGGGGGGGGCGCCTGAATTTGGTGTCATCGCGCTGCCTCGATGACACCAAATTCCGGCGGCTGCTGTTCCGGATGCCGGGCTGACCCCAAAATCAACCCGGCCGAACGCTGACCCCAATGGGAGGATGCGCTCAGCGCGTCCTCCGCATACCAGCGGGAATGCTGAGGACGCGCTGAGTGCGTCCTCAGCATCGAAGTGGTTAAAAAAACATATAACGAAAAAAAATTGCAATTTGTTTTCCAAAAAATGCTTAAAAGATCCTAAAAAATCTAAAAATAAAGAGACTCTTTACTGCAGAATATAATAATAAACAGTTTATTAGATATTAATTGGGATTAAATCGGGAATATTTTGAACATTCTCCTGAATAAACGTGCCGAATGAAACCACCGAACAGCAGGGCATTTCGGCAATGCTTCTCTATGGAATTTTCACTGCCCTCGAAAAGGCACCGACCATGCGCCATATTTGCAGGCAATTCACCAACATTTGGCGAACGGCCTGCTCTCTGAATAGCCGAATGGCCAGGAAACATGTATAGCTTGGAAAAAAGACGAGACAGAGGAGATATGATAGAAACATTTAAATACGTAAAGGGAATCCACAAGGTAGAGGAAGGGAGTATATTTAAAAGGAAAAAAAGTAGCAAAACAAGAGGACATAGTCTTAGGTTAGAGGGGCAAAGGTTTAAAAGTAACATCAGGAAGCATTATTTTACTGAGAGGGTGGTGGATACATGGAACAGCCTTCCAGTAGAAGTGGTAGAGGCCAAAACAGTGAATGAATTTAAGCAGGCATGGGATAGGCATAAGGCTATCCTAAACAAAAGATAAATCCAGGTAAAGTATCCATGTAATTGGGCAGACTAGATGGGCCGAAGGTTCTTATCTGACGACATTTTCTATGTTTCTATGTTTCTATGAAAGTTAACCATACGCTGAATTTCAGTGTTCGATTACCTTTCGGCCACAATTCGGATCTCTTTGAATAACCCTGTTAGATTCTCGGTGTCGTGCACCACCGACTAAGACACAATTTTTCTGCACCTGAATGTGACAGGTGCATATCATTTCAATATTTGACTGCAGGGTCCAACCCTGCACTCTTCCACAATACCTCAGAGGGGTTACGGTGTGAAGGCACTAGCTTGCACCAAAGGCCAAATAGTTGGGTGCACTGACCCATGTACCGGATGCATACAGGGCAGCCATCAGAAATGATGGGGCCCCTTACTGAACCTCATGATGGGGCCCCCCCGTAAACTTCCTCAACCCGTAACAGCCTTTCGCCCCCCTTCCAAAACAAACAAAGGACATAACACTGTTCCACAGCAATAAAACTCACAGTAATGTGTGGTGTGTATGAGCGAATCTGTCACGTCTGGGGCTCAGAGGAGGCCCCGCCACCCGGCGGCGCCATCGACAAGCCAGGTGCCAGGAGTTGTGCCGGGTTCCGGAGCTCGCAGGATCATCAGGTGGTGGGGCGCAGCATGATGTCGCGCGCCCGCCGGGTTTAAATACAGACAGCGCCACAACTGACATGGAGTTTGCTTCCCTCAGTGCTAAGTGTCTCCTGGCGATTCACTACTTGGTTGATTTTTCAGTCTCCATTGTTACCTGGCTTGTATGAGAACCACCCCGTGTACCAGTCCTTGGCTATACCTTGATCACTCTAACTCTGATCGATTTTTGGCTTATATGATAGATACCCCTTGTGTACCGTTTTGGCTATCCCTGACCACTCTAACACTGATCGATTTGGGCTTGTGTTAGAATGCGACCTTGTATACCATCTGGCCTATTTCAGGTATACTCTGTCCTGTGTGTTGGACAAACATTTCCCACTCGTTGTTGGTCAAACATTTCCCACTCATTGTTGGTCAAACATTTCCCACTCATACAGAAAAAATGGCGTCGCACCCATTCTCACCAGAGGGGCTGCAAAAGCCAGGAGTAACAGCCCAGTTCATGTATAAAACATAACAAGAGAAAAAAGGTGTCATCTGCGCTCGTTTCTATGTATTTCCATGTACAACAAAACACTATCAGGAGGTTTTAGTTTGTTTCAATGGCCATTGCAACGTAAGCTCACTCGCCCCTTCAAGGCACCTCTTTGTAGAGTGAGTACCTAACCAATGTACCAAAAGCCGCTCTACTGAGCAGCTCCATGCCCCTCCTGCTGCTTATAAGCTAAGGAGAGGCAGAAAGATGGTGGGTTTTATTTAACATGCACCAAACACTTCCCATTTGGGGTTGAAAACAAAAACATGGAAAAAGAAACAGCAGCAAAATGACTAACTGGTAACTCAGTAGAGCGACTTTTGGTACATTGGTTAGGTACTCACTCTACAAAGAGGTGCCTTGAAGGGGCGAGTGAGCTTACGTTGCAATGGCCATTGAAACAAACTAAAACCTCCTGATAGTGTTTTGTTGTAACATAGAAACATAGAAACATAGAAAAATGTCGGCAGATAAGAACCTTTAGGCCCATCTAGTCTGCCCAATTACATGGATACTTTACCTGGATTTATCTTTTGTTTAGGATAGCCTTATGCCTATCCCATGCTTGCTTAAATTCAATTACTGTTTTGGCCTCTACCACTTCAACCGGAAGACTGTTCCATGTATCCACCACCCGCTCAGTAAAATAATGCTTCCTGATGTTACTTTTAAACCTTTGCCCCTCTAATCTAAGACTATATCCTCTTGTTTTGCTATTTTGCTTCCTTTTAAATATACTCCCTTCCTCTACCTTGTGGATTCCCTTTACGTATTTAAATGTTTCTATCATATCTCCTCTGTCTCGTCTTTTTTCCAAGCTGTACATGTTAAGATCATTAAGCCTTTCCTGGTAACTTTTCTCCTTCAAGCCGTACACCATTTTAGTAGCCCTTCTCTGAACTCTCTCTAAGATGTCTATATCCTTCTGGAGATACGGTCTCCAGTACTGCACAGAGTACTCCAAGTGAGGTCTCACCAGTGCTCTGTACAGTGGCATGAGCACTTCCCTTTTCCTACTGCTAATACCTCTCCCTACACAACCAAGCATTCTGCTAGCATTTCCTGCTGCTCTATTACATTGACTACTTACCCTTAGATCCTCTGAAATAATAACCCCTAAATCCCTTCCACAGATGTTGAGGTTAGGACTGTATCATATATTCTATATTCAGCCCTTGGGTTTTTACACCCCAGGTGCATTATCTTGCACTTATCCACATTAAAACTCAATTGCCACAACTCCGACCATTTTTTTAGTTTACCTAAATCATTCCATTTGTACATGGAAATACATAGAAACGAGCGCAGATGACACCTTTTTTCTCTTGTTATGTTTTATACATGAACTGGGCTGTTACTCCTTGCTGTTGCAGCCCCTCTGGTGAGTATGAGTGCGACGCAATTTTTTCTGTATGTATGTATATTATGCTTGTAACACCAGTTAGTCGTTTTGCTGTGGTTCCTTTTTCCATGTTTTTGTTTTCACCCCCTAATCGGAAGTGTTTGGTGCGTGTATAAATAAAACCCACCATCTTTCTGCCTCTCCTTAGCAGATAAGCAGCAGGAGGGGCATGGAGCTCCTCAGTAGATAGTACATAAAAAAGAGCGCAGATGACACCTTTTTTCTCTTGTTATGTTTTAAACATTTCCCACTCGTTGGTGATAAAACATTTTCCATGGCTTCAAATCGCATTTAAACATGAGCAAAAGTGGTAAAAATGAGCTCAGGGCACCGCAGTGAAATGGCTCAGCACTCAGCAGTGAAAGGGTTAAAAACCTTTTTTTTTTAACTTTTTTTTCATTGTTTCCTGTCTCCCAGGGCAGTACTCGGACCCCCATACATCTTTTATGGCCAATATCTTGCATATATGCCCTCTTGGAGGGCACTTTCATTTTCAGAAGTTCAACCCCCCATTGACTTGCATTATGTTTGAGTTCGAATTCGAACTTTTCGGCCGTTCGGGTGTCCGAGTTCGAACCGAAAACGGGGGTGTGTTCGGCACCATCCCTAGTCTTGAAATGCACTGATTTTTGGTGATTCAGTTCACTAGGTTTAAACAGGGGAATCCCATAGGATTCATTGTAAAAAAATATTATTGTTTCTATTTATAGTATTCAACCTTTTTTTCTTTTCCATTTTCAGCAAACCGTCTTTATATTTATTTATTTTATGATTTTTTTTTCATTTTTTGGGATTTTTTAGATGAAATTTTTGATTCCCATTTCTTTTAAGGCTTTTTTATTCTATAACAGACTTTTTTTTTTTTTTTTTTATATGACCTTTTTTATTATTTCCTCGCATTTTCATGCATTTTTATTGTTCGGTGGAGTTCGGCGGTCAGATCGGCGCTCTCTCCGTCGGCGTTCGGTGGTCTCTTCGGCAGGCTGGTCGGCGACGGTCTTTGGCTGCTCCATGTTCCCCGCACTTTGGGGACCCTGCGTTGAATCGTGAATTCACCGCAGGAGCGGCGGACTGGGGTCGCCAAAGTACACTGAAGTGAGTTTCACTGAAATTTCAATGCTTTCTGAATAACCCTTTAGGTGCCGCTATTTGCCTTAATTGCAAAAAAACAGCTAAATTCACCTCTACCGCAGAACCGAGAAACACCAGAAGTCCTCAAAACTAAAACTAAGCAGTTAAAGAGGAAGCTTTACAGTGGAGCGTCTCCTTTTGCTGTTAATGTTTTTTAGTTTTGAGAAGCATTGCCATGTATCGGCACTGCAATACCATTGATTTTAGGCAGCTTTTGCAACGCTGGCAAACATCGGCGCTTAGTGAATAACCCATTAGTGGATATTCATTAAACAATGCTGTTGCAACCATGATAAACTTTCTAACTCTAACTCATGTAAATACATCCCCTGCTGTTGTTCGATCTGCCCTATCTGGATCTCCGAAATTTATTGTGTTGCAACAACAGTGATTCTTGCCATTGTTAGCAAAACCACTAAACTACGGCATTTAGTGAATAACCCGTTTTGCGTCATTGTGTATATTCACATTGACCGTGCCGTTCCCTCTTTTTATTAAATTATTAAAGTCCCTGTAGTACACCTATTAACCCCATGTGTGCCAGTCTGTTTATTTTTGTTACTAAAGTGTTGTTTTAAAGTTTTTCGAGGTGCTAGGTGCCAGTCTGCTTTTTATTCATGCCAACATTGTTTAATGTCATCTTGCTTACTGTTTCAAACATCTTTAAAAACATGTTTAGTAAACAGAAAGGTTCATGAATCTATTGCTAAGCGTTTTCAAAAATTAACGTTTGCTGTTTTAGAAATGGCTATTAACCCTCTGTGCGCCATCATGCTTTTTGAACCCCCCCCCACCCCTTACATATGTGTTTGATGTAGGGAATTTCTCCTTCTGAAGTCTGAAAACAATCCAGAAAAACATCTTCATTGTTTTGAGTCTTTTCCAGCCTGCTTATTAACCCCCTCTGTCCTGCTGTGCTTTGACTGATAAAAGTACAGCTGGCATTGGTCTATAACTCCTTTCACCTACAGCAACTGTGTAAGTGATTTATCTCTCTTTAAATCTTCCTGGCTGGCAACTGTTTCATGTTTGCCCTTCTGATTGCAGACACTGTAACAGTTTTTTAGGACCCAGTGGAGCTCAGGCAGGCAGCAGCAGGCAGGCTGCAGACTCCTCCTTATCTCCAGTGTCAAACTTGACATCAGTCTGCAAGGCGAGCATGGTAACTTCTATAGCAAGCAAAGCTGCAGTCACATCAGTGGCAAGCTCGCTGGAGATATGCTCCTTTCACTACTCTCTACACTCACAGCATGGATTGTCAGCTCTGCTCCATCTTCTACCTTCTCTCTTCTCTCTTCTGCAGCTGCTCAGGGGAACTGAATCTAGTCACCTATCCCTCTAATGAAGGTAAGAAAATCCAAAATAAAAACAAAATATATGTTTTTTTCCCTCCTTCAATTTGTATCCAGACTATGGACTTCTTGAACCTTGGACAACTTGGATATGTTGTTTGAAATGTCCTGATAAACCAGTTTCTATGAGATGATGTTTGTGATGTTTTGTTAGAGCTTCCAGGGGAATGTTTGAGATGCCAATCCAGGAAGACACTTTGTAGGATGTGACTTTTTTGAGATGTACATCCACTAAGAGATGATGTTGGAAATGTCCATTCGGTAAGACACCTTTTAGGAGATGATGTTTGAGATGTCCATCCAGTAAGGAACCTTCTAGGAGATGATGTTTTAGAAACTCATCCACTCAGACACCTTTTAGGAGATGATGTTTGAGATGCCCATCCAGTAAGACATATTCTAGAAGATGATGTTTTTGGTGTCAGACTAGTAAGCCAGTTCCTAGGAGCAGGTGATTGAGATGTCCATCAATTAAGTCAGTTCTTGGCAGAAGATGATTGAGATGTCTATCAAGTAAAGGAACTGTCTTAGACAAGATGCTTGACATGTCCACGCAGTAAATCAGTTTCTCAGTAATGATACTTCAGGTCATTTCTCACAGTCTGTTTCTGAGAGTTGGTATTTGAGATGTCCATGTAGCAAGCCATCTTCTAGGAGATGACACTTGACAAGCCAACCTTATTATAATTGGTTTCTGGAAGGTGTTCTCCTGGGCACCCGATAGATGATGCTTGAGATATTCCTTTGCTGTGAACTGTTAACCTTCGATTCGCTGAGCAGAGTCGAGAGTCAAAAGCTATAATTTTACCATCACTGTCAGAATGCTCAGATCTCTGGATTCTGAATCTAAAAATATCAACACAGAAAAGTACTATGTCTATGGGAGTCTACGTTCATGATGCTGTATGAAAGAGTTAATGTAACCCAGATTTAGTGATCTGTATGCGCCTTTATAGGTTAATTATAGCTTAATTTAAACATTAAATTCAACTTGTAAACCAGTGAGCCATTTCTATGTAAAATGTAAAAACTTGCTACATATGGAGAGAGAATGTGAGAACAATGAGTTTCAGTGACACCTAACTGAATTCATCATTAGTGTTCCCTAGCGGACCTCATTTGAGTCTCCAATGCTTTTTTCCAGCGAGCTGGAGGTGACACAGGGTTCATTGAATTTGAGGCAAAAGTAAAAGGTCTGAGTTTCACATACATGATCGTTTACCGATTTTCCGATTCTTCAAATCAGAGATAGCTGACAGATATGCCACGAGATGAGGCTTTTTCTCTTTCTAAATCCGCCTTCTGAAGCTTTCCTAACTCTGAGATCAAAACATTTATCTTTACAAAACTAAGCCCAGCACTACAGCACTATATTGTGAGCCTTCTATAGCATCCCAAAAGTTGTTATTACAACAACAAAGACATATTACAGTAACAAAAACAAATATAGATATACCGTAGTCTTGACAAATGCTTGAACGAGCCGAAACATGGATGCATTTACAATAAAGTTTGGACTTTTATGTGAAGACCCGCGAGTGCCCTCAGTTTGTTGAAACATATATATACATATATATATATAAAATTAGTTTCAACAAGTCAGAGGCACTCACAGGTCCTAAAACAAAAGTTTAAACTTTATTGCAATTAATCATCAACATTGTGGCTCGTTCGAGCCTTTATCAAGACCGGGGCTGAATCACTCAATGGTGATTTTGAGGAGCTAAGTGCCATGTTTTGGATAGATTATATATATATATATATATATATATATTAGTCTAAGGGACATCATGCTCTGAAGACTTGCTTAAAGTTTTTCCAAAATATTATCGAGTTGGTCAGTGTTTCTGTCCAGAAGGACTTTAATCAGGATATCCTGCAGTTTTATATGTATAATTTTATTTGTAACACTTAGATACCATTCTTGACTATATATACATTAGTTAGAAGATAATAGAGTTGGTGAATACATTTCTAGACAGGTAGGTTATTTTATAAATTTTAATAGACATCAATATAACTAAAGCGATCATAAAAAATACTTTCAAAGTTAAAATCCATAATAACAAAATGCTGCATTTCTGTTGGTAAACATTGATAGTTACATTTAAATAGCAATAATAATGTTATAGAATATAGTTTATCATATATATATATATATATATATTATATCGCTATGTAGATACAGTCGATGCATTAAAATCCACATATGAATATATATGGTGTCCTATATATAATTTTTTTGCCCTGTAATCTGGATAGGCATAACATATTTCATATAGTATGCCTTAATTACATAGAGATAAACAAGCTGTAGAAAGTTAAACACATATATATCATCAATCTAACTGCCTTCTGGAGTCAAGTGCTGTTGAACTTTTTAACTATAACACCAATAAGCAAACGGCTGCAAAATGGGAGAATTAAGCAGATAAGCACATAATGAATTCATATTACCGCAAGCGTAAGGGGCGTTATCTGCGCATGCCGGGGGAATTTATGAGACAGACCCTATGTAAGGGGTAAATCCTTAGTAATTAAGTTAAGCTTTTATTCCTTTGTGATTTGTCCCCTTCTGTGCACTCTGTGTCGAGCTGTTAGCCATTGATAAAAAAAAAAGTGGATAAGTCAAGTTTTTGTGATTGGTAATAAAACCCAAGACACTTTTTCCATGAAGGTTTTTTGATGAATGGTTTGGACGGAATATATTCTGCAGGAAATCCTAAACAGACTTTTCACCTTTAACTCGCACACTGCGCGCTCCTGGTCCTGACTTCAATTTTCGTGGAATGTTAATGGAAGTTTGCAGGTTCAGAATGTTTCCCACCGCGTACAGAATTACAGGCCCAGAACCGGTGGGGAAAGTGACTTATGGGGTAGTGGGATATGAACATATTTTGTCTACCGTGCCTTCCTCCCGGCTAATGCATTGAAAGAAACAAACTATGTGTTAAATATATATATATCTGTTTCTAGTGACGAAGATTTACGTTATTTTTTTAACTGAAACGGGTTAATTTCATTGTTATCATATTTCGCTCAATCTTCAGCTAACTGTCTACTTGATGGTGAACTGGAGATGTTTTCTCATCCATACATCAGACACATATTCAGTAAACAGCAGGACTATCATCCAGCTGGTGTAACTTTACCAAAAGCACAGTATGCTAGTGAGCCTTAACCCCTTAGGGGTAGGTAGTTTGCAGATCTTGTTATCCCGTGACATGTTCTACATGAGATTGGAGCTTAAGGGTTAAACTTAATAAGTTGTTGGTAAAACAATGCACTGTCTTTGAAATACACTCCGTAAATGATATATATATATATAACACTCATGTCCACACTTAAACATAGACACACAACACACACATACAGACACACACATATATGTATAATATATATATATATATAATACGTACACGTATATGTATATATATATGTATATATATATATGTGGGTGTATGAGTGTGGATAAATAAAAGGTAGTGTGTTCTTTTAGATTGAAACTCATGGGTCAAATTAGGACATCAGCATTAAGCCCCTTTAATTTAGTTTTCTGTACTTTTTGTATGTGTCTTTTGTAATACAGAATGTGAAGATATGTCTTCTGATATGTCAATATATATATATATATATATATACGTATCCTTTTCATAGAAAATATATAGATGTATTTTTATATTTATTGTATGTATTCTCATCAGTGCTATTATCATAAGGGTATATATGTATGAAATGTGTTTGAGGGTACATGATAAAACACTATATTTATATTCATGTGGATACTCTGTATCCTACTCACAGCATTTGTAGGTGCAGATAACCCAGAAACGTTTGACATCATTCTAACATATCTGCTCATTTAAACACGGTAATACAGTAGGGCTCTCTGGTTTCGTGGTAGGAATCTCATCGTTTTCACAATGTTCCATTAAATCTGTCGGTTTATTTTTTTAATTGTTTACAAGTTATACAGACAAAGCATTGGGATGGAAACTAGTTTAAACTTATTATTGAACACCAAAGTGATTCTGACCCCTTTTTTATTGTATGCCACTTATGTGGCCCTATGTGCAGTTGAATTGTGTTCCACCCTTTAGTTACTGTGGTAGAATTTCAGGAAATGTAAACATAACGCAAATGTTTGGCAATGTGACTTTAAAAAAAATAATAAAAAAAAAAAAATATATATATATATATATATATGATTTTTTGATTTAACCTTTTATTCAATGTTTGTTAAAGTCCTAGCTTTTTATTTTGTAATATTGATAGGTGCGTGTCCTCTAGACAAACAGTCTGTAATATTCCTAACTGTGTGTTCTCCAAATTATCAGCGTCATAGTCCTTGCATTTTACAATCCGGCGTTGCCTTTGGGTTGAGCACAGCACTACTGTTTGCCATTTGTAATCATATCCTTCTCATTTGCACGGATTTGGTGGTGAAGTGAAAATAGCGAGGCACACTTTAACATGGCTCCGGGCGAGAGCATAATCTTAATAAATTGCCAATGGGTGTCAGAGCAGATGCTTCTCAATGTGTCTGGTGGGGCTAATGTATACATCACACCCTCTTTTTCTGGATTTGCTGAAAAAGGCCTGTTAATTGTATTTGATTAACTTACTCTCTATAGTAAATACCAAAAATGACAAAACATTACAAAAAAAAATCACTGCGAGTAATGCCCCAAAAGAATATACAGATCATGCGTCATGTAGACTTTCAGTAATGTCTTGTGATGTTTTTTTTACTTTTTATTTAAGGAAAGTATCTTTAATTTAAAATGTTTATCTTTTTGCGTAAATGATCCTTGGATTTTCCTTTTTGTCAAGGGATTGTTTGTTTTTCTAGACCCAAAGAGTAATGTCGATATTAGTGGGTAAGCCTCATCCATTCATGCAATGCGCTTAACTCTTCGAGTACCAGAATAGCGTGAAATGCACCGTGAAAGCACATGATTTTATGTTTGTTACATAGACTTAAGGCTTTGTCATTTTTTTAATCATTTGCGAACCCTTTATAATGATACAGATTGATAATTATATTTATAAACAAATATTCTTTGTGTGTTAGAAATGGGAAAAAAGCAACGTTAAGAAAGCACACACTCTTTGAATACCGACACAGACTACAACTGATTTTCCTTTTCGCTAATGATTGTTTTAATGTATGCCTAAAAGCAATGTGATCGTCGGTGGCAGACTTTAGTAATAAGTAATTGGTAACAGCACTAATGGAGACATTATGCTAGAAGAAAAAAAACAAAACTCTTAAAAGAAGAGAAAGTTTGATTCAGGTGCTGCAGAATTGCTGTAACAGACCCAGCCGGAGGAATTAGCCTTTAATATACAAAAGCTCTGTTCTAGAATGTTGCCTTAAATGGCACTAATAATGTATATATGCTCTGTAATAGTTTTTTATCCCTGTTATTGTGCGTGCTTAAGGGCACAAGCTGAATTCCGCTCCTTTATAGAGTGCAACAGTTAACTTCTGACCCAGGTCATTAACGGGATTATCAGCAAATTTATTTAAGCTATTACTGACAGCCCAGATTGCTTCAATAATATTTTGATTGTGAAGGCAGGGAAAAGATATATACGTATAGGCCCCTATTACATTCATCGCGCAATTTCGCACATTTTTTTTGCGCGCATCGTCCAGCGTTATCACGCGAAACTTAACGTGGTATTACGATCCGAACGCATTTTCACATCCGTCAAAAAAAATAACATTCGTCGAAACGACGCGTAAAACGAAGAGTAATACGCGCACAGTAACGTAGCGCACGTAAATCAGTGTGCGTACTGTTTTTTTCGCCGGATTCAGCCAATCAGAATTAAGAACCTTAATTGACATCAATTTACCTTAATTGACTCACTCAAGTTTTTGCGCCTGTCAAAGTAAATCTGAGTATATATGCTGCAGCAATAAAAAAACACGCACGAATTCACAGTTTTATTGTTTGGGTATGTGTAGAATGTGTAACTATACTGTGCTGTATTTTTTTTTTCATGCTGGTGTTTTTCGTTTCGGACAGAACGTTCCGATTTGCAGTTACCACCAGCTATTAAAAGACGTTAAAATTATGCGCGCAAACGTCGTTCGTAAAAAGATGCACATCGATTGGAATACCATCCGCCTACCAGCGCATGAACGAATTTGCGCTCACAATGTTAAGTATAGGACGCGCACAGTTCATCACGCTCGCGCAGGTCCATCCGCGTTAAATGATAATGCGCATCGTTTGCGCGAACGTTGTAATACGACATTCAGCGCAAAGGGTTTTGACCCTCGCGTAAATGCGCATTTGCGCACGCAAAACGCAATGCGCGAAGAATGTAACAGGGGCCATAGTATGTAATAGATATATTATTACGTGTGTGTTTGTGTGTATATATATTCAGGCACAAGTATGGGGTAATGGTGTGGCTGTGTGTAATAGATAGATATAGATACATTGTTACGTAGAGGAATAGATAAACAGATGATTGACAGATTCTGTTTGGATATTTAGTTTTTAATATAAATAATATGATCTTAAAATAAGAAAAAATAGCTGGCGCAGAAGATAATCAGCTCGTATTCTTTAGCAAAGCCAGAACATTATACGTTGCACTTTTGTCTGACCACCCATTAGAATCCACAGGAGAAAAACAGCTGCACCGTACTCATAAACACAAAACGAAATAGATTCTTTTTTTGTTTACTACTCTTCGCGTTCTTTTACTCGCTGTATACGCCAGCACATTTTGTTAAACAGGCCCTATGTTCTGTTTTGAGTTCCACTGCACGAATCTCATTTAGCCTCTTGATTTATTTAATAACATTTTAAGAAAATGTACCGATGGGAGGAGACTTTCAAGCAAGTTTGTTTATAGTACAATGCGACCGCAATGTTTTCTTTCACATTATAAGCTGCATAACACTCGTTTTTAATATATCATAGTATTCGTTAGTGGCAGTAGGTAAATACCATTGATTATTAAAATTATACTATATTTACAATGTACCAACACATTCTGCGGCGCTGTACAAGGGTGTTATTGATAACGTTAAAAAGATAGGTACAATACGTCCGAAAGACACGAAATAACATTTGACAAACAAATACAAGAGGCGTGGAGGGCCCTGTTCCCGTGGGAAATTGCAATCTAGTGATGATATGGTCAAAAAGTAGTTTTCTGTTGTGTATTTGGAAGTGAAAAATGCTCTGCAAAATTAATATTTGTGTATTGTAATTTTAGGCTTTTATTAAATTATGATTGTTTCTTTTAAGGGCAGTTATTTCATAAACAATCATTTGTCCACCACCCCCTGGTACTGGGCATTTTGCACTATACACAATTAGAGGTAGGGTTTTGGAAAATGTTCTTGCACTGATCGTGGAGGAGCCTCTCGCTACATTTTGTGATGTATTTAATAATCAATGTGAAACTAATTGTAACATCTGTTTTATATAGCAATGCAAACTCCACAGAGAGAGATGTGCAGTTAAGCTTTAGTTTAAAAAAAGAAAGAATTCTGCTTAAAAAAGTAAAAGCTGGATCTAATATTGGATTGGTGCACTTGTTTCCAAAATGTGAAGTTCTTCCTTTCCTTTCTTTCTGATTCTGAGTTAGGGATTTGGAAAATAAACAATGCTACAAGCAAAAAGAACAACTCTTAACATCGCTCTATTAAAACTTCATTTGTTCTTCCTGTCGCCCATTTAGTTCAATCACTTCCAAATGTTAAAGACTAGCAGGGTTATCCAAAGAGATCCGAATTGCTTGAGAAAGGTAACCGAACGCTGAAAATCAGGGTTCGGTTACCTTTCCTGGCCATTCGGCTATCCAGAGAGCAGGCAATTTGCCAAATCCTGGCGAATTGCCTGCACATACGGTGCCTGTTCGGTCCCTGTTCGAGGGCAGTGAAATCCCCATGAAAAGCACTGCTTCGGCTATTCAGAGAACACAAACCAGCAGTGAAAGGTTCCTCTAATGCCCTGCCCTTCGGTGGTTTCATTCGGCAATTTATTCAGGAGAATCCCATAGACTTCAATGTTAAAAATATTCCCGTTTTAATTCAATATCTAATAAACCGTTCATTATAAAATTCTGCAGCAAAAAGTCACTTTATTTATAGATTTTTTAGGATACTTTAAGCATTTTTCTGAATTTTTTTTTTTTTTTTATTAAAAGTCCGATTTTTTTATTTTTTTTTTCAGTTTACTTATTTTTTGTAACAGCCCTCTTTATGATCATTCCCTGGACCTCCTGTGAAAATTTCAGACATTTTCGCTCAGTAGTTTCTTTGCAAACAGCGTTTCATTTTCCCAGATTCATACAAATGTTTTTTCTATTTATTCACTGCCTCCTCTACGTCACAGCTGCTTCGGCTCTGTGTGATTCGGCTCCTGTTCGGCTACTGTTCGGCTCCTGTTCGGCTCCTGTTCGTCTTTTTCAAAGGTTAATCCAGATGTTTTTGCTTGTTTTCAGCATGCATTCGGTTAGTTTTCGGTGGGTTTGCGGCAGCTTTTCCCTGCAATTCGGGGACCCTGTGCTCTTTGCTGAATTCACCGCAGGGTCACCGAAATGCAATCGGCAAAAGGAACCGAATTGAAGAGAACGAAAAGTCACCGAACGTGCGGTGACTTTTCGAATCTCTTTGGATAACCCTGTAGATAATCATTAAAAAAAAAAAATCAAAACACGTAAACAGAAGATATATACAACTCGGCTAAAACCTGTTTTTTTTATAAAAAGTGTAATCGCCCGTCTCCGTCCTAGTAGAACACAGAGGAGTGTCTGATGCTAATCTCCAGGCCACAACATATTAAATTAAATGTTAGATATGACTTTGGCTAAAACATGAAAAAATAGTCTGAAAGGGAGGGGGGGGGTTAAGATATGCATATATTGTTTTAACCCCTTCACTTCCCCAGCACTTTTTGTTGAAAAAGTATTATTGGAACATTTATTTGAAACATTGGAGATTGGTACGTAACAATGAAATCTAGGGTAAAATGGGAATTCTGCATATTCTGAAGGAATTGTTATCCAGAAAGAATTAAAATATTTTAAAAAAAATTGCAAACTTTTTATGTTTTAGTTAATCCTTTACAGAAATATTACTGGTGTAAAAGGTTCTGAAATCTAGATGGTGTCACTTATCTTAGGCTAGGGCCAGACGAATGCGCTTTTCAAGTCTACCGTCAAAAAGTACGTTGATGCGTCCGAATGCATTTTCCACGGAAGACGCAATAGCGGTCATACGATGCGCAATGTCGGCCGTATTTTTTGACGGAGCTACAAAAAACAAATGGACGTGATGTAGACAGACATGTGCAGCGCCTGACATCTCCTAATCACGCACACACATCGCTATGCTGACGCAGCGCACACTGTGTGCGTCAGTACCAGCAGTTCTACATTCTCAAAAATGCATTCGTTTGCCGCTTGCGTTGCGCGGCCGAACTTTCGTGCGGCCGTCCTTCGTATATTGGCCGTCATTGGACGTCATTTGCTGCTACTACGGCCATAATAAAGTGCGGCTCAACGCAAGTTCGCACTGCGTTCGTCTGACCCCAGCCTTACTCAATTTCCCATGGAGTCTGCATTATCAGCATACAGGCAGGAATGGTCTTTGTGTCAAATACAATAAATGTGATAAAGATAAGATAGTAAAAACGTTCAGATCTCTTGCTTTTGGGGATTTATAGTGATGATAATGAGATTATTAGCAATGCAGCATCCAAAAATATCAATAAAATATAAAAATAATATCTATATGAGGCAAAATGCCTGTATGTGTAAATTACAGTAACACATTGTATCTGTACTGTACAGGGATTTTCAGTCATTATAACCCTCTGATTCTTATCCCCGTACAGCAGTGAGTGACCCCAAAGCTCTCCCTGTATTCTGTCCTCCCCTGGCTGTTGTAATGCTGCTGTAAAGTTTACTGAGCCTTTTGCTACAGTGGCATTGGTTGTTGTTCCTTGCAGCTTTTTTACAGTAATACGGGATCACTGGAATGAAGTCTGACTCGTGTTGTTTTTCTCAAAGCTCAACTAATCTTGCATTAAAAAATATATGCATTTTTTTTATTTATCGAATTACAATGCTGAATCGCATTTATACATTTTTGGGAGTGAAAGACCTAACAGATTATATTCATTACTAGAGAGAAAAAAACTGGCCTCGATAACCTTTAAGAAAAGGACCCATGCAAATATGTTTTTTTACTTTTTAACAAAGTTAGCAAAATAGAAGATTGTTGCATTCTAGGCATGAGTACTCACAATGAATGCAGTTCAAAATGATCTATTATTAACATTATTCATTTTATACCTCTACATTATTATTACTGCAAGGGATGACTATCAGTGTCAGTTACCTAAGGTCATTAAAATTTCTTTAAGTACATTACGACTTGAAATACTTAGCTGCTTGTCTACTGTTACAAACAAAGGCCATTCCGAGTCCTTCTATGGTATGATTCTTTCTTTTATACTCTATATTTAGCAGTGCTACCATCCACTTAGCAAGTGATAGGTGACATTCATGTTGCGAGGTGATGCAATAATAACCAAGACTATATGATATGTATCCTGTTGAGTTACAAAATGATACTTCTTGACGTAGTTCACACTATATCTGCTCAGTTCTTCATCACTTTTTGTCATTTTATTATTCTCTATATACATATATAGGGAGTATGGAGTTTATTCATTCTGTAGTATCGCAGTAACTATAACGACTGACTTTTATAACATTCAGGGTTATTCAAAAGAAACGAAAAGTCACCGCACGTTCGGTGACTTTTCGTTCTCTTCAATTCGGTGCGATTTGGCGATCCCATTTTGGCGACCCTGCGGTGTATTCAACAAGCACACAGGGCCGTCGTAGTGCAAGGAAAAAGACGCCGCAAACCCGACGAACACTCACGGCAAAACCAGGCATAAGCTCACCGAAACCCACAAAAACATCTGAATTAACCCCGCCGAACACGCCGGAGAAACCCGAGCAGCCGCCGATCACAGCGCAGAGCAGCCACCGGAAAAACCCAACACCGCAGATGAATGGAGTGAGAAAAAAAAAAAGTATGCTTGAATGTTTGTAAAGTGAAACGCTGTTTGCAGTTACCACCAGCTATTAAAAGACGTTAAACTACAGAATGAAAATGTCTGAAATTTACATATCAGATCCAATGAATGATAATAAAAAGGGCTGTTACAGAAAAAAGAAAAAAAGATTTAAAAAAAAGCCGGAATTTTTTTTTTAAAAAAAAAATCCCAAAAAATGCCTAAAAGATCCTAAAAAAAAACCATAAATAAAGAGACTCTTTACTGCAGAACATTATAATTAACGGTTTATTAGATATTGCATTAAAACGCGAATATTTTTAACATTGAAGCCTATGGGATTCGCCTGAATAAACCTGTCGAATTAAACCACCGAATGGCAGGGCCATTCGGCAACTTTTCACTGCTGGTTTGTGTTCTCTGAATAGACGAAGCATTGCTTCTCTATGGGGATTTCACTGCCCTCGAACAGGGACCGAACAGGCACCGTATGTGCAGGCAATTCGCCTGGATTTGGCAAACTGCCTGCTCTCTGGATAGCGGAATGTCCAGGAAAGGTAACCGAATGCTGAATTTCGCTGTTCGGTTACCTTTCGCCAGCAATTCGGAGCTCTTTGAATAACCCTGATAGTTAAAGTGTAAACACAGAGCAGCTCAGTCATTGCAAGTGAATATATGATTGTGAACCGTGAGCCTATTCACAGATATAAACGTTCAGTAAGTTTAAAGATATTACAAATACTACTAAAGGACAAAGACGCTCATCCGTGATAACATTTAATCACCTGTATAGTACATTTGTGTGCGCAGTTCACATCTTAGGCTAGGGTCAGACTAACGCATTTTTCACGTTGTCCGTGAAAATGTGCGTTCGAAGAATGGACGTATTTTTTCACGGAATACGCAATAGCGGTCATACGATGCGCAGTTTCATCCGTGATTTTGTACGGATCATCAATAAAACACTTCTTGCATCTGGACGTTATGTTGGCCGGACATTAGCAGCGTCTGATGTCTCCAATTCACGCACACACGCCGCTAGCGGACGCAGCGCACTCTGTACGTCAGTACTAGTGGTTTAACGTTCTCGAAAAAATGCGTTCATTTTCCACTTGCGTTGCGCAGCCGGACTTTTGTGCGACCGTACTTCGTATATTGGCCGTCATTGCCCGGCATCTGCTGCTAGCACGGCCGTGATTAAGTGCGCCAGAACGCGCGTTCGCACTGCCTCAGTCTGACCCTAGCCTTAGAGTTAGAGACAAGTTACATTAATTACATACAAACTGTAAACAATCACAAACTGCTCATTTTCATGTTTTGTTTCAAAGTAAGAAATAAAACAAAGAGTGCAGAGGGAAACCTAATAAGTTGAAAGCAAGAGAAATGAATCCACCAGGCTCATCCTTCTGCACACGCCTGTGTCTGTATATAATGGTGTGGCTGCTCGAGCTATATATCAGGGGTTTATTTCCGGGGGGTTTTTTGTAAGCTATACAAACTCTATAGAGAATCAATATAGTAACCCATTAAGAGCATTAGTTCAGAGAGACGGATACATTATTATAGATCAGGGGTTCCCCATTCTGACCCTCAGCTCCCCCTAACAGGTCAGGTTTGCAGTATATCTGAAGCACAGCACAGGTGCTATGATTTACTGCTCAGTGATTGCAGGATTCAGTCTGCATTTCCCCAAGGTGATCCTTAAAATCTGGCCTGTTAGGTGTACTTGAGGACCAGGGTTGGGAACCACTGCTATAGAGGACTAAAATGGTCTATTATTTGTGCTTCTGTAAAGCAGAGAGTTTATTAACTTTATTATTAATATTATTATTATTAATTCTGGTTTGTACCATAGTGGCCTGGCCTGGGTCTTGCTATCTCTGCATGGAATCATGGCAAACCGGACCCTCATACACTGACAATCAGGGTTATTCAGAGAGCATTTCGGTGCACTCCCGTTCCCCACACTTCGGCTAGTCCACAGGGTCTCCGAAGTGCAGCATACGAGTCACCGAACGCATCTTAAATACCGCCGAATCGATCCGAAAACCCGCCAAATCGATCTGAAAAACGGCCGAAGAAATACCAAATCGATCCGAAAGACTGTCGAAATCCAGCCAAACGCATCCGACAATCCGCCGCAAAACTGCAGAATCGGTCCGAAAACCCGCCGAATCGATTTTAAAAAAACGGCTGAAGAAATACCAAATCGATTTGAAAAACCCGCCGCAAAAACTCTCGAATCAATCCAAAAAAAGCTGGGGACCCGCCGAACAGAGTGCCGACCAGTCGCCGGAAAAAGCCGACAAGCCGATAGATGGGGTAAAAATAATAAATAAAACTTTTGAAAGGTTTTAGAAACAAATTTTGCACAAAATGCCTGGAAATTATGTAGGAGGTCCTATGAATAACGAGGAAAAGGTCTGTTGCAGAGATAAAAAAAGGCATTTTAAAAAATAAAAAAAAAAACATTTCACTGAAAAAATCACGAAAAATGCCTACAATATCCTAAAAAATAAATAAAGAGACTTTTTGCTCCAAATGAAAAGAATAAGGCTAGGGTCAAACGAACGCATTTTTCGCATCGTCCGTAACAAAGTGCGTCTGAACGCATTGACGTATTTTTTCACGGGATGCGTGAAAACGGTCATACGATACGCACTTTCGTGCATGATTTTTTACGGATCCAAACCAGGAAACTTTGGGTGTCTGGACGTTATGTTGGCCGGACATGTGCAGCGTCTGACATCTCCTAATCACGCACACACGCCGCTATGCGGACGCAGCGCACTCTGTACGTCAGTACTAGCGGTTCCACGTTCTCTAAAAACAATGCGTTCGTTTGCCGCTTGCGTTGCGCGGCCGAACTTTCGTGCGGCCGTACTTCGAATATTGGCTGTGATTTGCTGCTACTACGGTCGTGATTAATTGCGCCTAAATGTACGTTAAAAATGCGTTAGTCTGACCCCAGCCTAAACGGTTGAATACATTTTTAAGAAAAACGGGGAATATATTTTACATTGAAACCTATGGGGTTCGCCTGATTAAACCTGTCAAATGAAATCACCAAAAATCCGGGCATTTCACTGACATTTCACTGCTGTTCGGTGTCTCTGAATAGATTAACCATTACTTCTCTATGGGGATTTCACTGCTGCCGAAGAAAATTTGGGAAACTGACAACTTTTTGAATAGCCGAATGGCCACGTATGAGGAAATTCACTGTTCGGAGTAATTTCGGAGCCAATTTGTCTCTCTCTGAATAACCCTGAATGTGACAGCAACTACTGCTGAAACTAAAACAAATTTAACCCCTTCGCTGCTGAGCCATTTCACCGCTGTGTGCTGAGCTCATTTTTACCAGATTCGCTCATCATGTTTAAACGCGTTTTGAAGACACTTTTTATTATATGACCCAGACATATTATATATTGTTCTTTCCGGCAGACTCGGCAGATTCATAATATATCATTTGTATATGTATACGTCATGTCCTGCCTGAATATTATAAAAAAAAAATACATTGCCGATAACATCTCCACTCGCAAATATGAACTAGGCTGTGCTGAACTTGCTATGGGCTAGGCTGAACTTGCTATGCCAAGTTGCGTGTTATCCTCATTTAAATGTTCACCTCTGACAGCAGCTTACTCTACTTTTCTAAAATCTACACTCTATGTTGGACATGTAAAATGCAGTGAAAACCAGTGAATTATGAAGAATTCTGAGAAGTCCAGCAAAATTATGTATACAGTGTATTGGCTACTAAAAGCTAGTTTTAAGTGATTTCGATATTGTGAAAGTACTTAACCTCCCTGGCGGTCTATTTATTTAAAATTTTCTTGTCCCAAAGCGCTCAATTAGTTTTTTGTTACCCCCCTAGCGGCATCCCGAGTGTAGCTCGGGGTTAAATTCCTATGCTGGAAGCAGTAACACCGAGCAACACTCGGGATGCCGCTGGATACATCACCTCTCCCTGCGCTCCCTCGATGTCCCCAGCAGCCTCCTCCGGCGATTGTAACCTCATATTTCCTGGTTCTCTCCTCGCGAGAAGGAATCCAGGAAGTATGAGGTCGCGATCACCGGAGGAGACTGCAGAGATCAGCGAGGGAGCGCAGGGAGAGGTGATGTATACAGCCCAAGTGTGTCTCGGGGGTTACTGCTTTCAGCGGTGAAATTTAACACTCGGGATAACTGTCAGGGGGGTTAAAGACAATAAAATATAGATTTTAATGAAAAGTAAAGTAACCCTGGTTGACTAGACCAGTGTTTCTCAAACCTGTCCACAAGTCCCCCTTACAGGTCAGGTTTGCAGGATATGTGAAGCACAGCACAGTAGGCTTGTGCACCGATTTTTTTTTCGGTTCGATTCGGTTCGATTTTTCGGATATTTAAACTTTTCGATTCGGCTCGTTTCGACCGATTTCTGTTTCGATTCGGTTCGGCTCGACTCGTTTTTCGTGTACATATTTTTTCGGAATATCGACCATTTTTCGTATTTTCGTGTCACTTTGCTCGTAAATTTGTATCGACTTTTCGTAATTTCGGAAATTTTCGTTTTTCGGAATTGTACATGTTTTCGGAATATCGACCGTTTTTCGTATTTTCGTGTCACTTTGCTCGTTTTTTGTATCGACTTTTCGTAACTTCGGAAATTTTCATTTTTTCGGAACGTCTGTTCTCCTCGTTTCAAAGCAATAAATTTCGATTTGACACATTTCAAGTACATTCGAAAATTCCGAAAATATTTCATTTCGGCTCGGAAAACTTTTCGGATCTGCCATTTTCGGATCTAAAAATTTTTGGAAATTCGGCCGCATCCGAAAACACGAATCGGGAAATTTCGTGAAAATTCCGAAATTCCGAAACCCGAAACGCACATCCCTACAACACAGGTGATATGATTTGCTGCTCAGTGATTGCAGGATTCAGTCTGTATTTCCTCCAAAGTGATCTGCAAAATCTGGCCTGGTTGAGGGTCACGAGAACAGGTTTGAGAAACCCTGGACTAGACTACCATACGTATCATGTCTGATTGTGTTACCGTGCAAATTCTTGTAAAGTCTACTGGTGCCTTTCTTCTCTGTGGCCAGAGAAGGCAACGGACATCTCCTCCTCTTCACCAGAGTCCTCCAGTGTTCTCTTGCTGGTCTTGCCTGATCCCATAGGATTTCGTGAAACTCCATGGCGACCTATGTGAATGTCAGGAACATGGTATTTCAGCCCTGATCCAGTTGATAAACTTGTGGCAGCAGCAGGTTACTATGAGCAGGGTTTTTGCCGGATGTTGTTCACAAATCATCTTTCCAACCGGAATCAGGGCAGCTGTGTTTCATGTAGTGAGTAAACGAAGACCTGTAGCCAATACTTCTCAAACCTCCATGATGACATTAGCTCAGAAGCTGAGACCGCAGTGAATGAGCTTATTTACTTTCTCTCATTGGATCCAGTGGCAAATGAATGAGGCACGAGGTTTCTAAAAGCAGATACACGGTCATCTTATCTCTTTATTAATTTCAAGTTGAAGTGATATTATTTTAATAGAAAACATTCTCTTTAAGGATTCGTTTTCCTGGGTTTTCCAAGAAGTAGTTGTAGGAGATTTTTTCTTTCTTCTTTTTTTTTCTCTGGGAAATAATGAGGATTTATGTATAATTGTGTGAGTTTGAAATTAAAATTATAGAAAACAATCTATAAATTTGCAACAAAATGTTAAAAAGAATAATAAAAAAAAAACAACTCCCTGCACAAGTATACTTTACAGCATGGAGGTGAGATGTTTTTTTATTTTTTTATTTTAATGTGCTTAGTCGCATGTATTATGCAACTCCATTTACTTTACGTTGTGGGTGGCATGGACTACGTCATCATTATATTGGGTTAGACCTATAATACATTTTACCTCCCTCAAACAAAATATACTAAAATGTCAGAATGTCAGACTTTGATAAACTACCCACAATTTTCTATTTTGCTGTTAAATATATCTATATTATTATTTTTATTTTTTTTGAGAAAGGATTTTACCAGGAAGGATACATTGAGATTTCTCTCGTTTTCAAGTACGTCCTGGGTGGCGAGTATGTACCGTTAGGTGTCTTGCCCAAGGACACTTACTGGAGAGGTGCTCTTGCCGGGATCGAACCCATGACTCCACAGGCTCTCTCCACGTAGATTAAGTGACTTGTCAGATTTCGTACTTAAGTAGATAGTTAACGGCATTTTTAATGCTTTAATATCTGCTGTGCCTGGTTCCGCGGGTCTTCATGCGACTTTTGCAAAGTGTAGTCCCAGGTGGTTTTACAGCAAAGGTGTTATACTGTGACAAGGCTATTAAATGGCAACTTCTACTAACGAGGATATAGAATTATTTTATTTAAAAGGTACCATATCCCAATGTGTGTGCGTGTGTTAAAGTGCGGAACATAACACATCTTTAACGATTTAGGGCTCTATTACAATCTTATACAACGACAAGGAAAGACGGAAGTAAATTCCAAAATAGGGGGTAACCCAATAATTCAAATATGTAAAAAACAAAGAAATTTTATTTAGAACAATAATGCAAACAATCCACACAAAAAAGAAATAAAGATATAAAATACACAAAAATGAAGAATGAAGGTAGTGCGTTTCTGATATACAATAATATACGGGCAAAAGTGTAATTGTCCTATAGGAACATCTTCGTATGATAAAGGGGTAATACTGGAGGTATACCACCTTCAAAATAATGCGCTAATGCGTAAGCAGGCGGTATACCTCCAGTATTACCCCTTTATCATACGAAGATGTTCCTATAGGACAATATTTACCGCATATTACAATCCAAACACAAACGGGTTAAAAAACCCGTTAACGTTTGGTACCTTGCGCTCCTCTGCGCGAGGTTATTGTACTTTGTGCTCCCTATACTTAACATGGGGAGCGCAAAGTGTTAATCAGAGCAGGTATTACAATGTCCCAGCACTGATTAACACCTGGCTCTGGGCAACGCAAAGTTAACCAGAGCCAGGACTTGGTGTTAACGGATTCCGCTTCTGCAGAATCCGTTAACACCAGGCTGAAAAAATAAAAATCAAATCACATACTCACCCTCTGTCCCGCGGCGAGGATCGCGGCTCTGTTCGCCTCCTCCGTCCGGCAGGAGCACGGAAAGACTGGGGGAAAAAGTCCCCCCAGTCTCTCCCAGTGTATCACTACCCTGACCGGCCAGATCTCGCGAGGCGATATCCGGCTGGTCACGTGACTGGCAGGGGGGAACTCAATGGAGTCCTATGGACTCCAGCGAGTGGATGCTCGCGGCTGCGCTCAGCGCTGCCACGAGCATCCTGGAATTTTACGCTCGCAAACAAAGCAGGCAGCATTTTTTGCGCCTGCATTGTAATCCAGCGTTAAAACGCAGGCGCAAGGGGGAAAACTGCGGGTGCAGTTTTTCCTCCCTTGCGCACGGGTTTTAACGCGAAGAGTGTGATAGAGCCCTAAGCATTTTTCACCATTGACAAGGTATGTTTTTATTAAATGAAAATGAATTAATAAGCTGTTTTCCCTGTGTATAGATACACTTACAGATCCATAGATACAAAGAATCAACTGGAAAAATTCCAAAACTAATTGTCCGACGCTTTGAGGTTTTCTTTTCAATAATCTGCATTCCTCAGGCCATTGAAATAAAATCCTGCTACACGTTATTGGCTCAGTTGGTGTTTGGTATAAGAAACATTGGATGTGAGCATGTAAAGTGCACAATGGGATTTTCCTTCCCACTAGAGGGCGCAATGTGGTTTTTTGTAACACCTGGTATAGGTGGCTAGAGTTCAGCACTGATGCATTTTCTTAAACTTGTTCAGTATTATTCTTATGATCATTTTTACAGCACTAATACTTTCTGCAGCACTTTACAATGAAGAACGGGAGATTAAGCTAAGAAAAATACAGAAAATGTAGGACCTGGTCCTAGAGGTGTACATAGGAACGTCCAAGCTAGAGATATATTGAATATAATAAGACATCTATACTTTTCACAGGCTCTAATTCCGTAGATAGTGGTGACCTGACCACTGAGATGAAAAACTGAGATAACAGGTGGGGCAAAAAAAATGTGATGATCTAATACAGAGCTGTCAAATTCACGACCGCTCAGACGTTGACGCCTACACGTCCCAGAATTCTTCCAATGTAATAGACGGCTAAAGAATCATGGGAGTTGTAGTCTAGAAACATCTGGGAGCTGGAGCTTGACAGCCCTGATCTAATAGTTGGTTGCCACTGCATCATAACTCACACTGATTGAAGAATCCCTATTCCTTTTAATGTGGACATTCTGTAACGGAATGCTTCATGAAGTAACATTCCAAAATCGATTTTTCTATAATGCTGCACTCTAAAAATAAGGTGGCATTCTTGTAGTATATGATACTTTAGAAAGTTCTCCCATTAAATGTAAAAGCAGTTCCAGCTCTCACACAGAATACATCAGAGACAGGCCGCGCAACTTGCTGCTTCAATGCTATTATTAGAAGTATTTTAATGGAATACGCATTTCAGTAGTACTTCAAGAAACAACAAAGTTAGACACATCAAGAAGTGTAGCTGTATTGTGTAGCTCCCTCCACTTGTTGGATAGCTCATATACAGTATATATATTTTATAAGCTATATAAAGTTAATTCAGAATTAAAATAGCAACAGTAATATAAAACGTGTGTTGTTTCTCCCAGTATTGCTGACAGTGGGTCCGTCCAACTGATTAGGCAGTAATTACAAGTTATGTAACGGTTTTGATTGTGGAAAAACTCCTGCCACTTAAGGACTGTTTGTTGTAGGTCTCGGAAAATTATACTTTGTATGATTCAGTTTTCAACATTCTGTTTTTTTTTAAAGTAAATTATGTAGAGCTGTTTTCGTAATGTGTAAAATCCTCAACTATTCATTTGAGCCACTCTGCAACATTCAAAACTATTTTGAAATGAGAAAACCTATTTCTTGGTTATATAGCCAGTGTGAATCACTAATGAGCTGTCTATATGTTCAGCAGACACATTTTGAGACATAGTAAATATAAACAGGAAAGCGATAATAAGATATATTTTTTTGGATGAATCCGTGATCTAGAGCAAATATTGTTCATGTTTGGTTTTTGATCAGTTACGTGAGATGATGTAACTAGTCACCGGCTGGGTGAAGTAGAGGTAACATCACTGCTCTGCGTGGAGAGAGCCTGTGGAGACATGGGTTCAATCCCAGCAAGAGCACCTCTCCAGTAAGTGTCCTTGGGCAAGACACCAAACGATACATACTCGCCACCCAGGACATACTCGAAAACAAGAGAAATATCAATGTATCCTTCCTGGTAAAATCCCTTCTCAAAAAAAAGAGAGCAAGATACTTTCTCTCGCTCTCTCTCATATATATCAATTTATTTTTAAAGTATTTTACCAGGAAGGATACATTGAGATTTCTCTCGTTTTCAAGTATGTCCTGGGTTCAATAACATATATATATCCTGGGTTCAAGAATATATATATATTAGAGAGAGGAAAAGAATAATGATATATACATCACTTATTGCCCACCTTGACATATCAGCTTGAAGAACACGATGGAAATGTTTTACTCATTCACCAGCTTTTTGTATTCATCTTTTTGTTTACTTTTATTTTGTTTACGGTTTTACTATCTCTACAAATTCTACCTGGTGTATCTGTGCTAATCAAAAGTTGGATATCACGCAGTTTATTATCTGTTGCTTTGTAGATGTATTACGCCCTTATATTTCATCCTCTCAGGGTATACACGAATCATCCACCTAAAAAAATAAAAGCATGTCTATAGCGTATTGACACAGTGAGTACCGACATTTTAGACAGGACAACACCTGCCAATAACACAAATCTGACCCCAAAAAAGGCAAGTACAATATTTTAAGAGATGGTGTTTATGTTTGCTATGGCACTGTGTGAAAATCAGGGAAGTATTGATACTCATATGGAAATTGGAGAGATTTAAATGTGTCTGCTGGACCCTTTATTCCGTGACAGCACTATTGTGAGCTTTCTTCTTCACCATGTAAGGCTGAAACCTTCTGCACTAATTAGTGAAATGATTTCTATGACCCAAGAGCATAAAAATACAGTGAATAATATAAATCATTGGGAAAATAATTCGCAAGAGAACTTTTTTGCTCACTGTTGTTCTTTTTCAGACATGTGGATGTTTTGTCTGCAGTTATTTATATTATTGTATTTCTTGTTGTCTGCATTATGGAGGCTTTTAATCTCAGCTTGGTCCCCCTTCAATAAAATTATTATACTGAACAATATATATATATATATATATTTAAAAAAAACACAATCCTCGCACACCCTGTAATCCAATCAAATGCTCCGGTGCTGGAATATGGTATAGAAAATAACAAACTCTTTGAAAATTCCGCTACTCAGAGTCTCAATATTCGAATCAATAAAGGATTATGGTAACGTTTCAGTCCCACTGGACTTTCCTCAGGACAATCATGTCCTGAGGAAATTCTGGTGGGACTGAAATGTTGACAACTCTTAATAAAATCCTTTATTGAATCAAATATTGAGACTCGGAGTAGCGGAATTTTCAAAGAGTTTTTTATATATATATATACAGGGACCAAAATTTCCACTCGCCTACTAGCATTTGGCGAGTGGAAATTAAGTGAGGGCGAGTGGAAATGCACACGCAGGCAGCACAATAAATAATTTTGTGCTGTGTATTCCAGTGGTGCACCGTGCAGCCCCCCTTCAGCAGGCTGTACGGTGGCAGTGAGCTGCCTAACTGATCAATCTTGTCTTTCAATGGCAGGAGATGAAGAGGAGCTTCCCTGCCTCCTTTCTCTGCTCACACTGGGCTCTGATGACTGGGTATACATGTATCTGGGGTCTGATGTCTGGGTATTAATGTTCTTTTTGTAACTTTATTCTAAATAAAACCTTTAACAAAGTAATGTCATAAGATAATTGTTAAGGGCTGGTTAGGGGTTAGGTGGAGCAACTGGTGGCGAGTAACTCTTAGGGCCTGGTAAGTAGCTTGGGACTTGAAATTTGGAGCCCTGTATATAGATATATATATATATATATAAATTCGATAGGTCGTGTTAGTCCCGATGCTATACTCGTGATTTTTATATATATATATATATATATATATATATATATTGCACATCACAGCAATTCAAAGAACTGCATCACAGGGCTCCTACGCTACATTCCCCATTAGCAACACAGAGCTCTGGGTAAGATAGCTCCTTGCTGCATATGGGGAATGTAGCATAAAAGCTCTGTGATGCATTTCTTTGAATTGCTGTGATGTGCAAATGCCTTCTGCAATAATAAACCTTATTGGTTATTGCGTGGAGGCTTTTAATCTCATTTTTTTGCCCTCCACCACAACCCAAATAAGTACTATATATATATATATATATGTATATATATATATTTGTATAAACGCAGGCAATTACTCCACCCCACAGAAATGAGTGAACATGAAAGAGTCTATTTTCACTCTCCACTTAATGTAAAGTAAGAAAAATATTGTTCTTAAAGAAATCCAACGTACTAATGGCCAATAATTCCCCTTTATATACTTAATTCTGTTTCTTACCTTTCTCGAAACCAGAAACAAAAGCTGCAATATCCAAATCAAATAGAAACTTGCATTTGAAATCGGAATATTTACGTTAGGCTACAGCCAAAAAATAATTAAATAACAAAAAGCTGTATTAGGTACATGAACAGTTAAAACATAGAAAGGAAAATGTGTCATTTCTGTATCAGAGTCACGAAAATAATTCCTCATCATGCATGGCCTACGGGATTTTTTTAAGGGTTAAAGAGAACGTGGTATTTTTTTTTCTTTTATGTCTAAACGATTTAAGTGGAATTAACAAATTCCTTTCCATAAAGCGCACCGGATGAAGAAGCCCAGCATTTTGAAAAATATATAAAATAAACAAACGAAACTTTTCAGGACTGTCAGAGACCACAGGTAAACGGATTTATTGATGATATAAGCTAAAACCAAAATATTTATATTTGAATCAATCTTTCGAAATAATAATAATAATAAACCCCAATTGCAGTTTGTTTTGATAATCGAGCGGCAGTGGATACCGTGTTTATGCAAGTGTGTGAAGAGAGTTTGTTTTTTACGTTTGTGTTTAAAAGGTGCATACTGTTTTTCTAACGCTTAAAAAAAGTTAAATAAACACCCGACCGCAAATTCCGAATTTTTATCCCAGCATGCTCGCGTTAATTTGAACTTCCTCGCTGACTTTTATTTATTTTATTATTTTGTAAAAATGAAACCTCTCACACTTAATATTGTATAACAGACGGCATGGCTATGCGCAGCTTGACACATTGAAACGCTGATAATATCACCGATAAACGTTATACTCAGACTGATAAGCTTTATTGAGACTAAAGTGATATACGTATTTATATTACTTTTATTTAGCTTTACTTTATAAATCGTTTTCATTTTGCACTTTGCCATGTTAAGAAATAAAGTGTAAATCAAGCCAAAATAAATAATAAAACACATTTACGATGAAAGTCTGACGCCGCAAACGATATGTATTATTTCGAAAGATTGATTCAAATATAAATATTTTGGTTTTAGCTTATGTCATCAATAAATCTGTTTACCTGTGGTCTTTGACATTCCTGCAAAGTTCCATTTATTTATTGAAGATATTTGACTTTATTGAAAAAATAGAACTCTCAGGGCCCTATTCTGTTCCTAATGCTACAATGGGGACACTAACGGGGGGAAAACCTGCTCCTGCAGGTTTAAGGTGTTGCAAAAATGTATGTTAATCCATCAGTACGTTAACTAGCCTAAGCACTTTGTAATACCTTACATATCCTAACGCTAATTAGTGATTGCACTCCCAATGTTAAGTATAGGATGCGCTCAATCACCAATACGCTAACTGATTTTTACATGGGTTAGCGTTAGGGATGTAATACGGTGGGGGGGCATGCGTTAAAGTCACTTATCCTGGCGTAACGCTTACTCACCCGAACGCTACAGTTAGCGATCACTAGGGAATAGAGCCCTTCATTTCTTTAAAAATATCAGATTTTTATAAAATTGATTTCACCGCAGTGATTGTGCTTCCTGACTTGATCTCTCTCGACGGAACAAAAAATATAAAAAATGCTGACTAATGGCAAAAATACTGAAACGGTGGGAACTATATATTCCACTGCGGCAAGATTTTCTACAAAGGTTTTGTTCTACTTCTCGTAAACCTGTTTAAAATGTATAATTTATTTAGGCTGTGTTTTTTTTTGTTTCGTATGAGTATATACTGTATATACTGTATATATATGAATTGCTGGGAAGTGTAAATGCCTTCTACAATTATAAACTTTATTATTTGCTATGTGGATTCTTTTACTCTCACTTTTTGCCCTCTACCATAACTTAAATGTGTGTGTATGTATATATATATATTTTATTATTGCAGAAGAAACCGTATTCTGTATACTTATCTGAAATACACACCAGCTATACAAATATAATATTCTTTATACGTTATCATAGTGGCAGATAGATACAAAGGTTCTAACCAACAATTCATTTCTCCAAGTCTGCTGTTTGTACTTGGTTCTAGAAGTCAAAAAATGTAAAGAATGTAATAAACTATGGTGGTGTATTGTCAGGGGTCAAGTTCTGCAGGGACGCATGGGAACACAGTTCCCTCATTATTTTAGGAGGAACTTAGTTCCCTTTTGGATAAAACACTTGGGAAGGTGAAATACATTTCTATATACACACACTTTTATGAAACTGTCTATATTTACGGGGTTTTCCAGGATTTAAGTACATTGGGAAGGCATGGGAATGACAATTTCTCAGTGTTTGCAAGGAGAATGGCATTCTCTCCTGCATAAAGACGCGCTGCAGCTGCTGCGGCTCCCAGTAATCTTTGAGACCAGAATATACAGAAATGTTGGTGAGTTCTCGCACTTATTTTTTTAGACCTTGACCCCTGTGGATTGTGTCTTTCTTTCTTTCTTTCTTTCTTTCTTTCTTTCTTTCTTTCTTTCTTTCTTTCTTTCTTTCTTTCTTTCTTTCTTTCTTTCTCTCTCTTTCTTTCTTTCTCTCTCTTTCTCTCTCTCTCTCTTTCTTTCTCTTTCTTTCTTTCTCTTTCTTTCTTTCTCTCTCTCTTTCTTTCTTTCTTTCTTTCTTTCTCTCTCTCTTTCTTTCTTTCTTTTCTCTCTCTCTCTTTCTCTTTCTTTCTTTCTCTTTCTTTCTCTCTCTTTCTTTCTTTCTTTCTTTCTTTCTTTCTTTCTTTCTCTCTTTCTTTCCTTCTTTCTCTCTCTTTCTTTCTTTCTCTTTCTTTCTTTCTCTCTCTCTTTCTTTCTTTCTCTTTCTTTCTTTCTCTCTCTCGTTCTTTCTTTCTCTCTCTCTCTCTTTCTCTCTTTCTTTCTTTCTCTCTTTCTTTCTTTCTTTCTTTCTTTCTTTCTCTTTCTTTCTCTCTTTCTTTCTTTCTCTTTCTTTCTTTCTTTCTTTCTTTCTCTCTCTTCTCTTTCTTTCTTTCTTTGTTTCTCTTTCTTTCTCTCTTTCTTTCTTTCTCTACTTGCTTTCTTTCTTTCTTTCTCTCTCTCTTTCTTTCTTTCTTTCCTTCTTTCTCTCTCTTTCTTTCTTTCTTTCTTTCTCTTTCTTTCTTTCTCTTTCTTTCTTTCTCTTTCTTTCTCTCTTTCTTTCTTTCTCTTACTTGCTTTCTTTCTTTCTTTCTCTCTCTCTTTCTTTCTTTCATTCCTTCTTTCTCTCTCTTTGTTTCTTTCTTTCTTTCTCTTTCTTTCTTTCTCTTTCTTTCTCTCTTTCTTTCTTTCTTTCTCTTTCTTTCTTTCTCTCTCTCTTTCTTTCTTTCTTTCCTTCTTTCTCTCTCTCTCTTTCTTTCTTTCTTTCTTTCTCTTTCTTTCTTTCTTTCTTTCTTTCTCTTTCTTTCTCTCTTTCTTTCTTTCTCTTTCTTTCTTTCTTTCTTTCTCTTTCTTTCTTTCTCTCTCTCTTTCTTTCTTTCTTTCTTTCCTTCTTTCTCTCTCTCTCTTTCTTTCTTTCTTTCTTTCTTTCTTTCTCTTTCTTTCTTTCTTTCTCTTTCTTTCTCTTTCTTTCTCTCTTTCTTTCTTTCTCTTTCTTTCTTTCTCTCTCTCTTTCTTTCTTTCTTTCTTTCTTTTTTTCTTTCTCCCTTTTCAATTTGTACACCCTTTCTAAGGACAGGGCAGGCACCCTCAGCTCACAGGTCCCCTTGTAGTACTGCTGGACACATCCTGAAAAAAATTGTACCCTTCAGAACCTCTGATAAACACCAATTAAATATTATATGTGGAGACTAATAAATAAATGGGTCACCAGGCGCATTAAAATGTCACTGCCATAAAATGTATTTTAATATGCTGAACTTTACCAAACGTGCATATAAGTGTGTGTATAATATTAAAACATAAATGTATCAGCCCTGGCTTGACTTTTAAAAGCTGTTCAAAGGGCAGCCAGGGCCTGGTATTTTTTATGTATTTTTTAATTATAGTTGTTCAATGTTTAAAATGAGGGTTTGCAACTTGTCAGGGACTCACAGGGCATCACTAGGATATAGAGCGATACCGCATTATATGCTTTGTGTGTAATCAGTCTGCTTGTTGTGTGTTTATCCTCTCAGGGGATACAGAGACAAATACACATTGTTACATGTCAGAAGGACAGTGTGTAGACCAATGGATTTAAACCTCCTCTCAAACACAGGAGAGGTCGGCAGCAGAGAAGGAGTTTAATAGTTCATATAATTCCAAAAGGATTTTTTGTGTGGGTTGGCTAGTTATGTATATAAGTGTGTGTGTGTGTGAGTGTGTAATTGGTTAGTTGTGCGCCTGTGTGTTTGTGCACTTGAGTGAACAGTTGTTCACGTGGGCAGCTGTTTGTATCTGTGTTTGGGAGGGGTTTGTGAGACCACTTTGTGGTAGGACAGTTGTTTGTATGTGAGAAAAACACTTCAGTTAATTAGTTGTAGATGAGAATATGAAGGTGTGTGTGTGTTTGTGTGCGTGTTATGTGTGTGTTAAGTGTCTTATGTTTTATTGTTTTAGTAATGTATATGTGAGAACACTTGGCTCATTGCAGAGTAAGGGTAAAGAACCAGAATAGACACACACACACACACACACACACACACACACACACACACACACACACACACACACCAGAAACTGGAACTGAGGATACACATTTCATTTCTGGCCATATCAGTTTACATAACAGACAAGACCCCTTCATTTCAGACAACAGGTGAGGGACATCTTACCGTTTCCCCACTATATATGGAGGATGCCCCCCACAAGTCAGCTGTTAAACTCACCAGATTCCCCCTTCCCACAATGGCTGACAGAGGGCACTATTCCGTAGTTCATACGTTAACGGTCGGATGTGTAAATGTTAGCGCCAGGATAAGTGACATTAACGGATGGCCCTCATATTACATGCCTCACATTAATCCTATTTGTAATCTGCTAGCGTATTGTTTTTTGCGCTAGCTTCCGCGAGCTTACTGTACTTGGCACATGCTATACTTAACATGGTGAGTGCGAACGCCATTAGCGTTTCGATAAGTAAGGTATTGCAAAGTGCTAGCGCTAGTTACCACAGAGAGGCAGAGAGCCAAAAGTTACCCCCGTCCAGTAAATCTGACACTCACGTCTCATCCCACGGCAAGAATGGTTGCCCGATCCGCCGTTTCTCCTGGCCGCTCTGTCACTTCTTGTCACCGGGAGCAGCTCACCCCACATTGCTGAATGATCTCACAAGAGCGAGATTGCGCCGGGCTTGCGAACCAGACATCCAACCCTCCATAGAGTCCTTTGGACACCAGGAGGTGATACCCACAGTGGTGCAGAAGTGCTACCAGCGAGTATCCCAGCGTTTAGCACTGCTTTCCAGGGCCAAGTGCTGAGGTAGCCCTGCCCTGGAATATTGCACTAAAATGAGGATGCTACAGGGAAAGCTGCAGGTGCAGATTTTCCCTGTTAGTGTCCCCATTTAAGCACGAAGAATGGAGTAGGGCCCAGAGTGTCTGACTAATCCATAACAATCATTGGAGGTGGACACATCATGATATCACAATATAATGATGACCATTCCTCCCCCTTAACTCCAGCCTGCCTGAAGAAGATTTAAAAATGGAGCAAGGGTCCTTTGGATCCTTGTATCTCCCCTTACATGCACCTCACAATGTTAAGTGTAGTGTCATTAGAAAAACTTCTCCATCAATACCAAATATGTTTATCTTTTGTGCAAAAATAAATGAATATTTTTTTTTCTAAAGCAGCGGAATTATCCACTTTTCAATTATAAAGTGAGCAATCATGCTGCAATAAGTCACCTTGTAATTTCCGATGCCTGAATCAAGTGTGGAGGTGATGACGCAATGTGTAATTGCACGCTGGTCATCTAAAATCTAAAAAATGCAAACTGATGCAACAGCATCCTTTGCATCACCATTCTTTACACTCCTTAAGGTCTAATGACGTTTAATCATTTTTGTTCAGTTTTTTTGTCAAGTTGTTGTGAGAAGACTTTGAACAAAAAGTGCTGTTCGCGTCAACTTGATATGGTCAACTATTCTAAACATACAAGTCATTAAAATACGATAAACAATGCTGTCTCCACATCGCAATATTTAATATTTTCAGTGTATCTCGTTTGCTTATAAAGACCTAAAACAATATATTCTGTTTGGCTTAGGTCTCATTTGAACTTTGGCTGAAAAGTGGGATTTCTGTTAACTGGATTACACTGCCTTTAGTCGTATTGCCTAGCAATGCATTGCATGAAAACGTAGGTCGTGGTCCTTTGTGCATTGTGTCTGCGCAAGTAATGTTTAGCATTCATTTACACAAGAAGAACACATTTATTTTTATTGCTTGGCATATGCATTTAATAACTTGTGACAGATAATTACATTTATCTTTAATGTGCCAAGAATTAACTAGTCTAGGGCATAAAGAGGCAGCCCAGACGACAGAAACGTAAGAGAAGTTAATTTCAACAAATAGCATTGCAGGCGCGGTGCCATGTGGCAAGAATGTCAACAAATCACTGTGAAACGACAGTTCTATATAGAATTGTGTTCTGGGAATGATTTGTACCTCAACTGATCTGTTGGTTATTGTTCCGTCTGACAAACAGAAGAGTCACTTGTAACTTTTTCAGGCAGGATTATTGCTTAATATGAATGTTGTACACATCACACCCTTCCATTCTCCAAACAACAAATTGTGGTGAGTAAACTACCGACTTACAAAACATTGGCCGGAATAAATGACTTGGAAACCATCTCTAGCTCAACAAAGTTAGAGGCTTTTTTCCCCCTGTCTTGAATAACTTAATTGTTAAGTCTCCATAATTAACTATTTACAGGCTTAACCTTTTCATTACCAAGTGATTTTCCATGAAATAACTTATAGAACCCAGTAGTTTTATGGAAAATGACTTTATATTTCCCACACAGTAAATACATACAGAAGTGTCACTCTGTGTATGTTCACTGTAGGTAGGCCATATTTGACAGGTAAATGGCTCCCTCTGCTGGCCAGAAAGCACTACTGCACTTACATTATAACTTGGGCTCCGTGTTTCCATTAACAAAAAAAACCAACAAATCTCATAGCTTTTCAAATGATTTCACATTTTGGCTGTCATGTCTGATGTATTGAAATTTCAGGGGCATGTCCTGGAGCCCATTTGCAACTGAATTTGCAAATAAACAAGTTTTCTTTGCATTACCTTAGAGTTAGCCACAATGGGATCTATTCCATAGTTGGCATTGACATAAGTGCCTTGATATTTAAGCATAGCGCCAGGATACGTGTGTTTAACATATGCCACCCATATTACATTCCTGACGCTACCCCCATTAATAATCCATTAGTGCACCATTTTTGTGTGAGCTTACTGTACTTTGTGCAGCCTATACTTAACATGGGGAGCGCAAACGTCCATTAGCTTCTCATTAAGTATGGTATTACAAAGTGCAGGCGGTAATTACCATCGGGATGCAGAGAGACAAATGTTAGCTCCTTCTAAAAGCTGATGCTACATGATTCTGCATTTGTAGAATCATGTAACACCCCCTAAAACCCCACAATAAATCTGACACTCAACTCTCATTCTGCAGCGAGAATGATGGCCCGATCCGCCGCTTCTTCTGGCAGTGAGCAGAGTGAGACTAGGAACAGATAGTTCCTAATCTCCCTCCTCGATCACTCCACAGCACTGCTCGAACTCGCAAGAAAAGAGGGGAGGTTAAATTAACACAAACAATCAACTCATATAGCTTGACAGTGCCCAAATGCTCCATGAATAGTCTTTGCCATAATCACCCATAGTCTGTGGACATGAGGCTGGCATCCGCTCTTCTCCAAAGGACACAAAGTCTATCAGGGTTATTCAGAGAAAGGTGAAACTCAGGATAACTTTTGGAGAAGTGAAATTTCTAGGTCAATATAGCCAAACCAGAAAAATTCTCCCATTTATCTCACTTTCCAAATCGGCTAATTTGACCTAGAATTTTCACTTCTCCAAAGGTTCTCCAGAATTTCACATTTCTCTGAATAACCCTGTATATGTGGTGCGGGCAAGGCTGTGAGTGTCCGAGCCAGCCTTTTTCAGACAATTGGCATCCAAGACTTTCAAAAGGTGGCAGAGGTTTCCGTCACATATATTTACATATACTGTATATATACAGTATATAATGTTGCATTTTTTAATATTTCACATTCTATTCACATAGTTTGAATGTTTCACATTCTATTTTATGTATGTAATATATAATTAGTATTTCTCTTAAACACCTGTTTAGGTTTCAAATTGATTATATTCTAATTTTGCTGAATATTTTATGTCTGTATTTCTAAGATATAAGTTTTATATAATTACATATAGTGACAAGACATTTCAACATACATTATTATTATTATTATTCTTTATTTATAAAGCGCCAGCATATTCCGCAGCGCTGTACAATAGGCACAGTATAGACAGGGTTACAATACAATACAATGAACAACATTTGACAAACAGTACAGGAGGAGATGAGGCCCTATTCCCGTAGGAACTCACAATCTAGGAGGGTTGGGGTTGGAAACAGGAGGAGAGGACTGCAAGGTGAGAGTGATTGATGGTTGTGTCAGTGAGTTGGGTGGTAGGCTTCCCTAAATAGGAATGTTTTAAGGAGCGTTTGAAGGAAGAGAAGTTAGGGGAAAGTCTGACAGTACGAGGGAGAGCGTTCCAGAGAGTGGGGGCTGCGCGTGAGAAATCCTGCAGTCTATCATGGGAAGAGGTGATGCGGGGAGAAGCTAGGCGCAGGTCACGGTTTGACCTTAGGGAGCGGGCTGGGGTGTATTTGGTGATTAGTGAGGACAGGTAGTGGGGAGCTGAGTTAGTGAGGGTTTTGTAGGTAAGGATAAGGATTTTGAACTTAATTCTGCAGTGGATGGGGAGCCAGTGAAGGACTCGCAGAGGGGAGCGGCAGAGACAGAGCGGCGGGTGAGGTGAATAAGCCTGGCGGAGGCGTTCAGGATGGATTGTAGGGGGGAGAGGCGGGACAGAGGGAGGCCAGATAAGAGATTATTGCAATAGTCGAGTCGGGAGATTACCAGGGCGTGTATGAGTTGTTTTGTGGTGACAGCGGTAAGAAATGGCCAAATTCTGGAAATATTACACAGTTGGTATCGGCAGAAGGAGGAAAGAGACTTGATGTGGGGGATGAAGGAAAGAGCAGAGTCAAATGTAACTCCAAGACAGCGAACTTGGTTTGATGGGGAGATGGTGATACCCTCCACCGTGATAGAGAAGTCAGGAGGTGGGGAGGCATTAGAGGGAGGAATTAGTAGGAGCTCAGTCTTAGACATGTTGATCTTCAGGTGGTGGGAGGCCATCCAGGAGGAGATGCCAGATAAACAGTCACTGACTTTGGAAAGGACAGGGGGAGAGAGATCAGGGGTAGAGAGGTAGATCTGAGTGTCATCAGCGTAGAGGTGGTAATTAAAGACAAAGCTGTTGATGATTTTGCCCAGGGAGGAGGTGTAGATGGAAAAGAGCAGAGGACCAAGGACAGAGCCTTGAGGTACACCAGGTACATACATAAATCTCATTGATCTCATTGTGGCTTTCTTTACATCTCACAGAACTGGCATCAGCTCTTCTTGTTTTTACATCTGGTTCATGTATCACTGGTATAAGAAAGTTATACTAATTCTATTTTCAGATTAATTCTGACTTTTTTTTAAATATTAGTCATTTGGAAAATATTTTATATTGTACGGTTATAGATTTTTGTTAATTTAATGTGATTTATTTTGGCTGCTGAAAAAGATCCCTGTTAAATTATTTATATATTTTTATATGCAATACCTCATTTCTCAAGCCTGGTTGTGGCATTTGATAACCGACAGCAGTTGGCATTCATTCTCGTTTTCTGTTTTTTTTTGTAGTATTTTTTCTAGTATTTTTGTACTAATTTGACTATAATACTGGCATTTAAAAAATAAATTTATAAAGAAAGAACCAAAAGAGTAAAAATACGCATTTCAGTGAATCTAAAATGTTTACAGTTTTTTTTCTTGTTTAATTAGTGTTTCTCGGAGAGTGAGAACAGAGGAGTTCCACAAAATCTATGAATAATTAGCACATAGTTTCACATTCAGAAAACAACACTTAAATTTCATGCCAACCCCCTATATTCCACTTTTGTAATACTGTATCCCTGCCAATTTATATATTTTAATCTCTGATCTTTACGTTCGAGCTCATAATGACGCTAATCTTTAAAGATATAGAAAATGAAATAAGCTAGCTACAAAACACCGTACTTCCCCGATACGTTATCAATATCAGGGTTATCCAAAGAGATCCGAATTGCTTGAGAAAGGTAACCGAACGCTGAAAATCAGCGTTCGGTTACCTTTCCTGGCCATTCGGCTATCCAGAGAGCAGGCAATTCGCCAAATCCTAGCGAATTGCCTGAACATACGGTGCCTGTTCGGTGCCTCTTCGAGGGCAGTGAAATCCCCATAGAGAAGCACTGCTTCGGCTATTCAGAGAACACAAACCAGCAGTGAAAGGTTCCCCTAATGTCCTGCCATTCGGTGGTTTAATTCGGCAAATTTATTCAGGAGAATCCCATAGGCTTCAATGTTAAAAATATTCCCGTTTTAATTCAATATCTAATAAACCGTTCATTATAAAATTCTGCAGCAAAGAGTCTCTTTATTTATAGATTTTTTAGGATACTTTAAGCATTTTTCAGATTTTTTTTTTTTTTTTTAACCCTTTCGCTGCTGAGGCTTTTCCCGCCCCTGTGCTGAGGTCATTTTTTACCTGTTTTGCGCATCATGTTTAAACCTGTTTTGAAGGCTTATTTTAGTATATGACATCGACATATTATATATCGTTCTTTCCGTCAGACTCGGTAGATTCATAATATGTCATTATTATATGTATACGTTATGTCATGTTTGTATATTATAACAAAAAATGCAATAAAATATGTATTTTCAATAATTTACAGCGTGTAAAGTGTTTTTTTCCACATTTTAACATGCGAGCAATTGCGGTTATATTTTGTATGGGGTGCGCTTGTTAAAAAAATTAGAGATGGGGTCTCGTTACATTTTTTTTTGGGGAAAATGACACCATTTTTAACAAACGCACCGCATACAAAAATCGTTAATGCAGCATCATTGTTCACATTATAATTGAAATGGGAACAATATTGCTGCATTAACAAAACAAAAAAAAAAAAAAAAAGTGTTTATTTTTTTTTTTAATTTTTTTTTTTAATTTTTTTTTATTTTTATTTTTTATTTTTTTTTACATTTTTTTTTACTTTCATGTTTGGTATCGTTGGAACGGCCATGCTCTGGCCGATCCAACGATATCAAAATTTAACCCCTAACTGCCACGGATCGGGAGATAGGGAGTTCATTGGAACTCCCTATCTCCACAGTTCGTGGCAGTTAGGGGTTAATGCTAGGACTGGCGTCATCGTGCTGCGCACGATGACGCCAGTCCTCTGGGGGAGTTCCCGGAAGCTTGGCCGACATCCAAGATGTCGGCCAGCTCCCGGGAAGGATCGCAAATCGGCGCTTTTCAGCGCCGATTTGCGATCCAGCTCCCCAGGGGTTAATGCCAGGCATCATTTGGAAGGGCAGGCTGTGCCCTTCCAAATGATGCCTGGGTTAAGCCCCTGTGAGCCGCCGATCGGGAGGGAGAGAGGTCCGAAGGACCTCCCCCCCCTCCCTTTCAGGCGCCTCCTCCGCACATGCGGGGGGGGCGCCTGAATTATGTGTCATCGCGGGGGCGCGATGACACATAATAATGGCGGCCACTGCTCCGGATGCCGGGCTGACATCCAGGATGTCAGCCCGCACCGGAGGGGCCAGCGATCGGCCGGAACCCGGCCGAACGCTGACCCCAATGCGAGGACGCGCTCAGCGCGTCCTCCGCATACCAGGGGCAATGCTGAGGACGCGCTG